>CM063592.1:12502806-13152943 GCA_032356905.1 Salix exigua
TCCTCTCCAATCTGTTGCGCCAAATCGGAGGCGTGGAGCTTATCGATCACGACTGGGCCAGGATTTGCCAGGACAAGCTGTGAGATAACACAAGGAGCTTCTGGTAAGGGATTTTTCCTAGTATCAGAGCTAGCACTTGTATACACATTATCGTAAATGCATGTGTTTGCGTGTGTTACTTGAGATTTATAGGATGCTGTAATGTAGTTGTAATTAAGTTAAGAGATAATTTTCATGAACAAGAGCTCACCTGAATCTCTCTTTTCTGGAGACTTCTGTATAGCTCTTCCATGGCATGGATGCCACTGGTGTCGATGTCGGTCACGGCTGCACCACAAGCAAAAGGATCATCAATGAGTTTTGAAAAATTATGGTGGCAGGTTAGCTTGTAGAGAACAATTAATGAAGATCCATTAGAGAATAGCCTGATTACGTGACATCTCCACTATCAGAAACTGGATTTTTTGGTGGCCTGATTTGTTTACCAATTCTTCCTCGTCTGTCAACCATCTCAGTATCCTGCAAGAAAAAAATGTTTCTCAGCCTCACCAAAGCTACTGGAAATATCAACATCTTGCGAAACTCGCATGAATTGCGTAGCTTAAAGGCCTAAAAGCAATGGCTTTACCTTTCTTTAATGTAGTTGGAGTTAGAAAAGTAGATTGCAGAATCAACTCTCACAATCAAAACACCAGGAACCTTGGTTGCGTCAGGATACTGAAGAATGTTTCTGTACACAGTTGTCCTTGGTAGATTTCCGAGAATTGCAGTTCGGGGCCTGGTAACTTGTAAGAGAAGTTTGAAAAAGGATATCGACACCTTCCACGACACAATCAAAACATAATTCAATCAATCATGGCAATCACATGTAGGGGATTTAGCCAGTGGGTGCCATGATCCTTACCGCAATCAAGAGGCCAATCTCAACAGAGGCAAACACAACACCAAAGAACGCCCCCACGCAAGCAACAAAATCAAACTTATCAATCTTCCATATCAAATATGCCGCATCAAAATCAACTAGGCCGACCACAGCTGATATAATGATGGCCGAGAGTACGGCATTTGGGGTGTACTTGAAAAGAGGGGTCATAAATTGCAAGGTCAGAAACACAACAATCGACATAACAATGTTGGAGACCGCAGTTTGGCAGCCAGACATGTAATTCACAGCTGATCGAGAAAATGAACCTGCAAGTAGTGACCATAAGAAAAAAAAAAAAATCAAATGACCATTAAGGATTTTAGTAATCACATGAACCTCCTTGTGTTAGCCCCATGGAGTTTGAGCCCAAAGGGAAGATCAAAACCATGTAATTAGTAGCGAAACATTTGCTACTAATTAAGATAATAGTGCTGTTCAAATGTGCATCCTCTCACCTGTTGCCACGTAGCAAGAAGCCATTGAACCAACAATATTCATAGTTCCTAGCGCTACCATTTCTTTGTTTCCATCCAGCTGATAGTCCTTCATGGCAGCAAATGTTCTTCCAATTGCTATGGCTTCCTGAAAAAATCCCGTTCCAAGACAGGAGGAATAAAAACTCTTTTAGTTGATCGGTGACCAAATAAAACGTCCCTCAATGAAAACAGGGATTTCTGCCTGGCCGGAGGTGTTTGCAAAGTTGTCTCACCGTCAAGGCAATCATCCCGGCCACAATACCAATCCTAGCACCTTTCAGCAGATGGTCACCGCTGAAATATAATTGCTTCACAGAGGACGGATTTATTCCTTTCTCTATATGATTCACCTTCAGAAATCACAACAATTAACATTAATCCCGTAGCTACTGCAGCTATCACTGCTTCTTCTGATGTTGCAGCCATAACAGGATTTATTATTTCTAGTAATAGAAGTAATCACTAAGGAAAAGAATGAGAAATGCTTACAATTTGAACCCCGTCCTTGTCTGCACGGGTTATATACACAAAAAAAGTTGACAGAATAACAGATATCAATGGGCCAATTGCTGGCACCCAGAATAATTTACTGTTCTTCTTTCCCTATTGCTCAAATAAAGGTGAGAATTAGAAAAACCTTGCAAGAAGGTAGATTATTACATAAGCATTAGTATTATTAGAATTTGATGGGACTTACAATGTACTTGGCAAAAAGGAGGAAAGATAAAAGGCTCGCACCAATAACAATGGTTTGCCAGTTCCACTGCAAAATATTTGTTGCACACAGATCAGTGACAACTGATACGACAGTTTATTTATCTAGGGTGGGATTCTTAATTCAGCTATCGATCGTATTTCACATTTTAAAGGTAAGAGTGAGCCAAAGAGAGCAAGCCAGAGAGAACTCACTCCATGATGAGCTGAGGCAAATACCGAGTGCATTACAGAAACAATATCAGTTTTCTTTGTGAATTTTTTAATCCCAAGAAAACCCTTAAGCTGTTGGAGGGCAATTGTGATGGCAGCTCCACCCATGAAACCAACAATAGCAGCATGGGATAGGAAGTCGATTAAGAACCCCAGCCTGATAAAATATTGGCCCAAACCAGTACGATGTTAACAGAAAGAAGTGATAGATAGAGAGCACTATAAAAATGAATATGAACATGGTCAATATGAATGAAACATTGCTTGTTTAATTTTCTTTTGACACTTACCTCAAAAACCCGAGGCTTACTTGGGTGATTCCAGCAAAAAATGTAGCTGTAAATGCCAGCCTCCGATATTCTGCTGCATTGGCTACAGGATCAGCAATTTCATTCTGAAGCAGAGTCCCCAACAAGAGAGACACCACAGCCACTGGTCCTATTGCTATGTCTCTTGAACTACCCATGAAGGCGTATATCAGAGGTGGAACAAAGCTGGAGTCTGAAAAATATTTCAAACAGAAACAGCAGAAATCAGCCCATCAAATTCAAGAACAAGCCAAAGGCAGTGCAAGATGTGCATGAATATGGGAAACTTACACAGTCCATACTGAGGATCCAAATTTGCAAGCTTTGCATACCCAATATCCTGTTTTATTTGTTTTTTTTTTTCCAAAATGTAAACTGTTAGAAACAGTGCAACGTGGTGAATACATAATATTGCTGTTTCTTATGCATCTTCTGAGAAGATAATCTACCTGGGGAATGCAAAGACTAGCAATTGTCAGCCCAGCAATGAGGTCACCTCTAAATTTCACAAAACTGTAATTTCTCCCCCATTCAAGAATAGGGAAGATAGCTTGGAGACCCAGGATGAACTTCTTAGACCTTGTTTGGTCCTTGAATGAACGTAGAGGATCATCTGCAAAGAATGTCTCTTTGACAGTGGCTTTGAACTCCTTGAAGAGGTTTTGCTTCGGAGGAAGTCCAACCTTGTGAACATAAGGTGGATCCTGAGGATGAGAGCGAGAGGATGAAAGGCTCCTTATATCCATATCGTACTCTTCAGTTGAATGAACCGCTGAAGACATAGACAGCTAACTTACCTGTGTAATGCAAGACAGTTTACAAGATAATCATAATAAAAAAGAGGGCAATTTTGATCTTAATTGTGCAGAACGTGTTCTATTAACATGTACAATTAATAGGCCCACGTAAGTACAAACTCAGAAATTTATGAACAGAACATGATGCATTTTCAGTATAGTCTTCCAAAGAAAAGCTAGAGCACAAACGAATAAAGTGAAACTTCGGTCTGTGGACCTTATTCAAGAAGCTGAAGCTAACCACGACAATGGAAGCCAGTAGGGAGAGAAGGCTAGGAAAACTAGCGCAGGGAAATGCTAAGACTTATTGAAAATAAATGGAAGCGTAGAAGCACCTACTTATATAAGTTTTAAAAAGGATCACTAGTAATTAAACCTTCATAACTACGAGAGAGAGACAGGGAATTATGATTAGCAATATGTCATATAAATGATACTCAGCAAAGTGGACAGCAATTTTGTATTCATGACCGACCTGGTCATGGATTATTCAACACTTGATGATAGGTGTAAGCAGCTCTTCAACGCGTCCTTAATTGTTTTGAAGTAAGAACTGTGCAATTTGAAAAGGCGTTGACGTACTGTGCGTTTCGTAATGCAGCAGAACTTTGTTTGGATTAAAAAAAACATTAATTTCGATGCTTTTCAAGTGTGTTTTTTTTTCTGCATCAGACATATTAAAAAACATTAAAAAGCATCAGATTAGTCCTTTTACAGACCGAAAACACAAGACTCGAAAGGCATTACCAAACACTGTCTTGGGGGGCAAAGCTGGCAGAAGCTAAGAAACTGATAGCATATCGATGGGCTACTTTTTCTTGGTTCTTCTTAACCCATCAAAAAAGTTCATAAACTAAAAATAAAGGAAAAAGAGCTTTCATGTCTTGTTGCTGAAGAATATATATGGTATCAGAAAAGTGGAAGGGCCACAAACGCACGCAACTCGATCCTCTTCAACCACAACCAGTCATTAGTCAGCCAAAAAAAGAGGAACATTTTCTTCAAAATTATGCTTTTAAATTTCTTTTCTGATCAAGTTATTCATTCCCATGGTTCTTACAGACCAGAGAAACAATAAAAAGGCATGCAGTAATTAATGGCCTCGAAAATCCTTTCTAGTAACAACAGAGTAATGTGATATTCATCATGTCCAAACATTAACAAATAAAATTACGGTCCCAATTTACGTCATTCGTGATTATTTTAAGGAAGAAAGGGCATTTAATGAAAGCACCCAGAATTTAAGGTTAAGAGCTACGGCCAACAAAGAAAATAAAAATAAAACAACGCTCTATACAATCAGGACATTAAGAATTACTATATATGTGCATGATCATAAGGCTCAATTATCAATTTCGGGCTCTCTGAAAACCCTAAAGAGCCAACTCGATCGATCGGTTGAATCCACTAAAGCACGTTAAAAGCGTTTGATTTAATTAGTTAATTAATCATGATCCACCACCCAAATCAAAGCACATGCATCACTATACTCAACCTGATGCTTTGTCAAACAGAATCGCCAAAGCAAGCAAACAGCATAAGAATCGAAAACTTTCAGTTCACAGAAACAATGCTATACTATATGTACGAGGATGAGGACCAAAACCCAGAATTCAGAAGGTCTTTTGATCGTGTCTTTGATTTGGGACAGAAGAGCATCTTCCAAATTGCATGTCTTTTAGGAAGAGAATAAAGGAGGAGGGGTTCAGGAAAAAAAGT
The DNA here is from genome assembly GCA_032356905.1 of Salix exigua. Taxonomy (NCBI): domain Eukaryota; kingdom Viridiplantae; phylum Streptophyta; class Magnoliopsida; order Malpighiales; family Salicaceae; genus Salix; species Salix exigua. The sequence goes on from CM063592.1 coordinate 12,507,959, forward strand.
CATCGTATCTCACCTCCCCATTCACTTACTTTGTAATGAAAACCATTGATAGTGGAGCAATAAGATTAACCCTCTCCCACTCGAAAAGATCTTCTTCCCCTTGCCATTTATTTCTTATAAAAAAAGGAGAAGAAAAGGCCAAAATCGTATAGTTATTGTTCAAGAAGAAAAACTTACAAGCTTATAGAATAATGAACCTTCCCATAACGTGCGCCAAACATGGTGGGTCTTTATCTTTCCGTAGGCTTTCGTTATAATTAAATAAGGAGCTAAACCCTAATGGTGGATTTCTGTAAGTGCCTATGGCAAACCCCGTCCAGGTTCAATGAATTATCTCATGTTCAACTCAGGATTTGCTTGTTCTTTTGCCAAGATTTGACGTCTCTGGGAATCAAAACTGATATAATCCCAAGAAAAAAACCGTGTTGAGATTTTGTAAGAAACAAAAACTGATCTTTCAAATGATAAGCTCTAGAATTTCTAGTATACAGTACAGATGATAGAATTCTATCTATGTTCATTCACGAAGTTAGTGTTGCCTTTGCCTTTTGCCTCAACGGTAGAAATGTGGACTAGATTCATTTACAGAACTGCCACCGGAACACACGCGTGGGAAAAGACTAGAGGTTTTGCTCCGGCAGAAACTCGATACGATGTTCCATCTACGTCTACGGCTCTGTTTTTTCGTCAACGCTCACTAGAATGGTTTTCTCTCCATCTTGAATGGGCACCTCCACGTGTATGGGTGACTTCAGCCGTGCCTTCTTTAATGATTTTTTTTGGTTTATGTTTTTGTATTGTTTTGGTATGTAGATATTGAATATTAAAAAAAATAATACTATTTTGATATATTTATAATTAAAAAATATTTTAAAAAACAATTACAATCATACTAATAAACATAATTTTAGTTGCAAAACAACATTGTCATGATGAATTACGATGTGTTTGGAAATATATTCTCACTTCTTGTAGTTTCAAACTTGGCTTGCTACTAAAAATGAGATATAGGCTACTCCTTTCTACTCATCACTCATAGATTCATTGTCTCTATCTTTTTTAAAGGATAACATAACTGATTACACAATGGAATAAATATCATAAAGTGGTTGGTCATTTTCATAAAGTGGTTGCTTATCATTTTAAGTACAAATAACCCATCACTTTAAAAATACAAACCACACACCATTTTAAAGATACATAGTTAATTAAGTAAGTTCACCACTTATTTTAAGGATACATAGTTGGGAGGAGTTTAATAGTTGAAAACATCTAGAATAAGGTTAGCATGGCAATCCTATTATAGAAAGTTAAGGGTTGTTTAGGGAACCCTAAAATTTAAATGTGTTCATGCCAAAGCAATTTCATATACCTAAATTAATATAATTTATTGGAAGTCAATGTATTTCTTTTCATCTCAAACTATAATATAATAAGTTGGGAAATGTTGTGCATGATTGAAAATTGTCAATACATTTATTTCAAGAAACCTTAGTGGAGCTGCATTAAGCTAGTACATGAGGCTGAAGGTCATGAAAACCAAGAGGTGGAAAGATATATTACATACTTTTATTAAGCAATATAAATGAAATATGAGCATTATTCTTGACATATCTAATATATATATTATCTAGAAGAAAAAAAAAGAGATTATGCATGAATATGCCAAATGATAAAAGGATGTGACCACCCAAATACATCCTCAACTATTAGATAAGAGATGGTCAATCTTTTTATTAGTATCATCAAAACACTTTACTATGATCATATAATGGGTATCTAGGCTTAAAAAATTATTAATGTTATGGTAGTGACTGAACATATTGAATAAGAAAAACCTAATGAAAGAATATTTGTACCTATTAAGAGGAATGATTTAAATGAAAAAACAAAGATATTGATAATATTAAAGAGGAAAAAAAATTGTTTGAGCGAATGGAAAGAGGAATGAATGCTATTTTGAGTGTTAAAGCATATAAGTGAGTAAGATTGTAACATTACTAGAAGACTTTTCATGAAATCAAAAAAGATATTTATTGGAGAAAAAACCTTTTGTAACCTTTACTCACATAAAATAAATAAGAATAAGTGATTTTGGCTTTTCAAAGTGTTATTGTTCTTTGTTATAAAAAAAAAAAAAAGGGAGCTTTTTTTAGGAGAAAAAGAGTTGATATAAACAACTTAAGTATAAAATAAATTAGCAAAGTCAAATAAGTTAACTCTCGAGTGTTAAACACATTTATTCTAAAATTAAAAGTTTTCCACTCTAGCTAAAAAGGGATAAATAAAATTTTGGTGATAAAAGATGTAACAACATTTTGTAGAAAGTTTATTTTATCATTTAAAAGGAATTTTGTTGATAATACCCAAAATATATGCTAAAATAATATTTCATAAGGTATTTCTCACTATGTATTTATTTTGGTAATAAAAAGCATATTTAAATGATGAATTCAACAATATAGGTTTCGTTGAATGCAAACAGTTTTATGATACAAAGTAACATTCTATAAAGATTACATAAAATTGAAAAAACAATAAGAGGTATAAGATGGCCGTTTCATTTTTTTTTTAAAGATTATATGTTTTATAAATATGTTTCAGGTATTATGAATTTTTTTATTAAGAAAAAATAGTTTTTTATTCTTATAATAATAAAATTTTAAAAATAAATTAAATGATAATAAAAAAGGTGTTAACACTAATTAAATAATAAAGAGAAAATCTCATCTTCCGAACAAAGAACAAGGATAGATAAAAACATAAATGTTTGACACTGGTTGTTTGTTTTATTTTACACATTTTCATTTATTTTATGCTAGAGGTTTATTTTTGTTGTTAATAATATGAAAAAAAAATCATAAGTTTTTCATTAAAGTACAACTCAACAATATAAAATATAAAAACAAAATTGATGGTAAATTATAATAGCTATTTGAAGAATTATAAAATAAAAAAAATTAAAACATCAATCACCTCTAAAAAAAGTGAAGCCAATAGATTTAAAATTAAAAGAAAATATGTTAGAGTTTGTTTGATATTGCGATTGCTATTGTGATTGAGGTTTAAAAAAACCCTTCATGAAAACTACTTTTAGTTGTAGTTCATAACTTAAATTGAGGTGTATGGTTAGAACTATGATTGAGTTTAAGGTTTAATAAAAAATAGTTTCGTGTATTTTATTACCATGCTTTTCATATTATTGTCAAGTTATGAGATTACTTTAAAGTACACACACACACACACACATTTATAAAGCCATTGTTTTAGCATTACATCATAGAATTATTGAATAATAAATAAATAAAGTGTAGACATTATGTCATAGCTAGATTGGTAAATAGATGTAGAATTGTTGACCAAATTAAAGTCGAGCCCTAGACTTGGAATTTGTAGAAAGAGAAGTGGGGCTCGTGTATAAATAAGCTAAAACAATGACATGAAAAACAAGGAGATAAGAAATCGACAATTATGCTCTGTTGTGGCAGTGTTGAATAGTAAATGCTACGATGATCTTGATGACCAATAATTTTTGTGGTGAGAATAATAAAATCTCGGGCAGTAAGCAATAAAAAGTAGATAATAGTTGCTTTTTTTTTAACTGGTGATTGGATGCATAAAATTTATGACCTCCACACAAATGCTTTAGTGTTTTCTTCATAAGCAAACGCTACTTCAGTAGCTTTTTTTAAACTCAATTTATACCCCAAAGACAAATACCTACTTAATCTAGTAGGAAAGAACAATGACAAAAGAGAGGAGAGGCTAGATGTGGTTGGCCCAACATGATAAAAAGGTGAAACAAATAAAATTGTGTAATTAAATATTAATTGCTAAAATAATAGGACCAAATGATAAAAAAAAGCCTTAACTTTAAGGATTAGACTAAAGTTTTATCAATAAATAGTAACAAAGCTTATTTTTCTGTTGTTAAAATTGTTTTTTGCTTTCTAAATGGTATTTTTAACTGCAATTATATTTTGATTTCTCCAAATTAATTTTCAATAAATATTGGAATAATGTTTGAAATTATGTAGAGTGAAAAAAATAGTAATACAATCTAAAAGAATGAAATTGAAAATTTTAAATCTTAAAAACCAAGAAAAAAAACTTCATTGTTCATTTCTATAATAATATAAAAAATGATTGAAAGAGTTAAATAAATTTAACTTAGTCTATAATAATTAAATTAACTTAGTCAATTCTTATAATTTTTTAAAACAACAATTTAATCCAAACAAATATAGGTTTCGATGAATGCAAACAGTTTTATGATACAAAGTAACATTCTATAAAGATTACATAAAATTGAAAAAACAATAAGAGGTATAGGATGACCGTTTCAATTTTAGTTTTTTTAAAAAATATTATATGTTTTATAAATATGTTTCAGGTATTATGAATTTTTTTTTCTTATAATAATAAAATTTTAAAAATAAATTAAATGATAATAAAAAGGTGTTAACACTAATTAAATAATAAAGAGAAAATCTCATCTTCTGAACAAAGAACAAGGATAGATAAAAACATAAATGTTTGACACTGGTTGTTTGTTTTATTTTACACATTTTCATTTATTTTATGCTAGAGGTTAATTTTTGTTGTTAATAATATGAAAACAAAATCATGAGTTTTTCATTAAAGTACAACTCAACAATATAAAATATAAAAACAAAATTGCTGGTAAGTTAAAATAAATTTTTGAAGAATTAAAAAAAAAACATCAATCCCCTCTAAAAAAAGTGAAGCCAATAGATTTAAAATTAAAAGAAAATGTGTTAGGGTTTGTTTGGTATTGCGATGGCTATTGTGATTGAGGTTTAAAAAAAAGCTTCATGAAAAATACATTTAGCTGTAGTTCATAACTTAAATTGAGGTGTATGGTTAGAACTATGGTTGAGTTTAAGATTTAATAAAAAATAGTTTCGTGTATTTGATTATCATGTTTTTCATATTATTGTCAAGTTGTGAGATTACTTTAAAGTACATACAATAAATAAATAAATAAAGTGTAGACATTATGTCATAGCTAGATTGGTAAATAAATGTAGAATTGTTGACCAAATTAAAGTCGAGCCCTAGACTTGGAATTTGTAGAGAGAGAAGTCTAGCTCGTGTATAAATAAGCTAAAACAATGACATGAAAAAAAAGGAGATAAGAAATCGACAATTATGCTCTGTTGTGGCAGTGCTGAATAGTAAATGCTATGATGATCTTGATGACCAATAATTTTTGTGGTGAGAATAATAAAATCTCGGGGCGGTAAGCAATAAAAAGTAGATAATAGTTGTTTTTTTAAACCGGTGATTAGATGTGTTATAACCCAATTTTGGGTCATGCCCAAAACTATCAGAAAATAACAAAAAAATAATAAATAAATAAATAAATAAATGGGGATGGTGTCGGTAAAAAAATCAAGTTAAATTTTTTGGATATCTTTGAAAGTTCGATTGTATCCTTTGTTGTGCCCGGAAATGAAAAAACGCAGATCCAAGGCTAAGGTAATTTATTGTGAGATAAATCCGCGTATAAGCTAAGTCATAAAATATAATTACATTTTTTTATGGACCAATTTGATATAGTCGTTGGTTTAATATAAAAGCATAATTATATTCAGGAGTTAATTTAGGTCCAATTGGAGGGTTTAATTAAGCTTGACGACTTAATTATACTTTAAATTGATCAAATTAATTTTTATTAAAGGCTTAGTCAATAAGAAATCAAGTTCTTAAAATTAATTCGGGCTCAATTGATGATATTTGAATTTTCGGTGATCAATTTGATTTTTTTTCAAGCCAATTAGGCGAAATCGGGGACCTAATTGAACAAATTAAGAGTTTAATGGTTGAGTGAAGACTATATCGCACAGATAAAGTTGGGGACCGAAATAAAAAAAGGGGATACGAAGTTAAGGCTAGTATTGAAAATTATGAAGGAGGGTATAATTGAACAAAATCATAAATTTAAGTTCAATGGAGGGTGCAATTAAAAGAGTTATGAATTGAGGGGCCAAATTGCATTTTCCACCCAAAAACAACAAAATATTTATTGAGCCACCCGAAGCCACCCACGTTGCAGACCACCTGCCAGAAATTGAGGAGTGCATGCCGAAAATCCAAATCCAGGAAAGCCACTGCAGGCTACCGTTGGTGACCTGCAGCAGCTCTATAAAACGGAACCGAGTTAAATCCTAAGGGGAGGGCAAAAAAAAAGTTCAGGCAGAGAAAATAGAAACAGGGGGAGAAAAGAAGAGAAAATAAGGGGAGGCGAGAGCAAAGAGAGAGGCAAAAGAATAGAAATAGAAAGGGAGCGAAGGTGCGGCAGAAAAATAGAAACAGAAGAGGAAAAATAAAGAAGAGAGAAGAGTTTATGTTACAGAAGAGAAGGAGAGACACAGAGGAAGAAACGAAGGGAAATGGGGGGAGAGTTTTTTTGAAATTTATGGAGATTCACAGTAGATAAGAAAGAAGAAAAAGCAAGAAAAACACACGAAATAACCTTACCATCCCCATCCCTCTCGGCGTCGAGCTTTCTCCCTCTACCTCTCGGTCTGTAACAAGCAGACCGACGTTCTCTCTCTCTCTCTCGCATCAACAACTCAGGCGTCACCTTCAATCACCGAGAATCATCTCGCCATCGTCAGAAACCTCCACTCCATGCCAGCATCTCAGCCACCTTCTCAGGCGAAGGCAACACGGAACGGCACGTCACAGCAGTTCACAACCGACGTCTTCTAGTCCATTTTCCGGCGAACTCAGGCCACCATTTCCGACGAGACAACGACCAGAAGAATCAACACGACATCCTCTACACAAAGGTACCTACCGTTTCCCTTTTCTTCATACTTGAAAAATCGCCATTTTACTGTATATCATCTTCTCTGCATGCGGGAGGAAGAGTGGTGATTCATTTCACGGCCCCGGTTGGGCCATTTGTTAATACTCGACCCGATCCGTGAATGGGAAGCCCAGTCCGAGGGAACGATGGGCTTATGGACCATCTAGATAAAGAATCCAGCCCAAGGGAAATATGGGTTGAAGCCCATATTAATAATAAGCGGGTTGGGGCCCAACACCATGTTATTTGGGCATCGGGCCCAGATATAGATAACCTGGGCCGCAGCCCAACCCAGTCCAGGGGCGGGCTGACCGCCCAACCCAGTCAAATGGGTGGGCTGAACCCGGCCCACCCATAAATAAATATAAAATAAATATTATAAAATAATATAATAATAATAATAATATAAATAATAAAAATATATAAAAAATATAAAAAATATTTTTGTTTTTTTTATACAAAAAAATCTAAAAAATGTGTTGTGTTTTTTGCGTAAGGCCAATACACTAGCATATTTTAAAAATTGTTTCTTTTGAAAATATATATATTATCTTGGTTTTTTTGAAAAAAATGAGTTTTAGCATGGATTTTGCAAGGAAAATTTCTTGCTTTTTTGAGATTTTACACAAAAATGAGATTTTACAAAAAAAATGAGTTTTAGCATTTGTTTAGCATGGATATGTTTGTAAAATCCAAAGGGTATTGGCCAATATTCAAAAAAATATAAAAAAACTTTTCGGTGATTCATGTTATTCATGTTTCAGAGTTTGGATAAACAAATGCTATTCAAAATATTCGACGGGAATAATATGCTTTCATAGTTCGGGGTTTGGATAAATTCTATCCAAAATATTCGGCGTGAATAATATGCTCTTATTCACTTTCGGTGTTTGGATAGATAAATCCTAAAGGGTTGATATCCAAAATATTCGGCATGGATGATACATTATCAACATGTCAATATTTTTTTTTAATATCTTAGCAATCATAAGACAAACAAAAACACCAAGCAACTTACCTTAGGTAGGGCGTACTAGGAGTACTAAAACCTTCCCTTTACGCAACCAGTCCCTTACCCTAGAATCTCTGAAAGACCAGTCCTAGGTTTCCTAATAACCGTAATACTAGGTGGCGACTCCCTTTTGTTACAAAAAGATAAATAATCCCTCGACATTTAATCTCCCCCGCTCATGGGGACAAGTTGCCACGACGCCGCTCACCAACCATTTTTTGGGTGCGACAAGATGCATAAAATTTATGGCCTCCACAAAATGCTTTAGTGTTTTTCTGCATAACCAAACGCTACTTCAGTAGCTTTTTTTTAAACTCAATTTATACCCCAAAAACAAATACCTACTTGATCTAGTAGGAAAAAACAATGAGAAAAGAGAGGAGAGGCTAGATGTGGTTGGCCCAACATGATAAAAAGGTGAAACAAATAAAGTTGTGTAATTAAATATTAATTGCTAAAATAATAGGACCAAATGATAAAAAAAGCCTTAACTTTAAGGATTAGACTAAAGTTTTCTCAATAAATAGTAACAAAGCTTATTTTGCTGTTGTTAAAATTTTTTTTCTTTCTAAATGTTATTTTTAACTGCAATTATATTTTGATTTCTCCAAATTAATGTTCAATAAAAATTGGAATAATGTTTGCAATTATGTAGAGTGAAAAAAATAGTAATACAATCTAAAAGAATGAAATTGAAAATTTTAAATCTTAAAAACCAAGAAAAAAAACTTCATTGTGCATTTCTATAATAATATAACAAATGATTGAAAGAGTTAAATAAATTTAACTTAGTCCATAATAATAAAATTAACTTAGTCAATTCTTATAATTTTTTAAAACAACAATTTAATCTCAACATTTCTCAATCCTTTTTAAACCTAGCTCTTTATTTAATTTCATGTCATTAACCCCTTTTTTAACTTCATGTTATTTTTCAATTTGATTTATTTTTCGAAAGATGGAAAAGAGAAGTGAGAAAGACGGTGTGTATATACATAACAGAAGGGAAGAAAAGAGAAGCGTAACGACATGTCGCTTGATAGAAAAAAAGAAAAAGAGAAGGCTTATGACTGCTGTCTCCCTAGAAAGAAGAGGGAACAAGGTTTAATTTTCTAAGCAAGGAAGGAGAAGAAAATGGACGCAGACAAAGATAAGCAAGCAAACGAGATGCCAAAGTCTAATCCATTAACACAGGCCCAGTTCCTCCTCTGGAAACGCCAAAAGGTGTTTTCTTCTTCGCCCTTTACTTTTCTAGGGTTTCTATCTATATTGTCCTGGAATTCGTATCTGATAATTGAGCTATATTCAGAATTTTAAATATGTTAATATATACCAAAGTTTTCATCTTGAATTGTTGCGTTTGTTGTGTGTATCAATCATGACAAAGCACTAGAAATATTGAACAGCTTGGCCTGTCTTAGGAATTAGAATAGAGAATCTCTGTTAGTGTTTTGTGTATGAATTCTCTTTAAAGGCTATTGACGAAATAAATAGAGTGTTATGGATCGGTAAATGTACTTGTGTATTTGGTTCCCAACCTGCTAACTCCTGCCATCTTCTTTGAACGATGAGAATGTTTCGTTTATCATCCAGGCTATATAATTTGTTGAGGGTTTAATATGGTTGGCCATACATGGTGGTTCCTGATCCTTCCTGTCCTATCCACCATATATTGATTTGGTGGGTCAAAGATATAATCAAGAAGGAATAAAGAACTGAGGCATGGATTTTGTGGCGATGCAGTTAACTTTGAGCAGCAGGAGTCGGTAAACCATGTTGCGTGATTTCTTTTTGGTAGTGTTTGCCGCAATGAATCTGTCACAAATCAGACATCATCGGGAAACTAAAAAATTCTAGTCTGCAGGTTGTTACAAGTGAAGATAACCGGGAGCCTTCTCAAGGCATTATAATAACTTACTGTTAAGTAGACAGTATTTGCATAGTCCCATCTCCTTGAACTGCTCCCATGTTGATAACAAGTTCAGAGACTTGATGAGGGCTCTACTAATGTTAGACTACTTTATTTACTTTTTTTCTTTTTATAATTATGACAATAAATACCAGTCATTTTTTTTTCTTTCATTTTTATTTATCAGGATGCAGATTCCTCAGCTAGAAAAGCTGAAGCTACTAGGAAACGTGAAGAAGATATAGCTGCAGGAACAGTTCAAATGAATGGCCGTGAACTTTTCTTGCATGAACCTTGGGTGTTTGATAACAATCAGTATTGAGGTTTGGTTTTTGTTCAAGAACACAAACATACACAGACTCATTCATGTATTGCCGAAGAGAATATCTTAACTCATAATGCTCTATTTCCTTTTGACTTTGGTTTAAAGAAAACTTAACTAATGGTGCATTGAGAATGCCCAATGATGATGTTTTTCCTCTGCTAATAGCTGTTATTATGATCTGGTAGTTGCTGTATAAAGGCAGAACAATGGCATCAATATATGACTAGAGTTATGTTTGCTCTGCTCCTAGAACGCTGTGGTGCTACATATACTCTATGGTGCTACATAACATGGCGCATGGTTAAGGAGTCGACCTGCCTTTGGGGACAGTTTGAAAACATTAAAAATACTCCTTTTAGGTCAGCTTATCCCCCACCACTAATTACCATGCCTACTTTCTTCTCAGCCTCTCTGACCCTTCACAAAATTGGAGCCAGGTTTCTCTCCCCTCATCAACAGTGCAGATCCTTTACCATGCTGCCTCAATACTAATTTATTCACCCATCAGTATTCTTATTCCCCGTGTGCTACTGGAAGATAAAATCTTGGACCTTGCATTTGAATGCCATCAAATTAACTTATATAAACACGGATTTGGAAGATTTAGCTGCTATAGCTATACTAGGATAAGAGGCCAGGACATTGAAACTTCGATATTTATCTTTGCTCGTGTCAGGTAATGGCATTTCAAGTGATTTAGCCTGGAGAGGCCTTTCATCTCAGTGTTATACACCTATTAATGGGTTCTATTACCTGAAGGAGTCAGCGTTGGCCTGGATTGGTGTTTTCCTGCTTGAGTTATTCACACTATTTTCCTGGTCTTGCAACTCGTACACACAGATGATCAGGTGTTGGTAGATTAAGCTCATGTGAATGGAAATTTGTTCAATCGGTTGGGGGTATTATAGATCTTATAATCAATGCCTGAGCCATTTGTTTCATGGAACGGCTGTGGCATTTTAGAGCTAGATATCATTGAAAGCTAGCTGCACTTTTATTGAACCACATCCTGGTTCATTCATGGCAGAACTGGATCTGGCACACGCCCGAGTAAAAAGAGAATTCCACTGAACTTGAACTTTATTTAAGAAGCCATATTTCATGAGAAACACAGCGTACATTGTCCAAAGATGAAGCACTGACTCAAACAGAAACGACATAAACTTAACAACTTATAAGACACTAAAACCGACATGAAACGAAGTTAGATGAAGCAGTAGACAGAATGACTAGGATTTCACAGGATCTGATCTCCTCCTCCTCCTTCATGTCATATCGCCTCCCACCTCCCCTTACTGAGATGGTTTTCGCCTGCGAAGAAAAACCAGTCATAACCGGCATTTAGCCCAGACAATATTGGAAGTCTGGTACTCTCAAATCGTATTTTTTTTCATTTTTTTTACGTTTGTTGTTGTAGGAGAACAGAACAGTGTGCCTCTTTCTTCTTTCTTTGTTTTTTAGTTCATTCTAAGTTAATATATATATTTTTTATTTTTAAATCTAAAATCATCAAATTTATACGTTTCAGTTCTCAAATGTTCAAATTAATTCAATCACCACTTTGTCTTCGTGTGCACCACCTGCTGGTTTGCTGTGTGACCTAAGCGTGCTGAACGAAGGAAATCTGCTTTAGTGAAAGTAATTTTTTTACATGCAAAAGAAAGAAATACAAAATACGTAAATTGATGAAAACAATCACTCTCATTTAAGTATCCCCCCTCTTTCTTTCTTTCTTTTTTCCTTTTACTCAAGTAGAGTTTTTGTGAATATTGATGAAAAAACAACTCTTATAAAACAAAATACGTTAGCATGAGTCCACTGAGAGGGAGAAAGTAAACGTGCAATGCGAGTAAATGAAGGGATATCTACTTGAGTTCCTCTTCGACAGAGTCCAGCTCACGCCTTATTTCCTCTAGATCCCTATGGATGTGCTGCAAACATAAAATGTCAGTTTCATCGTGAAAAAGAGAAGAGGATCTACTAGACAAGTTATATTTGTCTTCATTAATATAAATAAATTTCTGTAAATTAATATCATGCATACCTCAAACCTATGGTTGCAATAATCAATGCCAGTTTAATAAAGAATCCAGTACATGCAGAAGAAGCAGTATATGTAATTAGAAATGGTGATTAACCATTATACACAGTAATGAAGTATGGAATCGTGCACACACACGCGCACAGTACTTACTATGGATTCAGGATTGATTAAATAGAGAAATTACCAGTCAATTAGGAACTGTAACTCCCCCCCAGAATATCGTTGAATGAGTCGGGTCCTTTCCTGCTTGTATAGAAGCATGGAAATGCTAGAAGTAATTAGGGGAGAACGCAGAAAGCAGCTCTAGCTCATACTGAGTTATTCTCACTAGCTAGCTAGAGAAAAACTTCCATGAACTTAATTTTGGGCTTGGATCAGAGTGCTTTAACGTATATATTTGTACTAGTGCAGATAAAATTGAAGAGATTTAAAGGATAAATATAACATTGAATACATACATGTAGAACAATCAAATGAAGTCTTAGATTCAAAAGACTGTATATCACCTCTTGCAATTCTTCTCTATTATCTTCGCTGCATGCCATTAGATTCAAAGGTTTAGTGAATAAATAAAGGCTGGTTACTGATCAGAATCATGCATGCGTGTGTGAATGTGGCAGCAATCTCGAACCACGTTTGGAAAGAGGTTCTTACCTGGTCTCAAAGCGAACCAAACCATTTCCAGACCTGAAATTTACACGTATAAATAATTAGAAAAAGCACCCTGGCTAGCTAGTGCATGCACAACAATTTCAGGCCCGTATGGAGGCTGTACCCGTTGCTGCCTTGAAATGCAGGTAAGGCAAGAGCAGGAGGAAGCACAGGGGGTCTCAAACCATTTCCAGACCTGAATTTTACACATATAAATAATTAGAAAAGGCACCTTAGCTAGCTAGTGCACAGCAATTTCATGAGGCCCGTATGGAGTATGTACCCGTTGCTGCCTTGAAAGGCAGGTAAGGCAAGAGCAGGAGGAAGCACAGGGGGTCTCAAACCCGTATTCCTGCCAGCTTCGGTGTCTCCTCGCTGCTGCTCTTGCGCCTGCTGTTGAGTTCTTGAAGCTCCCACGCCTCTATTTCCATTGACGACGCTGAACCTAAATCTAGCCATTTTTGAGCAAAAGAAGGAGTTCGAGCAAAAGGGAGCGACTTGATTATTTGATGATGAAGAGTGATGCAATACCAAGTGCTTCGTGGGCTGCATTTTATAGGAATGGAGACAGGCTAGGTGCTTGACAGGTGTTTTGAGACCTTCAAATTTCGTACCTATCCACCTTCATTTTTTCTGCCCCTTTTAATGGTGTACTTTGGGATGCCATGAGAGACTTGAAGCTGTAAACCTCCTCTTGGCAATTAAACTAGGGTAATTGGGATATGCTTTGTGGTTAAAATGTAAACTAATTAAGAACGGTGCCCGACTTTTGAAATAATATATATTCTACAGAAATTCAACACCTCTTTCTCACAATGTTCATCCAATACGTACATGCGCGTAAAATGAATTCAAATCGTTTTAACTCCACGCGCGTATACATTCATATTCAGACAATATGAACCAAGACAGCACTCGAAATAAGAAATAAAAGCATGTATATGTAAGTAAATTTTGGAGAATAAGAAATTTTAAGTAATAATAAGTAAACAAGTAATTCTCCTAGAAAGAAGAAAGAAAGGTAAGTAAGTGTAAGCTAATTATTTCTTGGCATCGGTTCTGAGACTAGTAATGCCCCGTTATGCTATCATCAAAGAGGCTAGCAACGATCTATGCAGGTGTTTAAACAACTGTTAATTCACTAAACAACACCAAACCACGATTCCATTTGTCAAGACCAGTGCCTCCTACTCTAAAAATATATATTTTTATTAGATTTTTTGGTTCATTTTGGTAGCATATTTATTTCTATTTTAGGTTTGAGATTCATTTTTCTAAGGGATTCTATGTCAGACATTCTGAAGGATTTTCAAACAACACGTTTGTCATTATAATTTTTAAGGAACAACGATCATTTGGTCCTTATAAAATGATTATATGTAACATGTAAGATTATACTATAATTTTTAATGAAAAGTCATCTTGATTTAGTAATTTTAACTAACAATTATCATTTCACTGTTATAAAATGATTATACAACACATGCGATAATATTATAATTTACATAAAAATAATTTTAATGTTATAAAATGATTATACAACACATGCGATAATATTATAATTTACATAAAAATAATTTTAATGTTATTTTTTTATCGAACAATAATTATTTTATCATTATAATATAGTCATACAACACATTCACTTATATTATAATTTTTAACATAAGGTTAGTTTTTAATTAACAACAATCATGTTGTTGTTCTTAAATAACCATACAACACGTGCAATAATGCTATAGTTTTTAAAAATTAATAGTCATTTTGTCGTTATAAAATTACCATACAACACGTGCAATGATATTATAGTTTTTAACTACGAGAACAATCATTTTATCATTATATAATCATCCTACAACACGTGCAATAATACTATAATTTTTAATGAGCAACGAATCATTTTGTTGTTATAGTTTTTAATGAACAACAATTATTTTGTCGTTGTGTAATGGTCATATAGGATGTGCAATAAATCTATAATTTTTAATGAAATGACATTTTTGATGTAATAATTTTTTATGAACTATCATTTTGTCGTTATAGAATGGTTATACAACACGAGCAATTGTATTACGAAATATCATTTTGTCATTATAGTTATTAATTAACAACTATCATTCTGTCGTTATTAAACGACCATACAACACGTGCAATAATGCTACCTTTTTTAACAATGAATAGTCATTTAATCATTATAAAATGGTCATACAACACGTGCATTGAGACCATAATTTTTAATGAACAACAAATCATTTTGTTGTTATAGTTTTTAATGAACAACAATTATTTTGTCGTTGTCTAATGGTCATACAAGATGTGCAATAAATCTATAATTTTTAATGAAATGACATTTTTGATGTTATCACCTATATTGAACAACTATCATTTTGTCCTTATAGAATGGTCATACACCATGAGCAATTGTACTTTATATATTTAATGAAATATCATTTTATCATTATAGTTATTAATTAGCAATGATCATTTTGTCATTGTTAAATGTTCATACAATTAATAGTCATTTTATAATTATATAATCGTCATACAACACGCGCAATAATTCTATAGTTTTTCATTAACTACAAATCATTTTCTCGTTGTAGTTTTTAATGAACAACAATTATTTTGTCGTTGTGTAATGGTCATACAAGATGTGCAATAATACTATAATTTTTATTGAAATATCATTTTTGATGTAATACTTTTTAATGAACAACTATCATTTTGTCCTTGTAGAAAGGTCTTACAACACGAGCAATTGTATTGTAATATTTAAGGAAACATCATTTTATTGTTATAGTTATTAATTAACAACGATCATTTTGTGATTATTAAATGGGAATATAACACGTGCGATAATGCTAAAATTTTTAACAATTAATAGTCATTTTATCCTTATAAAGGGTCATACGAATCATTTTCTCGTTGTAGTTTTTAATGAACAACAATTATTTTGTCGTTCTAAAAATGTGCATTTTTGATATAAGTTTTAATGAAATGTGATTTTGTTGTATTTTTTTTTATGACTAATGATTATTTTGTGGTTTAAAATGACGGTACAATAAATATATTATTAGTTTGAAATTAGAGCAAACACATGACAAGTTCATAAAAAGTGACGCATGGAAAAAGCATTGGCTGTAAAATCTCAATATGTCAAGTTCCAGTGCTAATCCAATCCTCAAAAGGAATCACTCCCTCGTAAAAAGCGTGACTGCTATTTTGCATGCAAGGGGATTGCTTCGGATGTCAACCTAGGTATGGAGGGAGCGTTGGTTTGTTTTTGTTCTTTCGGCTTCTTCCTAACAAAACCACGTGCTCACCGTTCCTACATTTCTCCCTCCTCTCCTAACCTCCCCATCCTTCCCCACCCTTCTTTTTTTCTATTCCAAATTAAACAGTAGAAACCGAAGATACCCCATTTATGGACAAATCTAAAGTTTATGTGGGGTCTACTTTGTGTTCCTGGAATTATGCTTACGTGGGGCTAGTTAACTGCCACTTATGGCTCGTATTGCCAAATGGAACTCTTGTGGGGCTACTTGGATAAGAAACGCTCATGCTGATTTATTGGGGTTTGATTTATTATATTTTTAATATGAACACATCAAAATAATTTATAAATATCAAAAAAATAATTTATAAATATTTTTTTAAATACATTATTGAACACTCCAAGGTGCTCGACTACAATTAATTATGGCCTGAGCATTAAAAAGATATTGTAAATATATATTTTTTTTAAATATTAATGAACTTATATTATAGAGAAAAAAAGAAAGTTCAAAAAAATTATACGAATGGTTAACCTTTAATAATCAAAATGTTAAATATGATATTAAAAAAATAAATGAACAAAAAAAAATGATAAATATTGCTTTTAAAAGAGCAAGATTACCAAAAACCCAAAAGAAAAATACACAGATACCCTTGCACACCCATCTTTGTTTTTTTTTTTTTTCCGGATTCCAAGGGCAAGTTCGATGATTCACTATGTAAATAATTTACTTTTCTTTGCAATTTTTTTTTCATTATGTTACGTAATACATATGGATATGAGGAAAATTAAGGATGAACTAGTTTTTAGTTCTCTCAATGTAATCTTATGGACCCCATAGATCTAGAGGAAAATATCAAAAGAAAGAAAATTATCATTTGAATTATATTTACTACTTTGGTTATGAACTCTACTTACTATATAGAATTATTTTATTTTATTTTATTTTATGATAGAAAAGATTAAAATCAATTTACTACACATCTGATACTTAAAGATAAAATTAAATAAAAACCTGGTATGAAATGATTGGCATAGGACCTTAGGGATAATGAGGAGTTGATTGGCATGATCTTGTTCTTAGATTATCTCAACTAGAATGGTACCAAAGCCTAAATAGTCAAGAACAAGTCCACATCTAGATTGAGTACTCGAAATAGATTGACTTTTTTTTTAATTAATAACAACAAATTCATAGTATAAAAAGCACAAGTAAACATTATAATGATTACAACTTGCATCCGCTAATTCAAGAACATAATGATCAACATAGAGGTTTGCTCAAAATCAAATTTTACCAATGATATGAACCTGCTAAGAAAATTAATCTTTTAAGTCACTTATCCTTAAAAATAAATATCAAAATATCCCAATCACTGTTAAAAAAAAAACGAAATAAAAACTTTCAAATTGTTGGTGAACGGGAAAATTTCAGTATGCATGCAGTGAATATATGGTCAAGAGTGTTCATCATTTGTCTTTCGATGTTCCATCAACAGCAAGCTCCAAGAAGATCAAAGCCCTTATTCGCAGAGAGCATGCAGCACTTCCTGCAAAATAATAAAGTATGAAAATTAAATCTCCTGTTCTATATATGCAGTGATTTTGTAAGCGCGCAGTGTCTAATAAACAGATTGCAGGCAGACCTGATATTAATTTGTTGAAAACATCAAATTAAGGATGTAAATACAAGGGGGGGGGAAGAAAAGGAGAAGAAAGAACAGGTTTATTGAAGTAATTACCTCATGCAATTAGATCAAACCAAGGATCCGCAAATGAGGATCGACATTCAGACCTATCCCCTCAAACAACGGATCATAGATGTCATTTTTTACCACCCTGCAAGTGAAAGATCCTTTCAATCATATATATATATATATAAGCAGGAAACATGTGGCGTTGGTGCTATGAAACATTGATTTTGAACGCCATTTATACCAACCTCGAACCAGAACTAGAAACATTCGAGCTCTCTTGATCATCATGACACCGACTCCATTCCGTCTGCATTAGATACGAAGAAGAAAGCATCATTAAATTTTCCAACGTAAAAAAATCAACATTTTTAAGCGGACAAGGTGATACCCTTGGGAGTTTAGTAGATGATGATTCTCCAATATTGAAATGGCTATTTCCACGGCTGCCACTTCCTATTATCATGCTCTAGAACACAATTGAAATTAAGAAACAATCAAGTTAAGAAGGAACCAAAAATGGCTAAACTTCTGATATATGCAGGGAAACCTACGTACCTCATTGTGGTAGTTCTGCGTTGGCACCATCTCCGGATGAAGAGAAGATGCTTCTGCCCTCTTACCCTTATATTTCTATTCAAATTAATAGTTAGTTCATTGCAAAATATGTGGGGAGGGGGGGGATTAAGAGATGAAAATCAGTTAGAATTCTTACTTGTTGACTATTTAAGCCCATAATTTGACTTTGCAGGGAAGTGTCACGGCCAAGATTCGAGGCATTTGGTCTAGCAGTTTGACTTAGCATTCCTTGGACCTGGAGATTATCCATCTGCGACCTATGTAAAGATGAAGTGATCATAAATTAAAGCCAATCAAGAAATTGATAGTTTCTCTTAAGCAGCAAAATATCAAATAGCTGGAAGTCAATCAGCACCTGCTGGTAGAGTTGCCCAAGTTCCAAGGCACGAAGTTCTCTTTTTGCATGTTGTCTATGCCTGGCATTACAGCACCTCGATTGACTTGTACTTGATTAGAGAAATATTGAATCCTGAATCCAAAATCATTCGCAAACAATATCAAGCATCACACACTTGTGTTTAGCTTGCTGGATTTATGTTCATGCTATGATGTTCCTTCCCTATTGGAAAGAGTTTTTCTTTTCCTCAGAAAAATGAAAAACTGCATACCAGGGAGCAAGACAAGAAGGTGCAGATTGATTAAAGCCACCAAGTTGAGTAGCGGTTGCGTTTGGTGTCATATAGACATGTCCCGGATGAGATTGATGAGTAAAGGAATTCGGAAGCCTAAAAATATTCAAATAATTAAACTTATAATATGATATATATGTGTTCGATTATTGGAACCTAGCTTTTAAGAATGGAGGAAAAGGATACATATGAAATGGAACAGCATCTCAGGGATACATGATGGGAAAGTAACACAAAGAGTGGCTCTTTGTATGGATATATGGTGTTCGAAATATTTTGCCTAACTTACCATGAAGATTCTGTAGGACCGAATAACATAGAGTTATAACATTGTGAGTTGATCAATACATCATCTTCTCCAGACACTTGAAGATTATGAGAAGGAAACTGTGAGGACCTAAACTCAGAAGAGAAACAAAGCTTCATTATCAGTTGAAACACAAGATAATACACTACCACAATTAATTGTTTTACCAACAAAAAATTATATTAGTACTGTAATGTAATTTTTTTGGTAATTGTTTTTCCGACAAGCACACAGACAGTAACCGTTCGTTGGTAAAACACTCGTCGATAATTTCTTTTCTATCGATGATTTTATCAGCATTGTTGTGACCATAATACTATCAGATAATATTTCCATATAAATTAGTTGATTTGCTAGTAGTGATAAACAATTACAAGCTAGTTGATATAATCAATTGCAAGTCCTAACATGTTATATCTATAAAACACGTACCTCAAAGTTAGAGGAGACTCTGGAAACATGGTAGAGCCTTGTGGATCATACACATTAGGTGTGATTGGAAGTTGATTAAATAGATATGGCAGTTGTTGGGGCCTATAATAGAGAAATCCTCATCAATTTTGGCCAAGTTAATTTTTTTCACGATTAAAAAGTGTATATCTGAGGTTAATACCACTGATTCATTGGAGGTTGAGCTCCAGATAGCATCCCAGGCACTGGATCGCTAAATCTTGACTGAGGAGGCAATTGCTGGGGCCTAAATTAGGAGAGGTGTTTAGTTACTTATGTATACATACATACATACACATAATTGCTAGCTAGCATTCGATGTCAGTTTAGCTTACCACAAAGGCATTGATGATCCGGGTAGCATGGGATTGGTACACTGGGAATCAAATAAATTTGTTCCCATGAACTGATTAGGCTGATACCTGAATTCAAATATAATGAGTTCATTTAGTGTAATTCAATTGTCATCACTGACAGTTACAACAGCATACAGGGTTAGAAAACGATGAATATCATGTACCTTGATGGAGTTATAGGCCCTTGAAGAGGGTTGTGGCTGGGAAGAAGCCAATCTGGTTCATTTTGGTTGATCCAGGATGGTGTTCCTTCTAGAATTCCCGTTGCTGTCTGTTAACAATAGACAATCTGAACATGCTCAAGATGAATTTATACATAAAGTTTATGATTCAATGGGTGATATGGTAATGCGAATACTTGCTAGTTCAATGGACATTGTAGCAAATTGGAGTAAGCTCACCATATTTTGAGGAAATGAAGTTGGAAACTGAGTTGTTCGTCGAATGCCATTGTTGATCACATTGACATCCACCATGTACTGTCCAACTTGATCGTTGCATAATATGGAGCTTTGGTTGAATGGAAGCACCGGTGGCGGCCTACTTCCACATGGTCAGTAACGTTGTTGATTTCCGGGAATAATAAGGAAAACTAAACAATAAGTAAATTACAAGTAATTTTCTGATAAAATAAACTTGAGAATGACGTACAAGAAAAGCTCAGACGGGAAAGGAACAAGCTCATCAGACGGGAAAGGAACATCTTGTGATTGAGAATTGAACTGATTTGGTGTCCAGTTGACATCATTTCCCACAGAAAATGGAGGGACCATCTCATTTGTTTGGATCATTTCCATCTGATCAAAAGTACAATCATGATTAGAAATTCTATATCTTAACATACATGGCTTTAATTTAAAGACTTTGCATCTAAAACTGTCATGTTGAAGTGTTTATTAATGAATCCCCCTACAGAGGAAAGTATACCTGTGCTGGAAATGGTGATGCAGGATTAACCAAGGATGATCTAGTTTGTTCTTCATTTGTAGAATCCTCATGCAGAGGGTCAAAGGTTGAGCTTGCAGATTGCACGGTATTGCTCTGCCCAGAGTTATTAACGAAGATAGTCTTAAATAGCGATACAAACTGATAACCTCTATGGTTAGTTAGAAAAATGGAGACACATGAAGCAATACCATTGCTGGGAAAGCAGATGCCGATACCCCCATCAATGGAGTACTGAAAGAAGATGGGTCGAAATCCAAACGCTGCAGGCCGGATACATTAGCAGCTGCAACTGAAGAGCCTGAGGTCCCGCCAATAGCATTTCCTTGTTCATATCCCAAGAAGCTCAGGTCAATGTTTCCATCAAATTCTGGAGTTTGATGATCTCCTCCTTTTGGTGATTGGTTTTCTTGCTGATAACCATAAATATAAATAAATGAAGAAGATCGCAAGGATTGGATTTTATGCAGCTAAAGCTATAAGCTGTAATAACACGAAGTTAAGCATACTCAACCTTGATCATGGTATTATTTAATTATTTTTATACTAAAGAGACCAATAAATTTATATTCTTTTTGCTAATATGATATTATAGATGCATAGTAGAGTTATGAAGACTAGGAGATAGCATCATGGAATTTACCATTGGTAGAGTGTTGAAGGATGACGAGCCTTGTCTTGTGAAATCTGGCTGATCACCTTGTTTTGAAATATCCGAAGGTGCTCCATCAACAAGTGTTGAAGGAGCGAGGTCTTGAAGCGAGATTTCTTGATTCATGTCGTGAGGCTCTAGCAGTATATGATTGCTAATCAAGTTATGATCAAAGCGAACCTGCAACAAAAATCTTTGCCCATCACTTACTGCAGCTTCCATCGAGATTTCTAATGATATAAAACAATATGATCTTGTTGCACCCAAAAAAAAAAGTAATGAAATGACAAAAAATGGTATCAAAGCGACTTCATGATCAATAGTAGCGTAAGCTCTCGAAGCTGACCTTGAATTCCCTCTCACAAGAAATATGATGTTCACACAGAATACAGAGAAAAAGAAAGACGCCAAGAGTGTTCGATTTTATTATTTAGGAAAAGAAGCTTGGAAGGATGAAAGATTATTGGCTTTCTGCCAAGTATAGTCCCATTAATTAGTGGACTCAAAATCAAGATTTCATCCCTATTATGTCAACCAAATCTCAAGTTACTTGTAATTAGTTGGAAATCATATAAAGATACACGAGGCTTATCGAAGGATCATATAATATTTTTGATTTTTTTTTTTGGAATTTCATGAAAGAAAAGAAAAGAAAAACCCATGAATTTAATGTGTTCCATGAATAATGAGGTGACATATTATGTTATGAAACCCTTACAAATCATAGTCCAAAGGTATAATTAACATAATCAAAATGCTAAAGGTAGATTGATAGTAGCTCTTAAGTACAATGGTAAATTGATTAATTTTCCTAGATTTTAGAACGACTAAATTGCACATAACCATAGAAAGAAAGCTCTCTTGTGGCCTTTGAGGGGATGGAATTTTTAATTTCTAAACACTTTTTAATATTTATGGAATAAAAATAAAATTATTTTGTAACGACGACGAGTATTTTGTAGCCTAAGAAGTTTATTGTTCACAAAATATTATTTTCTTTTCCTTATATATAACACCTAACAATTTTTACTGATTATGGATGATCCTTCCTTCACCCTATTAAAATGAAATGGAAAACAAGAAAGAAGTAAAGATCGTTTTACATTTTCCCTAACTTTCCTCGAACTTTCTCTTTAATTATGCTCTTACTAGAGTACATTTGTTGCTTGTAGCATGAATTTAAACATCAACTTAGCACAGTGCATGCATAAAGGTGGCGAGCTTGAGATTATCATTTTATGTTTGCTTATAATTGCATGGATAATTTTTACACTCTACTGATTTAGATTTACTTTAATATGATAATCTCAAGATTAGATTTACATTAATATGGTACCTACAACATACAAATGGCAGCTTTCAAGAGAGGGAATCATTTGACTCCAGTGATCTGGTTTGAACTGCAGCAGTCCACAGGTCAAGTTAAGATTTCCATTTACAAAAAATCACCATTTGTTAGCCAAGTAGACGAATGGCTACTTTTTTCTGATAATACTAGTGAATGAGGCCTGTTCTTTTAGGTAATCTTGCAATTCATCTGTATTTTTGCGAGAAACGAGGTCTCCTTGTCATGAAATTTCAAAATTACAATCATCAGACTTTAGGTAACCTTGCCATTCACTTGTAGACTATATGTAAGGGCAGAACTCATAGGGCAAGAAAAAGTAAACACAGGAAATTATATTTTGCTGAGTGGGGGTCTATCTAGCAAGACATAATCTCTATCTATAACATGAAACTTTATGTACAGAAACCATGGAAACGATTACTTCTGTGAGTTTCCATGTATGTAAAATCAAAGGATTGAAGGATGATCAAGGAAAACAAAATGATGCTGATACCACCAAGATCAGGACCAAGAGGGTGGTGTGCATATGTGCAATTCAATGAAAATATTGATGATAAAGATGAGATTCTTAGGGTTCACCTGAAAAATCTTCGACCAATATTGCAAGATAAAACCCCCTGGAGGCTACAAAATACAAACATTAGATTACACAAAAGCAAGACAGAAAGGGATATCAGATAGATAGGAATCCTTTGGATCAGAATTAAAAATGGAGTTGAAAAATTAAATTAGAAGAAATAAGTACAAACTTTTCTCAAGGCCTTTCTTCTTTTGATGTTCTGGAGGTGGGCTTTAGAGGTAAGGGAAAGCTAGCTAGAGGATGATAGAATGAGCTAGGAAAAACCAGGAGGAATTGAAGGGATATGGAAGAGATGTTATCTATGGCAGCAGAAGAAAACATACATGAATAGGGAAAAAATGCTTTTCTTGTTAGAAATGAGACCTTAGAACTTTATTTATAGGAAAACTAAACACATTATATATATAATAATATTAAAGTTCTTTTTATTAACTAGACAAGCAAGCATGATATTTGTTTCACAAAAGACTTAATTGGAATGTATTTGAAAGTATTGTATGTTTTCTTTTCCATTTTTTCTTTTGTTTTTATTATTTGAATTCAAATACATAATACGCGCTCCCGCGCATTATGATAAAAATAACAAAAATATTTTGAAATAGAATTTTATATATTTTTAATTTTATATTGAGAGAAGAAACTGATCTTTCATGATTTTTAATTGTCTATATATATATATAAATTTCCCATAGATGGAATAGATAAGCAACAATAGTATGAGCTTATAGCCCCCATCTTATTACGAACTAATTTCTTTTTAATTAAATAGTCTTAATTACCTGCATTGTATAAAGTAAAATAGGGAAAAAAATCAATGATAAAGCAAGAGTATTTTTGGTATGAGATAATGATTAAAAGTTTATGAAACGCAAACAATGCTTCATGCCAATGATTCTTATAATTAATTATGACCAAAATGTGATTTATTTATTTATTTTTATTTCCTGACGCAGCTATGATGCTGTGATTGGCTGATTATAAAATCGAACCTACGCTTGTGTGTCTTTACAATGGGAAAATTAGCAGAGGAAAACAATTTCTGTTTTGCAATGGCGACACCATCTCCCTTGTACACCCTTTGGTAGCAAATTCAGACACCCGTCGCTACATGCGCTGTGCTTGTTCCAAGGGTTTTAAATTATAATCATGCTTTTAAAAAAAAAAAATATCATGACATTAAAACAATCTATATATATATATATAACAATCTCAATCATATAGTAGGTGCTCAGTAATAAGAGTTTAAGATTAAAGAATTTGTTTTTTCTATAGTTTCAAGTTTGAACCTTATAACTGTTAATATAATAACCTTTGAAAATTTACATAATCGTTAACTTCAGAGTCTTAGAATTAATTAAGATACGCGCAAACTAACCCGAACACCCATGTTAACATAAAAACAATTTCTATATAGACTAGCTTTATTAGCTAATAAATAATACAAGAATAAGGATTTTTTATTTTTATTTTTATGTTGAGAAATTTTTTACAAAGTTAAAAAGTTTCTGTGTCTGGGTTAGAATAGAATCTAATTATGGTTAGACTTTTGTTTTTTTCTTTCAACACTTTTTATGGAACCGAATTAAACGAGTAAAATTCTGATTATTTTAAAACTTTACAAGATAAATATGTCCTAACTTGAATCCAAGATCTACAATACAAATCTCAAACCTTTGTTTTTAATTTTATCTCACCGTTGTTATGTAATTTTTGAATTAAACCGCGTACAATTAACATATATAATCTCAGCATATTCTTTTTAAGAAATTAGAAATAGAAAAAGCGAGGATAACGTCCTATTATTTCGAATATGAAAAGTGAGAATAAGGTCAAAAAAATTTAAATAGGGTTACCATACACAGATTCCAGGGGGCAAGGATGCATGTATATCCATGTAAGGACATGAATTTATATTTTTTTATGGTAAAGAATCTAACCAAATCTATTCCTATTTACGAAGATTTGAAGCCATAATCAGAGATTTGTCCATTTCACCACCTTTTTTTTTCAAACTCCTGCGATGAGTGCTACTCTGGTACTAATGTTCTTGCACTAAAATCATCTCTCTCATCAAATTAAAAACGGAATCATGAATGTTTTTCTTTTTTATTTTAGATTTCAACTCTGTGATTATTAATATAATAATTAATATAATAGTAATTGAATGTTTATATAATCATTAAATTTAGAATATGTGAGATTAGTCGAAATACATGCAAACTGATCCGGATACACACGTTAATAAAAAAACAAAATCATGAAAATAAAATTGAATAACCATAAGAATTTTATGATTACTCATTTTTTTAATATAAATAACTTCATTTTAATTACATGACAGATCATAAGGTTACCACAAGTGCACTGGTAGGTCCACTTATAACAATGAAGTGCCTTGAAATTTGTTCTCTTCTCTAGATACGTATTAGAATTCGAAAAAAAAATACACTTATAAAAACTAGACTAGATAAACAAATTATATTTGAATGATGATAGAGAAGGAAGCACAAAAAAAATAATCAAGAAAGACATAATTTTAACCGAATAGGGTTTGAACATAAAGAACTCTAATTCAAAGTTTTTATTGTGAAATATAATTCTAATATATTATTCTTTTATAAGAGATTTTAAATTCCTTAAATAGATTAGAGATTGACTTTTAAAGGTATAAAAATCAAAACCCTAAAAGAAAAAAGAAAAAAGAAAACAAAATCCAAAACTAACTAGGATCTAGAGAAATTAAAGAAAAAACAATAAAATAGGTTCAAACAATATCTTGAAGATCTAATTTGATAGTGTTTAGGAGATCTATTGATTATAGTAAGTTGGACCTTCTATATAAAACTAAACCTAGATCCAACATTAGATCAAAATTTATAGCCTCATTATATCAAACAAGTAATCCAATATGACCAAACTTTTTTTGGGCTTAACTTTGTTCAACTAGTCTATAAATAAGTTTGCTAGGCTTTCTAGATGATCCATTAATTGAAAATATCTATCTAATTATTCAAAATCCTTATAGTTTTATGAGAGAGTTGAATTAATTTTTTTATGTTTAAGAGAACTCGTCCTCAAGTCCCAATCATCCACCAAGTATGGCCATAAATGTTGAGTGTTAAGAATATGAGAAGTCTTCAAATTATTTGGAATGCAGAATCAATAAGTGTTGCTATTTATCTTCTGCAATACCACACAATGACATGTTTCTATTTTTAATCTTGTTATACTCCCCTCCCTAGTCATAAATCTATCATAAATGACTATTCTATAAACAAGGTCCCTTACCTCTTGGAAGATCTTTATACAATGAGTATCAATTTAAGTCTTATACTTGACATTGTTATTTGTAACAGCTTGATTTATATATCCATGGATCCTTTACAAATACTTTATCATACCTTTAATTTAAATTTTCATCCTTCTGGTTTCAGAAAATAGGTACTAACTTAAGCACACATGAAGGATTCTATCCATAAACAATTTAAATTACATGTTCACTACAACTTTATTTATTTATTCTTTTTTGTATTATTCTATCCTTATACATTTATTGATTTAAGCATCACAGTGCTTATTGTTCCCATGGAATTGGATTCTTAAGAAATCAAGCTAGAGAAAGATGTTTATTTAAGCTATCACAGATGAGAGCAGTTGTCTCTTTACAATAAAAATCCTAGGTCTTTTAGCTCTAAAACAAATCTTTTTGTTCTTTAGATTTTACCAAAAACTATTTTAGTCCCTATAGTATAATTTATTTTTACAAATTGATCCTTATTTAAAATATTTCCACGGAATAAATTTAGTAAAAAATTAAATTTTAGTTTCTATGATAAAAGAAAAATTATAATTAGATCCCTATGTAATTACTTTTAATCGTGTAATTGTTTATCACACTACTTTTATTATAATGTATTGCATGTGATTTAGTGCTTAATTACATTATAATTTACATAATAAAATTACACAATAAAATGTAATATTATATTATGATACCTATTATTTCCAATAAAACATATCGTTAAATTTATTAATCTTATTGAATTAAAAAGCTAGCAGCACATTTATTTCACTGTCTGCCAATGGACACAAAAACATAATTTCTCTCTCCATCCGAGCTTAACAAAGAGGGTGTTATTGGATTGATTTTGACACATATTATCTCTTTGATCGTAGAAATAATGTAATAAAATCATTGTCTTACATGTGTTAATAGAAATGTATTTGTAGTTAAAATGTTAAAACCATAAACGTTTTTTGTTCTGGTTACGTAAAAAAAGGTTTGGAATTCTATATATTTATTGGATGGAAGGAGGACCTTAGTGGCATTGAGCTTCAGCTCATTGACAAAGCATTAACAATTATATGAATAGGCAATTTGAAATAATCTAATAAAATCACGATATTACATATGGAAATTAATTCCGAAATATAATTGTATTTTTAAATTGGTCGACGATAAAATCGAATCAACCCATGAAAATATAATTATGTAGCACGACTTAATTTCTACACAGATTTATCAAATGATAAAGTATTTTTTCCTTAAATCTGTATTTTCTCTATTTTTTGGGACAAAAGAGATACGATTAGACTGTCGGAAACAACCAAAAATTCCACATTGATTTTTCTACCCTCGCTAGCCCTTTTTATTTTATTTTTGTTATTTTTCGGTTTTGGGTGATGACAATACACATAAACAACTATCAGACAAGTTCCAATATTTTTTAACCTAAGATCTTGTACTATACTGATAGGCAGTTACAGGCTTACAGCTATACTTCAATCAAGGCTTTATGTTCCATGCTTTTGGCTTTTATTTTGTTTAAATTGATACGCCTGTTTTCGCTGACCTATCTGGATTCCAAAATCTCTGTATCTCGCGTCGTTTGGGCTATCTTTTGCTGGAGCATCAATCTGAGTAGCGCCGGAGGTTTTGGCAAATATGATCTGTCACCACGTAAGAGACGTTTTAACATCAGGGCCTACCTAGAATACCCGTGGGTCTAAGCTTACAGCATCCCAGGTTTCAGTGTGTTCCACTTAAGTGATCGAGGGAATTTATTTCTCTCTCAGGCCACCGGGTACGTATATATTATAGACCTGTAAATGGGCGACGTATCTGCAAGTTTGGATTGAACAACATTTATGAAGGAGGCCCCATATGAAGGTTCTTGTTGAAGACTCCAGCAAGTTCAAAGCCCCAAGGAACGAGCCATACAGAGATCATTTCATGCCACATGCAACAATTCTTTGTTTTTAATTTTTTATCGAAGAATATGCTATATTATCCTAATGATGAAACGTGTGGATAACTTCATCTGTACAGAAAGATTCTTTGTTGAAACACATGTAGTTAAATCATTGGGTGACATTATTCCAACATTTGACAAAAGAAAGGGGCCAAAGATATGTTTGACCTGCTTAGGTAGAAATGTCAAATGGTCGGTTCAGAAATTAATTTCATTTCTTGTATGGGAGTTGCATTGTAATGTAGAAAAATAGGCTTATCTCATCGATGATGATTATAATATTCGTAACCTCCCAAATTTCATCTTCACTTTCATCATGGCAACGCGTATGGGAAACTCATGTGCGATCACTTCCATAAATCTCGCATTCTTGCTGCCGAAGTTAGCCACAAGATCAATTAATTTCCGCATCAAAGTATAGTTATCATCTAAAAAACTTTTTACCTTTTCTCAGTTAGTGCTATTTGTCATCACCCAATTTTGGGTGACTCCCAAAATAAAATAAAAATAACAAAAAATAAAATAAAAGAGATTGGGGTTGTTAGAAAAATTGTGATGAAAATTTTGAATATTTATTGAGCTTAATCATATCCTCATTAGTGCCAAAAAAAATGAGAAAAAATACAAATTCAAGCTAAACATTAAGTCAAAAATCATAATTATATTTTTTATAAGCCAAGTTGATTTAATCATGGGCTAATTCAAAATATTATTATGTTTGAGAATTAATTTAGGGTCCAATTAAAGAATTTAATTAAGTGCAAGGACTTAATTATGCTTTAAATTGATCAAATTAATTTTATTTCGGGCTTAATTGAAAAAAAATCAAATTCTTGAATTTAATTTGGGTCTAATTTAGAGGATTGGGATTTTGGGAGACCCAATTGAATTTTTCCAAGCTAATTGTGCAAATTAGGGGCCAAATTGAAGACAATTGAGAATTTAATGCTCAATTGAGGGTCAAATTGCACAAAATAAAAAGCAGGGACCAAAATAAAAAAGCACACAAGTTGAAGGACTAAAGCATATTTTTACCTACAATAATTCAACAACCCACTACCACCACTACCAAAAGCAAATATTATCCAAGTTTTTTATGCTTTAGTGCATAATACCAGCATATCAGAATGGCTATAAATAGCCATGCAAACCAAAGAAAGGGGACACACGAGAACGAGGAGGAGGAAAAAAAAAAAACAACAACATCGTCGACTCTTTCTCGTTCTCAGCTAGAAAAACATCATCGTCCCGCTCGGTTAGAAAAAATACATCGTCGACCCTTTCTCGTTCTCAGCTAGAAAAACACCATCGTCCCGCTCGGCTAAAAAAAAATCATCGTCCCCCTCTTGTTCACCGTTCGAAAGCCATCACTGTCTCCCTCACTCTCGGCCTAAATAAAAGCCACCGTCGACCACCTCCCCCCATCTCACCGTCAACAGACCAGGCTTTCATCCTCTTCCCACGCCAGCAGAAGCAACTTCGACAGCTCTCTCTCTCTCTCCCCCTAAACCAACATCGTCGTCTCTCTCTCCTCGCCAACACAGCGACCAACCCCTCTGTCCCTCATCACCACGAGCTCCAACTCCAGCAAGCTCGCCATCAGCCCCACGACAGAGTGACCAGCAGAAGCTCCCATCATTCTCCTCCGACTCGGCGATCGGCACAGACAACGAGGATGAAAAGCAGCGACTATCGGCAGCGGTTCCAGCACTGGACCGCGACTTCCAGTCCTCCTCCCGGCAGCCACGGACATCCATTTCCAAAACCACGACGACAGGAAGGATCACCTCGATCCCCTCTACACGACGGTATCCTCAGGTAACCCTCTCGTTGATGTTTTAAATTATGTATGAACAGTGCACATGCACTGTTCTTCTTCTTCGATTTCATTTTTTTTTTTTCGGGCCGGGTTAACCCGACCCAACCCAATAGCCACTGGGCTTCCAGCTGCAGGCAGTCGAAGCCGACTAAATCGAGTGAGTTGTCGATCCACTAAGTTGACAACTGACCAGATAAAATAAAAAAAATAAATAAAAAATAAAAATAATAAAAATAATAAAAAAATAATAAAAAGTAAATAAAAAAAATAAAAAAAAAATAAAAAAAAGAAAATAAAAAAAATAAAAAAAATAAAAATAATAAAATAATAAAAAATTAAAAATAAATTAAAAATAAATAAAAAATAAAAAATAAAAAATAAAAAATAAAAAAAAATATATATATTTTTTTTTTAAAAAAAAAAATCAAAAAATATATTTTGTTTTCTTGCATAAGGCCGTATTCCAAAGCTTTTCTCATTGCATAAGGCAGTATAAATTTACATTGTAAAGTACCCCATTTTCTTATGCAGTATAAAATTACTTTGTAAAGTACCCCATTTTTATTGTGATGTAAAATTACATTGTAAAGTACAGCGAAAAAAAAAAAAAAAAATTGTTTCTTTGAAAAATGCAGAGCAAAATTTTAATTTAGAAAATAAACAATCAAACAACAATGCAGCTTACCTTAGGTAGGGTGCACTGGGGGTGATGCGTCTTCCCCTTGCACAACAAGTCCCCTTACCCGAGACTCTCGTAGACCAATAGGTTCCTAGTAACCCTAATACTAGGTGGCGACTCCTGATATTTATAGTCGTAGTTTTTACGACCATAAACACCCCCATATTTCCATCCGTGCGCCGTTGTTCTCCGAAAAAAGGAGAATGGCGGGGCGCGAAGCGCGTCAAAAATCGCCGTCGCAACAGATGGCGACTCCACTGGGGACGATAGGGACTGAGCTTTGATTGTTTGATTGTTTATTTCTCAGTTGCTTTTTGCACTCTTTTTAATTGCTTTAACTTGCATTTTTACTGCTTTAGCATGCATTTTATTTTTCAATTTATGCATAACGTTTAATTTAAATTAATGTCAACATGCATTTTAATTTCCTGTATAAACCCAATTTTAAGATAGGTGGGGATTAGCGGTCTGCCCCATGACTTTCAGTCGGGGTTCAGATTCGTGAAACATCCAACTATGAACTGAGTGTTTACTTGATAATGGCGGTCACACTGTGCCCCAACCATTTCTCGTAAACCCCCATACTACCTTCACGTGAGGTGGTCACTGGGCAGTTCATAGACCCTTTTGTGACCAGATAGAACAACTTACCCTGCATGTAATAGCCTAGAACCTAGGATGTAGTATCTTTAATAATTTGATCATTATTTGCAGAAATTATTAAACTAAGACCATGACTTCCATGAGTTTTTGGAATACGAGGAAAGATCCGAGATGACACAGATAACTGAGGGAGATTGCCCAAGAGCTAAAATCAATGGATTGCCACACATGACCAAAATCCACTTCTCCATAGAAAATGTAAAAAGGTTGATGCCCATTATGGGGTATGTAGATGAGACATTGTTTGAAGTAAAATATGGAAGAATCGGTCACCTAATGAGGATTCCGATTCAGATATCAGCAGTCAAAGCCCTTATGCACTTTTGGGATCCTAACTACCGATGCTTTACCTTTGGGGATATTGACATGACTCCTACCATAGAGGAATATGCTCAAATCTTGAATTTTCCCCACAACCCCCACAAAGTTTATTTCAGACAGAGAATTAAGAATACAGTTCAAGAGGTCGCTAAGCTTCTATGCTTGGATCAAGTGGGCCAATATATGACTTCTTCTGGAGATTTCAAATGGAAGGCGATTGAGAACAAGTTGAAAGCAAGTAAAGATAAAGGTAGACTTGGAGAAGAAGGGTACCGATTGGTGGCTTTTGCTATCTTTGGTCTAATTTTATTTCCTTCAGAAGCTGTTGGGATAATTAGCATAGAAGCAGCCAGTGCTTTTGTTGAATATGAACAGGGAAAGAATAATCCCTCTTCAGCTATATTGGCAAAGACTATCTTGTCTTTGAACCATTGCAGGATGCATGGAAAAGGGGCGATGCGGTGTTGTATCCCTTTATTATTTATGTGGATTGTTAGTCATTTGGAAACCCCCAGAGAAGTTTTCAATAATTTTTGGTGGTTCAACATGAGGCCTCTTGGTGGAATTCTAAGTGAAGAATGGAAGGACTTGGATGAAAAAGCTTGGGTGGAGAAATACCGAGCACTTCCTGAGAGTAAGTTCAGATGGAAAGCACCTTGGGTAGGAAGTTCAACTTATCTAATGAGTTGCGGTAGTAAAGCATGGGTCCCATTAATTGGTTTAACCGGTTATGTTAGCTATTGCCCCTCCCTAGTAACCAGGCAATTTGGAGGAACGCAGTATGTGCCGAGAACTAAAGGATTGACTGAATACGTGGGTTCTTTCAGAGAAGTCGACTCATTGGCTGAGCTGGAAGTAATTAAAAAGGACTGGAAGCAACCTATGTTAGTTAACAGAGAGTCTCATCCAAATAAGCCTTACATTAGCCACTGGTTACCTGGCATGGAAGAAGAACATCATAAGTCAAAGCCTGGTACGAGATAAAGCACCCGTCTTTGCTGAAACTAAAAGAAAAAGGGTTGATGAAAGGGACCTGCAAGAAGAATTAGATAAGTTAAGGATTGAGCTCAGCCGCAGCAAAAGTAGTCAGAAATTCCTCGAGAAACAACTACTAGAAGAAGAACAGATGAGGGTTTCTGTGGATTGTCAGTTGCAAAAGAAAGAAGAGCAGCTCACCAAGCTGATCCAAGAGAAAAAGCAGCTAGAAGAAATAAGTTCTCAATATAATGACCAGATAAGTAAATATGAAATGATGGAAAAGGAATTGGTCAATTTGAAGACAACATCTGGAAATAGGGAGCATGCGAACCAAGAATTGGTAGCCTCCATAATGAAAGAAAGGGACCATTACAAGATGAAATGGGAAACTGAGAAGGAGAAAGGAAGGGTGGCTAGTCTTGTCCTTGAAGAAGAAAAAGAATTAAAGGCTCAATACCGAGTTCAGACAGAAAATGAGTTGGAGGCAAGAAGGATAGCCGAGTCTGACATGAAAAGATACTTAACCATGGCAAATGACCTGAGAGATCATGTTTCCACTCTACAAGCTGAACTAGAAGCTCGGGAAGAGGACCTAAGGATAGCGCAAGAGCAACGCACTGAATGGCAGGAATGCACCACCAAAATTGAGGCTCAGTTGAACTCCGAGACAGTAAGGCTTCAGGAAAGGTTACAAAGGGCTAAAGATCAAACCCAACAGTTTGAAAAATTAGTTCTAATATTAGAGAAAAACAATGACTCATTAACTGCTTGCAATGAAATGTTGCGCCAGGATAATCTTGTATTCCATCACAAGATAGAGCAGACTGATAAACTTATCAATATAGTGGCTAGAAAGGTGATGAATTATGTGTAAAAGCTACTAGAATCGGTGGCGGTTGCTCATGAGATATGAAATGTACTTGAATGAACTCTCCTCTTTTGTTAAGTTTGTAGCTAATAGAGGAGTAGCATTTGAGTAAATATTTTGTATTTTGATAAATGAAAGGGACAAGCTCCACCTCTTTGCATTTTGACAAGTGTGTATTATTCAATTGACTCAAGCATATGGGCAAAGCTTCTACAAGATATCTATGGATTTTACCCGACATGGAAGTCATGGATTGGTTTTTCAAAAATAAAAATCATCATGCATACATTCATTCATCATAAATAACATGCATATCATCCTCAGGTTGAAATATAGGTCCCCGAAGAAATTCACCTCCTAGGATTTACAACACTCGTCTTCGTCAAAGAAATATGGAAGACGAAGAACGTGCACATCAAGATGCTCACTTCCAAGAAGAGTTGAACGCTTTAAAAGACAGTGTAGCTCGCATCGCTAGTCTACTTGAGCTGACACTAAGAAATGCCTCTGGCGAGGGTCCTTCAACTAGACCTCCGACAACTACTCAAACACAAGCGGTAAATAATCCTGATGAAATAATTGGAGAAGGGGTTCAGAATCCTCAACAAAATCCTGCTTTTGGACAAGCAACCGCACCAGCACCCCTACCAACACCGATTGGTGGAATATCTGCAAATGAGTCCCATAAAACACAGTCATCTGACAGTGTTGATCAAGACAAAATGGCGGCATTGGAAGCTAGGATAAGGGCCATTGAAGGAGCAGAGTTGTATGATCCAATAAGAGCCGCAGAAATGTGTTTGGTCCCAAATGTGGTGATACCAAAGAAATTCCGTGTTCCTGAGTTCATTAAGTATACTGGAACACAATGCCCTGTCACACATTTAAAGTCATATTGTAATAAAATGGCGGAGGTGGTGCATGATGAGAAATTATTAATGCATTTCTTTCAAGATAGTTTGAGTGGAGCAGCTCTAAGTTGGTATATGAGGCTTGATAACACTAGAGTTCGTAATTGGAAAGACTTGGTTGATGCTTTTATTAAGCAATACAAATATAATATGGATATCGCTCCTGATAGAACTAGTCTGTCCAACCTGGAAAAA
The DNA here is from genome assembly GCA_032356905.1 of Salix exigua. Lineage (NCBI taxonomy): Eukaryota > Viridiplantae > Streptophyta > Magnoliopsida > Malpighiales > Salicaceae > Salix > Salix exigua. The sequence continues at coordinate 12,543,241 of CM063592.1, forward strand.
GGGGAAAAAGAGAGCATAAGAGAATATGCTCAAAGATGGAGAGACTTGGCTGCACAAGTACACCCTCCCCTTTTAGATAAAGAGATGGTTACTCTATTCGCCAATACACTGAGAGCACCATACTACGAGCATGTAATGGGAAGTTCGGCACAACAATTTACAGATGCTGTAGCCGTGGCAGAGCGTATAGAACAAGGAATAAAGAATGGGAGAATTTCTGTACCTATGGAGAAGAAGGGTTTCGGAGGAAAAAGAAAAGACGTTGATCATATTGAAGGTGGTTATAAGGGCAAGAGCACCCAGTTTCCAAAATACAACCCCTCATCATCTCAAGTTGCCAACATAAACTTCAACTCTCCGTTCTCTACCAAAAAAACCGAGAACCAAGTTGGAAATTTACCAAAAAACCAAGTCAGAAGTTTCCCCAAAAAGAGCTATCAAGAAGTTCAGGAACAGTTACCCCCATTGTCATTACCTTTGAATGAGATATACCAAAAGTTACTAAGTATTGGGCATGTAGCTCCTGTACCCTTGACACCCTTGCAACCGCCTTATCCCAATTGGTATAAACCGGATCTCACTTGTGAATACCATGCAGGAGTCGCAGGACACAGCATCCATACATGTATTGCTTTTAAAAGGAAGCTCCTCCAATTAATTAAAGCTGGATGGATAACATTCGAGGATCCCCCAAATATAAGCACTAATCCACTACCTAGTCATGCTTGAGCGGTGGATCAGTGAATATGTTGGATATCGAGCCTCGAGAAGTTTAAAGGTGCCAATGGAAAAAATATATCAAATGCTGACAAATGCAAAATATGATGATATGAGATGTTGCAAATATCATAACCAGAAGGGTCATTCTATTAGTCAGTGTCAAGGCTTCCATGAAAATGTGACAAAAATGATAAATAGAGGTTTGCTTCGGGTAGAGACAATTACAGATGATAAAGTATCTGTGACAGAAATGTCAAAGAAAGAAGTATGTCGGATCCAACTCACTCCAGGAGGACTACCCAAGTTAGTCTTGACCAAGCCCATCGCTACTGATAAAAAAGACTATAATGCCATGCCACACAATTATGGGCATTCATCTCAGGGCGCAGGACAACAACTCATCTTTTTGCCTGAAATTGGAGGCTTGACTCGAAGTGGTAGATGTTTTACCCCGGAGGAGTTAAGAAGAATTAAAGGGAAAGAAGTGGTCGACGTATCTGAAGAAATAAATAAACCCGTAACAGAAGAAGAGACCAATGAATTCTTAAAGTTGATGAAGCATAGTGAATATAGTGTGGTGGAACAACTCAAGAAGACCCCTGCTAAGATATCATTATTTTCCTTGATATTGAGTTCCGAGTCTCATCGGAAAGCTTTGCAAAAAGTATTGAATGAGGCCTATGTCCCCCAGGACATTAACCCAGAGACCATGGAGCATTTAGTAGGGAGAATCCAGGCTTCAAATTATGTGTATTTTACTGAAGATGAAGTAGATCCTGATGGTACGGGGCACAATAAGCCATTATACATCACAATACGATGTAAAGATGTTTTAATTGGAAAAGTATTAATTGATAATGGCTCTGCATTGAATGTGTTACCAAGACACATGTTAAAAGAAATGCCTATTGATGCATCGCACATGAAGCCGAGTACAATGATGGCAAGGGCATTTGATGGATCGCCAAGACCAATAGTGGGAACATTGGAAGTAGAATTATATGTGGGGCCACAAATATTCCTAGTGACGTTGCAAGTAATGGATATACATCCATCTTACAGTATATTACTAGGAAGGCCATGGATACATGCAGCTGGAGCAGTAGCCTCTTCACTACACCAATGTTTGAAATATATTATAAATGGAATGTTGATTACTGTCAAAGCAGAGGAAACCATTTCAATGATTAAGAATGTGGCTGTACCTTTTATAGAAGCAAATGACTGTAGGGATGGGAATATTCATGCTTTCGAAATAGTGAATGCAGACTGGGTTCGTGAGGGCACGGTGTTAAAGAAACCAAGAATCCGGAGGCGACAAAGATGGTCGCCAAGTGTTTTCTAAGGAATGGGATTCCCTTTCAATATGATCCCATAAGTGGAATGCCTGAACGAATCAATATGATGAAATTGAAATGTGCGGATCGGAGGTTCGGATTGGGATATAAGCCAAAAAAAGAAGATTATATGCGGGTTGCCCAAGCTAAGAAAGATGCAAGGATGGCAAAAATTGAGGGAAGGGAGTTAAAAGAAGAAGAGATCGTCCTCCCGCCACTCCAAGTATCTTTTCAGTAGTTCGATTGAGGAGATCAAGTCGAGGCATAACCGATTTGCATATTGGCACTCTTGAATGCCCAGGGAAGAGACAGATTTTCCACGAGATATCTATTCACGATGAAGACAAGCTTCCTGCAAGGACTTTTGTGCAAAAAATAGTTGGAGGAAAGGTGCACGAGGTGGAAGATGGAGCTCGCTCCTATTGTGTTTAAAAGTAATTGCTTTTGTTTGATCATGTCCATGTTTTAACTTATTTTGACCTTGACGGTAATCCAGCTCACGATGCCGCAAGGTTTTGCTTTGTCAAATGAGCACTCTTTTTATAAGATCATGCATTTTTATGACCTGTCATTTGCAATTACGCACTCTTACACGAACACACCTTACACTTTCAAGAGTGCTGAAAATTCCGACCACTCACAAAACTATCACACTAAGAATAATTGGCCAAATTTCAATAGTGTCACTGTACTTGATGATGAAGAATGGGCAGAGGAAGATATAAAGGAATTTGCTAAATTGGTGGAAAAGTCTGAAAAAACTTGGAAACCTTTTTGTGAAGAGCTTGAGACCATCAATTTAGGAACCGAGCAAGAGAAAAAGGAATTAAAAATTGGTACCCTTATTACAACGGAAGAAAGAAGAAAGTTGATTTCTCTTTTGCATGAATATGCGGATATTTTTGCCTGGACTTATGCAGAAATGCCTGGTTTAGATACCGATATAGTAGTGCATAAAATCCCTTTAATAGAAGGAAGCATGCCAGTAAAACAGAAAAACAGAAGAATGCGGCCAGATATGCTCCTAAAAGTTAAAGCAGAGATACAAAAGCAATGGGACGCAGGGTTTCTAGAGGTCGTTCACTATCCTCAATGGGTAGCTAATATGGTTGTGGTCCCCAAGAAAGAAGGGAAGATTCGGGTGTGTGTGGATTATAGAGATTTGAACAAAGCGAGCCCGAAAGATGATTTTCCATTGCCTCACATAGATACCTTGGTGGATAACGCCGCTAAAAATGCCACATATTCATTCATGGATGGGTTTTCTGGTTATAATCAGATTAGGATGGCAGAAGACAAAGAGAAAACCACCTTTACCACACCTTGGGAACTTTACGTTATAAAGTGATGCCATTTGGTTTGAAGAATCTTTGGGGCTACATATCAGTGGCGCTGGTGGCTTTGTTCCACGATATGATGCACCAAGAAGTCGAAGTCTATGTGGATGACATATTAGCTAAATCCAAGATCGATGAAGATCATGTGCAGATATTGAGGAAACTATTTGAGAGATTGCGAAAGTATCAGTTAAAGTTGAACCCTGCCAAATGCTCCTTCGGAGTAAAGACAGGAAAATTGCTGGGTTTTATTATGAGCAATCGAGGAATAGAAGTTGATCCGGATAAAGCTAGAGCCATACAAGAAATGCCCGCGCCTAAAACAGAAAAGGAAGTAAGGAGTTTTCTCGGACGCTTGAATTATATAGCTCGTTTTATATCCCAGCTAACGACAACATGTGAACCAATTTTTCGCTTACTTAGAAAGAAAAATCCTGGAGTGTGGGATGCTAGTTGTCAAGAGGCCTTCGACAAGATAAAGAAATATTTACAAAACCCTCCACTGTTAGTACCTCCAGTGCCAGGGAAACCATTGATCTTGTACTTAACGGTCACAGAAACATCCATGGGTTGTGTGTTGGGACAACATGATGAATCTGGAAGAAAGGAGCAAGCTATATACTACTTGAGCAAGACGTTCAACGATTGTGAGTCTAGGTACCCCATGATTGAGAAGCTATGTTGTGCTTTGGTGTGGAGCGCGAAAAGACTCAGGCAATATATGTTGTACTACACCACGTGGCTAATTTCCAAGTTAGATCCACTTAAGTACATCTGTGAGAAGCCCTATTTATCCAGCAGAATAGCAAGGTGGCAAGTGTTGTTAGCAGAATATGACATTGTTTTTATGACAAGGAAAGCCATAAAAGGCAGTATAGTTGCTGACCATCTTGCGGATCATGCCGTGGAAGATTATGAGCCTCTAAATTTTGATCTCCCTGATGAAAACATACTAGAGATTAGGGATGATATGAGGCGAGCGAGTGGTGGACACTCTATTTTGATGGAGCAGTAAATGTATCAGGAAATGGGGTTGGAGCTGTAATAATTTCCCCAGATGGGAAGCAATACCCTTTTTCAGCAAGGTTGCAATTCGAATGCACTAACAACACAGCTGAATATGAAGCATGTATCATTGGTTTAGAGGCTGCTTTAGAGCTCAAGATTAAGAAACTTGAAGTCTTCGGGGATTCCATGTTGATTATTTGCCAAGTGAAAAGAGAATGGCAAACTAAAGATGAAAAGCTGAAACCTTATCAAAACTACCTTGTAAAACTAGCTGGTGAGTTCGAAGAGGTCAAATTCACTCACATGAGCGAGGATAAAAATCAGTTTCTTGATGCTTTGGCAACTCGGCTTCAATGGTACAAATTGTTGTTAAAGAAGAAATCCACCCAATCAACATCAAGGTTCGAAATCATCAAGCCCATTGCTGCACACTCGAAGAATCTCCAGATGGGGAACCTTGGTATAGTGATATTAAAAGATTCATCCAACACCAAGAGTATCCCCAAGACGCTTCTAAAGAAGATAAAGAGACTTTAAGGAGGATGGCCGTGAATTTTTACTTGGATGGTGAAATCCTATACAAGAGGTCGTTCGATGGAACTTTACTTAGGTGTTTAGATGAGAAAGAAATTGGGCAAGCTTTAAAAGAAGTTCACGAAGGAATTTGTGCAACCCATGCCAATGGTCATACAATGGCAAGGCAAATGCAAAGATCTGGGTATTTTTGGCTGACTATGGAAAGAGACTGCGTGATTTATGTTAGAAAATGTCATAAGTGTCAGATTTATGGTGATAAAATAAATGCACCTCCAAAACCTCTATTCAACATGTCCTCACCATGGCCATTTGACATGTGGGGATTAGATGTCATAGGACCAATAAACCCGAAGGCAAATAATGGACTTAGATTCATTTTGGTGGCAATTGATTACTTTACTAAATGGGTGGAAGCTAATTCCTACGCCCATGTAACACAAAAGGTCGTCAAGAAGTTCATTGAAAGAGACTTGATTTACCGTTATGGTCTACCTGCAAGGATGGTGACTGATAATGCTCAGAACTTTAACGGAAAATTGATTGCTGAACTGTGCACCAAGTGGAAAATTAAGCATCTCAATTCCTCTCCTTATAGACCAAAGATGAATGGAGCCGTTGAAGCAGCTAATAAGAATCTTAAGAAAATTATCCAAAAGATGGTTGTGACTTACAAAGATTGGCATGAAATGCTACCATGCGCTTTACACGCATATCGCACTACTGTGCGAACTTCTACAGGGGCAACCCCATATGCTTTAGTATATGGAATGGAGGCAGTCACACCTTTAGAACTGGAGATTCCATCACTAAGGATCTTGAAAGAGGCAGAGTTAGATGAATCAGAATGGGCAAGGGTGAGGTTCGAACAGTTAAACTTAATTGATGAAAAAAGATTAGCAGCTATTTGCCATCACCAGTTATACCAAGGCAGAATAGCAAAAGCTTACAACAAGAAGGTCAAGCCAAGGGTGTTCAAAGAGGGAGATTTGGTATTAAAGAAGATGTCGATGTGAGAGGACCGGAGTAAATGGGCGCCAAATTATGAAGGACCATATGTAGTGAAGAAGGCTTTTCAGGGAGCCTTAATTTTAAGCCGACATGGATGGAGAAGATCTGCCTAGACCTATAAACTCTGATGTTGTGAAGAAATATTATGCTTAATGTATCACTCAGGACATCTAATGAAATTGAAATTTGGCCATGAATTTTTGGTGTTCCTCTTTTTCTACATGGTCCCAGGATTTCATGAAAAATTTTGGCAGATCAAAGTCTAGTACGAAAATGAATGCCAATTTGATTTTTGTTTAACAAATGTGTTCTGGGAATTCAACGGATTTCATTGAAAAGTGATCTCATACCAACAACACCCACATAATAAAGCTAATCTCTTAGCCAAACAAATAATTCAAAAAAATGCAGAAAAAAAAAAACTTGTTTCGCATGGAAAAGCAAGGCTTATTGATTCAGATGACATGTTTTTGAAATGACGAAAGGCCGTCTTTGATATGCCGTCACAAAGTCTCAAATATCCTTTGCAGTCCCTATTTGAGCCTTATAATTTTATCTTCTTGATAATTAACCCTGACAAGGATCACACCCTACACTGGGGGGCAAGTGCAAAAAAAAAAAAAAAAAGTCCTCAATGACAAGTGACACCCGAAGAAAGTTGGGGGGCATAAACACAAAAAAGGGTTTTAGTATACTATAGCAAAGCAATTCAATACTTTGGTAGTACTAAAAACCTAACATAGAAAGCCCAAACAAATATACTTGGGGGGCATGTCAAGTCAGCACAATGTTAATGCCAAATAACAGTGAAAAAAAAACAAAGCAAATATTGAGGGACATGACAACATAGAAAGTTCAAACAAATACTTAGGCATGTCAAGTCAGCACGACGTCAATGCCAAATTCCAATGAAAAGCCCAAACGATACTCAGGGGGCACATCAAGGTCAAAGCCCAAACCAATAATGGAGGGTATGCTAAGTCACTATGCAAATCAATCATGAGGGCTACGTGAAGTTCTAAGAGTAAGCACTAAGTGATCCTTAGTCTAAAAAACCCTTAAACACGTTTTGAGCCTATAAATATCATTTTTTTTCGTAGCCAGTAACCTAAGCCTACGTTACAAGCCTAATAAAGCCCTTTCTGATCAAATACGAGTTATCTGGATCGATAAGCAGTGTTTTTCCATATGAAACAATCCTTACAAATGTTTCACAAACTCATCGAAACCTTCATGACATACAAGACTTACAAATATCATTTTGCATTCTTGTCAAAGTCAACATAATACTTGACAATGAGATCACTTGAATTCTTTCGAGAACAAGCTTGTTAAACAAACATCAAAATGGTTTTCGTGCTTGGAATGATTTTGAAATTCCAAAATTTTTTCATGAAAATATTTTTTGCAAATAGCCATCTCTTTTGTGCAAACACTCATAGCCTAAAGCACTGGCGTGACCTCACCCAATTAGGGCAATCAAAATGGTTTTTGTGCTGGAATGACTTCGAAATTCCAAAAATCCTACATGAAAACACCATCTTTGCAAATGATCAACCCCTTCCTGCAAACACCTGAAGCCCAAACACTTTTGGGGCATGACCAAACAGGGGACAATCTAAGATGCAATTGAAATTGGCTCTAAAAATTTTCTTTCAAAGAATCTGGATCAAACTCAGGGGGGCATATCATCTCCAACAGTCAACATCAACAAGTTGCGCTTTGAGTATGCAGAAGCGAGAAGCCGTCAAATCATGAAGTTAACTCCACAATTCCTTTTCAAAGAATTTGGGTCAAAACTCGGGGGGCATGTTGATATGGAAAATCTATCATCTCCAGTGGTCAAAATCATAAGTTGCGGCTTGAGTAAGCAGAAGCAAGAAGCCATTAAATTCAGAGGTCCAAATCCCGGAAAAGAAAGTCTGGAGGAAGAAAGGGGACCTATATCTCTCAGGTAAGTATACATGCATCATCATGCATTGCATCCCCATTGAAAATCTAAAAAATATTTTGGAGGGGTCGTAATTTACGAACTTTCCTTCATTTTGTATGCACACTTTTAAGCTCTTACCTATTTGAGTTTGCTAATTTGGGTGTCGTCATGCATTGCACCACTATTGAAAATCTAAAAACATTTTGGAGGGATCGTAATTTACGAACCTTCATTCATCATTTTTTTGTGCACGCTTTCAAGCTCTCACCTCTCTCATTTCTTAAGCATGCTTTTCGACTTTATCTCTTTCCTAATTGGAATGTCGTAATGCATTGCATCTCCCTAGGAATCCAAGAAATGTTTTGGAGGAATTGTAATTCACAAACCTCTACTCATCATTTTTCTGTGCGCCTTTGAGCCTTCATCATTTTCACCTCCCTAAGTGCACTTTTAAGTCCTATCCCTTTCAAGAACTTGATGAGTTTTCCAATCCTCGGTTCATCTCATTTAGAAGATAGAGCGTTTTTCAACCCTACCTCTTTCCTTATTTGAATGCGCTTTTTAGCCATCAACCAACTCAGATAGTGCACTTTTAAGTCCTATCCCTTTCAAGAACTTGATGAGTTTTCCAATCCTCAGTTCATCAATTAAAATAATACGCTTTCATGCCCTATTTCCCCCCATCTTCGAGTGCGTTTTCATACCCTCGACCATCAATTAAAATAGTGCGCTTTCATGCCCTATTTTCCCCCATCTTCGAGGCGTTTTCATACCTTCACCATTTTTCACCTGGGTAGGTCACCCATAATAATGAGACCACATTCACCATTTTCACCTGGGTAGGTCACCCATAACAATGAGACCACCATCACCATTTTTCACCTGGGTAGGTCACCCATAACAATGAGACCATCACCATTTTCACCTGGGTAGGTCACCCATAACAATGAGACCACATCCATCATTTTTCACCTGGGTAGGTCACCCATAACAATGAGACCGCATCCATCATTTTTCACCTGGGCAGGTCACCCATAACAATGAGACCACCATCGCCGTTTTTACCTGGGCAGGTCACCCATAACAATGAGACCACTATCGTCATTTTCACCTGGGCAGGTCACCCATAACAATGAGACCATCATCACCATTTTCACCTCCGCCATTTTTCACCTGGGTAGGTCACCCAAAACAATGAGACCACCGTCACCATTCTTTTTCTTTACAACACTTACTATCTAAAGTTTTTTTTTAAAACATTAGTCGTAAGCATTGTAAAGAGGGGGGCAACTGTCATCACCCAATTTTTGGGTGACTCCCCAAAATAAAATAAAAATAACAAAAAATAAAATAAAAGAGATTGGGGTTGTTAGAAAAATTGTGGTGAAAATTTTGAATATTTGTTGAGCTTAATCATATCCCTGTTGTGCCCAAAAATGAGAAAAAATACAAATTCAAGCTAAACATTAAGTCAAAAATCATAATTATATTTTTTATAAGCCAAGTTGATTTAATCATGGGCTAATTCAAAATATTATTATGTTTGAGAATTAATTTAGGGTCCAATTAAAGAATTTAATTAAGTGCAAGGACTTAATTATACTTTAAATTGATCAAATTAATTTTATTTTGGGCTTAATTGAAAAAAAAATCAAATTCTTGAATTTAATTTGGGTCTAATTTAGAGGATTGGGATTTTGGGAGACCCAATTGAATTTTTCCAAGCTAATTGTGCAAATTAGGGGCCAAATTGAAGACAATTGAGAATTTAATGCTCAATTGAGGGTCAAATTGCACAAAATAAAAGCGAGGACCAAAATAAAAAAGCACACAAGTTGAAGGACTAAAGCATATTTTTACCTACAATAATTCAACAACCCACTACCACCACTACCAAAAGCAAATATTATCCAAGTTTTTTATGCTTTAGTGCATAATACCAGCATATCAGAATGGCTATAAATAGCCATGCAAACCAAAGAAAGGGGACACAAGAGAAAGAGGAGGAGAGAAAAGAAAAAACAACAACATCAGTCGACTCTTTCTCGTTCTCAGCTAGAAAAACATCATCGTCCAGCTCGGTTAGAAAAAAAATACATCGTCGACCCTTTCTCGTTCTCAGCTAGAAAAACACCATCGTCTCGCTCGGCTAAAAAAAATCATCGTCCCCTCTTGTTCACCGTTCGAAAGCCATCACTGTCTCCCTCACTCTCGGCCTAAATAAAAACCATCGTCGATCATCTTCCCCATCTCACTGTCAACAGACCAGGCCTTCCATCCTTTTCTCACGCCAGCGAGAGGCAACTTGCGGCTCTCTCTCTCTCCCCCTAAACCAACATCGTCGTCTCTCTCTCCTCGCCAACACAACGACCAACCCCTCTGTCCCTCATCACCACGAGCTCCAACTCCAGCAAGCTCGCCATCAGCCCACTACGAGTGACCACGAAGCTCCCATCATTCTCCTCCAGCTACCGCGATCGGCACAGCACCGAGACGAAGCAGAGCGGCTATCGACAGCGGTTCAGCCACGAGACCGGCAACTTCCAGTCCTCCTCCCGGCCACCACGGACATCCATTTCCAAAACCACGATGACAGGAAGGATCACCTCGATCCCCTCTACACGACGGTATCCTCAGGTAACCCTCTCGTTGATGTTTTAAATTATGTATGAACAGTGCACATGCACTGTTCTTCTTCTTCGATTTCATTTTTTTGTCTGGTCGGGTTAACCGACCAGACTCAATAGCCACTGGGCTTCCAGCTGCACGAGGTCGAAGCTCAACTCAAATCGAGTGGGTCATCAGCCCACTAAGTTGACAACTCAACTCGATAAAATAAATAAATAAAATAATAAAAATAATAAAAAAAATAAAAAAATAATAAAAAGTAAATAAAAAAATAAAAAATAAAAAAAATAAAAAAAATAAAAAAAAGAAAATAAAAAAAATAAAAAAAATAAAAATAATAAAATAATAAAAAATTAAAAATAAATAAAAAATAAAAAATAAAAAAAATATATTTTTTTAAAAAAAAAAAATCAAAAAATATATTTTGTTTTCTTGCATAAGGCCGTATTCCAAAGCTTTTCTCATTGTAGTTTTTATAAAAATATGTTGCATATTTTTGTTTCTCCTTTCATATTTCAAAATAAAATTTGGATATTGTAACCGGTTTACAATTATCCATTGGAAGGCGGCCAAAATGTCAAAAATGATTTAATAATTATTTTGTTTTGGCGGTGTAAATTTACATTGTAAAGTACACCCGTGTATGAAAAAGGATAATTTATTAATCATTTTTTTTTAGATTTCGTGGTGTAAATTTACATTGTAAAGTACCCCATTTTTACTGCAGTATAAATTTACATTGTAAAGTACCCTATTTTTACTGCAGTATAAAATTACATTGTAAAGTACCCCATTTTTATTGTGGTGTAAAATTACATTGTAAAGTACTCCGACAAAAAAAAAATAATAAAAAAATTGTTTCTTTGAAAAATGCGGAGCAAAATTTTAATTTAGAAAATAAACAATCAAACAACAATGCAGCTTACCTTAGGTAGGGTGCACTGGGGGTGATGCGTCTTCCCCTTGCACAACAAGTCCCCTTACCCGAGACTCTCGTAGACCAATAGGTTCCTAGTAACCCTAATACTAGGTGGCGACTCCTGATATTTATAGTCGTAGTTTTTACGACCATAAACACCCCCATATTTCCATCCGTGCGCCGTTGTTCTCCGAAAAAAGGAGAATGGCGGGGCGCGAAGCGCGTCAAAAATCGCCGTCGCGACACTATTTATTTATTTATTGATTTATTTATTTATTTTTAGCACCAAGAGATGAGCCGTTATGTCAAATTTGTAATTTTATTGTATATTAAACTAGTGAAATGTTTGACCAAATTAAATATTTTATTGTTCTTAAGGGTAACATAATTATTTTACGACACAAAACCAAGATAAAAGACAACAATAAAAACACTATTTTGCCCCTGAAAAAACAACAATCTGACAGTTTTTTCAAGTGCAAAATCATTATTTTATTATTACAATTTACAATAAACAAACACATGTATACAAGGATTATCCTACATCCTTTTTATTTTCTCTTTAATAGTCGCTTATTTGTGTTGCTCAAGGGTGCACTCACATATGGTGGGTGTAGACTACAAGGAAACAATATTGCTCCTATTGTGAAAATGAATTCTGTGAAAATCCTACTTTCAGTTCTTGTAAATCATGGGTGGAAATTGTCTGAAATGGAGGTTAAAAATGCTTTATCATGGTGATCTTCATATATATATATATGAACTTCCCACATGGACATACTAACGTTTATGATTCCAAATTGGTTTGCAGATTACACAAATTTATTTACGGTTTGAAACAATTTTTCCTTGCTTAGCATACGCAAATCAATGAAGTAATATGTAATAGTATATTTTTTGGTTTGATTCTAAATCAATAATCTAAATCAGTCTTTTATATATCAAGGATGTCAATTTCATTTCTATTGGTGTTTTATTTTTTCAATTAAAAAAAAATATTTCGGTTTTGAAGTATTGTGGTGTTCTATTTCAAGATTGTACTGTTTATGTTTATACATCTACAATTAAATATATTAATTCAACAAAACATATATTTCAAATCCAAAATAAAATTATTTAGAGTTGTGCAATTTAAATATCAAGCATAAATAATAAAATGAGAATTTAACTGATATAACTCGATCGATTTGAAGAATTCAAAGATAAATAGAAAATTGATAAAAATATAGTTTAACTAAAAAAATATCAAGTTGACATCTTAAAACCATATTGAAATGATTATATATTAGATCAATTTGGATCAACTTAGGTTAACCCTTCAAATGTGTGACCTACGTTATACGACCATGATAACCTTAAATAAAGCAAATCAAAGCAAATTATAAAAATCAATTCGTAATAAACTCATTGATAAATAATAAAATTGAGAAAAAAAATAATATAAAAAATGACACAATAAAATAATTTTTATGAATAAAATTATAAACTCTGTATAATATTACGAGAATGTCGTCATCAATCTCGCAAGAACGTTATATTCTCTTATTGGTCTAAAATTTTAACATAATATATAAAGATATATCAAGAGACTCCTCGTAAAATTTTATATCAATATAACAGTGAGATTAAGAGATATGATTGATATTGTAAAACTATTTATTATTTAAAAAACACTATTGAGCCGAAATGGAACATGCGGAATGAAACCAAAACATTGTGAGATACAATTTGTTATGTATTGTTATATTTTTAAATTGAAATAAAATGCACCAGTTATCTCTAAAAAAATAAATTGAATTGACTACCTTGATATATATATATAGATAGAAAAAAAACCCATTAATTATAGACGTAACTGTCGCATAACCACCCGCAATACTGACCATATCTAAACCTCCACGTATCTACCACAAACACTCGAAAATAAGATTTTAAAGAGCTTTAGTAAACCAGAATATATATCAACTATTCTCATTAATTTAGCTTGATCAAACTTTACATTTTATATAATTCTACATGATGGAGCAGGCATGGGGGTTCTCATCACTGAACATGTTGGTGTAGTTGTCGTCCACGGTGGTCTCGCCGATGATGGCGGTGACCGGAACAGCCCTAACATGATTAGCAGGTGCTTTCTTGTCATAAGCCTGTGAAACATAGGGGTGCGCCACCAAAGTGTATGCCACATAAGGCCACATCTCTACCTTCTTCTTCGTCGATTGAGCTGCCTTCAACACTTTCTTTGGCTCCATGTACCCAGTCACAGTCACCTTTTGTTGCTTCAGGTCGACGTCCACAGATTTAACACCTAAAAGACAGGCATGATAATTTAGCACGAAGCTTTGTTTGACGCCATGAAAAGAAGGCAGAACAAACAGAAAATTTAAAGGAGTATAGCAGGAGAAGACAAGGATCTATGCACATGCAAGTAATTACCTTTAACTCCGGAGAGGACACCCTTGACCTTACGCTCACAGCCCTCGCAGTCCATCCTGACTTTGAGTGCTACAGTTTGCATTTGTTTCTTTTTCTTGCCCCTCTTGACATTGCTCAGTAAATCAGAGAAGTACTCCAAAGTTCCTGCAACCCCCATGTTGTGTTTCCTTTTCACACTCGAAATGTTTAATCGTTTATCTTAATTACAGGAGAGTCTGTGCTGTTATATACAGTGTAAGTTACTTGAAATCAAAAGGATTAATCAAATTAAGGCCTTTAGGTCTAGGGCTTGGGTTTTATGGAGAGAAAAACTAACGCTCTTAGCTTGTTTTTCTTTCAAATGTCTGGAAAAAGAATTCAAGAGATAAAAGAAACAAAGTGTAGATAAACGATGGCAAGTTACCAGATGATAGTACTGATCTAGTCCTATTATATAGCAGCCAACGGATATATGGGTCCAAAAGAAAATAAAAAAGAAAAAAGAAAAAGATCAGGGTGAATCTATAAAAAAAAGATATAAAAAGTGGGTTCTACACTTTAGACTGCAAGCAACTTCCTCTCAAGCCACACTGATTATATAGGATTATAACATAATCTATCTGAAGGGAGGAGGATTGATTAGGTTTAATTAAGTAAACACGATTAATTTCACTCCGAGTCCTTGTAAGCACTTGCTGCTTGGTCAAGAGTTCATTTCTTTGGGTACACGAATCATAAAGCAAATGTAAAGTCAGATGGCAACGTTCGATAAAAAAAAAAAATACCAGTTAAAAGTTGAGCATGTATATTATTCAAAATTCAAGACTTTTTAAAAGCATGCATTTGATAATGGGGTCATATAAAGTTGCATATATGGAATCATCATGTGCCACGTTTCATGATCCAATTGCCATATGTCGAGGTCAGAATCAAATGGCTGAGTAGGATTACACGTGGAGGAGAAAACATACGACCTCAGAGGAGGATATGGCAGCTTAGCTGAACCTGTTCGGAAGGTGTATTGTCCACTAGTGAATTGCTATCGGTTGATTGGAGAATTGATGTCTGCTTGGGCGGTGGGACTGTAGAAAAAAGAGGGAGAGAAAAGAATAAACAAAGCCCAAAATGAGAGTGGCTTCTGTGACAAATGACACCTGGCTCAAAGGTCTAGTATCCTAAAGGCATGCACTTGCTTAGAAAAGTTTCCCCATCTCACTTCAGGACTCTGCTTCCATGAAAATGAAGTTTTTCTCCTCGAGGTTAGGTTTTGATAGAGAAAATTATTCCGTTTTCCTTTTTCTTCCTAACAAAAGGCTAAGTGGGAATTACTTTGCTTTCATAAACATTGTATTGCTTTGAAACAAAAACAAAAACAAAAACAAAACTGCTGTCAATTTCAATCATTCAAATGAAATTAATTACAGAACCGATATGATCAGTCACTCATGTATCAATGTTAACGTCAATGAAACGAAGTATCAGGATAGTTTACCAGGGTTCTGTACAGTGTTGTCTGCCTGATTTCCTTAACTAACATGTCGGGTCGTGATCATCCAAGCCCGAAGTCTTCTTTACAGTAACTAATCACAACACTATGCAACCATTTCTTATGGGTTAACGTTAAAAAAAGGGATGAGCACAGTACTATTATACCTTCTGTTATCAGGAATCATGGGAATGTTAATATTTCTGTATAGAAGGAAGGAGAGCAGGGGAAGAGGGGAACGTTACTGTCGAGAGGCTTTCACTGGGTTGACCAGTCCCGACAGCTTCCGTCTCCTCGGACGCATGTGTCACCACAATAAAATATTGCAGCCAGAATTATCTATTAGCATCATAGAACAGTTATACATGACAAACTCAATGGCATACACGTGTCATGCCAGCCATTTGATCGCATGGTCACCATCGCTGTAGCTAACGTGTGATGGAACATCGCCATGTTAGGATACAGGAAAAACGAAACTCAGGTGTACATGTCTGCTCGCTGAGGAACGCCATAAATAACGTTTGATGAGAATAATTGGCAACATGCTACAGTGAAGCAAACGGTTTGAGGTAATGATATTATAGTTATGCAAACGGTTTATTTTGTTTATGAAAAATGATGTTTAAGGTATTACAAATGTGTTTTAAATAAATAAAATATATTAATAATTTGAGTTCTAACATCATATGAGATTTTTAATTAGATTATAAATAAAAAGTGATATTAATTGGATTTTTAAGAAAAAAACTATCATGATACCTTGAAAAAAAAACAATGAAAACACGAAATTGGATAAATCACACCCTAGTTTTCTATGATTCCCGACTTGTGGTTTTCTAGAGAACAATGTTCATGGTCGGTTCAGTTTGGGTAATAGAAAGAATCACACTTTAACTTTAGGAAAACCCACTTCGGTCTAACAAATAATATTAACCATCAAGTAGTTACATAGTCCTTTTTTAGCTTTGGAAAAATCTTTCCTCCCCAAAAAGTTAGACCAATTCTAAACTGCAAGGAAACCAGCATAAACAAAGTAGAGATATAATAAAGATATAATCGATTCAAGAACCCGTTCATTTATTGGACTATGAATAGAAATAATCAAAGCTTTATGTACCTTATTAGTAGCGACATTTATAGAGCAAGCCTCGATCTTTCTTGGACTTATGCAATTCCTCATTTCATATAATTTCAATAAACATGCACCTTGCTTTAATGGCTTTGACTTACATCTACTCCTAAGTTTGGATTTTAACCTACCCCTATTTTATCAGAGATATATCAGCAACTTCAGCTTAAAAATTGTAATCCCGAATACATAGGATGCTATATTTATCTTATCACTTGGGTTGATTAAACCCATTTGTAATTCTGTATTTAAAATCCAGTTGAGATGAATGAAAAATACAAGATTCAATATCAAAATCTATTATGGTATCAGAGCTAACATGATAAAGCCAACCTTCAATTTTTTTTCCTTCTGTTTATCAACCAATCACCATGGCAACAAACACAGCTTCAGCCACTGAAAATACCACATCTCAGCAGCTTATCACCATTAACATTACTCCCCAAGCACCCCTCAAACTCAACTCTACGAATTACCTACCATGGAAAAACTGCAATTCCAAACCCTTTTTATTGTCTATGACCTCCTTGGTTACATCAATGGCACCACTCTTTGTCCACCTGCCACTATCACTCAATCTGAGTCTACCATTCCCAATCCTGCTCATTTACTATGGACACATCAAGATCAATTGATTCTCAATGCCCTTATTGGCTCCATGACACCCCATCTCATTCCTTTCATTGCTCAAGCTAAAACATCCAAACAAGTTTGGACCATCCTTGCCAACACATATGCTAAACCTTCCCGAGGCCGCATCAAGCAACTCAAGCTTCAACTTAAAAACACAACCAAACCTTCCCGAGGCTGCATCAAGCAACTCAAGCTTCAACTTAAAAGCACAGCCAAAAACTCCCTCTACATATCTGAGTTCATGCAACTTATCAAAACACGAGCAGATGATCTCGCTCTCCTTGGTGCTCCACTTAATGAGGAAGATATAACAGATAAAATCCTCGATGGCCTTCCTGAAGATTACAGTGAACTTGTTCGTATTGTCCAAGCACGTGACACCTCCATTACCTTTGAAGAATTGCATGAGAAGTTACTGAACTTTGAAGTTCAACTTCAATCAAACACTACCAATCCATACCCCTTTCCTACCACAGCTCATCTCATATATCGCCAACCCAATTGCCAATGGCATCCTCCCCAAAATCCCTCATCCAATCATTGGCGCCCCTCCCCAAGACCTTATCTGGGTCAATGCCAAATCTATCGTATTCAAGGGCACACTATTGAACGATGCCTATCTTTTCGCCTTGTTCCCATTCACAATGACAATCCTTTCAACACATCTCCCTATCCACCTTCACCACCACGAGCCAATATGGCAACCACTGTCAACCAGCAGTCTTGGCTTCTTGACAATGGCGCTTCTCACCATGTCACCATAGACTTGAACAACCTTTCTCTCCATTCTCCATACAATGGAAATGATGATCTCATGATTGGCGATGGCTCAACTCTTCCAGTAACGCATACTGGTTCCACTTCCCTTCCCTCTTCTCATCATACTTTTCAATTAGACAAAGCGTTGTGTCCCATCCATTCACAAGAATCTCATATCTATATCTAAGTTTTGCAAAACTAATTATGTTTCGATGGAGTTCTTACACAATCTATTTTGTGTGAAGAGTCTTCGCATGGGCGAGATATTGTTGATAAGCCACGCTCATAATGGCATCTATGAATGGCCACTTCACTCACCACTACTGGCCTTTTCAACCATCAAAACCATTTCCCTTCAATGGCATCACAGACTCGAGCATTCTGCTCCTTCAATCCTTCACCATATTGTGACTCGCAATAATCTAGGACCTTCTCCTTCCATGTCAAAAACTCATTTCTGTAATGCCTGTTTATGCAATAAAAGTCACAAGCTTTCCTTTTCCAAATCTACTATTATGTCCACTCATCCCCTTCAAATCATATTTTCAAATGTCTGGACCTCTCCTATACTGTCTACCACAGGGTATAAATACTACTTCATCTTTATTGATCACTTCACTAGATATGTCTGGTTTTACCCTCTCCAAAGAAAATCTGACGTCAAACCTGTGTTCCTCAAATTCAAATCCCTTACTGAGAATCACTTTCAGACCACAATCAAAAACCTATACTCAGACAACGGTGGTGAGTACATTGCTCTCGATAGCATTTTCTTCGATTCCGACATCACTCACTTAACAACTCCACCACATACGCCTGAGCACAATGGTATCTCTAAGAGGAAACACCTATACATTGTCGAGACAGGCATGGCATTACTCACACATGCTTCCATACCCTTACAATTTTGTCCATATGCCTTTGCCACTACAGTGTACCTCATCAACCGTATGCCATCGCCCATCTTGAATCTTCAATCCCCCTTCCAAAAGATATTCTAGATAGTGCCTAATTATTCCAAACTGAAAATATTTTACTGTCTTTGTTATCCTTGGCTACGGCCTTACACTGCCTACAAGCTTGAATCCAACTCCCACCCCTATATGTTTCTTGGTTATCCCCTTAGTCAGAGTGCCTATTATTGCTACGATCCACAATCCACCAAAATCCATGTCTCATTCCATGTGAAATTTGTAGAGTTTGAGTTCCCCTATAAATCCTTGACTGGCCAGACAACAAGTCATCCCACCTCATCCTCTGCCATTGACATGTGGATTCCACCCATCCTACATGTCTATCCATCCACCTGTTACTCTAGACGTGGCACCCTCGGTACCACTCGTGGCTTTGACCCCAAATTCGACCCACACACCAAACTCCTCCATACCATCTGCCACCCTCTTAAATAGCTCTGATCACCATCCTTCACCTCTTGTTAATACATCATCGCCTTCATCTACCACTCACCCACCCAACCACAATGTTGTCTCCACACATTATATGACAACCAGAGCCAAAAATAACATTCATAAACCTGTCCAAAAATTGAGTCTCCACACACAGCTTGTCCAAACTAGTGATGTCGAACCAACTTTAGTTATAGAGGCACTCAAAGACACTCGTTAGCGTGAGGACATGTTAGATGAATGTGATGCATTAGTGCGCAATGACACTTGGGATTTAGTCCCACCTTCTACTCAACACAATGTTGTGGGTTGCAAGTGGATATTTCGCATTAAAAGAAATTCAAACGGTAGAGTTAAATGCTTCAAAGCTCGTCTCGTAGCTAAAGGCTTTCATCAACGCCCAGGAGTTGATTATCTGGACACATTCATTCTAGTAATCACACCCACCACTAGCCGGGTTGTTCTGAGTATAGCCATCTACAAAGGTTGGCCGTTGCAACAGCTAGACATCAATAATACGTTCCTTCAAGGACGCCGCTCTGAGACTGTATTTATGCAGCAGCCACCGGGTTTTGTGGACAAGGATCATCCATCACATGTGTGTCAACTCAGAAAAGTGATCTACGGTCTAAAGCAAGCACCTCGAGCCTGGTATCAGGAACTTTGAAATTTTCTTGAGCAGATTGGGTTCAAAAATTCACATGCAGACACATCCTTGTTTGTCCTCCGTGATCGTGCTCACATTGTTTACATACTGGTTTACGTCAATGATCTAATTATCATAGGAAGCAGTGCTACACTGGTTCGTTCATTTTTTGATAACCTTACCTCCAGGTTCTCTCTCAAAGACCTTGGTCAATTGTCGTATTTTCTAGGGGTGGAAGTAATACCGAATAGGCAAGGCATTTTGCTATCGCAAAAAAGATACATCATGGACCTACTACAGAAAACCAAAATAACAGAAGCCAAACCTGTGCTCACACCTGTCCCTACTTCACCAACACTGCACTCAAAGTCAGGGTCTTCATTGCTTGATCCTACTAAATATCACAAGGCTGTTGGTACCTTCAATATTTGCTGCTTACAAGACCTCATATTGCGTTTGATGTAAATAAGCTCTCTCAATTTATGCATTCACCAACTACAAAACACTAGGTCTTTGTCAAGCGTCTGCTACAATACCTTTGTGGTTCCATCAATGACGGTCTTCAACTTCATCGCCACTCTCCACTGCAGGTTCATGCCTTCTCAAATCAACAGCACACTGCCTCACTTATTCAACTCCAGACCTATTCAGATGCTGACTGAGGAGGTGACAAGGATGACTTCTCCTCCACAAGCGCATAGTATACCTTGGTTGCAATCCAATCTCTTGGAGTTCAAAGAAACAACAGACAGTAGCATGTTCATCTACTGAAGCTGAATACCAAGTTGTTGCTAACACAACTACAGAGCTTAATTGGTTAAGTTATCTTCTTACTTATCTTGGGGTCACTCAATTAAATTGTCCGGTTATATACTATGATAATGTTGGTGCCACACAACTATGTTCCAATCCAGTATTTCACTCGCGCATGAAGCATGTGGCCATCGATTTTCATTTTATCAGAGATCAAGTTCAAAATCGAAGTCTTCGTGTAGCTCATGTGTCCTCTGCAGATCAATTAGCAAATGCTCTCACTAAGCCTCTGCCATGCACGAAATTCTAGCACCTAAGGTCCAAGATTGGAATTCTTCTCCGATCTCCATCTTGAAGGGGAATATCAGAGATATATCAGCAACTTCATTTTAAATTGAAATTTAAAAATATAATCCCAAATACATAGGATGTTATCTTTATCTTATCACTTGGGTTGATTAAACCCATTTGTAATTCTGTATTTAAAGTCCAATTGAGATGAATGAAAAATACAAGATTCAATATCAAAATATGTTATATTGGCGCTAGTGTTAGACCTATTTACCTCTTGTTTTAAGGTTTTAGATAGCATCAAAAGTTAAGATTCACCTGCAATCTTCTGTTAGATTTATTCACCAAGAATCATATCTCAACATAATTTTCTAGTAAAGTTCTTTACAACCATTCTCATGAATTATCAATTGTCTAGAAGTGAAGCCAACAAGACAATACATGTACATCATCATCAAATGTTAAATGCCTTAGAGGTAGAACTCCTAGCAAACCCAAAAGTGTTGATGAATATACCTTATTAGATGATAAAGAATTTCACCTCATGTAAATGTTTAGAAATGTGTCAGGTGCAAGTGGGTTTTCCAAGTATAAAAATGGAAAATAATGTTTTACATTTTTGTCAACACAACTAAAATGATCCCTACAAGAGTTTTCTGAAATAACATATCAGCACGGTTTAAAGATGAAGTTTGTTTCGATTCAAAAATATTATTACTTTTTATTTGATCATGCCTGCACAAGTGTTTTGACTGTCATATTTCAGATTGTTTAGTCTTGCGGTAATTTGTCTCATAATATCATTAAACTTTCTCTGTCAAATGAATCATTTATTTCTAATAAGATAATGTATTTTTCTTCTGATCATGATATGTATTTTCTCATTTATTCCTTTGCAAAGAGAATGCATTTCCTTGGAATGTTCCCATTTTATCTAAAAACAATGCATGATTCATGTTTCCATAAAGATTTTTAGAAAATCAAAATTTTAGTATAAAACAAAAATTCAAATTGGTGTTTGAATACAAACAAGTTCTGAGAACTCAAGTGATTTTCTTGAAAGTTGTTCTTACACCTAAAGAAAAAACCCATACAACAAAGCCAATGACAAAGCTAAGCAAATAATGAAAAACATTTTTCCTAGAAAAGAAAATCTTATCAATTCTAAATTTCCGTGTTTATCATATTTGATCATCCTTCACATCTCTAAAAAATATCGTTTTTGGTCCTTATTTAAGCCTGATAAACTTATCTTATGAAATAACTCTGATTAGATCACAGCATGTGCATAAAAACATTTTACATCCATAAGAGACCCTCAATGACTACAGGTATCCAAAAAACGTTGGGGGTATAAAAGAATTAAATAGGTCAAAATAACATTTGAGCACACCATAAAAAATAACAAACATGATTATAATACTTAAGACCTAATGATGACAAAAACAAATACAAAAGAGCTCAATTTAAACATCGGGAGGCATGTCAAACAAATTTTAAGATTCCAAAGTTCATGGATCAAAATAAGGTTGTTGTGATGTCGCAGTCACACAAATTAATTACCCTAACTTAAAACAAATCAAACTAGATAGTATAGAGTAAGCAAGGGGTTGATTCCACGAGAACGATTTAGTTATGATTTTCGTTCTTTATGTTATGCAATTAGGAGGGTTGGAAGTTGTCTAGGCTAGGCTAAAGCAAACTAAGTGAAAATTATATAAAACTGAAATTTATCAATAAAGCAAACCTTGGTCGCAAGTCAACATCCACCTATAGAAATCAGAACTGATCATGGAAATGACACATCAATTTGTATTCTAAATATCTATCTCTTCTTAAAATTGGTCCGTTAACGGATCCACCGTATAACTTACCCTAACCATCAAACAACCACAATGTCCGCACTAGTAATTTGATTTAATAGTAGCATTAAAATCTAGATAAACTAATCAATTGAGAAACATAATTGTCCGTAATATATTTTTAGTTCAATTGAATGTTCTCCGTAACATTAATAAC
The DNA here is from genome assembly GCA_032356905.1 of Salix exigua. Classification (NCBI taxonomy): domain Eukaryota; kingdom Viridiplantae; phylum Streptophyta; class Magnoliopsida; order Malpighiales; family Salicaceae; genus Salix; species Salix exigua. The sequence continues at coordinate 12,566,208 of CM063592.1, forward strand.
ATAGATCCACTACCATTATTTAGTTGCTTCATAAGTTCATATACCACAACTCCGATTTTGATATCAAACTTAGCAATCGATTGTCTACAATAATAACTTTGAGTTCGCTCTTAGCAATTAAATAAACAATAATAGGAAAATAAGTATAGGAGAACAAACATATTCATCATAGAAACTGAAAAATTGAGGTAAAAATAGATCTCACAGTTCTTTAAATCTGAAGGTTTATGTGTCCTTGTAACCAAACAAAAGAGTCTAGTCTTGCATGTTTATTGAACAACTAAATAAAAAAATAGAAGAAAACATGATTTAGGTTTTGGAGGAGGAATATTTGTGTTTTCTTTGCTGCTAGCCAAAACTTTCTTGCTCCTCTATTCTTTTATATATACTTAGAAACCCTAGTATCTATTTTACAAAATAGTTATTCCTTAAGTTGACAGAATTTAGTTGTCCCTTGTAAACTTCATATCTCCTTCATATAATATCTTTTTGAGCTTCAAATTAGAGGTTTTATAGGTCTTTGAGTCCTACATCCACAAAAATTGAGTTTTTATCAATCAGACTTTCATAGCTCAAGATATAGAAGTTGGAATGGACAAAGGTCGATATCAGCAGATTGCAAGATTTGACTTTGAAGGATACAATTTCCATGTTCTTCCTTATTTTATTTATTTTTCATTAGCTTTTCATAAATTTATGGATATTAGCTTTTGAATGTCACTGGAATCACTTCATTTCGATATCTAGAGCTTCCACTTTGCATAAAACACTGACTGAAGGTCAAATCTATCAATCAGCTCCAATTACCTTATTTTTGCATCTTTCATCCAAAAATGCCTTCAAAACATAAAAAAAAGAATATCAAGATATTTTATACACAAAATATATGCAAAAAAGTAGGTAAATATGGACGAAACTATCAAATAATATGGTCGCATCAAAGGTATAGAACAAAACACTAGTGATTCTTAGTCATGAAACCCTTTAACACCTTTTAAGCCTATAAATATCTCTTTCATTCATAGCCAAGAGCCAAAGCTAACATTGCATTTCCAATCAAGCTCTTTCTTATCAAATATAGGTAATTTGTATAGGTACAAAATGTTTTCCCATTCAAAACAAGCCTTATGAACACTTCACAAGACTTTTTCTTCCCCATAAAAGGCTCAAGTGGAAACTTAGGGTTTTTTTACCTAAGTTGTAAAACAAACCTCACATCACCAAAAATAAAACAATCGTTTTAAACTTTTTTGAAAACTTGACAATGGAAATCGTTTGAGTTACAAGTTTTCTTTAAACCAACATCAAAATGGTTTTTGTGCTTGGAGTGATTTTGAAAATCCAAAACTTTTATATGAAAGTAATCCTTGTAAATAACCAACCATCCTTTTCATAGCATCTTCGATAAAGAAAACTTAAAGTCCAGAATGCTTGAAGGCATAATCAAGATGGATGATGCAAATCCTAGTAGAATTAATGGTATTCGCGACCCCAAGATCAATCTAACCCAAGTTTGTTAAGAATTGAATGAGCTTATCACAATGGAAGAATAGCTACAAGGCAACAAGACTATAAACCAACTTGATCACAACGCCTACTCCTGGAGACGAGCAAAGGAAGTATAAATTTACCATTATATCCAAATATTTTAAAGAATGCAACAACCATTATTGAAGTAGAGGTGTTTGAAAATACAGAAGATAATAGGAGTGATGTAATGAATGATGTTTTTTAGTGTTTAGTTTTCATGCAATAACCTTAACACAAGAGGTAAGTTATTCATGTTCTAATGATAATCATCCTTAGTTGTATTATTATTTTTTAGATTCGAGGAATCCATTCCCGGAAAATGTATTTTGTGGGTGCAGGTAAGCGAGTAAAACCCTAACTGTCTCAGACTCTAACAAGAGATGCACTCCTTGACTCGAACTCGAGACCATATATACAAATCTCAAATACTTTACAATCATGTCATTATTTACATTGTAATCACCATTATCGTCTAAAAATCTTAGCTGTTTGAAGTTCCATATTTCAGAGTGGATAAAAGTTTGGAAAGGATTTCAGAGGCCCATCACCTCGAGCATCACCACTGTATTAACAATGGCGATGCTCTCCTGCTACTATAGATGGTATGTTTTTGTTCCTTAACATGGTCCACCCTTCATTTCTTGCTTGTGTCCAATGGCAATGGATAACTCTCTGTCTCACGAAATTTGAGCTAGTGATGAGAATCCACCATTTCAGTTTTTTTCAAAATTATTTTTAAAATGGATTGTCAAACACCCTTTATATCATGAACCTAATGTTAAAAAAACAATAAGGGAGATTTGCAAGCCTATGTATACATGGGAAAAGGCTAAAAAAACTTCAACATCAATTTTCATTATTCCTTTAATTTTGTTTTTTATAATTTTCTAAAAATCCTCTCATATAAAATTGATTTGTCATTTAATCCTGAAATGACATCCAACATCCTAGGCACACTATGTTACTATAATGCCATGTAATCTAAAGAGTGAGAAATTTTAGTACAATAACAAAAGACTTTGGAGACTAAATTGAAAGAAATTAAAGTATAATAATCAAAGTAAAGCCGATGTATGATCTGAGAGGCCTAAAAATAAACTTGCATAACAAATAGTGCACAATTTTCCTTGACCGAACCGGTCACTTTATGAGGCGGTTTGGTGGTTTCATGTTTTTCATTGTTTTTTTTTTATTTTAAATGAATATATTTTAGTGTTCTTAGATCATTTTGATGTACTGATGTCAAAAATAATTTTTTGAAAAAAAAAACATCATTTTGATGTATTTCGACACGAAAAACACTTTGAAAAATTACAGCAACTATATATATATATATATATATATATCTTCTCAAATAAATTCTAACTCAAAAATTAAAACTGACATCGGGCAGTAAACAGAAAGAACAAAATATAAATTGAATATTTGTGAGAGGTTGTTTCTGAAAAATAAATTGTTCAAAATTGTATTAAAAAGACATTTTTGTATTTTTAAAATTATTTTTGATACCATCAAACTGATTTAAAAATACTTTTTAAATACACTTTTAAACACCTCATAATTGAAATACAGATGAGTGAATAAAAAAATAACAGCAATATGTTTTTAATTTTCGTAAGAGTCAAGTAACTCCTAAAATAAAAAATTAACAGGTAAGCAAGCTAGGGTTTTACCAAAACTGCTTGACACCCTAATATCCCTTGAAACCCGCATCGAGATATGCCACTCTCTTCCAGAATTACGCTGATTTTATATGGAATTATTTTATGCATCAAGCAACTAAAAGAAAAATTAAAAGAGAGAGAGAGAGAGAGAGAGATAAATTAACAAGAGGAGAGTAAAATCTTGGATCAAGGCGTTGTGCCTATACATCGCCTCCCTGTCTTGGTGCCTCTCGTATTGTGAGCTGTCCTTCTGGGGGGCATCTAGGCGTCGTATCTTCCTCTATTCTGTGTAATGATGCCCCACAAGAACACAACGACCCATCATCTCCTCTCCTCTTTTATCCTTTCTTTGGTAAGTTTTTTTTATCCAATTTCATGATATCACGTGCTGTGTTATTATTATATACATGAACACATTCTTGTGATGATCATATGTATGAAGTAAACGCTCGATTGGTTTTCGTTGATCTTCTGATTATTGATCAGTCTTTTGTTTTGATGGTGGCGGTTGCCCTTTTCTGTTAATTCCTTTATCTTTTTTATCGCTGCGTGTGTCGTTCGAATTATTTTTACATCTTGCTTGATTTGTTTCATCGTCTTCTAAATCGTATTCGTTTTATTTGTGGGTTTTACAAGTTGTGTTGAATTAGGAGTATGTACCTTCTTACAGAATTGAACCCTAGAAAGCTTATAGTCTCCTTAAGAATAATCCAAGAAATCATGAATAATTTAGTTCATAATGATACCACAACGCACACAAGAACTTCGATGTTCAACAGCAGTGCATTCGCTGATTGATTATTAGTTTTTAATTGTCAAAAATAGTCGAAGATAATATATATATTTTCCTCGAAGGCTTTGTTTTCTGGCTCTTAGTCATCCAACTTTGCATGCCAGATCATTGACCTTTTCAGGCTTCCCTTTCTTTCATCGAATACTTGTTCTCATGCTAAAAAAAGATCTGGATTCAGTTGTTTTCAGTCCTAGATAACCCGCAATTTTGGTTTTTTCAAAAGGAGAGGGGTGTGCCGCTTGAGTTATCCATCCGATGATCAGTCAATTATCCATCTGATAACCAGTGGACCGCATTGACGGCTCATGATGAGGCTCTATCTTTTAGGGCACTTGGATATAGAGACCAAGTACATCTTAATACCAATTTACACAAAATGCCAGCCTACGCACATCGAGGCTTGGCTACCGGTTGCTTACACGGTAGTGTTTTTCTTAAGGAAAGCACGTTTGGGTCTGGCAATTTCAGTTTTCCTCCATTATTATAACTTGAAAGGAAAGCCCATCCCCGATTTACAGTCTAAGCATGAGAACCAAAAACACAGAGCGAGACCTGGTAATTAATTTTCATGTGTATTCAAGATCGACTTATTGTGTCTGTAACTTTAAATAAACTTGTTAAAGAGATTCCATTTCTACATGGTATGTATGTTTTACCTTTACTGACCGTATGTGTTAAACTTAGTGATAAATATTACGCAGGCAGCTGCCTGCTTAATTCACAAAATCTTGTCTTAAAGAAGAACATGATTTTGATTGTGTATGGATTTTTCCTCTTCTTGCAGGCAACGTAGTAATGGTACCAGATTATGAATATCATGGAACCAAATCTTGACGTCACAAATATCAATTAGCTGTCGTTTTGTTGTTATCTTTCCCTCTCTTCCATACTTCTCTTACCAGTGGCAGTATCTCATATCACAGTACTGTTTTCTCTTTCTATCTCCCAGCCACCATCCCATCCTTCTCTATTTTGAAAACTGCTGGTTAATTTTATTGACCAGCCACACTGCCAACAGTACACTGTTCTCTCCATTCAGTTCTAGATTCCCAATTCAATACTAATCCCAAACTTCTACTTTTATTTTTTAGTTTTTCCTTTTAAAATGAATAGCCAAAACCAAGAAACATCATCGCAAACCCCTAGTTCACCACAACAGTCTCAGTTGGCTCTAATAATTGAAACCCCAGAAGAGGAAAAGTCTGTTAATAGTTGTGATAGCTTAAGTTCAAGCAATAGCATGGCTTACAACGTTTCATCACCATCATCTTCAACTCTCATTGGTGAGTATATCGGCATAGAGAGTTGTCTTGATCTCGAGAACAAAGAAGATATTTTCGCATCATCATCAAAGAAAGAAGAGAGTACTAATCATGGGAGCTGTACTCGTGAAAAGAGGAATCAACGGTGGGCTAAGAAAAAGGAGTTTCCACCACCAATACCATTGTTGGCTCGTACAGAAAATTTGCCTTCCCATATGCCTTGGGTTTTAAAGAGGTACTATACAGGTGATGGAAGGTTGATACTTAGAGAAGAGAAAGTCAGGCATCACGAGTACTTTCGGGCTCACAGATGCAATGGACGCCTCACCTTGCATCTTGTTCCTTTAGATGATGAAGTTTCGGCCCTTCCTTTTCTTGTTAATCATGAGAGACGCCATGACTTTGAGAATGATCATGAGTGCAATGTTATTGAAGAAGATGACCAAGTACTCGAGCGAGAACATGAAGAAGGGGTAGAAAATGAAAGCCTTGTGGAAGAAAGTACAGATATGGATGTAAATGGCAATGATGGTGTAGAAAATGAAAGCCTGGTGAAAGAAAGTACAGAAATGGATGTAAATGGCAATGATGGTGTAGAAAATGATTGTTGTGTTAAGAATGTTGATTGTTATGAGACACTAGAGGAGGAGGAAGTTGTGCATGATGATAAAAGAGTTCCTTATGTGGAGAGCTCTGGGAGTGCGGGAAAATGTTTGAACTACAGCAGTGTGAGAACAAGCTCCACTTGCATATTCGGGGTGCCTGTACCAGCTGTAAGGCCAGTTCATATTTAGACAACAAAACAAAAATTGGAATCCCATTTTGAGTTTTGATGGGTCTTTTCATATTGATAGATCAAGTTGTCTCGCCTCTCATGCTTTTTTTGCGGAGCACGAGATGGATGATGCATTCCTATTCTTGTTAATTTTCAGGTTCATAAGAGAAACAGGTTTTTCATTTTGAAGTTAAGAGTTGTGTATTCCAGAGATACTGTGTTTCATGATTCTTTATTAACTATATATGTCGTTTGATGTGGTGTAATCGAAGCTGTCAATTTCATTTTGTTTCTGCTGAAAACTGTTCTTGATTCATTCCAGATTTTCTGTTCAAATTCCGGGTTTATTTTTTTAACGCAATTGGATTGGATTGGATTGGATTTTTTTTTATACTAATTCTGTAGATTAATTAATGGAAATAATTTAAAAGATTTAGTTGTAAGAAACGCAAAGTATGTAGCTTTTGAAAGCCCCAGCAATATTTTCTTTCAAGTGAGTGAAACGGGTTCAAAATTAGGTGAAGCCTCCTCCACTTCAGTTTAATCCTACATTAAGAAGATGAAGATTATTGTTACTAACTTCAGTTAATTAATGAGAATAAAATAAATTGCTGTCAGGGTTTTCAATCGTTTCCTTTGCCGATCGGGACGTGCAACAAATGAAACAATAATACATCGAAGACAATCCAAGCTCGGAACCTCGTGTAGCTGTGATATGGCAGGTGCGTGCATACTGGATTCCATAATGGAGTGCAGAAATGATCGATCACGCCCCTCAAAAAATGCAGAGAGCAGTCGATTGAGCGGTGGTGGTGGTGGTGGTGGTGCTACAGTGCTTAAATGCAGCCTGGCTGTGGCAGCAGCATCAGGTACACGGAACCAATTTCCGAGGATCTCAATGCTCATAGGACTTTTCATTTGTTTTTCCATGTAGGAATTTGAATTTTATAATTTTATTTTAAAGAAAAAGAGGAATGGAGATAGAAGATAGTAGCACTATATATATAATTTAGCAAAATCTTTCAAAAACAGAAGAAACACGAATGCCAGTTTAGTTTAGTCTCTGTCTCAAGTAAGCAATTCGATTTTGGAACCATCATGCAGTACAGCTAGCACTCCATCTCCTGCCATTCTTGTCAGCCCTCATGATTGGCTTCCTTTTACGCCAGCACAGTTTCTCACCTATTCTCTTTGTTGTTTTTCATGGACAGAATTAACAAATCGTGTGGTGCTTCTATTGGTGTGCATTTAGATTAATTGTGAATTTGGATGGTTGAATTTTTCGATTTTAAAAGCTGAGGGTATTGTTGTTTTTATATATGAAGTAAGATTGTTCTTTTACTCTAAAAATTGAAGAAGAAATCTTCGAGGTGGGGTGGGGTTTTTTGATATTTTTTTAGGTTATAATTAAAACATAAATTTACCTTTAAAAATGATTAAAACCAAAATACTCATGCATTTAGGAGTGTTTTATGTTGATTTTAACTTGATTTTAATTGTACAATTAGCTAATTAACCTTAAAAAGTAAAAATTTTGGTACATGAATCTCATAGCAATTTCAATTTTTTGATGAGCAATAGAATTATTTCATTGCCCATACCATTCAAATTTGTTAGTCTTGGTATTAGGGGTTTTGTATTTATTTTATCATATTTTGTTGTTATTGTTCTTTAGTCCTAGGGGCATTTATTTATTTATTTATTTATAAATTAATAAACTTTGCAATTACTCTATTACTCTTGCAATTCAAATTTTTTTAGTGTTGGTTTCAGGGGCCTGGTTGTAATTTTCTAATGGTTTTTTTTGTATTGTTTGGACCTAGGAGTATTTTCTATTTTGTGCAAATTAAAAAAAATAAGAAAAGATGTTGACGTGGGAAATCTCTCATCAAAATGGTGTTGCCTCTTATTAATCTAGGCATTGAATTTGTGCCTAGAACTTTTATGTTGGGGAGCAAATTTGTGCCTAGACTTTTCTATTTGGTAAGAATGATATATAAAAGTTGAGATTGATGTCATATCATGCATGTTGTGCCTAATGCTGGGGAGTAGCATTAGGATTTAATTAACCATTTTAGATTGGTAATGGAATATGAACAGTTGTGAAATCAGTAATTTGACCCAATAACATGTTCTTTGGTTTTGTTTTTTAAAGACAAAATAGGTTTTTCACTCTAAAGTCCGAAAAAAGCCACTCATTTTCTATTGTTTTTTTATTCTAGTCATTTGTCTCTAAATCTCATTCTCTCTTGACAAATTAGCCTATAATTTGGTCCAACAATGGTCAAGTGAAATTAAAAAGACAAAAATATTATAAACATTGTGAGTCCACGGTTGTAAAGGGGTATAAAGTGCATTTTGCATAATAAGTCCCCACTTCAATTATATATAATATTGGTGATAATTAAGCATTGTTCATAATAGGCATTATCACATTCTCCATGTTTATTTTTCAATATGTGATAATACATACATACATACATACATACATACATACATACATACATACATACATATTGAAACTTGGTCTTGGTTAGGCCATGACCAAACCGAGTACCTATCATATTTCTTTTATTTTACACATATACACGATCTAACTTCAAATATAGGTACCCAATAAAAATTACCATGAAAGAAAATTGATACATTTCATGGTAGGCTACACCAAATGTTCTCCATATATTTTACAAAGATTTGTAGATGTTTTTCAACACTATGTATTCTCATGTTTTAAGAGACATAATGGAGATTTAACTTTAATAACATTGTTTTAACATCTTTTCTCTATTAAAAGAAAAGATAAAAAAAACATTTAACAATCTTGGTTTTTTTTCATGCTTGTCACCTAATTGAATAAATTTTAATATTGACCAAGTATTGGAATGTACCTTGTTCCATGAGAAACTTATTTTGCAGTATTAACATAAGCTCAAAACTCATCGAGAAATTCATTTTTCTATGAAGTTTTTTTATGACTTCATTAGTGGCACTATCTATACACCCTGAACCAAAAACATGTTTATTCCCTTTCATCTTCTACAAAAATATTTCTAATGGATGATAAGACTATAGTACATGGAAAGTAATTGATCTCCCTACATGATCTTCAATTCCAATAGGTAGCTAATAACTCTCCTAAAAATTGCAATTATTTAACAAAGTTGTTTAGACATACAAGATTAACTTTACTTTTATTAATCCAACTAATAACAAAGTTTACCCACAATGTTTGGTCTACAAAGATAACCTCACTTTCAAGAGAAAACAAACTACATAAAACAACATGTCAAGCAGACACCATACCCAAACTCTCTAAATGAGCTAACACTCTCTAACAAATCTACGATTACGATTTCACGAGTATCAATTGTGGACGATACGAAGACACAAAATAAACCAGAAGCAAATATTAGCAAAAACAATTACTTGACTCCTAGATAACCCAAAATAAAAGAAAATACAAGAATTTGACAAAACTAAACAGTAAGGATTTATTTTTGGAGACTTGAACAGAATTGAAACCAGACCAAACGACCTCAAAATGACCTAAAATTCAATATTTACTATTTCAATACTAAACTATAAATAAAACTCAAATTATAGGTCATTCTTATATTTATAGGTACTCAAACCCTTGTGTGGTCAATTTATGGCAGAAATAAACCTCCAATTGAAAAATCTAGTATAAGATATCAAAATAATCCCAAATGTAATGTATCATGCGATATCAACCCCAAGACATAGAATCTAAAGTTTTAATTAATTCTAAAGTGTTTTTATATGGGTTCACTAAGGTAGTGTTTCTGCGGCAGAAATGAATATCGAAATAAACCCTCAAGAAATCAATATTAGAATAAGCCAAAATTTGAGACATGATACTATCTTAATCCCAATAGACAGAATATGAATTTTCAATTGATTCCAATGTCGTTTACTTATGTTTCCCTAGAGTAGTGTTTTCTACGGCAAGTTATAAATGATTCTTCAAATTTCAACAAATGCCTCCATCTTTCTTTCTTTTCTTTTCTTTTCTGTTTTTTTTCTTTTCTAAATATACTGAAATGAAGCGACAGGAAATGATGAAATATAACCTCTTTTGTTTTTTTATTAGATGACGTTGACACGAATAACAAGGAGATGAACACAAACACTTGAAAACTTCAAGGAACACTCAAAAAACACAAAAATAACATAATGATATGACCTTGTTTCGGAGCCTAGCTCTAATACCACCTAATGTGAACCTCGTGATCACGTAGTGACGTAACCCACAACGAAGAATAAATCTAGTCCCGAAAAGTCAAAATAGGTCTGATAGGAGTGTGACACAATGGAAATCTGCCCCAAGGCACCAGCATTATTGGAATGAGTAGAATGATGCCATGAAGCCAGTTAATCTTCGATAAGTTGGTTTCAGTTCGTTCAAGAACTAAAGAATGCAAAAATCACTCTCACACATAAACTGAAAAGTTTAGAATTTAAATTTAATCAATGGCTCCCGAAATTAGGTTACATGAGTTTAAATAGTTCTTAAAAAGTAACCCTAATGGACCCCTTATGTGGACTTAAATGGAATCCACTCAAAAATGACCCAAAATCCTAAATTGAAAAGCCCATGACTTAATCCAAGCAAGCCTTGGATCCTAGCTAAAAACAAAGTCTTAATTAAGCCCAAACAAGCCTTGGGCTGTAGCTAACAAAATTAAATAAAGCCCATAAGTCTTATTTATAGCTTTCCATCCAACCCCTTAATCCTAGAATCAAAAGGAAAAGGTAGCCCATAAGTCCTTGCTGGTGTTTCTGGGCAGGTTCGCATCACTTCAGATTCCTTAGGTATCATATAACTTTCCCAACTAGTTTGAGGAATGGGAAATCTGGATATCTATGCAAGTGTTCTACTTACGCGGGTAGGATGATATCAGACATTAATGCCCATCGAAATGTTGGTGAATGTATGAGTAGCATCCATGACTTAGGTCCAGCATCTTTTGACTTGGCTAATATTCTTCATAAAATATTAACCCATAATTCTAGGTTTATAAAGATAACTTCAACTTCAAGAAGAAATTGCACAAAACAATATGTAAAGTAAGCATCATACTTCAACTCTCCAAATATACTAGGATTTTTCAACATATCCAAGCCACAAACATAATTATCTTCATCAATTATTTTTTGAGTCTTGGTCTTCTTGTTCCCCTGTTTCCCATCATAAAAAGCTTAGGCACGATGTCCATGAGACTACATCAATCATAACTCTTGAATATCATTCCTACCAAATGGAAAAGGGTTTACTATGTCAAAAAAAATATACACATTTACCTCACCAAGGACTGTGTCAATATTAAGGCCACCTTATACAATTATGATAGATCATACAAAACATATGAAGCTTCATGATGCTAGTGACAATAGAAAGTGACGCCATGTGCAAGATTTTCCCTATAATTTTCTTTAGATTTGCTAAATTGTTGTATCAGTCTTAAACTTACCTTTATTATAGGACTTCATATTCTTATTATGAAGCTCATCTCTCATTTCAACATTAACATTCCTTTTAAAAAGAGTATTATAAAGTTATTGTCCATCATAAAATGAGATGATAAGAACATAGGGGAATATCTTTAATTATTCAGTGAGAACCCTCACCATCAAAGTCATGATCAATAGAGTCTAAAATTATTCCTTATATGAAAGGTTACTGACACTCCCTAATAAAAATCTCATTAGTATCAAACAAATCTCATTAGTATCAAACAAAGAATGGTGAATTACATGAGAGTGGAAAGAGCTAGTATAACCTGTTGGCGTGAGCTGTAATACATAAATGCTAGGAGAGATTATAGGAACAGAGATGGAAAGAAATATTCCTTTCCATCTCTGTTAGCTTCATTACAGGAAGTAATATGTATAGTTTTATTTAGAAGATTCCTTCTGTAATTATAAGTATGTAACGTAGGGTTGTGTAATATTCATACAATAAGAAAATATAGACTTATTATTCTAAAATGGTATCAGAGCATCCCATATTTTTTCCAAATTCCCTAACCCTAAATATCCCTTTATGCAGCCATCTATGGCTTCAGAGACTGATATAGAGCAGTCTGACATACCTCAACCAGAATTTATGCTTTCAGAATTCACTACGAAAATTATTGAAGCTCTTAGCAAGATTCAAACACCTACCCTATTTACTGAGTCCCCTGCGGCTCCGATTGGCATCAATTTGAACAGCACCAACTATGCCCTATGGTCCCAAGTTGTCAAGATGTACATCTCAGGCAAAGACAAATTGGGATATATCAATGGTGACCTTCCGCAACCACCATTAATAGATCCATTCTTTCGCAAATGGCGTACAGACAATGCCATTGTCAAAGGATGGCTAATCAATGGATCCCTCACTAATACGGAATTTTATTCGATTCCCTAGTGCTAAATTGGTATCTACCACTTACTTTGATGGAAGTGGCACAACTCAGGTCTATGATCTGAGATGAAGGGTGACGCAGCTAAAACAAGTAGAAGGTTCCTTGGAACAATACTACAATGACCTCCAAGGATTATGGCTTGAAATTGATTTTAGATGCCCTAATCCAATGGAGTATGCAGTTGATATCCACAAGTACAATGCTATTCTCCAAGAAGAACGAGTGTATGTCTTCTTGGATGGACTGGACAACCGATTGGACAAGGTAAGAGGAGATGTATTTCATATTCGTCCATTCCCCACTGTGGAGCAGGCTTATGCTCATGTCCGCCGTGAAGCTTTTCGCCAAACCGTGATGACCTTAGAAAATGAGAATATGTTTGGGGTTGTCCTTGCCACCAAAGCATTCCAACCAAGTCAAGCACTTCGACTTAAGCCAATCTCCTTTAATCCTAATGGACACAGTGGGAGGCAAAAACCCCGAACAACAACTGAAGGCCTGAAAGTGCAACCACTGTGGGAACTAAAGACACACACGAGAAAACTATTTTAAGTTGCATAGATATCCTGAGTGGTGGAATGATATCCAAACCAAAAAATGCAGGGACACAGCTAGCAAAGAAGAGGGCCCTAGTACCGCAACAATGACCACCACGGAACCTCACCTATCCTTTACACCATAGATTGCCAACAGTTCATCCTCAGATGCAGGTAACCTAGGTTGTGTGTGTGTTAATTCACAGTGCGAAGATAAATGTGATGAATGGTTGCTAGACTCTAGCGCCACTGACCATATGACGTATGATGCCAAGGATTTCATCCAAACATCCTTCCCAAAACGTATAAATATAGCAAATGCCAATGGCATCATCTCCCCGGTGACTGGTGCAGGCACAGTGATACTAACACACACATTGCAGCTGCCTAATACATTGCTCATTCCCTCCCTCACTCATAAGCTCCTCTCTGTAAGCCAAATCACCTCTGATCTGAATTGTTTAGTACTCATGTACCCTACTTTTTGTCTTATCTAGGACATTCTCACCAAGGAGATCATTGGGTGTGGTACTAAGAGGGGGGACTTTATTATGTGGAGGATTTCAGTGCGAGAAGAGCATACCATATGCAATATTTGGTTGGCAGTAAAGAGAAGGAGATATGGTTGTGGCACTACCATTTAGGACACTCGTCCTTCACTTATATGAAACACTTTTTCTCGAATTTGTTTTCTCAAGTGCAGCTTTATGATTTCCAATGTGAAATCTGCACTTTAGCAAAAAGCCATAAGGTCCTTTATCCTATGTATTTGAATAAAAGGGATACCCCATTTTCCTTGATTCATTCTAATGTGTGGGGTCCTTCCACAATCCATACCATATCCGGGGTAAAATGGTTTGTGTTCTTCATTGACGATTGTACACGCATGACTTGGATCTATTTGCTAAAACATAAAGATAAGGTGTTCAATGTGTTTAAATCATTTCATGCCATGATAAACACACAATTTTTTTTGCCAAGGTTCAAGTATTTCGATCGGACAATGGGGGGAATATGTGAATCATCAATTTCATGATTATTTCAATCTTCATGGCATTATTCATGAAACATCATGTCCTCAAACTCCTCAACAAAACGGGATTGCTGAGCGGAAAAATCGACATGTCCTTGAAATTACCAGAGCACTTCAGGTGAATGCCCATGCTCCCTCTCGATACTGGCCTAATGCATTCACTACGGTTGTGCACCTTTTGAACAAACTGCCTTCTAAGGTGCTGGGGTTCCAAACTCCATTGCAAGTCTTTGTGAAACATACTCCACTGCCCTCAGTCTTGATGCTTCCACCCCGTGTGTTTGGGTGTGTTGCGTATGTTCATCTTCACAAAAATCAGAGAACCAAGCTAGATCCCTGCGCTCGTCGATGCATGTTTGTGGGCTACACTTTCCATCAAAAGGGTTATAGATGCTATGACCCTACTTCCAACCTTACCTATGTTTCTTTGGACATCACATTCATTGAGACAGAAACATATTTTCCATCCAATTCTCCTCTTCAGGGGGAGACTGAAGAAGAAGAGTTGAATGGATGGAATTACACTGGTCGGGTCTATCTGAATCAAACATTGAGCCATCACAGTCAGGTTACGATTCAGACAGAGGAGGGGTGTTAGAAGCTGAAAAAGACAATACTTGTCTACAAGCTATTGAGATTCCAGAAGCTACCGTAGAAACAGAAAGAGTAGAAAATACAGCCTTAGAAGTACTAGAAGATGTAGTCCTAGAAGTTATTTCAGAAGTTGGTGTTTCGTCCCCATCTGTAGTACCCGAATACCGAACTCCTGAGAATCCTAAGGTAAGTTCTTTAAACACTAATGTCATGGAACCCTCTGCTAGTTATGAATTACCTTACAGGCATAATCGTGGGAAACCACCCAAGAGATATTCACCAAATTGTGTGGCTACACAGGGACTACCAAAACCAATCAAGACCTTTATGCATGACATTTCGTGCAATCAAGTCCTTACAGGAGTGGAGGAAGCCATAATACATCCGAAGTGAATGCAAGCTATCAAAGAAGAAATGGAAGCATTAATGAAAAATGAAACATGGAGTACCAACCGGAAAGAAGATGGTAGGGTGCAAGTGGGTGTTTTCTATTAAACATAAAGCATATGGAGCCATGGAAAGGTACAAGGCAAGACTCGTGGCTAAAGGGTATACACAAGTATATGGTGTAGACTACCACAAAACTTTTTCCCCGATAGCCAAACTGAACACTATCAGGGTGTTATTATCCATTACAGCAAATCTAGATTGGCCATTACATCAGTTTGATGTAAAGGATACCTTTTTGCACGGTGATCTTGAAGAGGAGGTGTATATGGATATACCACCAGGCTACTTAGTAACTACTAGAGAAAATAAAGTATGTAAATTGCAGCGGGCTCTGTACGGGCTAAAACAATCACCACGAGCATGGTTCGGAAGATTTAGCTTAGCAATGAAGAAGTATGGCTTCACGCAAAGCGGCTTACATCACACCTTATTTCTCAAAAGACAACAGGGAAAAGTAACAGCCTTAATTATTTATGTTGACGATATGATTATTACAGGAGATGATAAAGAGGAGATATCACGACTTCAGGGGCAACTAGCTAGCGAATTTGAGATGAAAAATCTAGGTGGGTTGAAATATTTTCTGGGAATAGAAGTTGCAAGATCGAATCAAGGTATTTTCTTGTCCAAAAGGAAATATATCCTAAATCTACTATCAGAAGTAGGACTATTGGAGTGCAAACTATGGATTTATCCAGACTAGAAACAAATTGATATGGGGAAATATCAACGATTAGTTAGCAAACTAATTTATTTATCAAATACTCGTCCAGATATTGCGTATGTAGTAAGCGTGGTGAGTCAATTTATGCATTGCCCAAGTGAGGAACACATGGAAGCTGTAACTCGAATACTAAAATACCTAAAGTCATCTCCAGGAAAAGGGTTTATATTTTCCAAGAATGGTAACTTGGAAGTTGAAGGCTATACCGATGCAAATTGGGCTGGGAATTGCATAGACAGGAAGTCAACCTCCGGATATTTTACTTTTGTTGGTGGAAATCTAGTGAAATGGAGAAGTAAGAAGCAGAAGGTGGTGGCACTCTCAAGCGCTGAATCAGAATTTCGAGGGATGGCAAAAAGTATGTGTGAACTCCTTTGGCTGAAAAAATTGCTAACTGATCAGATTGGCTTTGCTCCTAAATCAAAAATGAATCTCTTTTATGATAACAAAGTTGCGATAAGTATTTCTCAAAATCCAGTCCAATATGATAGAACGAAGCATGTGGAGGTCGATCGGCACTTCATCAAACATAATCTCGAGACAAAGACAATTAAAATCCCATTCGTCAAGTCTGAAGATCAGCTAGCAGATATACTTACCAAGGTCGTATCCAACAAAGAATTCCACAGCTCACTAGTCAAGTTGTGCATAACGGATCCCTATGCATCAACTTGAGGGGGAGTGTTGGCGTGAGCTGTAATACGTAAATGCTAGGAGAGATTATAGGAACAGAGATGGAAAGAAATATTATTTTCCATATTTGTTAGCTTCATTACAAGAAGTAATATGTATAGTCTTAATTAGAAGATTCATTATGTGATTATAAGTATGTAACGTAGGGTTGTGTATGTAATATTCATTCAATAAGAAAATATAGACTTATTATTCTAACATAACCTAACAAGGTCACCCATACTTTCACACATAAAACAATCTCCACCACACCATCACTCTCCATTGATAACATCTAAAAGAAGCACCAAACCATACTGTTTTGTAGAATCAATATAGACCCCAAAATCATTGCTAGGGCAAATTCATTTTTTATGAAGTTTTTCCACGATTTCATCACTTTGAAAGTTTGAAATCCTTTTAAATATTCATGCATTTGAAATTAAATGTATGGTAATTTTTATCTTATGTATGTTAATTAATCTATTTATATACTCATTTTATTAAAAAAAAACAAATAAACATATGTTGAATTTTTAATGTTCTTAGATATTTGAAGGGTGCCATGGCCCCCTCGAGCCAAAGCAAGCATGGTCGCGCTCCAGATTCAAGAAGGGTGCGGATTTTACATGTAGAGAGAGCTATGGACAGTAGAAATAGAAAGTGTTATACGTGTCTTCAAAGGTTGTCAGTGGAGGAAGAGAGAGGAAAGGACCTGGCATCAAACATGGATGCCAGATAGTTACAAAACCAGACAAAATCTGTTGATAGATGGATAGTTCCCCGACTGATATCTGTAAGCATTTCAATGCAGTATCAAGAAACGCACCAATCATTCAGCACCAGGAAACGGCTTCATAAATTCTGATTTGCCAAAAAAAAGAGCATCAATTGCTGGAAATACATCGGTTGCAGAGAATCCAAATTTCAATATAGATACATTGCCCTCAGACAGTAGCGTTCAAAAACTTTTCACTTTTTTGTTCTGTTTAAAACAGCAGTAATTAATGTTTCCAGGGAAGGGCAGTGACTTCAATATAATAGCCCCAAGGTTTTCTATAAATAGGGACACCATGCCAGAAATGATTATACAGGAGAGCATGTCCTCTCTCTCCCTCTCCCTCTCTCCCTCTCTCTCCCTCCCTCTATTTCCAAGCTACAAATCAAATATATGAACTACTTGCCTGGCAATGAGGGACAAATGCATCTCCTACACCAGTAATGTAAGATGCTCTTCTTCTCTATTTACATTTTTTTCCAGATGCTTTAATGGATGCAATACTTATGTTTGTTTGTTTTTTTATGATAATGTCTTGAAAAATAGATTTGCAAACATCATTAAAGATATGTATGTTAATATTCTCGATGTTCTTTAGAGAAAAAACATGTTAGAACCAGTTGAGCGAGTACATATTGAGAAAGCAATGAGTTTCAACCTTTTATAATTATGACATCAACATTAAAACAATCTTTTCTCATCTGTAAAATCTATCTCATTTTAATTACAGGTTTAATGAAACAAATTGAAAAATACAAAATTTCAACTATTTTGAAGACAATAAGATATCTTCTTAACTTAATTAAGAGCGAGGTGGGGATATGCTCTTTCTTTTCCATACTCTTAATTAAGATGAGAACTAAAATTTTATAAATCTTCTAGATATCTTAGCTTTGATGGAACATGGAAATGAATCTAGACAATTAAGTTCGTGAATTGCCTTAATATTATAGCTAGCTAATTAAAAACAACATCAACAACAAAAACACAAAAAGGTGAAGAAAACATCTGATATCAAGATAAGGAGAGTTCAATGGTAAATTTTGTGTTCCCCCAGTCCAACTAATTAGAAAAAGATAAATTAAGAGTTTAGAAATGTGTTTGAAGTTGTTTTTTTTGAAGTGTTTTTATATTAAAATTATATTTTTAAAAAATTATTTTAGATATTAACACATGAAAATAATCAAAAAATATCTAATCTTTTTAATTTAAAATAAAAATAAAATCTTAAAAAAATATTTTTGAATCACAGTTTCAAACAACCAAGAACAGCAAAACTAACTTATGTGTCAACAAATTAAATAGCAGGTGTCTGCTGCCCCCCTTGAAGCTCTAACTCTAGGTAGGACAGCAAACATATATTTCCATTACATTTTCCTACAGCAGGATTCCATAAAAACAACGACCTTCGACGATAATAAATGGCGATTTGTTTTCATCAATAATGCCCTGAATAGCAGCTGCCTTTAAACGTTTTCGAAAAAGCATTTCTTACTTGGCCCAAAAAATACATTCACTATATATTGTTATATTTATTATTATTATTATTATTATTATTATTATTATTATTAGCGAATGAATACAGCTAGCTATACTGTTTTGAAGAGGCACAAAAGTTTAATTATCCTTGGCCGAGAAATTTGCTTTGTAGCCGACCTTCATTTCCAGAGTACACACGTGCTTTCAAGTGTGTGTGTGTTTGGATATGCATAACCTTCTTTCTTTTGTCCTTGTCTTGCATATTGCAGTTGCAGCTAATTAAGAAAAAAAATCAAGATAAATTCCTAGCCCTTAATTTGGGTTTTTTCACCACTGTCAACTACACCTGTAGCCGGGGTTAGCCAGACGTTTGTCATATGGAAAATTTCAGTGAAGGCAGCTTATTTTGTAAGGCTAAATCTGTTGTTTCAACTCTTTTTGGGATCATGGTATGGACCTCAACGTCGCCATCTCCCATGAGATTCCCAGAAGAATGGTCAGCCTATTCTGGTCTGAAATCCCTGCTAAATTTCTCACGAGGAACTGATCAGAACCTAACTCATGCATGCTACATTCTTCATTCTTACATGATACCCGCGCCTCCATCACCATCGTGGACTACTTCTCCACCTCTGACTCGATCACTCACTAATTCCTCATCATACTCCTCTTGCTCCTCTGCATTGGATGATTTGATTGGGACTGAGAGTGGTGTCTGCATGAACTCCAATGTTGAAGAAGAAACTGCGCAAATGGAGAAACTAGAATCTTATCGTTATCAGCACAAGAGAAAGCAGCGTTCTGCGACGAGAAAGAAATATCCTCCACCCATACCTTTACTTGCACGAACAGGGAATTTGCCTGGTCATATGCCTTGGATTCTAAGCAGGCACTACATCGATGGAAAGCTGGTCCTTATAGAAGAGAGAGTAAAGCATCATGAGTATATTGAAGCACATAGAGAAAACGGTCGTCTCATTTTGAATATTGTACCCATGGACGATAAGATAACATGTTCCCATTTTGTTTCTAGAAATGAAGAGGAGAAAGAGCTTCAGGACGTTGATTTTCTTGAGGAGAACTCAGATCAAGAATGTGATGATGAAGATGATGAAGAAGAAGAAGGAAGAGAAGCATATCAAGAAATTGAACTTGCAAGTGATGATTTTGCTGGTAATTTGGAAGACAGTGTCGGGGTGGATGAAGAGAAATATTTAGTGACAGCATCTGCTTCGTTGCCTAAATCAAGTTTGAAGAATGGGAAGTCTGGAGATCTACGCAAGTGTTCTACTTACGCGGGTAGGATGATATCGGACATTAATGCCCATCGAAATGCTGGTGAATGTATGAGTAGCATCCATGACTTGGGTCCAGCATCTTTTGACTTGGCTAATATTCTTCATAAGATGACCACCGTGGTTTAGCTTTTGTTAATTAGAATTCCTTAAATTAACTAGCTAATTCATGTTCTGGTCAGAAAAGGAAACAGCAGCTAGCTAGCACTCGTTGATATTACTTTTGATGACAGCAGGAGCAATAATTCATTGAGCTGCCACTCGGTTGATCCTGGACAGCCCAATATTCTCTATTACATTGCTGTAACTCTTCCTTCGAATCTTGATATGCTTGTTTATCACTTTGCAAGAATCCATAGCCCTTCTTCTCTCAATTTTTAATGGATCGTCCTGTACGAAACTTGGGAAAATTTGGTGTGATGAGATTAGGCCCACAATTGAGTTCTAAAACGCAAGTCACCAGGTTTCGAATTCAGGAGAATAGGGGGCCTAGCTGATAGCAGACATAAACAGATAATAAGGTAGTCGCGGCTCACTTTAGTGCCTTAGACTTAGCAAACTTATTCCTAATAATTTAGGAAGTGTGGATTCTACTGTGGGGGGCTGGTGGGGGGATGTTATGGCCGATAAAGGTTAAAGAAGTGAGCGAGGGAGATGATCCTGTATGTGGCTAGTGATTGGTCCTTCCTGTGGTAGAGATGGGATGGATATTTTACGAGGGGGAATGTTTTTGACCCTAAAAATATTTCTATTTAATTTCTTCCCCTTATTAATACATTAATACATTAATATTAATACATCTATCTAAAACAAAATGAGAAAAGTAACAGTGATCGTTACTATTCATTAAGACTCATTTGCACTATTTATGTGAACTTTGACCCGGTGTTTCGCTGGTGTATGTCCTCTTTTTTTTTGTTTTTTCCGCCTGTGAACAATGCATTAACGAAATTAGCCCCCGAAAAAGACAATAGTACACATGAGTCAGGGGCTCTCTCGGGTTTTTCCACTTTTTTTGCACAGTGCACAGACCAAAAAGGGCCCCGAAAACGACAAAATAGAGAATAGTAAACGAGGGCAGAGGCGTACTTTCTCACCTGGTATTTTCGTAATTATGGGTGGGGTCAGGGGCGAATCAATAATTCACCCATTATTTTATTATTTTTAAGCGCGGGCGGCTGACGCGTCTATGGCACGCGCCAGCGAGGTTCCACACTGACGCACCTTTGAGGCGGCGCGTGCGTCTTCTTTCCGGCGTCAAAAATTTACTTCCGTCGTACCAGAAGATGAACCTGAAGGTCCTCTCTCTACCGTCGCGGCGCGTGCCATCCATAGATGTCCGGTTAAGCCGCGGTGGACGTTTTTCTCTCCTTCATCCCTTTTCTCTCTCCTGCCGCCCCCAAATTCCGATCCAATCCCTGATGTTTGTGTAAAGTTAAGTTTGGTCCCTGCGGTTTTGATTTCGTTTTTATTACTGATTTATTCAAATTAAAGTTTTATTGTTTTCAATTGTGCCCTTCATTGAAAACTGATTATATAAGAAAGTTTTATTTTAGTCCTTATACTTTTGATTTTGTATGTATTTTTTATTCCTTCAAGTTTTTCAGGTACAGATGTTTTGATTTCTTTGATTTGGTCCTCCAATTGAAATTGCTAATATATACAAAGTTTGATTTCAGTCCCTTTTCTTTTGATTTTTTTTAAATGACAGTAATTATCATTGTTTATTTTTGGTCCTCCAATTATTTTTTTCCTTTCATTTTATCCTTCAATTTGAATTAATTTTATATATGTGATTTTTCATTTCGGTCCTTATTTTTGTAATTTTTTATTTGTTATTTTTTTTTAATAATGTTTATTTTGTATTTTTTTAATTGAATGATTTTTTTTATTGTTTTTTAAACAAATATTTTGCTTTTTTGTAATAACTTTCCAGGGCAATTTAATTATTTGAATTCTGTTTTTATTAATATTGCTCCTTCTTTCTCTTTGTTCATTTGTTTTGTTTTTTGCTTCTTTTTTGTTTTCTTTGGATTGGGTGATTTTTATGATTTGACTATTTATGCAATGATCATGATAATTTAAATGGTTGTTTTTTTAATGATTTTTTCAGGATAATTTATTTATTTAGATTGTTTTGACAGTACTGTAGATCATAATTTTAACTATTATAGTAATGATAATAACAATCACATAAGGATAGATTTTCAAATTATGTATTCATCTTTTTGTTGATAGAAATTTAACTATTTATTTTTTTATTTGATTATTCGAGGGTTTTTTATAATATTTCATTTAGTCTTTTTTTTTAAATCATGTTTTCTTAAATATATTTAATATAATAATTTGATTAATAAATCTTATATAAAAAAATATTGGTTTCAAAGTTTCATTTTGTGCTCTTTTATTTAAGTTTATTTCTTTTAGTTTCCGGTTTTGTTTTGAATTATTTGATTTCAATGTTTGGATTTACTTCAATTTTGCCTTTTAAATTTAAGATATTATTGAAAATATATCAAATTAATTATATATTTGTATATGTATGTCAAATTAAAGTATATAAAACTAATATAATATTCAAATATTTATTGAATATTATCGCCTAAAAATATATAGAGGGATAGGAAAAATGACCTAGGATTTTCTTAGAGATAGAAATTCATTTCAGTATTCTTAAATATATTTAATATAATAATACGATAAATAAATCTTATAAAAAGAATATTGGCTTCAAAATTAAATTTTATGCTCTTTTGTTTAATTAAATACATTTGTTTCTTTAAATAAATTTGGAGTGTTTTGACTTTTTAATAATATATTTGTGTATTTATGTCAAATTAAAATATGTAAAACCAATTATATATTCTAATATTTATTAGATGTAATCGCCTAAGAATATATAGACAGAGAACAAAATAGTCTAACATTATCCTTTAAATTAAATATGTTATTTGTATATTTATGTCAAATTAATTATATATTTGTATATTTATGTCAAATTAAAATATGTAAAACTAATTATATATTTGGATATTTATTGAATATTATCGCCTAAAAATATATTGAGAGAGAGGAAAAATGACCTCGGATTTTTTGAAAGACAGAAATTCATATCATATTTTCTTAAATATATTTAATATAATAACATGATTAATAAATCTTATATAAAAAAGATTGGCTTCAAAATTTAATTTATTGCTCTTTTATTTAAGTTTATTTCTTTACAAGAATTTCCAATTTTTTCATTTTAATATTTTAGATCTAATATTACAGGAAAAAAAATTACAAAAAAATAAAATGTCAACAAATTTACCTACATTATCTACAGGTCAAATTAAAAAATATACAAGTCACTTCCTGTTTCCATTAGACTTTTCTTTTTAAACGAAAAATAAATAATTATAACACAAAAAAAAATTAAGTTTATATTTTAAGAACAAATTACAATATTTTTATTTCTAATATGTCTGATATTTATTGAATATTCCCGCTTAAAAATATATTGAGAGAGAGGAAAAATGACTTTGAATTTTTTGAAAGACAAAAATTTGTATCAGTATTCTTAAATATAATTATACTAACTAAATATTAAAATAATAAAATACATTACATAAAAAAAAATCAATTTTCTACATAGATAATAAAAAAACCCGCCACATCGTGCGAGTAAACCGTTCGTATTACCTATGTGGACAAGTGTATATATAAGTAAAAAAATAATATTTTTTTAGTTATTTTTCTTCGTATTCAATTTTGGTTAATTCTAAAATCTCAATCTAGCGATTTGATAACAGTTTGGTTAATTCTTCTCACTTTTCTTCTTCATTATAGAGTTAAATTTCTTAGTGTTTCTTAACAATTTGATCTGAAATTTCATATCTTAGTGATTCTTTTAATATCACAATCTTTGTAAATAGCTAAGTTAATTGAAATCTTATCCAACAATACCTTTTAATTATAACCTCCTTCGGTTAGGTAAACCTCAAATCTCAATATAGAAACCCCATATAACCAAAACCTTGGTCTTTGTTTTCAGTTTGGTCAACAAGAGATCCTATCTAGCAATTCCCTTTCACTAGAACCTTGGTTTGCGTTCTACGCGGTTAACTTGAAATCTCAATGTTGAGACCCATTTAACCATAACCTTGGTCCTTGTTTTCAGTCTAGTTAACTTAAGAGCTCATCTGTTAATCCCCTTTAACCAAAACTTTTGTTTATGTTTTAGCCCAGTTAAATTGAAATATCATCTCGTGATCCTCTTTATCCAAAACCTTGACTTTTGTTTTTGGTTGGGTTAGCATGAGATCTCATATGGTGATCCTTTTCAACCAAAACCTTTATTTTACCTTGGTTAGGTTAACCTAAAATCTCAATCTTAAGATCCCTTTTAACAAAAACCTTAGTCTTTGTTTTTGGTTAGGCTAACATGAAATCCCATCTAGCAATCCCCTTTAACAAGAACCTTTATTCGTCTAGGTTAAGTCAACATGAAATCTCTATTCTAAGACCTCTTTTATCATAACCTTGGTCTTTGTTTTTTATTGGGTTAACCTGAGATCTCATACGGTGATCCTCTGTAACTAGAACCGTGATTTGTTTTAGATAAGTTAGCCTGAAATCTCCAGCTTAAGACCCTCTATAACCAAAAGTGTAGTTTGTCTTTTGTTAGGTTAACTTGTGATCCCATATGATGATCACCTTTAACTAAAACCTTGTTTTTTGTTTTTGTTTTTGTTTTTTTATTGAATGTAAAACAATTTGATTTTAGAATCAAAACTAAAATTCTTGTTTTTCCTGGTGAACATGTTTGAACCTTTGCTTTTCTTGAGAAATTCCTAACAGTAAGGTTCGTCTCACTTTTTGTGTTTATTTTGTTGTTTTGTGTTTTTTTCCATGGTTAAAAACTAGGATTCTTAATGGTAAGGTTCTTCCTTTTATTCATTTTTGATAATAAGGTTCAATCCAGTTCTTTGTGAATTTCCCTGGTTTTGTTGCAAGGTTACAAGGTTGATATTTATCCCTCTGGTTATTTGGATTGACTTGGATTTTTGATAACAAGGTTGGCAACTTGGTAGTTTTTTAT
Organism: Salix exigua; assembly: GCA_032356905.1. Classification (NCBI taxonomy): domain Eukaryota; kingdom Viridiplantae; phylum Streptophyta; class Magnoliopsida; order Malpighiales; family Salicaceae; genus Salix; species Salix exigua. The sequence continues at coordinate 12,591,307 of CM063592.1, forward strand.
AGTAGGGTTGACCTTCTATCCATGTTTGTGCAGTTTGAACCAATGTTTCTCGAATACGAGGTTCAAAATTTAGTACTTCCTATTCATAAGGTCGACTTGATATTTCTCGATTGCAAGACTAGAAATGATATTTCCAAATTATGAGGTTTAAAACTCAATATCTCTTATTTCCAAATTATGAGGTTTACCTAAAATGTTTTGATTGAAAGGTTTGAAAACATTTTTTGATTTCTTGTTAACACAAATTAATGATTTTTTCAATGTCAACTCTGATTCATCAAGATCTTGTTAGACTTCAATGAGGGTTTTCCTAAAAAAATCAAAAACATATATGCAATGTTTTAGGGTTAAATGATATACATGTATCCTTACCTATTTTCAAGTATAGGTCTACACATTTCTTTGATGCTTTATCATCATGAGGTGTCTTTGCTTGCTTGTCAAAGCTTTGTCAGTTTCTTTGATTCATCAACTTATTGAAATTTATCATATACCAGTAATCTACTCAAATGTAAATGTAGTGCCACATATAAGTTGTTCATGATGATTAATCCTATCGTTGTTTATAAAGTCTAACCATTTCCCCAAGTGTGTTGTTGTTTGATTCATCATGAAGGATCTTAGCAAGTAATTTGTTTCCTAGATTCTCTCAAAAATCAGCCTCTAATTAGCCGTGTATATCTTTTCAACAATAATAAAAAGGTTTCTAGTATTGACTTTATCCTACATTATCAATCAACCAAGAAATTGATCTTAGCTAAAACATATCTCTTCAAATATTTGCTAACATTAACCTTCATGGAACTATTAATTCATCAAAACATATATCTCATAACTTACAACAAAAACTTTTAAATGTATGTTTAATGTTCTTTGCAATAAATTCCTCTCGACCTGTAAAACAAGTGCAATGTTTTCACCAATGATATTCTTTTTATCACTCATATTCATGTGGTCAAGTGCACCTTGAATTGATAGGCTTCAAGATAGATTGCTCAACCATCAGTCTTGGTGGTATGCATTCTTTCTAAACATTTATCAATATGCATTTTGCAATAATATCTTTTAGGAATTATGAGAATATTTCATATGGTCAAGCAATATGAAAATGCAGTGTGTGTTATTGGAGTTTGTAAAATCATTTGTTCTCTATTGAAAAACATTACTCTCGGTTGATTTGAATGTGTTTTATCTTCTATTTATCATCAAGAGTCACTATCATAAATTTTATTAATTTCACAAAATCATCATTTGCTTATGTTTCTTTTCCCCCAACTGATTTAAATCTTGTTTGCATTCCTACTAGAGGTCTATTGCATTGCCTCCAGCTACTGAACTTTTCAAGAATGATCAGGAACTATCAATGTCATTATCTCAAGGGTTTTGCATACTTGGTCAATATCTTCTTTGTTTACAAATCTATCTTATTTTGGAATCAACTCATAAATTTTAAAGACCATGTCCTTGAAAGTCTAATTATTGAAATGAAATTAGAAAGATGTCAATTTTTTTAAAGTGTTTTGAAAATCAAGCTTTTTTTTTATCGAAGATCCAACATATGATATTCAATACATGGAATCCTTTTATTGTCTTGTATTTTCAAAATAGAAATTGACCAGTTCTAAGATTAAAGTAGTTTTTTCTTATGGTTTTTTTTTATCAATTTTAATCTCTAGTTATAGGTATATCATTTGATGGTACGTGACAAATTGATATTCTATTATTTTCAAATAGTAAGAGGTTTCAAGTAAAGACTCGAGGTTTATTTGAATATTTATTTTTATTTTCATCATTTATTTTATCACCATGTATACTAACCAGTAACTTAGTTTGCAACGTCCTGACTCTAATGGAAAGGCTTTACAAGTTTTGAGGGTGTTATTTATCAATTCAAATTGCTTATTTGATCAAAAAGGGCTTTTAAAAGCACGTATTGAGGTTGGGGCTCATGACTATGATAGAAAAGAAAATCCATAGGCTTAAAAGGGTTTCAAAGACCTAGAATCACCATCAATTATTCATTAACTTTTTTTCTCTTGTTGTCTTTATAGAAGAAGTGACATAAAATCATGTTAATCATCTCAACAAGATTTTTTTTATCAATTAGTCCATGCTCAAGAAGTTCCATAAGAATGTCATTCCTTTCATTGATAATTTTAAACATAAAAGAAAATACTAAATATCATTATCCATCATTTATCATATTAAGTTTTTCATCTTTATCTCTTTAACAACGGCTAATAAAGCATCTCGAAAAAATATTATTTAATGAATAACCTATCTCCAAGATACAATAATCTCAATAATATTTTTTTTCTCAACACGAGGTTCTATTACAAATACCAAAGGACATGGTATAGTTAAGTTTTTTTTTCTATATTGTTTTTTCTCTTTTGCTTTTTTTTACTTGTCTATGGCATTGAGTCTTGCATTTTTCATGTCTTTCCTTAATTTAACATGTTCTTCAATGTTGGGCTTTCACTTTTATCATTCCTTTTACTACTAATGTTATTATTGTCTTCATCTTTTCAATTAAAAATCTTTCATTTGCCTCAAGTGTAAGTGTGTGATCTATGTCAAGTTTTTTTCCAAAAAAAGATCATGTCATACTCAAATTAGGATTAGAAAAGGATACATATTTCAAAAAAAAATGAAGTGAAGAAAAAAGATGATATTTTTTCATCTAGGCAAGGTTGGTTAAGACTGATAAATTTTGATTTTGTCCATTGTAATGATTTGGAATTGTTAGAGCCATGATTCACAAGTCCATAACTACTAAATCAATTATACATAAATATACATATTGGTAAAGTATAGCTCTATGATGTGTGGCTTAAAATTCATATGTGAGCCAAAAATTTACATGTAAATTAATGATTTTGTAACCCCATGTTATTTATCATGTTATTTTTACCAAAAATTGAGTCATTTTTGCAATCATAACATTTTTAATTTTTAGGAATGACAAGTTTTAACTTTACATGTTAGAGTTTGATCAAATATTTTGTCAAAAATAAAATGTTAATGATTTCAAATATATAAAAAACAACGAAAAGACATGTTTCATTGAAATGATTATTTAATCTCAAAACAAAATGATGACCAATTCCATTACAAAGTTATTGGCAACATGACACCCTAATAAACTTATTCCACAATCATTTGTATTCTGTCATTGCTTATTGATCTTTATTTCGCTCATTATGATTTATTACCAATGCAATCGATGACAACATCCTGCATAAACTTGACTGACTCTCCTCACCATCTTTCCGACCTAATTCTTAAATCTTTGCAACTTTCATGTTTCTAAGAAAATGATGTCTTGGGGTAATTGTTTTTGAGGTAACAAAAACAACAATGTTGTGTTCTCTTGTGCTCCTTCGTCAACCATAAAAGGTTAATTGATATGGCACATAATAGCATTGTCCATTGTGTGTGGTGGCGTAAAGCTTTTTCATTTGCTTTTTCATTTGTTGATGCTACAAGTAAGAACTCCACATGACCAAGAGGGAAATCAAATAATATTTATGGAAGGGGTTTCAAATTGCTAGTCGAAATAAATGAAACTTTATTTCAGATCTAATATTATTGGAGAAAAAAGACAACTCCAAAAACAAAAATAGACAAATTTACCTAGGTTATATACAATTAAAAAATATACAAGGCACTTTCTATTTTGATTACATTGTTCCTTTTAGATGGCAAATAATTGATTATAGCACGCAAAAAAATCAGTTTATTTCTTTAAAAAAATTATAATATTTTTATTTATAATATGTCAAATCTAATATTACTAGGAAAAAAAGGCAAATCAAAAAATAGATAAATTTACTTATGTTATCTACAATTAAAAAATATACGAACCACTTCCCATTTTAATTACATTATTCCTTTTAGGCGAGGAAAAAAATTATTTATGACATATTTTATTTATTATAATTTTATTAATTAAATATTAAAATAACTAATTACAGCATGTAAAAAATCGATTAGTTTTCTACATAGAAAAAAACTCAGCGCAACGTGTGGGAAAGCATACTAATTATAGCATACAAAAAACTTATTTCTAGCATATTTTATCTATTATAATTTTACTTATTGAACATTAAAATAACTAATTATAACATGCAAAAAAAATCAGTTTATTTCTTAGAAAAATGGCAATATTTTTATTTATAATATGTCAGATCTAATATTACTGGGGGGAAAGGCAACTCATTAAAAAATTAAGTTGACAAATTTACCTATGTTATATATAATTAAATAATCTATGAATCATTTCCCATTTCGATTACATTATTCCTTTTAGGAGGAAATAAATTATTTAAAACATATTTTATTTATAATAATTTTACTAATTAAATATTAAAAAAACTAAATACAACATGTAAAAATTAAATTATTTTTCTACATAGAAAAAACTCAACGCAACATTTCTATATGTAATAGATTTTTTAAAAAAGATATGTTTGTTTTAGAATTATATATATAATTTAAAACAAATTAATATATATATATATTGTTTAGAAATATATTAAAATGATAATTTCTTTTAAAAAAAATTAACATCATCACATTAAAATAATATAAAAACATTAAAAAATACAATATTTGGATAGTGTTTGTTTGTAGTCCATATTTATTCATTTATGCTTATAGATTTTATTTTTTTCAGTTTATTTTTTATTGGAGTTTTATTTTAATTTTGTTCCCTTATGAAATTTTAATTTATATTGGTGATAATTTTAAATTTAATCTTGCTCTTTTTTTCTTTTTTTTGTATTTTCTATTATTTTATCTATTTTTCTAATCAAATAATTTTTTTGATTTTATTATTTGCGCAATAATAATTTAATTTTAGTGATTCTTTTATTATTATATTTTTGTTAAAATGTTTGATTTTTTATTTCATTTTTCAAGATAATTTAATGATTTTAATTGTTTGGACAGTAATGTTGATAATAATTTTAATCGTTGTTGCTACCCAAATGTTGACCAACTTATTGTTTATGTTTCGGAAGAAAAAAGAAAATTAGAATAAATAGAAAAAAACCCAAAAAAATCCAAAAATATCTTGTTAGAGGGAAAATTGGGCAAATTGAGTGTTTAATAGTCAAATCGTGCAAATTGCAAATCAAAGGACTAAATTGAAAAGGATATGCAAGTTGAAGACTGGTTTGGAATTTTGAATATAAAAAGTCTATAAATAGAGGTTTTAATCAACATAGAAAAGGGACCAAAAAAATTGACACATTCAAACACCCTAAACCTAAAAAACCCTGCCTAAAAATTTTATGAGGGGCTGCAGCCGCCACCCTCATCTGCAGCTGCAGCCCCTCCCACGACAACACAGCCCCTCCCCCTTTTTTCTTCCTATCCCCTCTCATTCTCTTCTCCGATCAAGAGCCCCTTTTCTTTTTTATTTTATTTTCATCTCTTTTCTTCCCCTCACCTCTGTCACTCTCTTCTCTTCCCGTCTCTGCCTCCCATCAAACCCGGTCCCAGCTCACCTTTTCCCCCTCATTCTCCATCCTTCACCAAACGGCCACCACACTCTCCTCTCTCCGGCCCAGCCACCACCGCAGCTGCCCTTTTCCCTTCTCCGAACAGCCCAGTCTTCACTTTCCTCTCCACTTGCAGCCCGCCTCTCTCAGTCATCGAGCTCACCAGCGATCTCTCCTTATTTTCCCGATCTCCAGCCCTTTTCCCCATTAACTGTCATCTTCATTGTTATTTTATTTTTTTTTTCAGGCAAACAGCCCCTCTTCACAGCAACCCCCCCTTTTTCGACAGCCCCGTCTCCTTCCTCTCCTGCCAGACCCCTGTCTCTAGTCACCATAATAGCTTCGTCGGCCACGCCTCCTCCATTCCCTCTCCGAGAAGAACGGACCCGAGCTTTGAAGAGAAAAAAATGAAATTGACTTTGGGTTTTCTTTATGTTTGTGTGTTTGCTGTGTTTTGTGTGTGCAGATCATGGTGAAACGTCCTTGCCGGCGAGAAGAAGAGAAAAAAAACCAGAAGAAGAAGAGAAACAAGAATAAGAAGAAGATCCGAGAGTGGAAGGAATCGAAAACAGATCTGCCAAATTCGAACCTTGATCCTCGTTTACGGCTTGTGTTTGTTGTTTATTGTTCCATTTTGCAGGCCTCCATGAGCGTTACCACCGGCGAGAAGAAGAAAGAAAGGCAGATCGGCGATTTGCAGAAATCCTTGATTTTTTTGTGTGTTTGTGTTTTGTCTGCGTTTCTTTTGTGTTGCAGGTCGCCGTTGAAGTCACCACCGGCATGAAGAGGAAGAGAAGAGGCAGATCCAGCCCCCATCCTGTCCAGTGCTCCATCTGCGGTGGCGCGTGGTCCCACGCGCCGCCAGTGACGGCGGCGCGTGGACAGACGCGCCACCACCACCCTTCTCCTGCTGCCATTGTTCCAGATCTTCCTCCCGAGGCCTTTTGTGTATTTTCCCTTATGTTTATGTGTTTTATTTAAACTTATTGTAGTTTAATTATTATTTGTAAAATGTAATGAGAAAAGAATAAAAAAAGACAATGTGTGTGTGAGTTGTATTCTATTTTTAAGTATGATGAAAAAAGGAATAAAAAAAAAGGTTGTGTGGGTGTGTGTTGTTTTATGTGTTCCATATTATGTTGTTTTGTTAAGGAAAAAAGAAAATAAAATAAAGAATGTGTTTTCTTTGTAAAAATCCAAAACCAATATTTCAAAAGTATAAAATCTTTTTTTGGGAGTTTATCATTCACGGCTAATATTCAGATAAATAAATCTTAAAGTTTTAAACCCAAAATATTCGGAGAAATGATATGTTATTATTCACTTTTCGGTGTTTGGATAAATAAATCTTATCCAAAATATTCGACGGGAATAGTCTCCTATTATTTACTTTTCGGTGTTTGGATAAATAAATTTTAAAAGGTTATTGTCTAAAATATTCAAAGGGAATAATAATAATCAATAAAATTTATTGGATTTTTTAAGCTGATTGATTTCTTTTTTAATTGTAACATTTTTTATGAATAAATACTGACTTATTGAAACATTTTAAATCACATCTAAATAGGCAATGCAGCTTACCTCAGGTAAGGCGTATTAGGGGTGCTAATACCTTCCCTTTACGCAACCAGTCCCTTACCTTTGAATCTCTGAGCAGACCAGTACAAATCGGGTGTTCCTAGCGACCCTCAACAGCAAGGTGGCGACTCCTCATCAAAACTCCACATTGCGAGAGCCAGGATCCCTCCCGGGACGCCGCGCGGGGACGTGCGACAGAATGGCGACTCCACTGGGGACGGTATTTTTTCTGAAAAATATTGGACTAAGCTTTGAATATTTTGATGTGATTTATTTGTTTCAATCTGTTTGAATTTTAGGTGTTTATTTTTAGCAAGTCTTTTGCATTTTAATTTGTGCATATGTATATATGTTCATGGGTTGTTAATTTATTTCAATTATATCATTGTAGTTTGCAACTATAAGTTACGTGGGGGACTAGCAGCTTACCTATGACTTGAGTCAAGGTTGAAGTTTGTGTAAACCCCAACTCTTCGCTGAGAGCTTAGATGGTAGTGGTTGGTATACGTACCATCCCATTATCTGCTAAGACCCCATATTGCCTTTACGAAGGTGATCACTGGGACAGCAAGAGACCCTGTTTAGAGCCAAAAGTAGCAAACTCACGCTGAGAGCTTAGATGGTAGTGATTGGTATACGTACCATCCCATTATCTGCTAAGACCTTATATTGCATTTACGTAGGTGATCAATGGGACAGCTAGAGACCCTGTTAGAGCTAAAAGTAGCAAACTCATCATTTGTTGTGTAAACCTCAACTCTTCGCTGAGAGCTTAGCCGGTAGTGATTGGTATACGTACCATCTCATTATCTGCCAAGACCCTATATTGCCTTTACGAAGGTGATCACTGGGCAGCAAGAGACCTTGTTTAGAGTCCAATGTAGCAAACTCATCATTTGTTGTGTAAAGATTAGAACCAATCATTAGAGTGTGTGCTACCTTCATTCTGTTTTGCATTAAGGCAAACTCTTCCCGAGGCAATTTAAATTCAATAAGTGACACAAGAATCATCGCTTAGGAAATTTGCATTGTTGGGTTTAAGCTAAATACGCTTTTGTGTATCATACAGCTTGCTAAAAGCATGTGTCATTTCTCAAAGGACGAGTTTGTCAAAAAAATAAAAATAAAAATAAAAATAAAAAAAAAAATAATAATAAAAAAATAATAAAAAATTGCATATGTATTTTTATATGCACTCCCATAGTTTTGTGTATCATACCATTGTTAAACGCATGTGTCACTTCTCAAAGGGCGAAGTTCACTAAAAAAAAATGCATATGCATTTTTATATGCATTCTCATAGTTTTGTGTATCATACAATTGTTAAACGATGTGTCACTTCTCAAAGGACGAGTTGGTAAAAAAAAAAAAAAGAAAACTTGCATATGCATTTTTATATGCATTCCTAAGGTTTTTGTGTATCGTACAGTAGTCACAAGCATGTGTCACTCTTTGAAAGACGATGTCGTAAAAAAAAAAAAAAATTGCATATGCATTCCCATAGTTTTTGTATATCATAGACTAGTTTGTAAAATTTTTTGCATATGCATTTTAACATGCATTCCCATAGTTTTTGTGTATCATGTAATTGTTACAATCAAGTTTCACTCCTAAACTGGTGAGCAAGCAAAAAAAAAAAAAAAAAAATTTCATATGCTTTTCAAGATGCATTCTCACAAGTTTTTGTTTATCATGTAATTTTTATGATCACATGTCATTCCTCGAAGAAGTAAAAAAGGGCAAAAAAAATAAATAAATAAATAAATTCAGCATGCATATACATTTCTGCACACCTTCCCATAGTTTTTGTTTATCATGTAATTTTTATGATCACATGTCATTCCTCGAAGGAGTAAAAAAAAAAAGTAAAAAAAAAAAAAAAAAGTCAGCATGCATATACATTTCGGCGCGCCTTCCCATTGTTTTTGTTTAACATGTAATTTTTATGATCACGTGTCATTCCTCGAAGGGGTAAAAAAAAAAAAAAAAAAAAAAAAAGTCAGCATGCATATACATTTCTCCACGCATTCCCATTGTTTTTGCTTATCATGCAATTATTACGATCACGCGTCCTTACTCGAGGGTCGAGCCAAAAAAAAAAAAAAAAAAAAAAAATGCATATACATCTCAACATGCATTCTCATATTTTTGTTTAGCATGCAGTCATTACAACCACGTGTCGCTCTTTAAAGGGCAAGGTGGTCAAAAAAAAAAAAAAAAAATTCATGCGTGTACATTTCAACATGTATTCTCACAGTTTTTTTTTAGCATACAGTCGTTACAATCACGTGTCGCTCTTTAAAGGGCAAGATTGTCAAAAAAAAAAAACATGCATATGCATTTCAACATGCATTTCTATAGTTTTGAAATAGGGGTCCCTCAATTTGTCATCCTTCGAAGAGTCAAGAGTCATTGGACATTTGACATTGCTGAGAAGAACCGGTTTCGATACAAAGTCATCATTCATGTTTCTTCCGCAAGCACACAACAAAGTTCTCTGCTCTCTAGTGAAATCGAGTGCGACATATGCCCAGATATTATTTGGAGAGTGTTAATGGAAGCATCAATGAGGATTGTGGAAATTCAGGTTTTCTTTTGAGGAAGTGCGAGTAATCCATTTTCAGAAGCAAGCATTAGTCGAAGAGTGTTAGTGCAATCATCAATGGGGATTGTGGAAATTCATGTTTTCTTTTGAAGGAGTGCGAGTAGTCCATTTTCAGAAAGCAAGCATCAGTGAAAGAAGTTGTCTGCCTGTTTAAAGTATCAAATTGATTTCTCTCCGGATTAGATGGAGTTATTGCGCAATCGTCAAATCGAAAGTTTTATGTCGCCATGCACAAAAGACCATGCCATTTTGAGCACAATTTTGTCTGTTAAAGCAAAGATGAATATCTTCAGAGAGAAGACATAACATGATACTGTTGAATTTGATCCGGTGTCTGAGAAGTATGTGCACTGCAAGTTTACATTGCTCGAAGAAGCGAATTTTTTGCCAGAAGAGTCTTTTTGTCGTATGATAATTTTTATGATTTATGCATTGTGGTGTGTGGTGTTTTGACAAGAGTGCTTCCGAGCTTGAGTCACTTTTTATGACCAATGAGGAGCGCGAAAAAAATCAGTGACATAATCCAGATGAGAGAGATGAACAGTTGCAAGAATATCAGTGATCAAGTGTGAAAGTTAACCAGCAAAAGGCAAGTCAAGTTTTGTGGAGAATGTTATCGTCAGCAGTGTCAGCAATAAATCATCGCGAGCATAAGCGAGATCAATGAGCAGTGGCAATACAAAAATGTTTGTTTGGAAAGCCTCGGAAAAGTGTCGCATCGTCAGTAACTTTCTCATGGAATTTCATCGGCTATCACTTTGTTTTGGGGTTAAATCATCATTTTCATTGAAGCATGTGTTTTCCTTGTCTTTTTGTTGTTTTGAAATCAAGAGATGTTTGACATTCTTATTTTTGACAAAATATTTTGATCAAACTCCAACATGCAAAATTTGAAGTTCTCATTTTTGAAAGTATTTTGATTGCAAAATTGACCCAACTGTTGTTAAAAGACATGATGACCAATACCAGATGACCGAACAATTTTTGAGCCCATACACCGAGTTTTTGAACCACATCATAATACTAAGCTTTATTAGTATGCATATTGACATGTAATGGATTTGGTATTTATGGACCCGCGAATCATGACTCTTGCATGTCCAAATCATTACATTGGATGAGGTTAAAATTTATCAGTTAAAACCAATTTTGCTTGAAATGACAAAAGGCCATCTTTGTTTATTTCCTTCACTATTCTTGAAATATGTATCCCTTGTTAATCCCAATTTGAGCTTGATATTATATTTTTTGAAAAAACACCCGACATGGATCACACCCTCACACTGGGGGCAAGTACACTGGGAGCAAGTACAGTAGGAGACAATAGGAGATTTGAAGTTTGAGGATACAATGACAACATTAAGAATCAATAGAAGGGAGGATGTTTAACGATGAAAAACCAACATTGGGAACAATCAAATTGAGATAGGACATGACAAACCCAAGAGTCAATGGGAAGGACAAGTTCAAAAAGAAAAAAAAAATGAAAAAAAAGGAAAAAAATGAAAAAAAAAATGAAAAAAGAGAATATTGAACTATGCCATGTCCGTTAGTATTTGTGGTCAAACATCATGTGGGAAGAAATGTTAATAAGATTTTTGAGTCTTCAAGATAATTTGTCCATCAAAGGAAGATTGTGCAGAATTGTTTTGTTATACTATGTTGAGTACAACAAGAGATGAAATAACTTTAGATGACAAATGATGGTTCGAGTTTTAGAATCCCCCTTTTAACTTTGAAATTGTCAATGAAAGGAATGACATGGTTGTAGAGATTCCTAGAGCATTGGTTGATTGTAAAAAAAAAAAAAAAAAAAAAAATCATGTTGAGATAATTAACGTATTTTGATGTGCTCTCTTCTACTAAGACAACAAGAGCAAAGGAGTTAATGACTAGATGATGGTGATCCTAGGTCTTCGAAACCCTTAAACACTTTTTGAGCTTATGAATATCCATTTCTTTTATAGCCATAAACCATAGCCTCATTACATGCTTGTAAAAGTCCTTCTTGATCAAGCGAGCAATTTTAACTGATAAGTGGCGCTCTCAAAATTTGTTAGAGTTTTTCCATAAGGGTTATAATTTCATGAAAAAGTTGCAAATTGTTATGCATATTGATAAGGTAAGTACTGAAAGATGAGACAAATTTTTCAACTGAACTTCAAGTTTTTACTCAGCTCTAAATGTTTGAAAACCACAAATCATCACTTCATCATGTACCATCATGTACATACCCCAAAATCTGAGATTAGAATTGAAAAAAAAACCATAAAAAGATAATTTTAATCTCACAATGAGTCAATTGCTGTTTGCAAAATGCAAAATATTTACAGATCTGCATTTATCGAATATCGTGTGTTGGGTATTTGACCAAATGAATTTGATTTTCAACAAATGACATCTCTTTGATTTTATTGCAATGATTAGACTTTGGAAGCACATGATCTTTGAAATCAGTGACTTAATTCTAGAACAAGAAAGATTTAGAGAAAATATTGACCGGATTTGAAGAATCCTTGACATTGACAATTCTCGGCTATCATCGGAATGCTCAGCAGTTAGAGGCCGAAATGTGGATCTTGATAGGAATGCAAATAATTTCACATCAGCTTGGGGGCAAAGAAGCAGAAGCAGATGATTGATTTAGTGAAATTCATCGATGAGAACCAACGGATTCAACTCAGGGCAACGTGGCTTAATAGAGAGTGATGGTGTGGTAAGCTTCAGCAGTGATTGAGAATAGGATTGCATTTGAAGGGCAACTTCAGATTTCAGAAATATCATCTTACTCGCAGATTTGTTTGTCTCCAAAGATTTGTTGCATGGTTGCATTTTGATAAATGTTGAAAAGTATACATGTCGTAAAGGTTGATCATGAGATAATTGTTGTGAAGCTAGTCGACTCAAGGTTCAGTTCACTGCATGAATATGGGAGACAGAAAAAACCTCGTTAATGACAATATCATATTTCTTTGCAAACAAAATGGATTTGTTTAGAAGAAATTGAGTCTAGGACGAAGAGTTTCAGATTGCATGGCCGGAACAGTTGCATCAGCTCAAGGCGAGATTGATCGCATGAATGTGGGTGATAGTAGCATTACATCTCCTCTCACAAGCTAAGAGAAATTTATTGATGATAGCATGGAGCATGCTCCGATGAGTTTGGGATGCATTTATAGATAACTTGAGAATTCCATGAAGGTTGATGATGACATACTACAAGACAAACATGATTCAATTGATGAAGAAAATTGATTAACTGATTAATAACCGAAGATGAGATCGGCATTAGCAAGCTTTGCAATGATTGTTAGCAAACACACACAAGCTAGAGAGTTGTTATTGAGAGAATTCAAGAAGATGGATGGTCGGTTACACTCCTTCACGGTGAATCAAACAATACCACACATGGGGGCAATGTTAAACTTGATAAGCACTGAGAGCAGAGATCATCGTAGATACGCCAGAAGAAGTAATGCGCTTGAGACTTGATGAATGAATGACAACAAAGCTTTGGAGGCTGGGCAAAAACATTCTACGACAATGGAGCATCAGAAAAAGGGGACCTATATTTCTTAGGTAAGTATACATGCATTGCATTATATTTCTTAGGTAAGTATACATGCATTACCATGCATTGCATTAGAAAAAAGGGGACCTATATTTCCTAGGTAAGTATACATGCATCATCATGCATTGCATCCCCATCTTCATCGCTTTCATCCGGGTAGGTCACCCATAATAATGAGACCCCATTTTTCATCATCATCCATTCGGTAGGTCACCCGTAAAAATGAGACCAAACTAGCCTGGTAGGTCACCCGTAAAAATGAGACCACGCTAGCCGGGTAGGTCACCCGTAAAAATGAGACCATGCCACCGTGTAGGTCACCCGTAACAATGAGACCATGCTAGCCGGTAGGTCACCCGTAAAAATGAGACCACGCCACCGTGTAGGTCACCCGTAAAAATGAGACCATGCTAGCCGGGTAGGTCACCCGAACAATGAGACCATGTTAGCCGGTAGGTCACCCGAACAATGAGACCATGCTAGCCGGTAGGTCACCCGTAACAATGAGACTAAGCTAGCCGGTAGGTCACCCGAAAAATGAGACCATGCTAGCCGGTAGGTCACCCGTAAAAATGAGACCATGCTAGCCGGTAGGTCACCCGTAAAATGAGACTCTTCCATCTTCCATCCGGGTAGGTCACCCAGAAAAATGAGACCCCTGCCATCCGGGTAGGTCACCCATAAAAATGAGACCCCGCCACCTTCCCTCCGGGTAGGTCACCCGTAAAAATGAGACCCTTCCATCTTCCATCCGGGTAGGTCACCCGTAAAAATGAGACCCCTTCCATCCGGGTAGGTCACCCGTAAAAATGAGACCCCTCCATCTTCCATCCGGGTAGGTCACCCGTAAAAATGAGACCCCTCCATCTTCCATCCGGGTAGGTCACCCAGAAAAATGAGACCCCTCCATCTTTCATCCGGGTAGGTCACCCGTAAAAATGAGACCCCTCCATCTTCCATCCAGGTAGGTCACCCGTAAAAATGAGACCTAATCTTCCATCCGGGTAGGTCACCCGTAAAAATGAGACCCTCTCACCTTCCATCCGGGTAGGTCACCCGTAAAAATGAGACCCTTCCACCTTCCATCCGGGTAGGTCACCCGTAAAAATGAGACCCTCCACCGTCCCTCCGGGTAGGTCACCCGTAATCTTCCATCCGGGTAGGTCACCCGTAAAAATGAGACCCTTCCATCTTTCAGCCGGGTAGGTCACCCGTAAAAATGAGACCCTTCCATCCTCCATTCGGGTAGGTCACCCGTAAAAATGAGACCCTTCTAACATTCTAGCTCTGGTAGGTCATCCGGAAAAATGAGACCCTTCTAACATTCTAACTCTGGAGGTCACCCGTAAAAATGAGACCCTTCTAATCGCTAACACGGCGAGTCACCCGAAAAATGAGACCCTTCTAATCGCTAACACGGCGGAGTCACCCGAAAAATGAGACCCTTCTAACTGTTAACCCGGCGAGTCACCCGTCATAATCGGACCGGGTAAGTCATCCGTCACTATCGAGACTCTTTCATCGAGGCGAGTCACCCGTCATAATCGGACCGGGTAAGTCATCCGTCACTATCGAGACTCTTTCTACTTGGGCAGGTCACCCGTCATAATCAGACCCGGGTAAGTCATCCGTCACTATCGAGACTCTTTCATCAGGGCAGGTCACCCGTCATAATCAGACCCGGGTAAGTCATCCGTCACTATCGAGACTCTTTCTACTTGGGCGAGTCACCGTCATAATCGGACCGGGTAAGTCATCCGTCACTATCGAGACTCATTCATCCGGGCCGGTCACCCTTCATAATCAGACCCGGGTAAGTCATCCGTCACTATCGAGACTCTTTCTACTTGGGCAGGTCACCCGTCATAATGAGACCCGGGTAAGTCATCCGTCACTATCGAGACTCTTTCTACTTGGGCAGGTCACCCGTCATAATCAGACCCGGGTAAGTCATCCGTCACTATCGAGACTCTTTCATCAGGGCAGGTCACCCGTTATAATCAGACCCGGGTAAGTCATCCGTCACCATCGAGACTCTTCTATCTAATTTCTTTTATTTGTGCAGGTCACCCATCATATGCTTTATTTATTTTATTTTCTTTATTTTTCTTTACAACACTTACTATTTAAAGTCTTTTACAAGACTTTAGTCGTAAGCAATGTAAAGAGGGGGCATCTGTTGCTACCCAAATTTTGACCAACTTATTTTTTATGTTTCGGAAGAAAAAGGAAAAAATAGAAAAAATAGAAAAAACCAAAAAAATCCAAAAATATCTTGTTAGAGGGAAAATTGGGCAAATTGAGTGTTTAATAGTCAAATCGTGCAAATTGCAAATCAAAGGACTAAATTGAAAAGGATATGCAAGTTGAAGACTGGTTTGGAATTTTGAATATAAAAAGTCTATAAATAAAGGTTTTAATCAACATAGAAAGGGGACCAAAAAAATTGACACATTCAAAAACCCTAAACCTAAAAAAAACCCTGCCTAAAAATTTTCTGAGGGGCTGCAGCCGCCACCCTCATCTGGGCGCTGCAGCCCCTCCCACGACAACACAGCCCCTCCCCCTTTTTTCTTCCTATCCCCTCTCATTCTCTTCTCCGATCAAGAGCCCCTTTTCTTTTTTATTTTATTTTCATCTCTTTTCTTCCCCTCACCTCTGTCACTCTCTTCTCTTCCCGTCTCTGCCTCCCATCAAACCCGGTCCCAGCTCACCTTTTCCCCCTCATTCTCCATCCTTCACCAAACGGCCACCACACTCTCCTCTCTCCGGCCCAGCCACCACCGCAGCTGCCCTTTTCCCTTCTCCGAACAGCCCAGTCTTCACTTTCCTCTCCACTTGCAGCCCGCCTCTCTCAGTCATCGAGCTCACCAGCGATCTCTCCTTATTTTCCCGATCTCCAGCCCTTTTCCCCATTAACTGTCATCTTCATTGTTATTTTATTTTTTTTTCAGGCAAACAGCCCCTCATCACAGCAACCCCCCCTTTTTCGACAGCCCCGTCTCCTTCCTCTCCTGCCAGACCCCTGTCTCTAGTCACCATAATAGCTCCGTCGGCCACACCTCCTCCATTCCCTCTCCAAGAAGAACGAACCCGAGCTTTGAAGAGAAAAAAATGAAATTGACTTTGGGTTTTTTTATGTTTGTGTGTTTGCTGTGTTTTGTGTGTGCAGATCATGGTGAAACGTCCTTGCCGGCGAGAAGAAGAGAAAAAAAACCAGAAGAAGAAGAGAAACAAGAATAAGAAGAAGATCCGAGAGTTGAAGGAATCGAAAACAGATCTGCCAAATTCGAACCTTGATCCTCGTTTACGGCTTGTGTTTGTTGTTTATTGTTCCATTTTGCAGGCCTCCATGAGCGTTACCACCGGCGAGAAGAAGAAAGAAAGGCAGATCGGCGATTTGTAGAAATCCTTGATTTTTGTGTGTGTGTTTGTGTTTTGTCTGCATTTCTTTTGTGTTGCAGGTCGCCGTTGAAGTCACCACCGGCATGAAGAGGAAGAGAAGAGGCAGATCCAGCCCCCATCCTGTCCAGTGCTCCATCTGCGGTGGCGCGTGGTCCCACGCGCCGCCGATGGACGGCGCAGCGTGGACAGACGCGCCACCACCACCCTTCTCCTGCTGCCATTGTTCCAGATCTTCCTCCCGAGGCCTTTTGTGTATTTTCCCTTATGTTTATGTGTTTTATTTAAACTTATTGTAGTTTAATTATTATTTGTAAAATGTAATGAGAAAGGAATAAAAAAAAGACAATGTGTGTGTGAGTTGTATTCTATTTTTAAGTATGATGAAAAAAGGAATAAAAAAAAAGGTTGTATGGGCGTGTGTTGTTTTATGTGTTCCATATTATGTTGTTTTGTTAAGGAAAAAAGAAAATAAAATAAAGAATGTGTTTTCTTTGTAAAAATCCAAAACCAATATTTCAAAAGTATAAAATCTTTTTTTGGGAGTTTATCATTCACGGCTAATATTCGGATAAATAAATCTTAAAGTTTTAAACCCAAAATATTCGGAGAAATGATATGTTATTATTCACTTTTCGGTGTTTGGATAAATAAATCTTATCCAAAATATTCGACGGGAATAGTCTCCTATTATTTACTTTTCGGTGTTTGGATAAATAAATTTTAAAAGGTTATTGTCTAAAATATTCAAAGGAATAATAATAATCAATAAAATTTATTGGATTTTTAAGTCGATTGATTTCTTTTTAATTGTAACATTTTTATGAATAAATACTGACTTATTGAAACATTTTAAATCACATCTAAATAGGCAATGCAGACTTACCTCGGTAAGGCGTATTAGGGTGCTAATACCTTCCCTTTACGTAACCGAGTCCCTTACCTTTGAATCTCTGAGCGGACCAAGTACAAATCGGGTGTTCCTAGCGACCCTCAACGACAAGGTGGCGACTCCTCATCAAAACTCTACATTGCGAGCCAGGATCCCTCCCGGACGCCGCGAGGACGTGCGACAAGCTGTTATAGTAATAAAAATGATGGTGATATAGGGATGAATTTTCAAATTATGTTTTCATCTTTTTGTAGATAGAAAAATAATGATTTATTTTTGTTATTTAATTATTGCAAGTCTTTTCACAATTTATATTATGTTTCAAAATGTGATTTAAATTGAATTATAAAATAAACTAATCTTAATACAATGAGTTCAATAATTTAAATATCCAAATCTTTTTTTTAATGATAATGATAATTATGATGATTATTTATTTGAAATCTACGAAACAGATAAATTTATATCAATTTAAAATTCATATATTTTATAGAAAACTTGCACTTGACAAGAATTTTGTACAAATTTATTATTTTAACTAAATTTATATTATAAAAAAAAACACAATTAATATTTTTTATGTTGAAAAAAATATGGTGTTTTTTATGTTGAAAAGAATATGGTGCTATTAGCTAGTATATATATGTAAATTAATTGAGTTCAAATAAGTCAAGCAAAGATTCCTCCCATGCTTGGCTCGTTGTCAGACAATATATATACACTGTATAATGTTATAACAATAAATATAAAAAGAAAAAGAAATGGTGAGTAAATTGACTTGAAACAATATATATACACTGTCAAGCAAGGTATCCTTCCATGCTTCGCTTGTGCCAGACTATTCCACGTTTCAATATCCAAATATATTTTTCAGAAATGGAAGCAGAAACAAAGACAGCCTGAAAACGTTGATTCTGCTACCCATATTCATATTATTACCTGAACAGGTAAACTATCTCTATCTATATATAATTTACACACACGTTTACGTGCTATACCTTTACTTGTCTCTTTCTTCTCCCATCTCTTGGCTTCCTTGCTTCTCAACTTGCAGCAAAGGTAATTCTTGGTCAAGTCTTTCTTTATTTTTACCCATAAGATCCATCCCAAAGCAAACTCTGCGAATCTGCTCAATTTTGTTAAAGTTTATGGCTTTGGCTTGATTCTTATGAAACTCGTGATCTGGGTTTTACTTCTTTTTTTCTTGATTGACAATTCAGTCTTAACGTTGTAATTGCAGTTCTGGGAGGATTTGGGATCAGTAGACAATGATTGATTTTTTTGTGTTTTTTTTTTATAAAAAAATGTGCTGTCGGCAAGTTTATGCTTATGTAGAAGGGCAATGAAACCTATAGGTGTTGCTTGCTTATTGTGTTTTTGGGTGAGCGTTTTGACATGAATTCTTCCTGCTGTTTCTTTGATTTATGAAGATTCAAATTATTTTTCTAGTGAATTGTTGAAGTGTTTCAAGATTGTTTTCCTCGTATAAATGCTCTATTTTTCACTATTGTCCATATCTTGTCGATCTGGTTTCTGATTTGTTGAAGTAAAAATATGCCCTCTTTTTTGCATCATTTGCCAAGTTCATAATTGGGGTTGCTAAGCTGAGGGTTTCTAGATGGGAGGTGTTTTGAGTTTGGGCGGTCCCAAATGCAGGAGAAGCGAGTATAATGAGATGATAAATAATGGAAGCTGCAAGAGGCAAAAGACATCCTCAACTTTTTATGATGAGGAAAGCTCAAGATTGATTCCGTTTCTTCCTGATGAGTTATCCATCCAGATACTTGCTAGACTCCCCAGATTTTGCTACTTTAACCTGCGATTGGTTTCACAGAAGTGGAAGGCAACGTTTGGGAGTGCTGAGCTGTTTAAAGTTAGAAAAGAACTTGGATCAACAGAAGAATGGCTATATGTATTGATTAAGGATGAAGCAGATGAGCTATCATGGCATGCTTTGGACCCCCTGTCAAAAAATTGGCAGAGGTTGCCTCCAATGCCGAATGTTGTTTGTGCAGACGAATCTAAAAGGGGAGTTCCTGGGCTTTGGTTGCGGAACGTGGTTGGGTCAGGCATTAAAATTGCTGAAGTCATAAGGAGTTGGCTTGGGCAAAAGGACACGCTGGATCAAATGCCTTTTGGTGGTTGTTCCAATGGTGCTGTTGATGGATGCCTCTATGTGCTTGGTGGGTTCTCGAGAGCTACCACAATGAGATCCGTCTGGCGGTTTGATCCAATCTCGAACAAATGGAGCAAAATGACTTCCATGTCTACAGGTAGGGCTTACTGTAAGACAAGCATTTTAAATAACAAGCTATATGTTGTTGGGGGGGTTAATCAGGGCCGAGGGGGGTTGACTTCTCTTCAATCTGCTGAAGTATTTGACCCTTGCACGGGTACATGGTCTGATGTTCCAAGCATGCCATTCTCAAAAGCTCAATTGGTGCCCACTGCCTATTTGTCTGACCTGCTAAAGCCTATAGCCACCGGGATGACTTCTTACATGGGAAGATTATTTGTCCCTCAAAGTCTATACTCATGGCCCTTCATTGTTGATGTTGGTGGTGAAATATACGATCCTGAAACAAATTCGTGGGCTGAAATGCCAACTGGCATGGGAGAAGGCTGGCCTGCACGGCAGGCAGGTACAAAACTGAGCGTGGTGGTAGATGGTGAATTATATGCACTTGATCCGTCTGCTTCTTCAAACAGTGGTAAGATCAAGGTATATGATCAGAAAGAAGATACATGGAAAGTTGCTATTGGAAAAGTCCCTGTTGCTGATTTTGCAGAATCCGAATCTCCATATTTGCTCACGGGTTTTCATGGAAAGATTCATGTCCTCACAAAAGATGCCAATCATAACATTGCAGTTATGCAGGCTGATGTGCGAGATAATCTGGGTTCCCCATTGAGCTCAACTTCTGTTTATGCTAAGTCCTTGCATGAGCATTCTGACTCCTCCGAAACGGTTTTTTGGAAGGTGATAGACAGTAAAAATCTTGGGTCTGCGGAACTTGTCAATTGTCAAGTTCTTGATGTATAGGGGTACATTGACTAGTGTTGTATTTAAGATAGTGGTGTGCCTTAGAACCTGAACAAGAGGCCAGATACCAAAAGCTGTTATTTGGTATATTCCCACAAAGATGGCCTCCAATTGTATTTTCATTCTTAGAACTTGAGGTAATTTTAATGATCCTTCTGAATTGCCTTACAAGACATGTATCTGGATATTTGCAAACTAAGGTGTGGTTCATATGAAGAAGACGTCAAACAGTTTGTCATGTTTCATTTTCAATGTTGGATGTGGTTTTCTGCATTTAAAATTACTCACTCTGCCAATGTTCTTCTCTGTAGAATTGGACCTGTGAGGTTTAATGGTGAATAGTAGCTTGTTGTCGTAATATTCAACAATTAGGATGTGAAATAACATCTTCAACTCTTGAGTTTACAATTTCTCAGTAATGGAATTATGTTTCTAGGTCTAGAAAAATCAAACAAGGACTTGATTGAGCTAATTTTTATAATTAACCTAAATTAATATATGGATATTACTCAGGAAAAAATGATATTTTATCAATTTATATAGCTTTTCATATTTTTCCTATAAATAAAAAAGAATATCTAAGTAACTCTAATCATAATAATCACTCTCTCCTAAATAAGAATTTAGAAGATTTCGCAGTGGTGATTCGTGTGGATTATCATTGAACACCGAATAATTAAACAATTAATGACTCAATTTTTAAAGAATTATTTAAAATTAAAGAAAGTCAATTCTTCAAGTAATATTTTTTTAAACAGCGTTATATATATCAACTCTATATACTTTTATTTTACTATTTTGACTGCATGTATGACATTTAAAAAACCAAGAAACATCAACTTTGATAGAGCTCAGATACAGACTACCAAT
This sequence comes from Salix exigua, assembly GCA_032356905.1. Classification (NCBI taxonomy): domain Eukaryota; kingdom Viridiplantae; phylum Streptophyta; class Magnoliopsida; order Malpighiales; family Salicaceae; genus Salix; species Salix exigua. The sequence continues at coordinate 12,612,775 of CM063592.1, forward strand.
GGCAATGATTTTGGGCCAAACAAGTACACTGCAGCAGCCACCTTGGCGACTCTCAAAAGAATATGAAATCGATCAATGACCTGCGAATCTTACCTTTTAATTGCCTTCCATGTAGCTCTCGCAAGTTATTTGGCGAGTTAGATAAACTGACTTCTCCAACATGCAACCAACTCTGATGTCTAGATTCTATTGGGACATCAAATACTTTGCAAGATAGGAAGCCCGATAGATTTAGATAATTTAATTGCCAAATTGGTAGGACTAGAGAGAATGCAATCGCTGCTTTTCAAATAATTTGCAGGTGTTGTTCTGTGTCCTCCTGTTCCTCAGGGAAACAATGGCGGGTAATCCACATAGCATCTAAGAAATTGGTTTAAGAAATGTTGCGAGCTTAACACAAAATTGGTTTCGCTGATCAAAGAATTTGATTTGCTATACATGATAATGAGTTACAGAAGAGACCAAAAAGGTCATAATGTTATAACTATATACCTTGTGATGCAAACAACCAGCAAAAATGCAATTTTATTTACAGACGAGACATCTGCTTCTACGCTTCTGGCATCCACTGCTGGCTTGTCGGATTGCAACTTGACTTTTGGCAGCTAATTTGCTAACTGATAGTAACCAGCAATCTACATAATTAAGTAATGGTGGAAGGCAGTATGGGAATCTTAACTTCTAAACTCAGTAAATAGGATTTCTGAGACTGAAAATAAGGCACTAAAGGAGGCTTGTCAAAATGGCTAAGAGGAATGGTCCCCAAGGGAAGCTGACGAGGACCGGTTCAAGCATTGCGCTTTCTTCGATGCCCGAACAGTCTTGAGAGTCATCATGAGCTTCTGCCTCTCACCTTCAACCTCTGCAAATTGAAGGCTTAGCTGAGAATAGCGGTCATGCATCTCTTTTAGTTCAGTCTCCACATTTGTGTACCTTCCCTTTAGTTCCAGCATGTCCTTAATCAACTCATTGATGTCTCTAAAGCTTTTGAATACAGCTTCCTCATCACCGTGTTGTTTCAAGAAAGAACTGTGTGGGATGGGAAAATTTCATATTCATTAGCTTTCTTTTTGTTGAGGTTTTATCCTAGAATTTTGTTAGCTCTTCTAGTGTATAGCATCATCAAATATATGTTTCGCATACAAGGGAAGTTTCTATATAAAAAAAAAAATTATATATATATATATATATGAACATTTAGGCAAATGAACAAGGTAAAAAAGATAAGTTACTATATTTCTACCAATGCCAAAACCAATTCTACTGTCTCGGGTATTTTCAAACTGTATTAAATGCAATACCTGTGAAAAAGGTTGCTTGATCTCTTCTTTGCTTGCAATGCTTCAGCAATCTCAATTTCTAATGCAAGCACCCTCTCCAATGCGTTTCCACTCCCTGAGAATTCATTAAACAAGGGGAATATGCTTCCTAGTTCTTCATTGGCCTGAGCAAAGAGTAGGAAGTTAAGCATCCTAAGCATCCAGACGAAGTGAACAATTACACTAAAAGGTGGGGATAACAACTTACCTTCTGTAGCTTCGTAAATTCACTTTGTAACCCCGGAAACTTTTGGTCAAAATCATGATCATCTTGCAACAAAAGTGAATTCTCGTTTTTCATCCTTTCTAACTGCATGCAGAAACAATAAACATCAGATAGCAATCAGAAGTTAATGTTGCAAATTTGCATTTAGTAAATGGCCCTAATGCCTATCTAAGACTTATGTTCCATTTCTGTGATAAAAGATTATTTGACAGATGAGCAAAATGCAGGCATCATCTCCCTTGGTTTCAGAATGCAGATGTGTGTACCTCATTACTTAAGTGGTCCATGCTAGACTTTAAACTTTCAGCTCTGAAATGATCATTGATGATAGCCAAATGCTGCATGTCATTATGCAGCAACCTGTCTTGATTTATGAGTGCAGAACTTTTAAGCCCATTCATCCCACAAGACACGAGAACATCCTGATAAACAATTATACAAATAAATATTTAGAGACAAACCTTCCAGCATCATAAATTCTGCACTATAGAGGTTGAAGGATAAGCATACAAAAATACAATTTTCTTTACAGATTCAAATTTTTTTATCGTCGCACTAAAAGATATGATATACTCCTACTACAAACCATTGACTAATCAATAATGCTCAAATACAAAATAGTAAACAAGAATTTCAAAATCTAGAATGATACTATAATTTTTTAAAAACAAAAACCAATACAATAAAAAGGACACATATAATCACAATTACATTATTTCGTGTCCTGTTTACATTTTCTTTTATTAAACAAGTTGTTCCAAAATAAAGTTCCGTCATTTTTTTCACAGGAAAGTAACAAAACTTTAGAAACAGCAAAGCTGGACTTCTGAGATTGTAATCAAAGGTTTAAAAAAAAAAACTAAAACAACACTAGATGATTATATAAGAGAAAGGTTGAATCACTTTCAGCATCTAAAAAATTCCAATCGTGGATAGACAACATGATTCATTCTAGAAAGATTGAATTTTCTTCTCAATTTACAGTAATGCAGATAAATATCTATTACCATGAACTACTCACGTACATACTTAATTACCCTCTTGCAATAACATAATTGAATTTAAGATATGCTGGAAGAAATTTCAAGGTCCACCAATTTTTCGTTTAGTTCATCACCTGCGCAGGTTGTTCATGCATGAATGTGTTCGAATGATTAACTCTGTCAACAGAAGCAGGGAATGCATGTTCCGCTTCTTCACCATTCCTAAAACTATCTCTTCCCAAGCACTTCTGATTAGGGTCCCCAGATGGATGGTTCAAAGGGACTGTGCGAGCTCTTTTTTCTCCATAGTTTGAAGCATCCACAGTCAAGCAATCCAATTCGCAAGATTCATCATTTTGTTCTTCCTGCATGTTCCCTGGTGGTTTGGAATTCTCTAGCGATTCTCTTATCAAATTGAGTTCAACAGCAATTTTTGACTTCTCCTTGTTGCATTCTTCCAAAGATGCTTCAAGTTTTTGTTTTTCTTCCTTGCAGCATTCAAGACTTATTAATGAGCATTCCATTTTAGCCTTCATCAAGTCATAAGCCTTCCCTTTTTCACGTTTGTCAGAAACTACAGATTGTAACTCAGCCTCCAATTCCAATATCTTCATTCCCAGTTCTTCATTTTTCTTCAGATGAGAAGCTTCAGATTTCTTCCTACACTCGATATCATCAATCGCATCTTGTAATTTCAATAGCATTTCCTCACAGTGCTTTTTAGAGATGGACAACTGCTGTTTCAATTCTTGCAGCCTTGTTTCGTACTGCTCTTTGATAAATGCAATTCTTAAGGACTCCTGCATGGCCACAGGTGGTTCTTCAGGTTCTCTTTTTTCACAAGCCTGGATATACTCAGCATCAGCTTTGTCTTTGAGCTCTTTCAAATGGACAGACAAGTTTCTGAATTCTTCTGTCTTCAAAATCTGATCAGAAAGTCTCTGGTTAAGCTCACTGCAGTGTTTCTGCAGCGTCACAGATTCATCATAGTATCCTTCAAGCGTGATGATCTGAGCTTGCTGTTCATCCAATTTGGCTTTAAGTAATAGAACTTTTACTTCCAGCTCAACCTTGGAGAACACCAGATTATCAATCTCTTCTTCAGATGTCACCAACATGCACTTCAGCTTTTCAACCTCTTGGGAATGTTGAGTTTTATCCTCAAAACAACTAAGCACAGCATTTTGAGAGTTGTGTTTGAATTCCTCAAGTTCAGCTCTTACAACTCTGTTTGTCTCGATAAGTAACCTGTTTTCAGCAATAGAAGCCTCTAGCTCAGACTGAATAGAGTTGAGATTTGTTAACAACCTCACATTCTCTTCAGCATATTGAGTTTCACTAGCAAGACACTGATTGAGGGTGGTTTCCATGTCAATATGCTTCTTCTGAAGTTGGGCAAGGAGCCGATCTGTGGAGTGCAGTTGATGAATCAGCACTTCAAATCCACTGCCATACTGAGTCTTTGCAAAAATGAATTGAACATCAGCAGCTATTAGAGATTCATGCATCTCAGACAACTGAGTTTTTAGTGCAGAAACAGCAGAAGCTTCTTCGCGAGCATTATTCAGACATTCCTCAGACTGCAACAGAAGACGGCAAAGTCTTGCTTTCTCAGATTCTAGATCTGATATCAGGTGTTTGAGATGAACCAATTCCAACTTGTGGTGATCAAATTGGAGCAACTGGCACTGCTTCTCGTTTAATTGTGAAGTTAAATCTGATATTGCACTCTGTAACCCCTCTCGCAAGCTTCTCTCATCATGCAGCTCATCATGAAGAGATTGCAAACTCTTTCTCGAACTGATCAGATCTGAAGCAAGACGGGCAGACTCCTCAGTTTTATCCTGTGAAGACACCATCAAAGCTTGCTTTTCATGTTGCAAAATTTGCAGGCATTCACTCAACCTGTTTAGTTCTGATGCAAGCCCGGTAGATTCCTCTGTCTTATCCTGCAAATTTGCCATCAAAACTTGGTTTTCATAATGCAAAGATTGAAAACTCTCTTTTAAAATGTTCAGCTCTGATGTTAGCTTGGAAGCTTCCTCGGTTTTATCCCTTGAAGATATCATTAGAGCTTGTTTTTCACCATGCAGAGATTGCAAACTATGTTTCAAACTGTCTATCTCTGACACAAGCTTGGTAGATTCCTCCTTCACATCCATATGGGATGTCATCTGAGCTTCATTTTCATCATGTAGAGTCCGCAAATGTTCTTTCAAACTGTTTAGTTCCATTGCATGTTTGGCATATTCCTCCTCTTTATCCTGTGAAGATGCCATCAAAGCATGATTTTCATCACGCAAAAATCGTAAATTTTCTTTTAAACTATTTAGCTCTGATGCAAGGTTGGCAGCTTCCTCAGTTTTATTTTGTAACATTTCCAACAGAGTTTGATTTTCATCATGCAGAGATTGTATTTTATCTTTCAAGTTGCTCAACTCTGAAGCCAGTTGAGCAGACTCCTCCTCCTTATCTTGTGAAGATGCCATCAAAGCTTGGTTTTCATCATGCAGAGATTGAAAACTTCCTTTCAGACTCTCAAGTTCTGATGCAATCCCTGAGGACACCTCATTTTTATCCTGTATAGATGCCATCAAAGCTTGGTTTTCTATAGCAAGTTTTGCTGCAGTCAGCTTAGTCTTATCAAGTTCACTAGCAACAGTATCTAATTCCAGGATTTCATGACCAAGGTCCCGGTTCTTAGAGATAATTTCTTTCAACTGAACTTCCAAACGATCAAGATCTGAAAATAGCCCGTTGTGCTGCTGTGCATATTTTTCTTCAACTTCAGAGCTAACCTTGAGTTTGTGAGCAATACCCTCAATGTCCAACTGAAGCTGCTCAACCAAAGCATTTGACACATTGAATTTATCCACCATGTTCAGTATTTCACGTTCAAACTTCTGTTTCATCAACACAATCTCTGATTTAGCTGCAGTGATGGACACTTGAGCGATATCTCTCTCGTGAACCAGACCTTTCTTCTCTTCCATGAGCTGGAGAATCCTTTCACATGAGTTGTGCTGAAGCTCTTCCAATTGCATCATGAAAAAAGTTAAATCCTGGGGCTTTAAATCCTGATCGCCAGATTCACTAGGAGGCAATCCATTTATACTTTTGTCATAGGATGCCAGCAAGTTCTGCAACTTACTCTCCATGAAATTGACTGAATCCTGCAGCTTTTCCTTCACTGAAGCCAGATCATCAAATTCATTTCTGAAAGTTTTCAGCTCTTCCTGCAAAGAGAAGATTTCATTTTGAAGATCACAATTTTCTAGGGTTTTCTTTTCCAATAAACATGCCAACTCCGTGTTCTCTGCAGCAGAATCCTTATACATGCTCTCATAACTTCTGTATTGCATCACTAGAGACTCCCATTCAGCAATTTTCTGCAAAAGAAGGTGATTTTCACATGTGACATTTTGCAAATTTGCTTCAAAAACTTCGTTTTGCCGAGCCATATCATTGCACTTGGCAATGCAAGTAGCCCTATGCTCATTTAAGGCATGAACATCATTCAGTGCAGAGTGCAACTTTTGTGACAATAACTCCTTGGACTCAGTTGAAAGCTCTAGCTGCCGTGTAAGTTTGTTTATTTTCTCTCGCATACATTTGACATCATCACTGGCCTCAAGCAAAGTTTCCTGTAGAACATTTGAAAAGACATCCAAGTATAAATTTACAAAATGCATTTCACAAGCTTCTTCTTCAACCTTCCTGTAAAGCCCTTCCTGCAAATGTAGAGATCTTTTCAAGTCATCTAAAAGAATATCACCACCCAACTGTTGTTGATTTTTCTCGACCAACTGATTTTGGAACTGAAAGAGTTTCCCCATGCGAACTTCACTTAGACCAGATCTCAGGCTCTCTGAGGTTATTGGGTTTCCTTCAAAGCATGATTGTGAAGAATCTACAAAAGCATGCCGGATGAGATTCTCATTAGTCTCAAACATAGACAAAACCTGGACTGAGAGAAGTTCCAGGTCCTTTTGTAACTGGTCGACAGCAATTGAATAATTCAGGCGTGCCCGTTTGAGTGCTGCCTCAGCAGTAACAGTCCTTCTTTCAAGTTCCTTGTTCAGAGAATCCAAATCACGTTTGTCTTCAACTAGTCTTAATAGCTGATCATTGAGATCTTGGTGCATTGTCTCCATCTCTTCCTTTGTGGTTGCAGCTGCATACAAGCAAGTAGCATGCTCATTTCTGAGATTCTGCAATTCCCCCAGCATCTGCCTCTGATTTTCCTCAAGCTCCTGGACAAGGGCCTCATAGTAACATTCCATCTGGTCCATTTTCTTTGCAAGGCTCTCCCGTTCAGCTTTTGATTCATCCAACTCCCTCAGAAGTTCAAATATTTTTCCTTTCATTGCATTGGTAGTATCTATAGAGTCAGGCTCATGAGAAACCAAGCCAGGAATATTAAGACAATGAAGCATGCCTAGTTCTGGTTGATATAAGTCCACATCAAAGCCAGGTTCGCTTACAAACTGGCTATTTTTATGTATACTCATTTCTCTGATCTCCTTCAGGCTAGATCCTTCAGAAGGTACGAAGTGGATGCTGGAAATCGGCAGCCCTGTTCCTTGCTTAAGATCCTGCAGCACACCAATCAATTCCTCTACATCTGAGCGAAGGAGTCTGAAGTCACTTTCATGGTATCCCAAGCACACATTATTTTGAAGCTCTTTTATCTTATCTTCCATGGATAAAAGCCCCTTTATCCATCTGAGCTGCAATTCTTGAAATCCGTGATCCTGTCTGGGTTCTGTAGCATTTCTGCTTCTAAAAAGAGGGGTTAATTGAGAAACCTTTAACTGTTCAAGATCACCTTTCAACTTCGAACACTCCGACTTCAGTACAGACACTTCTTTCGCCATCTCTTCTCCAGAAGCAATCTCAGAAGCAAGTTGCTTAGCAAATTTTTGGGCTTCATAACCTATCTCCCCAGCATGACCCTGTAAGGAGTTTACCTCCTGTTTGAGCTCAAGAATAGATGACTCTGCCACTTCCAAGCATCCTCTAAGCCTACCATTCTCTTCATAAGCAGCTGCCAAGTCATTATCTGCAGAATAATCTGAACTCCAGGCATGAACCCAGTCATTTGTCCCCTGAGCCAAAAATCGATGATCAGAAGGATCCCCTTTTTCCATCTGAGGACTTTGGATGAGGGAAAGTCCAGCTAAGTCACCAGAGACGGTACTCTTAAGGCTATCAATTTCATGTGTGCTGGAAGTATCATGTTTCTCTGCGTATAAACTCTCTGATGTATTGGAAGAGCCATCAAACCCAACAGCTGAGTCTGCATATTCTTCGTTTGGCCCCACCTCTTCTTCGAGTGAAGCAAGGTCTTTCGATTTTTCCTTAAATCTAACTCTGGTATTTACCTATAAATCAGGCCAAAAAATTAACAACCTTATTGCTGATTCAAATCATGATGAAAGAGAACCATTTCAATCATCGGAAAACACTGAGGCAAAAGAAGACTTCAAATATAAATGTCAAGTTGCTTTGTTTCCCATGGAAACTCATAAGTACTAATAGTACGAGCATGCATAATTTCTCAAATTCTACAACTGCATCAACTCAGCTATTAAAACAAGCACAAATAAGATGCCCCACAGATTTAAAACAGATCTTATCATCCAACAGCTGACTTACACAAGGCATGAACAACACGAGAAATTTCCATTATATAGTTTTAAGAGGAAAATATGTAAGCAAGAATATGCAGCATGTAACATAAGCTTATACTTGCAAGGTTAGGAGAACAGAGCAAACAACATTCCTTTATATTCAGGAAAAATACAGAAAGCAGTTCATAGTTTACAATGGAAGAATGGATATGTAAACAAAACAAATGATGTAACCTTATCTATCTGATCATTGATGATCCCTTCAGAAGATGATGCCTTTCCACTAGAGGATTCATCAGGGCTATTTTGGTCAGTCTGCAATCCCCTCTCTCTGAGTTCCCTCTGCTGCTCAAACTCTCTGGAAGCAATTAAATCGCAGATAAGTGGTAGAAGTAGACAAGCATTAAGTTTGTGTGTTTTTATGTATTATTACCGGAAACCAGTTTTTGAAGTGAGCAGTTGTGCAGTGACCTGGAAATGAACAGCACAACCATTAAGATATGTGAGTAAATGATAAATCTCCAAAACTGAAAAAAAAACAAATCCTAAAACAGGCCAGAATAAGATGTATGTTGAGAGTAACTATAATAGGGATCACCCATTGATGTCATTATATGACACTAGAAGTGTATTATTAAACCAACTTGCTTAAGACAATGTTACTTAAGAAAGCATATTCGAGAATTCTCACATGCAAAGTAGTTCCAGAATCAGATCCATGAAGAGGCAGGGCAACAACAGAAGGTTTTAATGCATCAGCATAATCAGCAAGGTTGATAGTAGCCTCCCCAAGGACACTAGACCGTGATGAACCCTGATGTTAGTCAGCAATAGGTCAAAATAGAATTAATCTCGGGGAATTCACATGAAGTAAAGAACAATCTGTTACAAAGATGGCAAGGAACCACATGATAAAATAGGGGACATAAGACATTACCATTGAAATGACAAGCTTATAGAGCTTTTCATCATATCGCTTGGTTCTAACGTCTTGAAGAAGTCTTGTGGTCTCATATATAGGATCTGCCCATTTGCAGGTCCCATTTCTTACATTGGCTTTGGTTGTTTTTGCAGTTGCTTTTCCAGAATCAGCAGGAATGAAAGATATAAAAAGTTTATCCCATCCTGGATGAGGAATCTGTATTACATGAGAAGGATGAGAGATTTAGTCATTGCAGAGAACAATAAGCATAGGATGCAAAGATAAAACAATATTTTCAATCAAGCATGAAAAGTATGCAATCTAAGCCATTGTTTTAATGATGCTCAAACTCAATATGATGTATAACAGTGAATGATGTGAGCTGCATACTTCACCATTTCTGTAAACATCCTACAAAACCAGTACATGTCTTAAGGTAGTTGGTTTGGTTTAAGTTACAGAAGAATAAACATCTGTATTATTGAAAATGAGAAAGAAATATAATTTTTCTTTTCTATTTATATATTTTAGAGAGCTGAGTGTTTTAGATATGCCCATCCCCACTCTCAGAATTTTCACCAAGCCAATGCACAACATTGCAACCATGATGATAAACCACTCTATTGCATTGTACAATAGAATATATAGATTGCTAAAATCAGATCATTAGCGAAATGTCAGCTTGGTGAATGCACATCTGATTAGTTAGTATAGTTAGTTGATGTAGCACATTATTAGCTGAAAAGCCAGTGTATGCGCATAAACACATGCCTACAGCTATTTACACGCACCGAAGTCAATAAAAAAATTGATGACATTCTTGCCTCTATTTCATGTGTGATTTAATAAAATTCATCGATATAGTAGCAAGCAACAGCGAGGCAGGTATTTACAATGTTAAGATCAAATCTTACATGTGTGGCATGGAACTGCAGCCGAAAGACCACTTTCACTTTAGTTTTCTCAATCTTCCACCTAGTAATCCTCGACATTGCTGGATAAGAAACTAATTTATCATCCACTGCATGACAATTTAAACCCTGCAAGATCACGCACAGTCACCAAACATACAAGCAATATTCACAACAGTGCCATCACTGTAATCCTCCAAATCCCAGAACTATAGAAATTAACACGCCAAAAAGCCACAAAAAAAGATAAAATTAAAACAAAAAAAAATGCAAATTCATGTAACTTAGATCCTTGAGCTGGTCCAGCTATTTGATCAGGTCAATTTGAGTAAACAAGACAATGAGCACTACAGCAACTTATTTTCCTCTATTTCTCAGCAACCAAACAGAAAATAGGAGAATGCATGCCCCCTGCCCCACCCTAAAGAAAAAAAAAAAAAAAGAGCAACTCGTACCTGATGCACAAGCTTTTCTACAACGCCAAACCCAAAAGTTATTAAATAAATCCCTCGATTAGAAGAGGAGGCTTCGATCTAAACCTTGTAAGAACGCATAGAATATGTTTATTCATTTATCAAAATTAAACAGAATAAGAAGACAAATAAGAATCAAATGCAGCATCCACTTCAACTGTGAGAAGACCGACAAGAAAGAGTAAAAGAGAATCCAGAACCAAATGTTGATAAATTTGCACCCCTTTTAATCTATTACACTATTTAAAAAAAAAGGAAAAAGAAGTCACTGCTTTCTTTTTTTTCAACTAAAAGACAAATCAAGAGCTAAAAAACAGTACGAGTAATTTACCTTATAATAACTTCTTTTTAAAAAGAAAAAAAAAAGGAAACAATATAGTACAGAGAAAACGCCAAGAAATGCACAAACCAGAAAATGCAGGCAGGGGGGGAATCTCAGTGAAGCTTGAGATTCAGATCACACAAATTTCTTCTTAAAACAAAAGACACTTACAGTTGTGGGCACTAAGTTGTGGATCTACAGATGGAAGGGGGAGTAGAAAATATTCACAAGGAAGGTTCGTTCTCAATGCGTTGTCTCACTCTCCGAAGTCCGAAGACTCTCTTCGGATTTCAGACAGACAGAGAGAGAGAGAGAGAGTTTGGGTTAGTTTATGTCTTACTTTGTTAACTGTGTATTGCCTGTGTGTTCGTGTCTTGGAAGTGGTTGGGATTCTTATAGTCTAATCTATTGCGTGAAGAAGCAGTGAATAGGAATTTAAAATGGCGTCGTGGGGCCAGTTGGTTTTATTATAAATTATAAATTATAAAAATAATAAGGTGAAATGGAGGTGTGTTCGAAGGTGAAATATCAGCTTTCAAGTATTATTAATTAGTAGCCAATGGCCCGCGCCGTAACATATTTTTTTAATATATATTTTTTTATAATATATTTTTGGTTAAAATGATAAATTTATGCAGAATTCCTGTGATCTTCAAGTTTTCTATAAAAAATATAAATTTTAAATAGATATAAATTTATCTATTTAATAAGTTTTAACGAAATAACCAACATAAAATTATCATAATCATTAAAAAAGCAAGAAAATTATCATAATCATTAAAAAAAATTAATCATATTTTTAAGTAAAATAGAAATTTGTCAAGAGTGAACTTGAACCCCCAACCTCTCGAACGGAATTTTTGTCTCCCGCCTCATAAACCCGCTCGGACACCTCAACATTCTTTTATTTTTTTTCGAAAATATATATTAAATATAATTTTAATATAGATTCTCTAAAAAATTATATTGAGAGTGGGATTCGAACTCATGCCCTCAGAGGGAACCTTAATCTGACGCTCTTTAAACCATCTCGGCTACCTTAACAATCATTTGTCTTTCACGAAAATATATATTAATAGTACGTGTTACTGTGGATTAATATATATCTTTTTATCATGGCGCAGGAAAAACATTGTAGATTGCTACAATGTTTTTTGAGAACGGAAAATTAAAAAATTAAAAATAAAATATAATGTAACCGATATAAATTAAAATTTCAGAACGATAAATACACAAAATAAATGAAAAATATAAAAACAAAATCTAAAAACACAAATACATAAAATATGGATATATATATATATATATATATATATACACACACACACATTTAGTTTGTTATTGAGGTAGTGTTTGTTTTTTTATATAAATAATATTTTATATATATATATATATATATATACACATTTAGTTTGTTATTGAGGTAGTGTTTGTTTTTTTATATAAATAATATTTTTTTTATTTTTAATATCACTGCATTAGAACGATAAAAAAAAATAGTTGAGATTGTGATAAATATTATTTTTTAAGATTTATTTTTAATATTAACATATTAAAATAATTTAAAATTTTAAAACAGAAAAACAAAACATGGCCTAAATTAAATTAAATTAAATGGTGTCTTATGACAAAGAGAAAAGAGACGTCCCGCCAAAGCTTAGAAAAATTGTCATCGTTAATTAATTATGTAATACTTTTTTTCTTATTATTATTATTACTATTATTATCGAATTAAATTAATTAATGGTGTCTGTGACAAAGAAAAGACGTCCAAAGCTTGAAAATTGTTAATTAATTATGTAATACTTTTTTTCTTATTATTATTATTACTATTATTATCGGATTGGATTGATAATGATGATATTACCGCTGGACCACTGACTGGGTTGGGTTTCATTGACAGGTGGAATTTAATTTACTTAACAAAATTGATTGACTGGTTCCCACTTCACCATATACACACATGCTCCAGTGATTTTTGAGATTGTGATGAAAATATATTTAAAAACAATTATAAATTATATTTTTTTAGTGATGTTTATATAAAACTATGGTATATACTAATTAATTAATTAAGTTTAATCACATCACACCATATTTCTAAATAGACCTTTAAAACTAAAACGTGTTAATCACTTGGTGCGAACAATTTTCTTGTAAATAATCTCTTAAGATTCCAACAATAAAAATATAAAGGATATATTTCCCTTAAAAGTCTACAATCCAAAGGAATAATGAACTCACACTCTCCTTATAAAAAAAAAAGTTTTACCTAAAATATAGAATAAAAGAAAAATAAGCAAAGGGTGTTTGAGAAACACTTTAAAAGTGTTTTTTGAAGAAAACAAATTATTTTAAATGAAAAAAATAGTATTTTTAGATTATTTTGATATGTTGATATCAAAAATATAGTTTAAAAAATAAAAGATATTATTTTGATGTATTTCTAAGTAAAAATTATTTTGAAAAACAACCGTGACCACACTACGAACACCCTCTAAGGCTAGAAAGCTACTATAAGGTGTGCGATACTTTTCCTCTTCATCCTTTTTTATTTTAATTTTTAGAACCAATATTAATATAAAATTAATAGTGTCAAAATTGATTATCATTGAATTGTTTTAATTACCTATTATAAATATAAAAAAAAATTATGTTTTTTACTAAGAAAATAAAGTTATTTACGAGTGAAAGGTTATTTTTCAAGTTGTTCATTCATATACTAGTAAAAAATATTTTTTAATGGGAAAAATTTTTATAATAAACTCAAATCCAAGTCTAAAATAAGCTAGTAAAATATTTTTTTTATAATCTAAAAAATTATTTATCCAAATCTAAAATAAGCTAGTAAAATATATTTTTTTTATAATCTAAAAAATTATTTTGCTACAAAATCAAACTCAATCTAAACCTAGACTTGCAATATAAATCTTAGAGCTTAAGGCTCAAGCTCATACTAAGTTGAGTGAGTGCACTTATGTGGTTTAAACGTATTTATTTTGCTTAAACTTAGTTTTTACTCTTTAACTTTCCATTATTTAAACCGTAAGAAATTCTTATTTTCAACATCATATATAACTTTTTGGGTTTCATAAAAATATATCAACCAAGAGTTCTTTGAGATCAAACTCCCTTTTACTTATAATTTATTTTAATCATGTTAATATTTCATATTAAAAAGTTTTTGTTAAATAATAACTTCCAATAAAGTTTTAATGCTAAAAATAAATAGAATCCACTTTTAATTTTGTCTCAATTATGCTTAATAACTATGTAGTTTAAAACAAAGTTCTAACAATATCGTATATAAAAAACATCATATAAAAACTTAATAGTTCACAAAGAGATATTAATAGATCATTATATCAAGATAGTCAACTTTTGGCTTTGAACCTTTCTTGGTAAGATACTATTAAATTTACTTGGTTAAATAGTAAATATAATATTTTGAATTACTCAATCTTTTATGGAAACTAAGATAATAGGTACTCATATGGTTCTCTACCTAGAGATTTCTTTTGATTCTCATGGTTGAGCTCATTTTTAACCTGAACAACTCTTGGATTTATGAATGTTACAGAGAACTAATCCTTTTATAAAGTCTCAAAGAGACATTCATATTTCTCTTTTATACAAGTGATCTCTTATTGAGAGTATTATGTTATTCTTCAATTAATATACATAGATATGAAAAGTCACAACTTATCATTTATCATGCTACATCTAACACCTGTAATTGACAAGAAATAGATTTTTTCAAGTGCTACTAAGAATGTTATATGACTTTGTTTTCTTATTGATCCTAGATCTTGGGAACTCCAATCAATGAAGTAACATTATCATCATTACACTCTTTCATATTTAAAGGTTAAACATATTCCCTTAATAAATTATATACAATTTCTCTTGACAAACTTTTTATTAACAGGTCTATCATATTTTTCTTTAACTTTAAATAGTCAATAGAAATAATTTTACTCTAGATAAAATGTTCAATTGTATTATATTTGACTTTTATGTTTATATTAATCATTATACATACAACTTTATACCCTTTTGATTTTTGATAAATTGTTACAAGAGACATAAATTACTAGCATTGATTTTGGCTACATGGAATATTCTTTAAGAAATTTCAAAGCCATGTGACTTTCTCTCCAACTTTATCAAGACCAACAATTTTCACATTCATTGTGCATCTTAAGATGCATTCTTTCTTAGAGGATTTCATGATAGAGTTACTCTACTAGGCATGAAGACAGATCTATTAGTGAGTTTGAAATCCTTTATATCAAATATTTAATTCATATCCTTATATTTTTCAAGTACCATTGAATATCCAATATATTGTAGCTCATACTTTACGGTATATCTGAAATATTCTAATACCTTATATATTACTTTTTAATTATCCTGAATAGTATGGCTAGTAAATCTATTCAATTTACTAATTGAGTATGTGATATAAGATCTTGTGTAGTTCATAACATACATAATGCTTTTAATTATTCATGAACATTCCAATTAGCTTATTCTCTTACTTTTATCTTTAGATTGACATATAATTATATCAATTGGTGTTTAGATAATGTTGCTTTTAAGATTTATCAAGATTTTCCTCGATGTAATGAGATTGGAACAATAAATAATACTTATACATCAGTTTTTATTTCTAGTATAATATTTATAATATCCAAGTCTTTCATGGCAAACCTTTTAATTAATATTTTATTAGTAGACTTGATTATATAAACATTGTTATTGAAAATCAACATGTCTTCAACATAAAGACATATAATGACATAACCTTTATATGTATTTTCATAGATACATATTATTACATAACCTTTATATGTGTTTTCATATAAATACATTAATTAACTTAATTGATTTTAAACCTATTTGGTGACATAACCTTGTCAACTTTTTTACACTAATGTTTTGGTGCTTATTTTAAATTATATAATGACTTGGTAAGCTTACAAACTTTAACCTTTTAATTGTTCCCAACAAAATTTTTTTTGCCAAGATCACTATTTAAAAAAGTTATTTTTACATTCATTTAATAGATTTCATGTTTGTTAATACCTATAATGACTATTACATATAAAAGTTATTTCTGGCAGGTGAATACGTGTTAAGATACTCCATACCTCATAATTATTTTATTCTTTTAACAATAAGAATATTTTGTATCTGTCAAGAATTTCTCAAATACAAATGCTCACTATCCATTTTTTTTTTTATAAGTGAAAACATCAATTTTTTTCATCATATATATGTTGTGCTACACCAATATTAACTCAACCAACATTGATTGAGATTATTGATTAGGTTGACTTCAAAAATATAAATGAATAAAAACTTGATATATCATGATCCTTGAATAGACTATTTTAAAATCCAGGAATGTACTAACTATGAACTTTTTCATACTAAAATGTTTAATTATGCACTTTTGGTATAAAACTTCTCATAGTGCCTTTGAACTTTTGAATGAACAATATACATCATAAATATGTTGTCCAGACCATTTAAGATATAGTTCTTACACAAAAAATAATTATAATTTCATGTGTCCATAATTGCCACAATAGCGGGATTAGATTCATTATCTAATAGATATAGTGCTTCTTCAAACAAGAACTTAACCAAGTTTAAAGTGATTAGATATAATAATATTTTTAATTGTCACCTCTAGAAGTTATGTCTATTAAACATTTCATGTTTTTTTTACCATGCACTATAAGGAATGATGATGAAATCCTCTCTACAAAAGTAGATCTTGTCGAAACAACATTAGTTTAAGTGATCAAATTTTGAGTAAAAATGATTTATAATCCTTCACTATATATACATAAATTAAAGTTGGCTTTTAAACAAACAATATACAAAGATATAAATAAAAACAATTTAACTAATAAACTATTTAGACAACTAGATATCATATTTTGATATGTAGTAAAAAATGGAAAGAACACAAACGAATGAAGAAACTTTTTGTCTTAAGATTGTTGGTGATATTTTAGCAATAACAACTATCTACTGTAGACTGCATGTGATTTTATAACAAGGTGAAAAAACATGAACTTTTAAAAGAGTTAAAATAAAATCATAATATGCATGCTAAATAAATTATAGAATATTTAAATTTGTGTTTGAATCATCAAAGATCTAGGCATGCGTACCAACATATATAAAACTAGATATTATACTTAAACTATATATATATATATATATATATATATATATATATGAGATACTTGATAAAGATAAATGGTGAAGTAAAAAAAGGATGTTGTTATCAAAGATTAACCCTTTGTTATGAAAACTAAAACACTTTTCTCTTGATGTAAACGATAATCTTACAAATAGTCATCCAATATTACAACAACTAAACTTTGAACAATGCTTTCCTTTCAAAATATATAAACCATAATAATAATGAAATTGCTTTTTTTTTTTTCTAAAAAAGACTTGAACTTAAGATTTGGAACATAGGAAAAAAAAGGTAAAATATATATCAAAACGAGCTAGAAAAATATAAAAAGGCTAGAGAGCTACTGCATGGCGTGGAGAACATTTTCCTTTCAATCCTTTTTATAATTATTTTAGGAAAGAAAACTAATGCAAAATAAAAGTTAATACCCACCATTTTTATTTAATTACCTATCATAAATAGGTAAAAAATACATTATAGTTTTGCTTTAAAATCCATACATTTTTACTTCAAAAAAAAAAATAGGATGCAAAAAGTTATTGTTTAAAAATTAATTCTTTATAAACCAAAGCAATCCTAGGTGTAGGCCCGGGCCCGAGTCCATGCCAAATCAAGTGAGGGCATATGTGTCTTAAATATAAAATTTACTTTCTAACTTTTCATTGTTTAAACTACAAGATCTTGTATTTTTTTTCAATATAAAATAGAAGGTTTTAGATTTAACAAAAACATATCAATTAATGATTATTTAAAACTAATTTTTTATTCACTCATAATTTTTAAAAATTATATTAATGTTACATGTTACATAATATTTGTTGGAGTCCCAAGAGATGTGGTGTAGTGGCAAAAATCTTGAGATCTGCATAACAGGTCTTGAGTTCGAGTCAGAACGTGCACTTTTTGTAAGAATCTGAGATAACCAGAGTTTTATTTACTCAACTGGGCCCACAAAATACGCTTTCTAGTGTAAGAGCATGAAATAGCCAAAGTTTTATTCACTCAACTGGACTCCCAAAATACGCTTTCTAAGAGGTTTGTTGAAGAATAATTTATAATAAAATCTTAATTTAAAAAGTTAGTGAATTCCACTTTTGATTAAGTTTCAAATGTGTTTATTAACATTTTTTTTTGAAATTTTGTTAACAATTTTACATGAATATTTTTATTTTGTTGCTTGATGGCAGATCCTTCCATATATCATCACTTTTTTCTTTCGTTTCGTAGTTCACTTGATTTTCAATCATTCTCTTCACGTCACTTGATTTTCAATCAATCTCTTCTTGCCAATGAAATAATTTCGATTAACAAATGCTCAATACACTGGCCGTAATTATGTGTCTATTTAAAAATATATTAGAATAATATTTTTAATTTTTAAAAATTATTTTAAATATTATCACATAAAAATTATCTAAAAATAAATTAATCTAAAATATACAAATATTGTTTTTGTACAAAAACACAATGTCAAACAATATTTATATTATCTAAGTTTCAATAACTTCAATTGAATTGTTTTTCTTCTTAAAATTTAAAATTTAATCTTAAAAAATCATATAATATATTTATTTTTATAAATGCACTACGTTGAATATGAATAATTCATTTAAGACTCCATTTATTAATATTGATAATTAATGGTTTAAAAAATAATTAGAATTATTTTTTGATATTTTACTAGGGTCAATCTTTCAACTAACTTTTGTTTGAAGTATAATACGTGTTTGATATTGTGTTATAAAACTGATTTTTTTTTTAAAAAAAATTATTTTTATTATCTATTTTAATTAAATATTTTGGTGTTTTAAAATTATTTATATGTGCTGATATCAAAAATAATTTTTTAAAAATATATAAATGTTATTTGGATATATTTTTTGAATAAAAAATATTTTCAAAAGTAACTTCAACCACAGTTTCAAACAGGACACAAATATTTTTCAAAGTATTTTTTTTTAAATATAATAAAATAATATAAATATTTTTTTTAAAAAAATCATAATAAAACAGTTGTTACATGATTGTACAGTGGAGTCCAAATAATCATGAATTGGAGCACGGAAAATTGGCATCGTGGGGTCTCCTTCGGTGGCGTCCGAGGACACCGTGCACATGGGTGTGGTCTGATGTAGATGGCGTTACTTTTTGAAATCTAGTCAGAAGAACAGCTAAGCCTAAGCCAATGGCTCCCTTTACCATGTGACAAGACCTTCCTGTCACGTGCCACTCACTCTACACGCGTGACGGCATTCAGTATTGACGTTTTCTCTCCACCGAACACATCTTCCCTCCTATTTATTATATTCCTTTCATTTTCATTTTGAATAGTAAAGTGAAGTACTGGCATTTTTATTTATTAATTTAGCTTGCTTTGTTTACAATCTTTAACTTCTTAAATCCAAAAAAATAAATTGAAATTTATCTTAAAGCCAAGAGAGTTAGTTGCAACTTCGAAAAGGCATTAAGTAATAACATGATGTTTGACACTGTATTTCAAAAATGTATTTGAGAAAAAAAATATCTTTCATTTTAAATTAAAATTTTTAGTGTTTTTAGATCATTTTCAAGCGTTGATATCAAAAATAATTTTTAAAAAATAAATAAATAATCATTTTGATAGAATTCTAAACGAAAATCACTTTTAAAAACAACCACAACCACACTTCTACAAAGACATTTGTGAAACATTTCTTCGTTTCATCTTCTCTTTTCTTTCCTAAGCTCTTCTTCTTTAAAATACATTTTTTTCATCTTGTTAAGATGAGACCTTAACAATTGGTATCAGAGTCAGTCGTGTACCATTCATCACTCAAAGCTTACAATAATGGTGAAGAATAAAAATATAAAAGCTCGGAGAAGCATTATAGAAAGTCAAATGAACAAATACAAAGTAACAACTGAAAATAGCAAGAACAATGGAAAAACAAAGGTAGTAATTTGATTAGATAAGCCAATAAGTTGAAGCATTAACAAACCATTCTAAGTCTTTTGCTAGTCTAGAGGGAAGAAAATGGAGAATAACTTAAAATGGATCTTAGTCACTCCAATAATAATAATAAAAGACACAAAAATAGCAATACTCATCAAAGGAATAACAATTGGAGTCAAAAGTCAGAATATGGGAGATAATGCGATAATGTTAGAACAAAACAAGATTAGATATGAAGTTACCAACTTTTTGAGGCGGTAATCCTCAGAGCGGTTAAGGAAGTGCAAGAAGTATTTTAGGTTAGATGTAGTTTGTATACATTATTTGGTGAAACTGGTTTCATTTCATCTTAATGGTAGGACAGAGGATGGTATGGAGGATATATGTATGTGAATGGATATTTAGTTCATTGGAAGGACTTTTCTATGGTTATTTGTAAAAATAATAATAAAAGCAAGAATGATGTAATTGAAGAATTCAACAAGTTAATTTTAGTAAGGAATGTGGAGGATTATGTGGAGAAACTTAAAAAGTTAAAATCTTTTATGAATGAATTGAATTTGTTATTTCATGAGTCATACCATGTCTTTAGCTTTATCAGTTGATTGAATAAAGATATAAGACTCATATTGAATATTCTTAAGTGAGTGACTTTAATGTTAACATTTGAACAAGCAAAATAATAAGAGGAATCCAATAATATCATGGTTAAAAAAGTCATTTCAATCAAAAATCTCTCTCTCATATAAAATGGATCAACAACCAGGTAAATCATCTTCAAGGACTTTTAACCATTCTAAATCCTATATATTGTTTACATTTTAGTGGTCAAATTTATTCTAAGTTCTTCTCTCTTTTATTCTAAGTTCTTTTTTTTTCATTTTTTGTCTTTCTCAAAATCAGTCTTACTCTACTCTCTGAAAATATATATTCTTTTCATCTTGTTAAAGTGAGACCTCAACATATTCAGTCATGAAAATAAAAGAAAAAACAGAAAAAATTAAAAAATGAATATATTAGTTTTATATTCATTCTTTATACCAAATCAAACCTCAAAGCCTTTAAAGGTTGGACAATAATACCAGTCAAGTGATGTGGCCTGTGAAAAGGCGCCTCATCCTTCACACAAACAAGGTTCGATTCACATGGAAGTGGAGCTGGAGGGTCCTCCTTTCTTGTTCTGAGTCCATCCTGCGCAGTATTCTGTTATCCGCAGTGTCTTACATGCTCATTTGGACTTGTAGGGTGTTCAATTGAGTCGGAGAATAGTCCAGTGGCGTAGTGGCAGATACCGGTCATAAAAAGAAGGTTGGACAATAATCATTTTTATATTTTAAAATAAAAAAGATGGCCAACAAAACAAATGTTTGGAATAGAAAACATGCAATAGTAAAATGTATCCTTGAAATTCAAGGAACAAAAATAAGAGAATAAAACAAGATTTTCTTAAGTGAAAATCTAAATAGTCACATCCAATTATACAAGAAAGCTATCCATTTTGTTTATAGGGATTTACCTATGATAGTGATGCACAAAGGAAGAAAGCAAACTTCTCATGTGTTTTCTCTACTCAATTTATAAATAAGGTTGAACTATTCCTTAAGCAAGACAACCAATAAGTGACCAAAAGGTTTGTGTGAATAATAATATGGTTGCTCGACGATATAATATATTTTCAAGAAAATAATGCAAGAATTCTTACCGAAAAAATAAAAATTATATTTATATATTGAATTATTTGCTGGGAAATGTTTTGGATCGCTGGGTAATAATATGAATCTCGTACTCATAACTAAGAGGGGATACAACCACTACTAAAATGAGGGGATGCAACTACACTAAAATCTTGGTGTTTGTGATGGTTATGTTTTTATGCAAGATAACAACTTAATAGAAAAAATGATTGAAATATTTCAGTATCGCTTAAACAAAAGATAAAATGATATTGTTTTTATCTGTGATTAAATTTCGATTTATTCCGAATTTTTTTTTTGTTAAATTCTAATTGAAACGTGTCAGAATCAGTTTACTTGTGCCTTTTTGGCTAGATAATATTTTTTTTAAATAATAAATAATTTTATAATATCAATCATATCTCTAAATCTAATCATTAGAATAAAATGAAATTTTATTCTAAGTCTTTTGATATATATATATATAAGAGCAATCAGATAATATAATGATTTAGGAAGATTGATGATGACATTCTCATAATATTAATATATGCTCATAATTTTATTTAGAAAAATTATTTTATTGTGTTCTTTTAAAATAAATTGCACAACTCTAAAATTTTTGAATTATTACAATATATATAATTGCCGTGGACAATCCACTGTGCACTTAGACACAGTGCACTGTGGATTGCCACAGTTAACTCTTTTTTTTTTTTACACTCCTCTCTTTTTTTTTGTTTCTTCTTTTTTTTCCTAATTATTCTTTTTCTTTTTTTTCCTCCGTTTTTTTTCTTTTTTTGTTTATCTTTTTTTTTTCTTTATTACATTTTTTTTATTTTATACAAAACTTGCACTTCATAAAGATTATATACAGATTTAAAATTTATATATTTTATACAAAACTTGCACTTCATAAAAATTATATACATATTTATTATTTTGTCTAAATTTATGCTATGATAAAAAAATCATACATGATAAATACTTTTTATGTTGAAAAAATATGATTCCGTTCGGACGAAGCACAGTGCTATGACTAGATGTTTTCTTTTATTTTTATTTGTTCTTTGTATTAGATGATTTTTATAATTTTATTATTTGCATAATAATAATGATAATTTTAGTGATTATCTTTTATATAAATATTTTGATCTATTTTAGATTTTCCTGAAATTTTAATTTATATCGGTGATCATTTTAAAAGTAATATTACTCTATTCTTCCCTTTATTCTATTTTTTTGTTTTCTGTTTCTTTATTTGTTATTTAGATTATATGATTTTAATATTTATGCAATAATAATGATAATTTTAGTAATTATTTTTTATTGTTGTTTTATAAAAATCTTTTGTATTTTTTTATTTTTCATGGCAAATTAATTATTTTAATTATTTTAGCTGTAATGTTAACAATAATTTAAGCTTTTATAGCAATGATAATGACAATAATGTCAGGATGATTCTTTAATCTATGTTTTGTCCTTTTGTTGATAGAAAATTAACAACTTATTTTTCATTTGATTATTGTAAGTATTTTCACAATATATATTTTATTTTGTTTGATTTAAATTGAATTATATAATGAACTAATTTTAATACAATGAATTTAATAATTCAGATATCCGAGTTTTCTTGATTTTTAATGATGATGATAAATTTATGCTTGGTTATTTCGCTTGAAACTACTAAACAGGTAAATTTATATCGATTTTAAATTCATATATTTTATAGAAAATTTGCATTTGACATGAATTCTATACATATTTATTATTTTAACTAAATTTATATTATAATAAAAATAAAGGCGAGCTGAGGCATTGTCTAGTGTATATATATATATCGGATAATCTCAAAATAACATAACAAAATAGTCTAAAAACAAAATATTTTATTCTAATTAAAAAAATAAAGCATCAATTAAAACAAAATCGATAATATTGATTCATAGATAAAAGAATATAAAACAGAAATTCCATATTTTCCCTATCTTTATCAACAAACGCCATATAAAGAAAAAGCAGAGCTTGGATACAGTTTTTTTTTTTTTTACCCTCACCTTGCAAATCATAAGTACGATTAAAGGCGGGAATGAAAAATAAACGAAAGAGAGAGATTTAGTAACGAAAAGTTTCATTTTCTGGCTTGCTTTTCTTCACAGTCTACTTTGGCAGGATGGTTCTTCTTGGACCCCCAGAAGAAGCAACCGCTAGGGTTCTTACCTTTCTTCTCGCCAGCAACAATTCCTTTCCCAGCTTCCTGGTTCTTACCTTTCTTCTCACCAGCAACAGTTCCTTTCCCAGCTTCCTCTAATTTCTCCATCTTTTCCTTGTGTAGCTTTCGCATCACATAAGCTTGTGCGAGACCAGTATCAATTGCAGCCATTGCTAGATATTGCAGAGTGAGATGGAGCCGGGTGGGATATTTAATTGAAGGCGGCAAGAATATTGGTGGGTATAGAACTGAAGGCGACAAGGCAAGGAGAGGCTAGAGCTGGATAACAGAATACCGAGAAGGCGTGAAGTATGAGGGAGGAGGCGCTCGGGGTTTTAATTTATAGGCTTGTCAGCTGTCCTCCTATCTGGGTAGGGACAGAGCCTTCTGTGGGGCCACGATCCCAGTTTTCCTGAGATTTCAACTTTCAAGGGTGGCTTGGCGGCCAAGATACTCGCTAGCCAAAGTATGCTATGTATTTAGGCTTTGAAATTGATTTTAAAATGTTATTTTGTTAAAAGTATATTAAAATCATATATATATATATATATATATATATATTTTAAAATAAATTAATCTTGATATTAACATGAATAAAAAATATAATTAAATTTTATATCAAGAAATAAACGTGTTAGATTTGGCACTTTAATATTGCAGGATAGTGGAATTGCACTCATGATCCCACTAATGGATAGGTCACTATGAGCCCGTTTAGCTCTGTGTTTTTTTATCGAAATTTGAATTTTTTTTCATTTTAAATAAATATATTTAGGTATTTTTAAATTATTTTAATGTGCTGATATCAAAAATAATTTTAAAAAAATAATAATATCATTTTGATGTATTTCAGCACGAAAAACACTTTGATAAGCTACCGCAACCACCCTCTCAAACAGACCTTATATGTCCAAGCACGGATATGTTAAAGTAATTAAATTCCGGAATTGTTATTGCGATGATTAATTAAAGTAATTTTTTGTTAGAAAAGTATTGATATTTTTTTTAAAATAATTATTTTTGATATTAATATATAAAAATAATCTAATAACATCTAAAGAATTAATGTAAAATGAAAATAAAATATATTTTTTTAAAACATTTTTAAAATACAACTTAAAATAACATTGTTTTTTGATTAACGTGGGTATTCAGATTAACTTGAATATATCTTGACTAATTCTACAAGTCTTGAAATTAATAATATGGAGATAGTAGAAGAATCAAAATTTTTAGTTTAAGAGACCAGGTTATTACTATTGGGCCACACCAGCAAACATCGAATCGAGGGCAGGCAGGTGAGACACGCGTAAGCAAAGAGGTGGCGTGATGTGTTTGTATGGATGCTGCCTAACTTTTAATTTCTCACTGGACAGCTGGCAGACACATATTTATTCTCCATGGAATGAAACTTTTCTTGAGCGTCAAGGATGACCGACCTCTGTATCTGGATTTCGGATCGGACGTCAAAGCTGAATCTATCAGGATGCCGAGGAGGGAATCTAGGCTTGCCGTGGCCTGTGGGAGCCTGGAGAGGAGTGACTCGGTTGGAAGTCATTGAGGGTCGGTGAGACTTTTTCTTTTTCTTTTGTTGCTCAAAGGTTTATTTGATGATGGGTTAAAAAAAGGAGTGTTCTCCTGCCCTTTCTTAATTCCTTAACTTCAAAAGGAGTGTTTTCGAAAAAATATAATATTTTTTTATTTTAAATTATTGTTTTGATGATGTTTTTAAATTATATTCATATTAAAAATAATTTTTTTAAAATAAAATAAAAATATTATTTTAATATATTTCTAAATAAAAAACACTTTGAAAAACAATATCAACCACACTCTTAACCAATTCCTAATCAATTGATTTTTCTTTTGTTTTCCCAATATCAACCACACTCTTAACCAATTCCTAATCAATTGATTTTTCTTTTTTTTTTCCTATTTCTTTTTAATAGAAATTGAAGAGAAAGGATGGATTTGTATATAAATAAATACATTGTTTATGTTTTTCAGGGATGATTTTGAAAAACAACATTAACCACACTTCTAAATAAATTTTAAGTCCATTGCTTCTTCTTCTTTTTCCTTTTTAATAGAAATGGATGATATTGAAGAGTAAATGATGCATTTGTATATAAATAGATATAATGTTTATGTGTTTTAGGGATGGATTTGTATATAATATATTATCAGGGGTGCCTAGTAACCCCTGGTGCGTTCGTGTATTAAAGCATGATGAAAAACAAAAAGTTGATGTGAGACGTCTTCCTAATAAGTGTTTGAATCAGCTTGATAGAAAAAATATATATATATAATTAAGAAATCAGTTTAGAAGGTAAATAAATATTGTAGCGTAATTCAACATATATAAAGACCATGACTTTTCAGGTAATATTTCCTCTTTCGTGATTTAATTTGTTTTTCAACTATTTTTTTATGTTTTTAAAATAATCTTGTTTTGATTTTAATTTGCTAATATAAAGAATAAAAAATTTATTTTTGATATATTTTAATAAAAATATAATTTACATTTCAAAGCACGTAGTACACCCTTTCACCCTTAATTAGATGTTTTGAGTATGACTGTAATTATTTTTTTTATTTAAAAATGTATTAATTTTTTTAAAATAATTTTTAATATCATTATAATAATTAAAATGATCTGAAAATATTAATTTATATATATATATATATATAAATTATCATTATAATAATTAAAATGATCTGAAAATATTAATTATATATATATATATATATAACAGAAGAAAAATTCAATTTTGTTTTGAAAAGCACACTTTAATTGATTCCCAAAGACAACCTCTCTGGCATGGAGATGTAGAACATGATATTTTAATTATCAATTAATACGTGAATGTTTTACGGTAGTTGAATTTGTTTTTTAATTTTTTTGTTCAAAAATGTATTACAATAATATTTTTTTTTTATTTTTTTAAAATCATTTTGACATCATCACATGAAGATGATCTAACAACACCAAAAATATTTAATTTAAAAAAAAACATTTAATTTTTTTTCAAAAATACTTTTGAAACGTAATACGAAATAAACTACTCCCAAATAATTCTCGTGTTTTTATTGTGCACGAATTTTTTTTATATTTAAAGATCTCTTACATAAAATCCAGGTAAAACACAACAACTCACCCTATCAATCTGGATTTACAAGAAAAAAATAAGGAAAAAGAATCTGAAGTTAATTCAGAATCTAGTAATTATACATTGACGCAGCTAGCTAGCTAGCGTGAATATGATTCCAATCACCCCTTAGAGTCCAACCTCTGTTCTTCATTTCCTGATGGCCGGTGGTGCTCCAGCACAGTTTGGGCTGGATGGACTTTCTTGAAGATGGATGAGAAACAACCACTCTGCTGTTTCTCTCCATCATCTATCCTATTCCTACCCTTCTCTTCTTCCACTCTCTTCAATTTACCGCTGTGTAATTTCCGCGACACATAAGCTTCAGCTATGCAATACCCAGGAGTTGCCATGGCCTCAAGAATCTTCCAATGAGGAGTTGATGAGGATCAAGTTGAGAGGCCTTGAAGGGTTCATTTTATAAGGGTGTTTTTGCTTGGAGAGGAAGCAATTCATGAGCTGACCGGCGGTTGATTATGCATATATCAAGATCAGCCCCGGATTTCATCTATTCAGAGTTGAAACCCAGTTGAGTTTTAATGAATAAATAAAAGGTAAAATTCCAGTCAACAATTTAGATCGATTTGGCTATCCAATTAACGCGGTCACAGCCCATTGACTATTTATCTTCTTAGCAAAATGTACTTTCATATATATAAAAATAAGATCAATCTGGGTTGATTGAATAACCCGGTCAAAGAACCAGTGAGATGGTCAAACCGGTTTTCAGCTAGATCGAACACCAGACCGGGTTTAAAAACACTGAGCTTGATGACCAAGTAACTAATTCAACGATTCTCTTCTGGTTGCTGGCTGCCGTCCAATGGTGAATGCAACATCCGGAAAATATGCATTGAAATCAAGGAAGACTTTGTTCAGAGAGAGGGAAACAACGCGTGGTCCCAGACAGTAGATTTTGGAACGAATATTTTAGAGGAGATTTTCGGATTATTTTTGATTTTTTTATTTAAAAATATATTAAAATGATATTTTTTTATTTTTTTAAAATTATTTTTAATATAGCATATAAAAAACATCTAAAAACATTAATAAATTTTAATAAAAAAACAATGAACTAGATGGTCGTTTCACAAAAATCAGTCAACGTTCATGGCAGGGAAATGCAGGCTACTCCATACCATAGTTGTTAATTTTGTTTTATTTCTGTTCACAAAACTGAGATAAAACGACGTCGTTTTCGTCTCGGTTTTAATTCCGGTCTGTTCCAAAAATTTCGGCCAAATTCCAGCCGGAACGCCTTGGTTCCATTCCGGGCGTGCCGTTCCGGGTTCAAAATCTATTTTTTTTTTAAATTATTTTTGACATCTATACATCAAAATAATTAAAAACAATAAAATATTTTAAATAAAAAAGAATTTAAATTTTAATTATACTCTTTAAATTAATATTTTTTTTCATATATATATATAATTATATATGAACAATACGACACTGAAATGACACGCCAGAACATTCCAATAAAAAAACCAGAACTGCCACCAGTGAAATCCCAGAACTGCTCAGAATTAAGGACAAGCTAGCACTTAATTTGGAAACTTTATACCCTTGCTCAAAATATCTCAGCTCTGATATTTCCAATTTTAACTTACCTGCTAGCTGAAATAATCACATACTAGATTTTACTCCCAGCATGTGAAGCCACGGAGCAAATTCCCAAGCTATTTTTTTATTTAATTCTACAACAATTATAAAAAAAATCTGCAAGTTCGAGGACTTTAAATGTTGGAGGAGATAATATATTTCTTAATTTCATTTTTTTTATATATTTTGAATAAAAATATTCTTTTAATTAACATCAATATTTCTTAGAATTAAAATAATTATATTAAAAATCTCAATATTTTAAATTAAGGAGGGAAAAGCTTTACTTCTTAAAGGGTGTCCTCAATTAACTAAGATAAATGCTTAGAGTGACACAAGTTATTGCAAAAGTTACCATAGCTTAAGTTTTGTGGGTTAGTGTTATGATAATAAGATCAATCTCAATGAGACACATGCCAAGATACTTGTCCTCATTTAATGCAGATTGTTTTGTCTCCATCATGGGTGATAATCATACTAGGTCTAATTAGAAGATAAATTATTTAGGTGTCATAAGTATCCCGGATGTTCAGACAATCTTAGTAAACTTCATACTCAACGAAGTCATGTTAGGTTCTATAGACACCCCAAGGCTAATTCAAAGATGAGTGCTCTAAACTTGTCGGTCTATCAGGACTCAGTAAGACTTAAATTGATGACCTTTGTTCTAATAATACATTGGACTACATGATAGGGTGGAGCTGAGATGAAAAATAAGATAAATACAAGCTTTATTTGGAAAGCAGAGTACCCTTTTCTATTTTTTTCCATCTTGCTAAAGGAAAGTAGAGAAAGATGCAATTAGGAGGTAGGTTAGGTACCTCGATCAGTAATCTGGCCCCCCTCAACCATGCAACATTAATTCCATAAGAATTAGCACATTTCTAATATGGACAGCTGTGCACAAGTTCTCGTTTCATTGTAACTTGCACCTGGATGAAGTTCAACTAGATCGCAAGCAGTACTCGGATGAATGTCCTGCGTCCCACTCTATTTCTCCACATGCCCCAAGGACTTTTGCAGAGATGTAGTCATCCACCTGAATACCTTCTGCCTGCATCCTATACATGAGCTTCAGAGCCTCTTGGCTAAGTCCATTCCTTACATAGCCCATAATCATAGCCCTCCAGGTAACCAAATTCCGCTCTGGCATGCCGTCAAAAACTTGACTTGCCTCTGATACATACCCATATCTGGCATACATATGAATCAAAGCACTGCCTACAAAAACATTAGATGAGGCGGGGGTCTTATTGGCAAAGGAGTGGATCAATTTCCCTTGCAGAACAGTTTCAAGATTGGCACATGCTTTCAAAGCTGATGAATATGTAAATGAGTTGGGTTCCACGCCTTCCTCCATCATTTCTTTCAAAAATTCAAGGGCCTCAGACTCATGCCCAAGACATGCATGACCAGAAATTATGGCAGTCCATGAGACAACATCTCTGAAAGGCATTTGCTGCAGAACTTTTGAAGCAGTATGGGACTCCCCACATTTACAGTAGAACCACACAAGAGTACTTCCCAAGTATTCGTTTGATTGGCTGCAATTCTTAACAATCTGTGCATGAACTTCCCTCCCGGCAAGCAATGCCCCAATTGAGCCACATGCCCTGAGCATACTTACAATGGTCAAGTTGTTAGAAACTACCCGTTTTCTCTTCATCATTCGAAAAAGATATATAGCCTCCTCACCAAGCCCCTTCCTAGCATACCCTGCTATAATGGATGTCCATGTAACCGTGTTCCTCCTCCTCATCCCATTGAAAACTTTTGAAGAATCTGAAATCTCTCCACATTTAGCATACATATCCACCAAAGAAGTCCCAACAAAAACATCATCTTTATACATCTTCTTCACTATAGCCCCATGTATTTGTTTCCCAAGCTTCAACGACTTCTCTTCTCCACATGCCTTCAAAATGCCAGATGCAGTAAACCCATTAGGTAAAAACCCTTCATTCAACATTTGTGTGAACATCCCAAAAGCCTCTCCACAGCGTCCTTGTTGGGAGCAAGCAGTAATCATTGTTGTCCAAGAAACCACGTCTCGCTCGACCATCCGATCAAACACACAAAATGCGCTCTTCAAATCACCACATTGAACATAGAAATAAACAACAGCACTATCAACGATCAAATTCCTCCAGTCACCCTTTACAACACGAGCATGGACTTGTCTTCCTAACTCAAAATCTAATCTTCTACTACACAAATTCAACAAACACACAAAGGTCTTGCTATTTGGTACAATCCCATCCTTTATGGCCTGGCTAAAATAACTTAAAGCTTCATCATCTAAACCAAACTTAAAGTACCCATTTATCATTGCCGTCCAACTAACAACATTTCGTTCAGGCATTGCATCAAACACCTTTCGCGCCTCAAGTAGCTCCCCTAATTTCAAATATCCACTCAACAAATTATTATTAACATAAGTGTCCGAGTCACTCAAACATTTTAAAAAAACGGCGTGTATTCTTCTAACGTCTTTTACCCTGTAACAAGTCTGCAGCCAAAGTGCAAGCAAACTAGAGTCGACAAATTCACTAGCTGATCCTGTTTTTGGAAAATGAAGAACTGGGGTTCCTTTATATCTGGGAGAAGTTGTGGTTTCCGGGTATTCAAAACAAGAAGAAGAAGTTGAATCACTCGTGCTCTTGCAAGAGAAACAATGAGAATTAGAGTAATTATTATTGTTTCCTGTTCTTGAAGTGCGTTTGTGTTTTGTGAAGGAGAGTGGCTTGAAAGGAGAAGGCTGCTGGATGAGAGACGTGTTTGGTAAAACACATGCCGTTAAAGTGAGCATTTGCGCACCGTGGTGTCTTCTTCTTCTTCTTCTTGTTTGTTTTTTTTTAAAAGAAAAATCTTCTGTAGTAGTTAGGGTCGCAGGGATAAATTTGGGAGAGCCGTTGGCTTTTTCCCACTCGACGGTGGCTTATTTTCCCTTGTAAAACAACGGCGTCGTTTGAAACGAATAGCTTTGATTTAGGAAGATGGGTGGTCCTGATAACGACACCGTTTTATCTCTCGAAGAAAAAGCTAAAACCTCGAGAAAATATCAGAATCAGATGGTTCCATTTTTTATTTTTTATTTTCTAATACCCACCCCTCTTTTCTTCCTCTTAAATCCGAATCTCTTTTCTCTGTTTGTCACTGGTTAGTTGATAAATTAGAAGCCCTAGGAAAAAACTGAAAAGGGAAACTAATAATGGAGCTGGCTTGTGCTTCTGTGCAGGCTTCCTGCTCTCTGACTGTATCGGCTTCTTCAATCACCTCGCGACGTCGCTCTACTTCTCTCTCCTTCTTCCGATGTTCATTTTCAAACCCTATTATCTCTTCAAAACTCACTGGTAATATATAGCCCCTCTTCTAGCTCTTCCTCCTCCTCCTCCTCCTCCTCCTCCTCCTCTCTCTCTCTCTCTCTCATATATATATAGACACCCATAATCAAAAGCAGTTGTTTAATGATTTTTTTATTTATTTCGGTAATTGCCACAAGTTGGGTTTTTTAGAGAGAAAAATTGCTTATATTTGATGAAATTCCAGGGTGTAGCTTACCTGTTAAGTCAGCGAGGCGGCGAAAATCCTCTCTTGTTGCTGCTTTTGAGGGCACAACTACTGTACCTAGTGATTGTGAAGGAGAGAAGTTGTCATTTTCTGATTCGTCTGAACCATCGGCTATTAACGATGACGAAAATGATGGTAAAATGGCACGAGTATGCGATAAATTAATTGATGTTTTCATGGTCGACAAGCCCACTCCAACTGACTGGAGAAAGTTGCTTGCTTTTAGTAAGGAATGGAACAATTTACGGCCTCATTTCTACAAGAGGTCTCAGGAACGAGCGGATAGCGAGGATGATCCTGGGAAGAAGCATAATTTACTCAGGTTTGCAAGGAAATTTAAAGAGGTTGGTTCTCAGTATTTAATGAAGCTTGTATTTATGTGAATTCCCTATTTTACTTGGCTGGCAATGCGACATCTTTCTTAATTGTGTTCGTGTTTTGGTATGGATTAATTTGTGAATTTTGTTTCAACAGATTGATGAAGATATTCAGAGGCATAATGAACTTCTTGGGGTGATCAAGAATGAACCATCGGAGTTGAGTGAAGTTGTTGCCAAGCGTCGCAAAGACTTCACGAAAGAATTTTTTGTGCATCTTTTCACTGTAGCACAATCATATCATGACAATCCAAGTGATCAAAATGGTGAGTATGTGCCCTCACCTTTTTGATGATGTATTCATTGATAATTTATTTGTGTGAACATTGTATTCCTAGTTGGTTGTGGCGGGGTGATTAGACATTGAGTCTCAGGCTTGTTTGACATTGCGGCTCCTGCGGTGGTTGAGGTTAAAAAAAAAATAGTTTTATAAAAAAACATTTTTAGTTGAGGTTCATAAATGAAACTGAGATTGAGTTTGAAGTTTAATGAAAAATACTTTTATGTGTTTGGTTGCCATGCTTTTTATATTGTTGTCGGCTTATTGATGATATTCTAAGCACCACCCTTACGCTACCGAACTTGATGGAGTCTGCATCTGTAATTAACCATAAGATTCGGGATACAGTTGGAAACCACCCTAGCCTCCAATCTTTTCCTTTTTATAAACCCTAACCCCCCCCGCTCTTCGCTTAGAACTTTCCTGCTGTCCCCCTTTCCCAAACAATCTACTTTTCAAGTTCCTCCTCTCTCTGTTTTCAGCTCATATTTCTCTCTTTGGATGTGGAATTGAAATTTCTTGTCTTAGCTATAATGATAAATGCTTATAATCCTAGCTCATTATGAAACCTTTGTAAGCTCATTCGGATACAGTTGGAAACCACCCTAGCCTCCAATCTTTTCCTTTTTATAAACCCTAACCCCCCTGCTCTTCGCTTAGAACTTTCCTGCTGTCCCCCTCTCCCAAAAAATCTACTTTTCAAGTTCCTCCTCTCTCTGTTTTAGCTCATATTTCTCTCTTTGGATGTGTAATTGAAATTTCTTGTCTTAGCTATAATGATAAATGCTTATAATCCTAGCTCATTATGAAACCTTTTTGTAAGGTCAGGGAATTTCCTCTTTCTCACATTTATCTGAGCTTTGTGAACCTTATAATCCCATCAATTAATTCCCATTTCTTTTTCTTGTTGATGATCAGTGGGTTGATTTTTGTCGGGGAGAGTTTGTTAGCTGGTCTCATGTGTGTGGTTTGTGTATGTTTTGGGCGAAAAGTATCTGAATGATACCTTTGTAAACTGAGGTTAAACCTTAGTTTTTGGTGGGTCCTATAGTTATAAAAACTGTGGTTGACCCTAACCAAACATCTTGACTTTGCAGTTAGCCTAAACCATAGAAGCTGTCACAGAGCCAAACACCTATTAACTGATAGCAAGATTGGAAGTTGTATAATTATGTTACCTGTAGCCAGTTCGAGAGATACAAAAAATCTAAAACTGTTATTTAAACATACATACATTTTTTCTCTCTTGAAAGATTGATTCATCTCCATGACAGTGGCGTGTGAGCTTGTGGCAGTATCAGTCAGATCTCAATCACCTTGTCTGCTGTAACTTGTTCGCTGAGATTTTCAGACAAGCGTGCTCTGTTGTCATAGTTGTTCAAAGTCCATGATTGGGAATAGGCTTTTATCCTTTATTTTCTTCAAGTATGATTGGATGCTGTTTCACTGATTGGGCTAACTTTTCATTTGTCAAAGTCTTGAACGGCAGCATGAGTGGAAAACCTGCCATTAGGATTGAGCTGAAAATACCCCCCCCCCCCTGTTTTGTCTTGTGTACTGGGTGATACTCAGTTGTATTTTCTCGTTTGTGAAGCCCTGGCAAAGCTTGGAAATGACTGTGTGGCTGCAGTACAAGCTTATGATAGTGCAACAGAGAACATGGAAGCATTGAATGCTGCAGAAATAAAGCTCCAAGATATCATCAATTCTCCTTCCTTAGATGCTGCTTGCAAGAAGATAGATGATTTGGCTGAAAAAAATAAACTTGATTCAGCTTTGGTACTGATGATCACAAAAGCATGGTCAGCTGCTAAAGAGTCCAACATGACAAAAGATGAGGTAATCTGGTCTCAGACAATTGCTCTCTTCTACATTCAGAGATAGTGGGACAAAATATTTATTAGAAGGGCAGTCATGTTACGCAGATGGATCACATGATATTGCCAAGCAGGAACCAATACAAGAAGCAATAATGTTTTTTACTGTCATGTTGTTTCCCCCCTTATAAGGGGAATGGAGCAGTGATCACTCGTTTGCTATGCCACTTTCGATCGGAATGCACAAACCAGTCCCTTGCAAAAGAATTATCAGATTCATCATTTTATTTCGTTTTGTTAGATTGTTGCTCTAGCGTGGATCATCTGTTGCTCTGTATTGCAGGTCAAGGATGTACTGTATCACCTATACAAAACATCAGTAGCTAATCTTCAGAGGAATGTGCCTAAGGACATTAGAATACTAAAGTATCTTCTCACAATTGAGGATCGTGAGGAGTGGTTGTGTGCCTTAAATGATGCATTTACTCAAGGAGAAGAACTTGAAGGGAAGGATGTGGACTCCCTATACACGTATGTATATGAACTTTTTTTGTTTTATTCTTATTGTGAATGAATTTATCAGCTCATTGCGAGATTGATTGACTAAACATCCTTAGTCAAGGTTTCATGCATTTACCTGGCTGTTTCTTGACCAAGGGAAATTATCCTGATTGAATACTTTTGTTAAAAAATCATTAAGAAAATGATGTATCGATAGGTAGGTTGCTTTGTTGGTTGATTAGATCCTTCACTTTTTAATTGCTGCTTCTGTAGGACCCCAGAAAAGCTATACAGCTGGATAAAAGTTATGGTGGATGCTTACCATTTAAGTCAAGAAGGCACACTCATGAGGGAGGCTAGAGATCTGATGAATCCAAAGATTATAAAAAAGATGGAGGAACTGAAGAAGGTAGTTAAAGACCATTACATGTGACGAAGAGGTGAGAGGAACTTTCCGGAAGCATTCATATATTTTCCCTGATACGGATCCTTGACCACGTGATTCTGGACCTGAAAGTCAACCTTGATTAGTGATTAGTCCTCTAGGTTTTTGTTTTTAGAAACCAAATTCTGCATGCAACTGAGCCTCTGTACTTGCATGGAAGAAACCTTTTTATATATATATATATATAAACATGTTACGGGTTTTTTAAATGAAGTAACCTAATGTTTGTCAGGTTTCTCCATCTTCGTTTAAGCAGGGATGGATGGATGGATGGATGGATATATCCTCTTGTTCAATTTAATTTATTTGTACTTTTAATGGCAAGTAAAGTTGGAAATTGGATGCTCATTCCCGTAAGCTAAGAAACTTGGG
Organism: Salix exigua; assembly: GCA_032356905.1. Classification (NCBI taxonomy): domain Eukaryota; kingdom Viridiplantae; phylum Streptophyta; class Magnoliopsida; order Malpighiales; family Salicaceae; genus Salix; species Salix exigua. Next base: position 12,648,714 of record CM063592.1, read on the forward strand.
CCTTAAAGCCCTTGAAGGTACCTATCCCAGCTTGCAGGCCCAAGGCTAAGCTTCGAAAGAAGGTCAGGAGTGCCACGTGGTTACACTTTTAACCGACTCAAAATATGTCTCCGGTCACTCCATGATGTGAAAACCTCAGGGGTCTATGTAATTCATCTGAAGTTTCTTATCGAAACGGGGCCCAAGCCCAAAACTTGAAGCCATCTCATTGGCAGAAAATGAAAATTGCTGGCTCCAGCAATGATTCCGCAATACTCTTCAAGGACGGACTTGTAATTAAACCAACCTGATTCTGAATCCGACGACGATAAAGTCGCCGTTGACAACTTCCACTTCCGGTACCGTTTAATAAAAGCTGTTTTATTAGCTATAGAGAATTATATGGTTCAGGAGGAAGGAGGGGCTATTGATAGAGACTCATTGTGGCAGATTATTTGGAAGTGGAAAGGATTGGAACGGATCAGAGTTTTTCATTGGAATGTAGGCCACAATGCTATTATGACTAATAAGGAGAGATGGAGAAGGAAGATGTTAGATAGTAGATATTGTGGTAGTTGTGACAACGTAGTAGAATCGATAACCCACACGTTACGAGATTGCCCTAAAGCTCGTAAAATTTGGGAGGTTTTTGTCAACACTGGAGAGAGAAATCTGTTTTTCAGCCAGAATTGGTATGCATGGTTGGTTGCTAATTTAACTGTCAGAAAGGAAAGCACCCGGTATGGTGATTGACATCTAGTTTTCGGTATAACCTTATGGTATATTTGGAAAGAGAGATGCAATACAATATTTGGAGGGGACTAGGGGAATTGGTTTAGGACTGTTTTGGCTATAAAACGAATGGTTGATGATAGTAAGAAAAATCAACAAATTGGAAATGAAAATTCAACGGAGGTGGCTAACATAGGATGGAAATACCCAGCGGAAGGATGGATCAAGCTTAACGTGGACGGCTGCAGCAAAGGTAACCTAGGGATAGCGGGTGCGGGAGAGGTAATCCGGGATCATATGGGAACTTGGATCGGGGGTTTTGCTAGAAACATTGGAATTTGTTCGTCGGTGACGGCAGAATTATGGGCATTCTATGTGGGGTTGAATTTGACTTGGCATAAAGGGTTTAGGAAAGTAGCTTGGGAGTCAGATTCCAGAGTTGTAATTGGGCTAATTAATGGGGAGAGTGTGAGAGTGGATCGAAATTTTAATTTGATTATGCAAATTAAAAATATTTTAAGTAGGAATTGGGAGGTGAGTATTTTACATGTTTATCGATAGGTCAATTGTGTAGCTGATTGGTTGGCGCTAACTAAGGACTTATTGGTTAGGGGGGCGGATACCATATTCAATCCTCCGTCTGAGATTTATCCCTTATTTTACTATGACCTCATTAGCTCTATTATTCTTTGTTTAATTTAGAAGGAATTACCCCCCGATCTTTACCAAAAAAAAACTATAGAGAATTAAGAGGTAAAGTGAAATAGCAATTTTCAGGTGCAATATATGCTTTAGACTTATGTGGTCCGTATGAATTTTGAAATAGCTCCCATATAAATAATGTTCCCACTTGGTTACTGCATGCAAAATAGCCATAATCTCCTTATAAATTAACATGGCCTGCTGTTATGGCCACAAGGATCTGCTGATAAAAGTAATGGGGGTGTCTCTCTTGTATAAGAATTACTCCTACCCTTGCTATTTATTGTCTCCACCGCACATAGTTTGTGTAGGTTAGGAAGGGCCACAACTAGGGCCTTGGACATTAGTTTTTTTGAGCTGATTGAATGCTCTTGCAGACTCTTCATTCCATCCCACAGAATTGTTCTTTAATAATTAAGTCAATGACTTGTAAATGGCCCAGTAACCCTTGACAAATCTCCTATTGTAGTTAGTCTATCTAGAAATCTCCTCAGTTATTTCAGGTTTTTAGGCATTGGGCAACTAATGATAACATGTATTTTGTGAGGGTCAATGACTAACCATTGTTTATAAATTGTATGACCTAAATACTTTATATGCTCAATGTAGCTACCAACTACTTTACCCTTAATAACATAAAAATTCTATAAATACTTATAATGGTATAAGAGTTTGACTATAAACTAGTATACCATTAAACAATATTAAAATGAATTTCCTTAAGTGTTATTTGAAATCTTCATCCATTAAGCTTTGAAAAAAACGTCTGGGATATTTGTGAGTCCAAAAGACATGGCCCAAAACTTATAATGCCCTTTATGAGTCTTAAATGGTGTTTTGAATTCCTTCTCACTTGTCATTCTAATTTGGTGGTATCCAGATTTGAGGTCAAACTTGGAAAACATAGCTACTCTCATAAGCTCTTCTAGTAACTCTTCTATCATAGAGATTGAGTAATTGTCTTCGATGGTGAGCTTATTCAAATCCCTATAATCTATACATAGTCTCTAAGTAGATTATTTCTTTTTGACAATAACTACTAGTGGAAATGGTTATTAATTGACCAAATAATACCATCATCAATAACTCTTGGACCATTTTCTCTAACACATCTTTTTGTAGGTCTGAATACCTATAAAGCCTTAGATTCACTGTTTTATTTCAAGGGAATGGTATGATCATGGGTTCTAGAAGGTTGAAATAATCTACTAGTTGACATCCTTTAAGTTCCTTAAATAGATCTTTAAGAGATTCAATAGGTTGACATCTATTAAGATGAGATTGTGTTGTCATAAAGCCAACGGCGTAACTATCATCCTCTATACTTTTTAAGCTACTTAAATGATACCCAGCTACTTCCTTATGATTTCCTAGTAGAAAATTTAGTTGTTTCAATTTAATGGCTTGAAACTTGGTTGAATTCTTTTTATTAAACAATACCTTTTGTCCTTGCTAGTCAAAAGGCATCCATAGATGTTTGTATTTGCATAAAATGCTTCATAACATGATATCTCAATTATTCAACTGATTCCAAAAAAAAAATATAAAGCATAGATTACCTTTGTAATGCTATCACTTGTGAATGACACGTGTTATGTTGCAATATAGAAATTGCCTTCTACAAGTAAAAAGTATTGGCCTCGTGTTCTTTGTGATGTTGATCCACTCACTCGAATAATGAAAGAATTGATTTTTTAATATCCAAATGAAAAGAGGGATGGCAAGATATTGCATTCCCTCTCTAAGATTAGTTGCATTTTATTTGTGATTCATTTTGAACTTAAGTAACCATTCTGTCATTGTGTTATCAAGTTTATGATAAAATCTGTAAGAGAAATGTAATTTGTTTCAGCAAATAGCTTTGATGGGGCCTCCTCATGTTGATTCCCAAAATAGTCAAAAAATTCCACCTTGCCATTTCCTTAATTAAGATTATAGAAGTTGGTTTTGTTACAATTCAAATTGAAATTGGATCGATTTGCTGGAAATTTTTTTGGGAGTGACCAAGACTGGTTCAATTGGCTTTCTAGGAACGACAAATTTTAATAAAAAGTAGAAATAATGATTGCTAGATATAAGCAACTCAAAATACCAGTTGTCACTTTCCATGTTTATTCATCTTGATTATCAAGAACTAAGAAGGTGTTTAAAGGTAAGTTTTAAAAGTGTTTTTTAAAGAATTTTTTTTATTTTTTATTTTAAATTATTCTTTTTATGTTTCCAAATTATTTTAGTATGTTGATGTTATAAATAATTTTTTAAATAGTTTTTTCCCTAACACTGCCTCTGGTATATATTTTGTTGAGCCTTCCTAGAAAAAAGGTAGTTATGGTATAAGGTGGTCTTTGTTCCCTACCTTTTTTTAGGAGTGAGACATGGAAAACATTGTGCACCCTAACCTCTTTGGGAAGCTTCAATTGGGAAGCCATACTTCCTATCTTTTTAATTTGAAACTAGTAGTAAAATTGATAAGCTAACTTTTGTTATTTTATCGATGAAATGATTAATTGATAGAATGGACAAAGCTTAAGATATACCTATTCCCCTCTTCATATTTTAGCATTTCCTCCTTTTATTAGATTGTATCTTCTACATGTTTAATGCTTTGAGTAAACTTTATTTATTGTTGTGTAATGATTTGTTCTATGTTTGAGATGATCCTGAACCACTTGGTTTTGAATTGGTGGTTTATAAATTTAAAGGACCTTTAAAGGGTAGTTTGTAGGGAACAATAATAGTTTGTATTATACCATAACTCTTTTTGTGGAATTGTATTATACCATAGTATTTTTATCGGGAAAAGCTAACCCCTCCATTGAAATTGATGGTCAATGTCTTTGTGGAATTGGAAGTGGTTGCATTAGACTAGTGGTTTGATTTTACCATAGTCTTTTGACACACCTTACACCTTTTGGTGTAAGCTTTTGCCTCAAATTCCATGCATACCCAAAGGAAATCTCTCTAAGGCTCTTCTCAAATCTAGAATGCCCTACTATAGGACTATTATGAAAATATTTATTAGGCTTGAATGGGCAATGTTTTCTTATGTAGTTCCTCCTTTTGTAATTAGTAACCCATATTGTAGTTTGTATTTTAGTGCCTTGGGTGAATCCTATTCTAGTTGTTTAAAGATTTTTTTAACCAAGGACATTGTAATAGGCAATAATTCTCTACTAGTTAGCTCTTCTAGTCTTTTAAATAAGGTATCCATAACTAAATTATCCTTTTGAACCTTGTTGTTCACTACTAGTTGAACTAAAGTTTTGATTTTCTATTCTATACGGTATTTAAAACTTTTGTTTGATTAGTCATGATTATGAATGTCTAGCTCATTATATAAGATCACCACTTCTACATTGACATCAAAATTATTAGAAATTCTTTTCTCATATATTGACGTCCCTTCCCTTTCATTAGTGGATAAGACATTGTCTACTAGAGTTGTTGGAAAGCCTTTTCAATTTTTGGGTTATAACGTAAAGCCTTATTTTTAAACACACTAGTTAATAGGCTAAATAGGATACCATTTTTATTTTATTTTTATGAATCGACAATAATAATTAGTTAGGCCTAAAAACCCTTTTAAGGTGTTAATGCTATTAGGCTTAGGCCATTCTACCATGACTTTTATCTTTTAGGATTTTCATTAGCTCACGCCTTATATATAACACGAGCCATAAACCCGCGCTCCGCCGCAAGGATTAAAATTTTTTTAATTTTTTTTTCTAGTTTTAATACATATAAGTTTTTTATTTTGAATTTTGGTTTTTTTTTTTAGTTTAGTTTCTAAAAAAGTAAAATTACTAAAACATCCCACTAACAATTCTTGGTTTTTATCTTATTTGAAGATATTATGATTATTGTACTATGCACAAAAATGAAAAAAAAAATAAAAATACCTTTGATACCATAACATTATTTTAAACACATTTTAGATAATAAAATAAATATATAAAAAACTAATATACATTTTAAAAAGTTTTATGACACCGCATGCGTCATCCGAAATGTGCATGAGCTCTGAAATTGATGTCATGCTCACAACACCTGACAAAAAATATAATTAAAAATTGGTAAATTATCAATACACCCCTATAACCAACTCTTGGATTTTATCTTATATGGGGTATATACGTACTTATAGAACTCGTGGTGCGCATCAGCTGACCCGGATACCTCGATTATAAAAAAAGAGTTTGAGGATTAGTCATGTTATGCTTAAGCTCACACAGAGACCCAAGTTATAAAAAAATATATAAGTGAAAAAAAACAAAAAACAAAAAGCTTAAGTTGGCCCAGAGACATCGGTTATAAAAAAAATATATAAGTGAAAAATAAGTATAAGCATGAAAGCACTGTAGCAATCCATATTGTTTTTTTTTAATCAGTCCGGGAATTAGTCGTGGTGCTCTTAAGCTGGATTGGAGACAGCAGTAACAAAAAATATATAAGTGAACATAAAAAAGTATAAGGAAAAAAAATAATAAATTGGTCTAGGGATTAGTCGGTAGTGCGTCCAAGTCGACTCGGACATCCTGATTATCAAAAACAAATTTGTTCTGAGAGTGGTGGTGGTGCACTTAGGCTTGCCTGGAGATCCTGGTTATAGAAAAAATATGTAAGTGAAAAAAAACAAAAAATATAAGTGTGAGAGAACTGCAACAATTTATATTGTTTTTATAAAAATTCGCTTCAGGAATTAGTCGTGGTATGCTTAGGCTGACCCGAAGACCCCGGTTATAAAAAAAAATATAAGTGAACAAAACAAAAGTATAAGAAAAAAAGGAAAAAAATGTATCAGCTAGAAAGCACTTAAGAAAAAAAACGTGGGTCTAAGGATTGTCGTGGTATGCATAAAGTGGCATGAACACCCTGGTCATCAAAAAAATTAGATCTTGGGATTAATCGTGGTGCTCTTAAGCTAGCTTGGACACCATAATTATAAAAAAAAGAAAAAAAGAAATATAAGTGGAAAAGAAAAAAATATAAAAAATATAACAGGAAAAAAATGTTATGGGAAAAAAACGAAAAAAAATATAATAAGAAAAAAAAAGAAACATAATAAGGAAAAAAAGACAAAAAAAGAAGCAAAAAACAGGGAAAAAATATTGTAGCGGGAAAAGCATTGTTGCAATCAACAATGCTATGTATTGGGAGCTACAATGTTGTCCACACATTATTTACAACCCATAGTGTTTTTTTAACTCGTTCGAGAATTAGTCGTGGTATGTTTAAGTTGACTAGGAGACCCCAATTATAAATTATTTTTGGTCCGGGCATAAGGAAAAAAAGTATAAGGAAAAAAAATTAAAAAATAATAAATTGGTACAGAGACTAGTCGTGATACGCACAAGCTGGTCTGAACACCCTAATTATCAAAACACAATTTGGTCTGGGGATTAGTTGTGGTGCGCTTAAGGTGACCCATAAATCCTAGTTATAAAAAGAATATACAAGTAGTAATAATAATAATAATAATAATAATAATAATAATAATAATAATAATAATAATAAAAAAGCTTAAGTCGGCTTAGAGACCATTGTCATAAAAAAATATATAAGTTAAAGAGAAAAAATAAGTGTGAAAAACACTGTAGCAATCCATATTGTTTTAAAAACAAATTCAGTACCCAAATTAGTCGTGGTGTACTTAAGTTGACCCGTACACCCGAGCTTGTAAAAAAATGTACAGTGAACAAAACAAAAGTATAAGAAAAAAATAACAACGGAAAGCACCTTAGCAAAAAAAAAAGGTCCGAGGATTACTCATGGTATGCATAAGTCAGGCGTGGACACCCTAGTTATATTAAAAAAAATTGGATCCGGGGATTAATTATGGTACGCTTAAACTAGTCCGGACACCCTGACCATAAAAAACAAAAAATATATGTATAAGTAGAAAAAAAAATTAAAAAAAGTATAACCAACAAAAAAAATATTTCATGGAAAAAATAGGAAAAAAATATAATAAAAAAATGAAAAAAAAATGAAAAACAAACTATAAAAAAAATTAGATCCTAGGATTAATTGTGGTGTGCTTAAGTTAGCCCAAACACCCTGATTATAAAAAACAAATGAAATTATATATAAGTAGAAAAAGAAAAAAAATATAATTAGTAAAAAAGTATTTCATGAAAAAAATTAGAAAAAAAGAAAAAGCAAAAAAGAAAAAGAGAAACATTGTAGAAATCCACGATTGCTTTGTGTGGGGAGCTACAGTTAATTCCCCAAACGGTTTAGTTTCTTTGTAATTGTAATATCTCAAGTATTCAAATTTATTAAACACAATTGTACATTTACATTTTTAGTATGCATTTTATACTAGCTCATAACTTTTCAAACAAACTTAAAATGACTAATATGCTTTGTTTTATTCTTGTTTTATACTAATTAAAATGTCTACAAAAAGCATTAAAGGAAATTGTCTAAGGAATGGTTGGAATACCTTATTCATGAGACTTTGCAATATAAATGGTATCTTAATTAGCCTCAATGGAAGCATCAAAAACCTGTAATGCCTTTCATGTGTCTAAAATGTCATCTCTAGAATGTCATCAGACTTCAATATCATTTAATGATAACCTAACCAATGATCTAGTTTAAAAAACAAGAGTGGCTCCGTATAATTCATCCAAGAGTCTACCCATGTTCTCCATAACCCATTTGACTTTATAATCAATATAACAGGGGTTAAAAAGGTAATTTTACTAGGTCTTATGATTCCAAATGATAATAACTTCTTAACTATATTTTTAATCTGTTAAACTTCTTAGCTAAATTTCTTCTCTGTTAAATTTTGAAGGGTGTTTTTTTACATTTTGATCCATATGTTCAATCTCAAAGAAAATAAATTGGCTGGCTCCAAGAAGAAGCTAAGAATAAAAACCGAAATTGGCAGGTCTATCAATGCATGAATGAACCAAATTGCTTTGAATGGAAAAAAAAGAAGCATGGGCAAGCATTTAACAATTGCTAGAATGAAGCTGAGCAGGTTCGCCGTAGCTGGAATCGTGGCATGGGAGTGAGATCAGACGATAAGAGAATGTCCAGTTCCTGCAAAAACAATCAAGTTGACTGAAATGAACTCTCGTAATTTAGTACTTGCTCATCTCAGAGTAGTGAGAATGCTGTACCTTTTGCTTCTTGAGCCAGTTATTTGTTTTTCTAGAATGGAACACTACGTGCTCCAACTGGTTGGTATAAGCCTGTATATATCCATGCAAACCAGCGGTTAGTATTCAACAAGGAAGTCTTCTGTGGAAGAGAAAAACGTATTCCAGTGAGCTCGGATTTGGATGATGACCTGTTTCCTTGCTCTTGACCTCGCAGCCGACTCTCGATTCTTGATCATCCTCTTCTGCCTTCTCTCGATCGTCTTCTTCATCATCTCATCTGTAAAACGACACTTCTTTTCAGCTGCTACCTGCGACTCTGAAGATGTCGCTGAGCCTGGCATCACAGTCATAGGCAGTTGGTTCGCCGAGTATCCACCAATATTCACGACAGGGTTCTCGTAAACAGCTTCAGACGTATAGAAATTTGAATCCAACAGAGTCATCTGCTGCTGCTGCTGCTGCTGCACATCAGCCATCCGAAACTGTAACAAATCTGTCTGGTGTGACACTACAGCCATTGGATCGACCTCCATAATTGGCTGGTGATTAAACAGTGCTCCATTTTGATTTCCCATACTGATTACACCGGCACGAACTAGAAAATCCTCAAGCGTGGTTTCTCCAAGTTGTTTCTGAGCTGATTGGTTATCCAAAGCATTTACGTGTTCTTGGCTGGCAATTTCCCTCCACACCTCATCGATATGTTTTTTACTTGATGCTCCATTCAGATTACAATTCCCGAGGAACGACGAGGAAGAAGAAGAAGAAGAAGAAGGAGGGTTTTGCATCAGCTGACTTTCTTCAACCGATCTCACATTTCTGAGCTCATTTATATTCATACTATTCAAAGGCTCCTCCCCTACATTTCCCTGCTGATCATGCGCCTCGTCAAATGTGAGATTGTACAGGGACTCCTGTCCAGAACGAGATCGGAATTGTTGCCCCTGGCCCCCATTTGATGGCAACAAAGGTCTATTATCCATGCACCAAACACTAGCCTAGGTTGGCTATATTAAACAAAACAAAAAAAAGTGAATGTAGGACAACTTTCAAATATATCAATAAGATCAGATTAAGTTAAACGTCAGCAGATCACAAAGGACTCACTTTCACTAGCGAGAGTAAAATATGATCAGACTAACTAGAGAAAAGATCAGGGTTTTCTACTTTGTGATAGCTGGCAAAGAAGAACGTTAATCATGTTGAAGAGTTGCTGACGATGTGAAGGTTTCATGGAAGAGCTAGAAGAGGCTGAGGAGCACATGTGAGGGGGAGATATTGATCATACCCCAGACAGATCGAAGATCCAGTCAGGAAAAACAACTGATTTGTCAAGTGTGGATCCTATTTTTAGACTATGATTTATAATAGAGAGAGGATGGGTGAGATCCCAGAGTAGTCATCTCAACCAACAGCAACAGCTGATTTGGATGCATGTTTAGTGGGATTTAGAGATAAAATTCAAGACTCAATACCCAATCCAAACCTCATTGCTTTCACATTTTCCTCCTCTCCTGTTATTGTTACTGCTGAGTGTGTGTGTATATATATATATACTAGCCAATGCTCCCGCGTCTCGTCACAGACGGCACCATATATTTTTTTAACACAAAAAAATATTAATTATATATTTTTTTTATTATAATATAAATTTACTCAAAATAATAAATCTGCTTACAGAATTCCTGTAAAATGCAAGTTTTCTATAAATATATGAATTTTAGTTCGATATAAATTTATCTGTTTACTAGGTTTCAACAAAATAACCAACATAAAATTATCATCATTATTAAAAAATTAAGAAGATTAGATATTTGAATTGTTGAAATCGTTGTATTAAGATTAGTTCATTTTATAATTCAATTTAAATCACATTTAAAGACAGAATATAAATTGTGAAAAGACTTGTAATAATTAAATAACAAAAATTAGTTAATTTTCTACCCATAAAAAGACAAAAACATAAATTAAAAATCCATCCCTACGTCACCGTCATTTTCATTACTATAACAGTTAAAATTATTATCAACATTACTGCCCAAACAATTAAAATCATTAAATTGCCTTGAAAAAAAATCAAAACATTTTAGAAAAAAAATAATCATTATTATTGCGCGAAAAATAAAATCATCTAATCCAAAAAACAGATAAAATAACAGAAAAAAATACAAAGGAAAAAGGGAGCAATATTATTTTTAAAATTATCACCGATATAAATTAAAATTTCAAAACGGAACCTAATAAAATTAAACCTCCAACAAAAAATGAGCTGAAAAAATAATAATCTTAAAGAATAAATGAATAAATACGGACATAAAACAAATATTGTCCAAGAAGGACCATAAAAAAGAAAGAAATGAACACTAAATAAAAATTTAAAAGAATAAGTGTCAAATGAAAAACAAAATATATAATTAATTCTAATTGATTGGCAAAACTGCAAGAGATCAAAACTTTGAGACCGAAAAACAATAAAGAGATTTTTAAAAGTAAAATGCAATGTAACCAATATAAATTAAAATTTCATAACAGAACCGAATAAAAATAAAACCTCAAAAAAAAAATAAAGCTAAAAATATTAACTACAAAAACAAAAAGCATAAATGTGGACAAAAAATAAACACTTTCCAAAGAGGATCAAAAGACCAAAGAAATTAATACCAAATAAAAAAAATTAAAAGAATAAGCAACAAAAAAAAAATCTAATTGAAGGAAAAAATGAAATAAATCAAAATTTCAGGACTAAAAAACAATAAAGGAATTTTAAAAAAATCAATATATTGCAATTGCTGAAAAAATTAAAAGAATAAGGACCAAAATAAAACTAAATATATATGACCAATTTCAATTGGAGGACAAAATTACAACAAATTAAACTTGCATAGCAAAATTATTAAAGGAACGAAAAACATACCAAAAATCAAAAGTTCTAATAGATAATATATATATATATATATATATATATATATATATATATATATATATATATATATATATCAAGGAGAAAAGAGAGAAAAAGGGGGGAAATCAGGAAAATAAAGAAGAAAGAAAAAGGAAATAAAATAACTTCTCTTGTGTAACTTACTACGCTGAATGTAGGACCCAAACATCCTTCCTAGACCATTATGAATAACGACAATATCTGTATTCTTCCATGGTCACCACCAAGGTCAAACCCAAAAGTCATCCCTACAACTATATTTTTCTTCCTCTCCACTAATCATTGTACTAGGAGCTTCTCCACCATCTTTAGCCCCACCAGTTGCAATGTGAAATTAAGTTAATCCTATTTAAAATAGAATTATTGTTGGGTCATTAAAATTAATATATAATGGAAATAATAAAACAAATTTTTTTGGTAGTATCTAAGATCCCATCAAACATATCTAGAGTTGTATAAGATTTACTTGAATATTTGATCTTATTCGATTTTGATTAAACTCTTTTTTTTTCTCTCTTTCCACCTTGCATATAGATTTAACAATCAATACTATTTCAAAACTTGTGAAACATTTTTTTCCCCTTATGACCATTCAAAAAATTTATATAGTTTATGTTATATCTAATGTCTTTGCAAGTGACATTCTATTTAAAAGTCAGAATTTTCATGGTTTCCTCGTCCAGCGAGGATACAACCAGCATTTTAAAAATGATGTCATCACAAAGATCTTATTCATCACATATCATCTTTATAGCCTCTTCCTTCCAAGAGTAATGGTGATCCGCAATTGAAGAAGAAACAAAGAAGACCGTGCCCAATAAATCATGACTGTCCAATATCTTAGACACTCAGGACTAAAAGCTACCAGGATTAAAAAAAAAATGATCTAGAAAATTGATTTAAAATTCTCATCTCAAAATTAATGAAATCTGTAGTCTAAATTCAAGACAAAATGCAACAATAAATGAATCCTAAAGAAAAAACTTCACTCGTGAGCATATGCAGAGAACATATCTTTCTCATATGTTGTATTGCAATTGTTTATATATATATATATATATATAAATGTGAAAATTAAATCAGGAGACATAGACACGAATCATGCATTTACAAACAACTCTTATGAATTATCCTCATTCAAGGATACCATTTATAATAACCATACCAAAAGAAACAAAATAAGCCCTTTAAATATGTCATTCTTTCTTTTTTATTTTATAACAACATTTATATCCTTTATCCAAATCAAACCACTATTATAAACTCTCAATATGATCATAACCTGTTTCTTTTCCTTTAATGCATCTAATTTAGTTGCTTCATGACCTCCTTTCCTCTTCTAGAATCTACCAGCATAGGTTGCATTTCGACCTTTGCCTAGATGTTTCACTCTAGTTGGAGTTACAAAACTTGTTTTCAGTGAGGTTGATCTCGATGATAAGATAAAATACAAGGCTACAATTCTCCTAAAAAGAAGAAAACCCGATTCTGTCCCCAACCCTTACAAAAGTTATCATGAATATGATAGATCTGTTGCTCTACAAAGTCTGTCTTCTATAGTCACCTTCGGTGAACCTTAACTAGGATTCTAAAATTCCAAATTAAATTAAATTCATTTTCTTGTATGGCACACAACCAGAATACAACTTATATGAAGAACACTGATTTTAATTCTTTTATTTTTCCACTCAGATTTTCTCCAAAATTGAAATGATAAATCTATTCACCTGTTAATTTCTGCATCATATACAGTTCCTCCCCTCCTAATTCTACTTCCTTTAATCCATCTTAACTTTCTTAGCATATCATATACCTATGTAAGTTTTATTAAATTAGGTTACCCCCCTTCATAGAATCAATGTTTAACATAATTGTATGTTTTATTAAATTTCCTAACAATATCCTTCTAGTTCATGTTTTTCTATTCCTATATGCATATGTGAGTGCTTGACAAGCTAAGGGCCTATGTAGTTACCAAAATCATGCTTATGTGATGACATTAGGAGTGGCGAATAGTTTTCTTTCTAGTCGTGCGATGTATGCTCACAGAGGAGATCCGATCAGGTTGTGGTGGATTGTTTTTTCTTTTCTCTTTTATGCCCTTGAAATTCATGCATGACCTTCCAAAAACTAATTGTATTCTCTTGTTTGTACTATTTATTTAGCTTTTGATGGTTTTTGAAGTTAACTTTTATTTTTTTAATTTTTATTTTTTTAATTTTTAATTTGGCGTCTCTACTTTTGATTGCTGTATTTTATTCTTTTCTTGATTATTATTTTTTTACAATTTCATCCCTTACAATTTTATTGAATTTATTTTTTAAATTCATTTTGGCCTCATTACTTTTATTGCTATATTCTCATCTTTTTCTTGATTTATCTTTTTTTTTATCCTTTCAATTACGTTTTTATTCTTTTTCTTTTTTTATTTAATTTATCCCCTAATTATTTTCTATCAATTATCCCTTATTTATTTTCTTTCATTTTTTATACCATATTTGGTTTGTCTTGTTTGGATTTTAAATTGTGTTACTCTTTGATATTTCACTTTTTTATTTTTCATAGTTTCCATTCATGAGTGCAATCCTTTATTGATTTTTTTTATAAAAAAAATTGATCATTTGACATTTTGTTACGAGGCTTGTTTGTTCTACTTTTATTTATTTTAAGTTATATTGATCTCATTCCATAGGAATAAGTGAGGTAGGTTAACAATGATTGACTCAAATTTCATGTTCTCAATTGTTTTATGATTTGTTTTACAATTTCATTATTTAACATTAAATTGTTGATCCTATAGCTATGCAATTTTCTCACTTTTTTTTTTCATGGTTAGTCAAGCTAATCTCGGTCAATTTGTATTATTTATCTCAATTTTTTTATTTATTCAACTTTGGTCTTTTTTGCTACATCTTGTTTTAGAGTCTAATTCTTTTTAATCCTGACCTCGTGCTGAGAGTATTGGGTTGGTCATGTTAACTCGGGTTAACCAAGGTTAACTCAGGTTTTGTCTTGATTTTTTGTGACTTTTATTTTTATTATTTTGCATTAAATTATATGCCCTTTAGCTTTGCTATTTTTTTCTCTTTTCTTTTTGTTTTGTTATTTCACGGGTAGGTTGGTCGAGCTAACTCGGGACAACTTGTATTTGCTTTAGCAATTTTTTTTATTTAACTTCAATCTTTTTTTGTTAGGTCCCTCATTAAAAAGTTTAGTTTTTTTTTTATCCTAATCTCATGATTGGTAGGTTAGTCGAGTTAGCTCGAGTAGAGTTGATTTAGATTTTCTTCCCTCAATTTTTTATGATTTTTTTTTCAATTTTTTATTCTGCGTTTTGTCATTTTCTTACAAGTCATGCTTTCTTCTTCTTCAAAGTTATATTTTCTGAAGAATTGTTTTGGTGTTCATTTTTTACACAAGTTAGAAGCCTTAAACTTTACAGTTTCTTTTCGTTTTGTTTTCTGTAGCTTGTTTCAGTCTTTTAATAATAAAACGGGTCACATTTCACTGAATCTAACTCTAATTTCTTGGGTTAACATCGTCTAAATATAATTTCTTACACTGATAAACGATGGCTTGACCCACAGCGCAGCCCAACCTAGTTTACCATGATCAATCACGAACTCCTTAGAAGGTACTGCTTGTGCTTGCAATGGCATATCAGGTCTAAAAGTCTAGCACACAGCTCCTTCAGCCACCAAAGATCTAAGCAGGCAATGAAAAAGTGAACGTGGGGCTGGTGTAAATGATGCCCCTGAAGCTGGGAAGGAAATTCCGTCCCAAGTGTCTTGCTAGTGCAGTGACAGTGATACGATACATCTTTTGCAAAAGATGTAGAGATTGTGATATGTGAGTGTGCTCTGAGTTGTACTTCTCTTAAGAAACAACCATCACGCATCTTGGACCTGAGAATATGCCCTAAACATTTTTGACCCTCTCTTTAGAATCCAACTGGCTTTGCCACTTGAAATGCACCTTAGACTTTCAGGGCTGAGGCAGCATCAACCACGTATAGAAGGAGCAAATGCTCATGGTATTTCCTTCTCTGTTGCCACCGAATTTAGCATAGAAGCATTACTTTATTCAAATGCTTTTCAAGATTCCTTGTTGGTTTGTTCAAAATAACTTTGATAGCTGTATGGATTCTCCTCTGAAAATAAATAAAAAATAAAAAAGCTAAGAATTTGTTGTTATTAATTCATTAAAGAAAAAAAACAATTGTTTTTTCTTTATTTCGTCGTCTTCTACTTTCCTTTTCCCTTTCCAAACCAGAAGTATTTTTCAGTGGTACATTACTAACTTTTTATATGCAGGTTTTATTGCTGATTTTTTTTTTACATAATTATTGTATATATTTGGTATCAAATTAAAGGGAGGATAATTTGATCCTCTTTAACATTGCGTTTCAAAAGTATAATTTAAATTCAAAAATTTTGGTGTTCTTATATCATTTTCATGTGATGATATTAAAAATGATTTTAGAAAAATATACAAAAAAATCATTTTGATACATTTATAAACGAAAAACACTTTTAAAAACAAATTAAACAATACTTTCAAACAAGTACTTACTATGAAAAGTAAAAATTAAACTAGTAAGACACTAAGAGGAGGGTTTTGTCAATGTTGGGTTTGGGTTAAAATTGAGAGTACACTCGAATCGAACAAAGGTTTAATGTAATTGGAAAAAGATATTGCAAGAAAATTGTGTTTTATTAGGTTTAATACTTTATTTTTATTTATATCTTGGTTAATGATTGATTGAATATCTTAGATATTTTTAACTCTAGGCATTTCTTAAGAAATAATCCTACTTGAATTACATGAATCCCTCATGGAAGACACTTAGATTTATAATAAAAGGGATTGAGGTGATCAAGGGACAAATACTTATAATACATAATTAATTTAGGTCTTGTATCTCTTTCTAGCTCTATCTCTTTCTAACTATGCTTTCGAGTCATCACCTCCTAAACATAGTGTCGAAAACTTTGTCTTTCTAAGTATGCCTTATTTCTTTCTTATGATTGTGTTTTCAAAACTAGGAACCTAATTGTACCCAAGATTGAAAGACAATGCAAATTCAAGATTATCAAATTAAATGATTATCAAATGAGTTTGCACAAAAATCAAGTCTAAGGATTTATTAGACTTTTTTTATAAACCAATTTTATTTAATTACAGTCCCAATTAAATTTTTAATTAAATTTAAGAATTAATTGGGTTCAAATTAAAAGAATTAATAACTTCAAGGACTTAATTACACTTCTAATAGGTCAATTTAATTTTATTAGGGATTGGATTAGTGAAAATTCAATTTGAAAGACAATTTGGCTTAACTGGGACAATTGAAACTTCAGATGGATTTGATTTTTCCAAACTCAATCAAGTAAAATTAGGGACTCGGCTCTATGAAAATCAATGTTTATAGGCCATTTAAAGATGAAATTGAAGACCATAAATCTTTATGCAAAAAATGTGTGAATTTAGGGACCTGATTCAATTGAAAATACAAGTGAAATTGAAAATTTTAAGATTTTAAAATTTATTTAAGGAAAAAATTAAAAATATTCAAGACCAAAGACCAAGTTAAAAAAACACGTTGAAATCATAATGTCATTCTAAAACTTGGTAGGGATAAAATTGAATTTATTCTTAAAATCAAACTTCAATTAAAGACCTAATTTAAAAACAAATTGAAAAAATAAGGATTGAAATTAAAATAAGATGTTTATAACCTAATTTAAATTAAAACACAAAACAACATTTCATTGAAATGAAACTATACGTTTGGACGATAACATGTTTTGGTTTAAAACAATATTGTTTTGGTTAAACAACAGGCCAAGAAAGATAGTGTTAGATGATCGTCTTATATTGTTCATCATCATCTTCCTTTAGACAATAAAAGTTCACTAAGAAACCCTTTTTCCACTGGCATTAAATGCATAACCCATGCATGAAATAAACAATCAAGATACCTTCAATTATACCTAAACTCGTACTACACCCTAATCTATATTCTCGTTGATTTCCCACCTAAAAAACCATTCAAAAGATAACTTAAAAGGGTTGACTAGATGACCCTTAACAACCTAATATTAAAAGTACCACGTTGTTTCTTTCTAGCCAACAATAGGGGATCTTTCCTAAGGGAATCAAGGGCTGGGATTTGTAATCAAGAAAGACCTCGTAGCTCTATTTCATCCCAATAAATTTAGGTGAATTTCATATAATTATCAAGGAGAAAAGAGAGAGAAAAGAGGGGGGACATCAAGAAAATAAAGAAGAAACGAAAAGGAAATAAAATAAACTTCACTTGTGTACTACAACTTACTATGTTGAATGTAGGGCCAAAACATCCTTCCCTAACCATTATAAATAACGACGATATCCGTACTCTTCTATGGACACCACCAAGGACAAACCCAAAAGTCATCCCTACAACTATATTTTTCTTCCTCCCCACTAATCATTGTACTAGGAGATTCTCCACCATCTTCAGCTCCACCAATTGCACTGTGAAATTAAGTTAATCCTATTTAAAATAGAATTATTTTTGGGTCATTAAAATTAATATATATAATGGAAATAATAAAACAAATTTTTTAGTAGTATCTAAGATCCCATCAAACATATCTAGAGTTGTATAAAATTTACTTGAAGATTTGATCTTATTCGGTTTTGATTAAACTCTTTTCAGTTCTCTTTCCACCTTGCATATAGATTTAACAATCAATACTATTTCAAAACTTGTGAAACATTTTTTTCCCAATTCACCTAAGGTGGTTAATTCTCTTATGACCATTCAAAAAATTTATATAGTTTATGTTATATCTAATGTCTTTAGATTTGCATAAAATTATGAGAACATTTTTTTCTATTGACCATGATACATGATGAAGATTTCTTCAAAAAATATAATCTTATGATCCTTTTGAGCAAAAGATATATGAATTGAAATATCCTTATTCCTAGAAAGAATTTGTTCTTAAAAGGAACAATGGAAGGAAAATATAAGCTCAAGAATCATAAATTAACATCCAAATAGAATCTAAGTCTGAGGCTTTAATATTGGATTTTCAACCTGAAGCTCAAGAAACACAAGAACTAAGTAGATTGATAGGACACATCATGAACTGATGAGATAAAAACTTCATGGAAACTAAAAATGACAAGTTGTTCACATTTAATAAGTCTACCAATTACATGGAAGAATTATCTACTTTTGATTCTAAAAAATAAATCAAGGCCATGAAATTTGAGATGGATTCCATGGAAGATATGTATAATGGTTAATCCACTTAAAAAGATAAAATCCATTAGATATATTTTTTTTTGTGAAAAAATAAAATAAATATTAATATAAAAATTTACAAAACTAGACTAATTGTTAAAGATTATAGAAAAAAATGTTAACTCGATGAAACCTTCTTGTTGGTAGCTTTGATAAATTCATAAAGATTCTACTTATTATAGATACATACCATGGTTATAATAAAAAAAATTATTGTAACAAACCAAAATCAATTCCTTATCATTTTAAGATCATATTCAAATAATCTAATCAACACTAACAACCTCATCTTTATCAACAATAATGCTTTTTTTAATCATCCAAATTCTAATCTAAGTTCAACTAGTTTATCAATGGTTTCTTAATTTTTTAATTAAATCAACATCTTCATAGCTTTCAAATTTAACATTTCAAAAACCACAATTAATTAATACCATTTCTCTCATAGTTATCAATTTTAACAAAAGTCTCATAATTTAACCTACAAAAAAATCAATCCAATATTTATCAATCTTACAACCACAACGCATATCAAGCACTATCCTACTTAAATCATTTGATAAATATGTAGCCCAAAAATATAATATTAAAACCAAAATATAATACATAAACAATTTAAGAGCTCATTATTTGGGTGCTTGAAATTTCATCATACAATATGCTAGAAAAACTGGAACTAGCTGGGAGTGGTGGTACATGATGGAAACCAACTTTGTCTATTGCGATGCATGTCAAATACATGTGTATAGAGAAATAGTTTTATGACATTTCATTACACGCATCAATGAGGAGGAGCGGTATGTGGATGGTCCTATAAGTTACCCCATATTTTCTACTTTCTTTTTCTCTCCTTGAATGCTTGTTGGCATCAGCTCTAGAGGAGCTTGAGATTGAGGCGTTAATGGTGATGCTATTATTTGGTATTGCTAGACCTTTTAGTATGTTTTTGGTTAGTGGTGATAGATAGATAGAAAGAGAGAGAGAGGAAGCTTAGTAATGGGTCATTGATCTATGAAGGAGAAATCATCATCGAATAGAATCATGGGTGTTACTTGAGAGGAAAAAAGGATTTTAGGTTCAAGAAGGATTCATGGTTGTAGGAGAGTCATTGGCTTGGTATGAGGAGTTTAAAAGTTCATTGAAAGATAAAACATCGGGTGAAAATAAGAGAGATTGGTCACAGGGGCTTTTTTTATTACCCTTTTATATATGTTGGCGACCTAAGGCTCCTGTTTGTGGGATAAAAGGGTTATGGTTTTGTGTGTAATACTTTGATAGTGTCTATTGGTGATCAAACAATAACTAGTATCAATCATATTGATCATTAAGCTATGCTATCCCACTTGCTAAACAAATTTCCTTTTTGTTTGTTTGTTTGTTTTTTCCTCTTGTTTAATTAGCAGAACTTACGAGGCAACATGTTGCATTAGCCAACTTTTTATAGATAAATCCATGCAAATTGTTGTTTGTATGCATAATTAATTTACTTTTTTAATATGTGTAATTGGTAAGCCTTTGATTAGAATCTAGAATCACTATAAAATTTTATCAAAACCCTCAACCTTCATCCTTCCCACCTAAGTTAGCCCTGCTTTATTGTTAGCCCTGATTTATTAAGACAACTAATGTCAAAACAAATTTAGCATCACTCTAGCTAAACATCATGTGTACAAATGTTATAGCAATATTCCAGGGAAGAAATTGCAAATCATTCTATATTTAACTTACTGTAATTCCTCTGCAATCCCTTACATTCAACACATATTGTGTACAAATTTCATCCTCAACAACAATAATAAAGTGTGGAAATTTTTTATTGAAAACACCTTGCCATATCACTCTTTGTCTCTGCAGTAAATTGTTTTATGGTATCAAAGCACCGTAACTCAAATGACACTATGATCCTTACTTCCAACATGTCTTAAAATCTGACCAACCAACCCACCACCCAAATAGAGAATCCATTGATAGCTCTCAACATTACAACTCAAATCAACAAGAAATTAATCCCCTCCACCTTTCAACAATGTCGTGCCCAATTTAAAGTTCTTCTAATTGGGTATAATCTACTAAATTATGTTATTGGTCTCTTAGTGTGCCCTTCATCTGATGGCACTCCTTAATATGCCTTAAAAACAACCCATTGGGTTCAGTAAGATAAATTACCTCATCTTCATTGATCACTACAACAAATACATGTGGTTTTATCCTATGGAAACAAAATCAGGGGTTGCGAAAAAAATCTGCATTTTAAAACACTTATAAAAAATAGGTTCATGAGCAAAATCCAAACCATATACTTAGAAATGGGATGAATACAGAGTTTAAAACCTTTTCTCTCTTCATGGAATAAGTCATTTCACTACCACCCCACACACACCACAACAAAATAGTGTCTTAAAGCGACATCATCATCATTTAAAGAAAACTGGTCTTACATTACTTCATGATGCAAATCTACCCTTAACATACTAGCCATATCCATTCCACACAGCTACATACCTTTTAAATCCACAACTCACACCACTACTTCAAAATATATCCTTGTATCAAGCTTTTTTTTTGGTAAACCACCAAATTATTTGAAACTGCAAATATTTGGGTGTTTCTGTTACCCGCTCACCAAACCATACATCAAACATAAAATGGAATCAAAATCCAAACCTTATATTTTCTTAGGTTATTCACCCACTCAAAATGCTTATAGGTGTCTTGATCCATGCACTCAATGTGTCTATCTCTCACGACATGTTTTATTTGATGAAAATCATAGACCATTGACTGAATAGGGTTCCTTCTTAACCTCACATCCCACATCAACTATCTCCACTGTTTCAAATTCAGACCCCATTACTATTTCAAATTCAACTCCCATCATTGTGGTACCTCCTTCGCCACTAGTGTTTTCGGTTGATGCTCCCACCATGGTCACTGCACATCCAGGTTACATTCCCGTCTCTGCTCCCTTTAATTTTTCATCTCCATTGTTTTTGTCTTTTGATGGCAATAATCAACACCCATAAACCTTGATTTTCCACCCTCCAAAAAAAATGCCCAACTCACCACCGAACCTAGATCCTCATAACTCTGCAACTGACATCCAAATCCTTTCCTTGTCCCCATAACCATCAACTTTTTAAACACATTAGATGACCACTCGATCGATGAACAAATTCTTTAAACCCAAACAGATGAACAGTACTACCAAATACCCCATACCTGAGACCATTAAACCTACTTATGCCATTAACACTCAAGGGTAGACTACACAGAGACTTTCATTCTCGTAGTTAAATAGCCACAATGCAAATTATTCTTTCAATTACTGTCATGAATGATTGGAGCTTATGTCAACTGGACATCAATAATGCCTTCCTGCATAGGAGCTTAGTGAATTTATTAAAAATTAAATTTAATAATTTATTCCTTAAAAAAATATTTAGATTTATGACTTAGGTTATCCCATATACATTAGCAATGCTTGAAATTTTTTATGTTTAAAATAATTAAGCATTTTAAATATATTAGGGAAAGATAGATTTAAGATTTAATTTTGAATTTATTATTTAAATTGAGGAATAATCCAAGCTAACATTTTATATATATTAAACGGAAGAAACCCTTTTTTATTGGTTATTGAAATAAAATACCCATGATAGTTCGTTATTTATCATCTCTTTCTTTTTCGATGGATATAGCTATGATTTGTTTCTTATTTTTTTGAATGAAGTAGATTTACTTACATAATAATTTTGTTTGATGACTATAAAACTATAATAATTGAAAAGGATCATTTTTTTTCTAATTCTACTAAAATTCAATAAAAACATTCTCTTTTTTATATATAAAAAGACGATTATTTTTTATTTTTTTATTTTTTTATTTTTCCTTACCTTTATATCTTTCTACTATTTATAACGAGAAACATAAATCTCTTGGATCTACCACTATTATAAGTTGAAATATAATATAGCAGGTAGAAATTAGTTTACAAATATTTTTTTATTATTTATGAATTATTTTTAATATGAACAGAAAAAACAAAATTTAAAACCAATAGAAAAAAGAAAACTTTAAACAAGATTTTTTTTAACTTTTTTAAAAACGCACTATCTAATCACCCTTTTAAAACGCGTTTTTAAAATATCCGACACATCACAGGCATGTTGGAATTTTGCTCCGATAATTGACACTATCTAGTCATCCTAGCATGTTCTTAGTTACTACAGATATAAAGTGTTTTTATTTTATGGTTTTTTTTATATATCTTAGAAAATATTAAATTAATATATTCTTTATAGTTTTAAAATATATTTTAAAATAAAACATGTTTTTTTTAATATCATACGTCATTATACATTTAATTTATTATTCTCTCTCCCATCACGGTCACCATCTCCATGCTTTTTCATACCAAAGTCTAAGACTATGTTTTGGAATTTAGTTCAAAATTCAATAAAATATTTTTTTAAAAATATAGTATTAAAACTATGAAAAAAATATATAAAACAATTAATTTAATATTATTTTCAAAAAAATACATGAAAAAAACTTTAAACCACAAATATTAACAAATGATCTTGACCGGCCACTCAACTCACCAACCATTCATAACTCTCCACGTGTCACTTGCCTTATCGCTGTCAACCGCCTTCGTCGCAAATGACGTCAACCTCAGTGAACTTTGATGTAAACATGACGCAACATATATTATATAACATATATTATAACATGACGCAACATATATGATAACATATATTAAAAGTAGATTGTTATTTTCGTTTTATTTCGGTCAAATATTTACAAGTTAAAAATAATAAGATAAAATAATATTATTTTTATCGCAGTTTAAATTCTGCTCTATTATGTATTTTTCAGTTAAATACTAGTCGAAACATTCTGGTTTTGTTCTGCCTATTTCGTTTTGGTGAAATAATATTTTTTTTAAATAATAAATAATTTTAAAATATTAATCATGTCTCTTAATCCTACTGTTAAATTGAGATAATATTTTACAAAGAGACTCTCATATTTATATATATTATGGTAAAATTTTAGAACAATCAGGTAATGAAAACATGCAAGATTAATGATAACATTCTTCTAATATTATACATGCTCATAATTTTTTTTGAAAAATCATTTTATTGTATCTTTTTTTATATTAAATTGTACCAATTCTAAATAATTTTATTTTTGGATTTGAAGTATTTTTTTAATTAACATATTTAATTACACACATACAAACAGTACAAACCTAATTCTAAAATCAAGGCTTGCATGCGGGGGTGTTTTGAATATTTAATATTTTTTGAAAATATCTAAAACTAATCTACCCTCAAATAAGATAAAATTGAAGAGTTGGTTGTAGGGTTTTTCCGGTAGTTCACCATTTTTATTATTATTTTCTTGCAGACACTATGGGTGCATCAGACACACGCACCAACTATTTTTTTCATGACGCTCTTGTCAAGCAGTGCGTGCGATGTTTTTTAGTGATGAAAAATATCCATCCGGTGTCTCGGTGGATGCACCACCATGTCCTCTTCCTCAATGTGTGGCGCGTGTCATCACACAGTGGTCAGAGATATGACAATGGTCGATTGGATTTCTGTTTTTCCCCTTTTCTCTCCTGCTTGATAAATTACACAGCAGACCCCTAATTTATGGTTGTTTCACTTCAGTTCCTGATTTTTAATTGTGTTGTATGCTCCTTATTTCCGTTATGTTAGTTTTGATTTCTTTCAATTGTGTCATTCGAATGAAATAAATTATATATTACGTTTTCATTTTAGTCCTTCTTCTTTTAATTTTGGGGTTGATTTTCAATCTCTTAATATTTTCGGTACAATTTGTTTTTGATTTTTTCAATTTTTTCCTTTCATTGAACTTGATAATATATTTGGTTTTCATTTCGGTCTTTATATTTTTATTTTATATTTTTATATATATTTATGAAATAGTCCCTAGTTTATCCATGTTTATATATATGTTCTCTTAGCTTTGATTTTTTATTTTTATTATTTTCTCTTTTGTTGAGGTAATATTTTGTTTTGAAAAAAGTTTTTCTTAAATTTTAATTTGTGTTTGTGATTATTTGAAAATTGATATTTCTTTTTTTTCCCATTATTCTTTTGGGTTTTATTTTTTATTTTTTTTCATGTCAAATAATTGTTTTCAGATAATAATTTTTATTTTTGTTTTATAATTTTTTTTTGTCTTTTGTTAAAGTTTTTAGTTTTGTATTCTTTGATTTTTTTTCCATTATTAATGCAATAATAATAATTGGAGTTTTTTTCTTGCTTCCTCTTTTTTAATGTTTTTGACTTTTTATTCCTTGGGATAATTTAATAATTTTTATTATTTTAGTTGTAATAGTAATAGTAATGATATTTTAAATGTTAAGATTTCGATGTTGTTGTTGGTATAATATTATATGTTAATATGTTTTATTATATCAAACCTTGTATATATAAATATTTTATTTATTTTTTAACTTGAAAAATATATTAATTACTTTAATCTTAATAACTATAAAAATTATTAAGTTCTGTTTGGGAGGGCGGTAGCTTTTCAAAATGATTTTCATGCCAAAATATATCAAAATAATTTTTTTTTAAATCATTTTTAATATCAATACATAAAAAATCTAAAAACATCAAAATATATTCATTTTTAAAAAAAAACCACTTTTAAAAACATCTACCAACCACGCTGTATTTCAATAAATGCCGTAACGTTCAAAAACATAAAAAAAGATTTATTTTTTTATTATTCTGTGTTCTTTTGTGGACTTTGCGGTGTGTCTCTTTTGGGTCTTGATTACTTGTAAGGAATGGATGGTGGTGATGTTGATTCCTGATACCTCCTAGTACTAAAGACAGTGAACCAGTGTTAAGTTTTTTGGGTTTAATTCTTGGACTTGCTGGAATACTTTAGTTATTTGAGAGATTTTGGTAGTATGAGCTGAACTACATCCACACAGAGCCAGAAGAAGAAGAAGCTGCAGCAGCAGCAGCAAACTTTATTCATTTACTAGTTTCTTCTTTCCTTCAAGGGGAGGCCATTCTTTTTGGCTACTTAGGAAAGTGAAGACTTTTGGCGTCATTTTTGCAAACCAATGATCCATTGAAGCATGCTGTACAGAGGTAAGTGAAGCTGATTCCTTGCTTTAATCAGTATTTTCTGGATCTTGTGTTTATTTACGCTTGTGTTTGGATCAATTGGAAAGGGAAGTTACACAGTATTGGTGCGGATAAAAGCAGCAAAGTTGCCATACTTTTCTGTGTTTAATGGTTTATTCTGAGTTTGTGTGTAAGGTTCCAGAAAGGGTCCTTTCTTTTGTATAGTCTCTTCATGTTTAAGCAGTAGCATGTTTGCTTGATGCTATATATAAGAACATCCTGATTGGTTAACAGTGAGTCCAATTCACCGTCGATTCTGTTTTTATTCCTTCTTGTTTAGCACAATTTGTTTTGAGTGATTGAATTCTCGTGGAAAGAGAATAATCCCTTGAAGCCTTACTTCCAAAATAAAATTGAGATGGACTTAGGCCATAATGTTCGTTGGCGTTACTGTTAGATGAAACTACATAGGTTTCTGCAGACAAAAGCCACATAATTTATAGCTGATCATAGGCCATTTGTTCAATCTTACTGATACTATATATTATTATTGGTGCATAATCAATATTTCGAAATTTTGAAGAAGACAAGTCTTGAAGCATTTTCAAAAGATTTATTGTGATTTGAGGTGGATATGTGAAGCGAAATTTCTCAAGGAGTGGTCTTCAATTCGCTGTCAATCTGTAGAATGTCATCACATGATAGAGAGGTTTCTAGAAACAAATGTAAATGAAGAAACAGTTGGAAATGCTAACTAGCATGTGAAGCAGCTTCCATCATTCAGTTATTTTTAGCATGGTACCGTTGCTGATTTTAACTCAATATACCAGTTGGAATCTCTAGCATGGGAGTACTGTGGGAGAATCACTGTGCATTACCCTTGAAAAGTTATCTGTCTACTCTTTTCTGTTCCTATTTCTCCTGGCAAAGTAAATATGACAATGGTTCCATTTTTCATGTCCATAATTAAGGTTGCCTTACCCCTAATTTTTATCTCCCTTATCTATGTTGCTAATGCTGCCATTGTTGACGAGTCTAGTAATTTGCAAATTTTTCAATGTGTTTGCTTTCATGAATGAACAAGAATAGCTGAAGTTGCCATGTCAGTGGATGTGTCTGAGCATTATAGTTGAACCTTATTGTGTTTTAGATCTCTTAGCTTTGCAAGTCTACATAGTCTGAATGACATCGCATTACAATTTTTCATTAGTATGTTTGTCTCCTGGATAGCACAACAATTCACGAAGTTTGAGTAGGATTCTTTCAGAATCAATTATCAGCAGATATCCTTTTGAGCTCTGTCCTTGGATGAGCATCATTTTGACCTGAATCTTATTTTCCCTTTTCCTTTCCATTCTATCTATGTTTTTGCCATGCATATTGTTTCTTGTTTTGCTTAAGTATGACAAGTTTCATGTAATTTTATTACTACATTGGTGTAATGCTGCAGCTGATTAAATGCGTCTGCTTTTTTTTATTTGTTTTCTCGTTTATTATCAGGTTCTCTTAGAGCATGAGCGCTACGTCAACTCAAATTGCCGCCATCAGAGGAATGGGCATTTATGAGCCCTTTAACCACATTAGCTCATGGGCAGATGCTTTCAGAGATGATGGTAGCCTAAACATTGGCCCATCCACAATAGTACAGGTGGATGCTGGGCTAGACAACAAGGTAATGATGCATGATGTTTTCCTTCTAATTAATGAATGACAGGCTTACCAGGTGACCTGACTTTTCTGATTGACTTCGTCTAGACGGAACTTGTTTCACATGAATCAATGGAAACGTACAGAAGTGATCAGGAAGAACACAAACCTGGTGATAAGGTTATGAAACTCCTTCCCTCTCTCTCAATTAATAAATAACATATAAGCTATTATTCTTAAATTTCTAATGAATTATACCAGCTTTGTGTGGATCAAATGTGTAGCATGCGAACCCTTTGGGAAACTATATGAAAAGATTGTTTCAAATAAAATCCACAAATGGAAATTTGTTGTTGCTACTTTCTCACATGAAAACTAGTAGTACCAAAAATAATGAATTTTTGGATGTTTATGCTTTTGAAAAGCAGCCTTTCTTATTGAACTGGGTTAAACACAATGGGATGGGATGTTCCGTTTCCCTATTGTGCAAAGATTAAAAATCAATGAATTGATGACTAACAGTGCACTTGAAATGTTCACAAATCAAACTGCAGTTACAAAGACGTTTGGCACAAAATCGTGAGGCAGCTCGCAAAAGTCGCTTGCGGAAAAAGGTTGAGTTTACTACATTCTTATACAAGTATATGCTGGTGAAATGTAATTTAACATTGTAGTGCAGAATATTTATATCTCAACATTGTTTCTCAGGCTTATGTTCAACAATTAGAATCCAGCCGTTTGAAGTTGGCCCAGTTGGAGCAGGAACTTGAAAAGGTGAGATAAAAATTATATTTCCTGTTAGGTTTCACCGTTTAACTAAATGCATTTCCCTATTTATCAGTCAATGGTGAAAATACTACCTAGGATATCCTGGAACAACAAATTGTCTTTTCTAACAGCTCTTTGAATGCCTTACTGCAGGGTGCTTATTTAGGCAATGCATCAAACTCTAGTCGTGTAGGATTTTCAGGAACAGTAAATCCAGGTTTGTGATTCCATGTGCTAACATGAGGATATTTGTACGGCATGGAAAATCTTAGCAACCCTTGACACATAAAAGCATGATGAAGTAAATAAAAGAGTATACCTTAAGGACTTGTATGAAGAAACTGAACTGCCTTGAAGGCTTATCTTGAAGAGATTTGTCTGAAAACATGGAGCCAGATGCCCCTCTTCATTTTTCGTTGCCAACTACAGAACACAAAGTTGTTTATAACCTATTTGTTAAATGTTCTTTGCATTTTTATAAAGGCATTATAGGTCCAGTTGTCTCTTCTTTCCTGCTTTTATTGCAAAAGACTGATGCATGCTGCTAATAAACTAATCGTTGAAGAATTTGGTTCCAATTCTACTACAAATTAGTGATAAGTTTTTTTTATTAATGTTAGTCATTTAAATTCTATCATTTAGTGATGTGTTTTGATTGTTCTTTTCTACTTCTAGTTTAAATCTTATCTATGATAAGATTAATTTAAGAGTTTGTGTTTGATTAGGGTTCTTGTAATGCCTTTGATTTCCTCTATAAATACAATTAGAGGAATGACAAGAAAAGTTAGATATTGGGTTTTTACCCATTGATCTCTTTGTTTTTTGTTCTTCAGCTACGAGCTAAAATATTTCAATTAATTCTTAGCTAAGGGCTAGAATTTTTCAAATGAAATAATGGGCACCTCTACGTTCCAACAATCGGTATCAGAGTTTTTTCTAATTTTCCAACACTAATCACTAAAGGTCTCACCCACAAGTTTCACATTTGTTTCATTCACTTGCCCCTGCAGATATTTTTAATTTATTTAATATCTGTTCAAGGAGTCTCAGAACTTTGGCCTTCAATTGCATAATTACCCCTTCAAACTATTCTGCATCTTTATCATGGTGATTGCGTTTATTCTATAATTCTTACGTATGTGCTGTCATCTAAATGATTTTTGATCATGAATTCACAGAAATCGCAGCATTTGAGATGGAATATGGACATTGGGTTGAGGAACAACATAAACAAATCTCTGAACTTAGGAAAGCATTGCAAGCTCATATAACCGATATTGAGCTCCGAATACTTGTTGAGAATGGCTTGAACCACTATAACAATCTTTTTCGTAAGAAAGCAGATGCTGCGAAGGCTGATGTATTCTATCTGATATCTGGCAAATGGAGAACGTCAGTAGAACGCTTCTTTCAGTGGATCGGAGGATTCCGCCCATCAGAACTTCTAAATGTAAGGCTTATTCCATATAATTTATAGTTTGAAGATTGATTAGGTATTGGTGGTCCCTGATGATGCTGATGGCCTCTGTATTCATGATTTTTTTGTTTTGTTCCTACCTAGGATACAAATCTGCCTTTATAGCATTACGTATCGTAACCATAGGATTGTGGTTCTTAATAGTAGCATATGGAAAAGTCACTCTCTTTATATATTTTGCTGTGATAGACTTTAGTATCAGCTTCTTCATAAGACTGCATACCTATGTCTACATTGTTCTAGCTTGCTTTCTATCACAATCTGCCCGACATATCCTTAGAATAATACATACATAAAATCTTATTTCCCTATTTATTTATTTATTTATTCATTTATTTTGTGAATATCTCATTGTTGTTATCTAAATTTTATTCATCAAACTTCTAAATTCCCCGCTGCAGGTTCTCATGTCACAACTTGAGCCTTTAACTGATCAACAACACACGAATGTCTGTAACCTTCGTCAATCATCTCAGCAGGCTGAAGATGCTCTAACTCAAGGAATTGATAAACTGCAGCAGACTCTGTCCCAAAGCATAGCAGCTGATGTAATGGGTGTTGGGGGTAACGGTCAGATGGCTGATGCAATGGAGAATTTGGAAGCTCTTGAGGGATTTGTGAACCAGGTAATAATTTCTTGGTGACATCTAGTTATAGTTAACGTGCACTGGCTATCTTTGAAAGCTGAATTAGCTCATGTTTCCTGAATTTTTTTCTCATGTCATAGCTCACTTAACTATTTTGAAATACAAAACTGAGTCGTGATCATATATAATAAACAAACATCGCTGTTGGGGATGCTGAATGGTAGTATTGATTATGAGCACTCAACAACTTAACGCTTGATTCTTTTCCGTATACTGGATCATGTTTCTCTTTTTAAAAACAGGCCGATCACCTTCGGCAACAAACTCTGCAGCATCTGTCTCAGATATTAACAATGCGTCAAGCAGCTCGTGGTTTACTTGCACTAGGAGAGTACTTTCACCGTCTTCGTGCTCTCAGCTCTCTGTGGGCCGCTCGTCCTCGTGAACCCACGTAGTTAACAGAGGTAGGTTCCGAGAAAACCACTCATATCCAAGTTGATTTTCCACGAGCACCTGTGCCTCTGCAGGGGAATGAGTTCTTGCGGCTTCCGGACAAATATTTGATCCAGTTATATGTTATTTCAAAACAGTTATTCTTAAGTTTAAATGTTGTAAATATGAATCTTAATGATGCGTTCCTGAAGCAGCAGCGTTACTTGATTAAGTTGATGCCCGGTACATGATGTATATATTGTTAAAAAGTGCTAGAAAGTTTCATTTCAAATGCAGGTTATGTATGTACTACTTGGCTAGCTACTTATTTAGGCATATGCGTGCTGTTAAGACAATTCTTTGTCATTCTTAATTCGACAAATCTTCCGTATATGTTTCGCGCACATCCATTTGCAAAGTTAAATCTACTCTAGCTATGCATGAATCAACAGGCCTGGAAACTGCAAAAAATTCTCAGCAATTTTCTTTTAGCGAAGAACAGCTTATCCTGGAAATTTAGTTGAAACCAATGTTCTACAGTTCACCAGTTACACGAAAAAGAAAAAAAGATGAAATTTTGTTCAATAAATACATGATATCAAAATATGTTTTCAGATGTGGCCGACACCTGACTTTCCAATGAAAGAGTGGCAACAGTGTTCTTCCTGGAATTAGCAACAATCCACTCTGATTTGCAAGGTGTTGGAGGAGCTAGAAGAAGAAAAGGAAAGAGAGAGTTGGGTCTTAAAAATATTGTTTTTACTATCAACACCATTAAAAATTACTGTAGCAATTAGAGAGTATCTCTGGTGAAAGATATGCAGATTAATGCAATGCAGAAATCATGGAATCAAATATATTGCAAGCACAGAGATCACAGAATCAAATATGCAAGAATCATGATCTGCTGCCCAGATCATGATATTCATTCCATAATTCGTGTGTATATATTTAGTAAGAATATATTGTTGTAATATTGCTGTAATAACTCTGAAGCCTATTTAAAAGGCAAAGACTGTACAAAGAAATACAAGTTGAATTCTTTGATTCAAAATATTACAGAGTTTTTAATTTTCCTACATGGTATCAGAGCCCTCTATTTCTATGGCATCATCTTCCACAACTGCAACAACAAACTCTGCAACTTCCCTTGAGATTTCAATTCCGAAATCACATCTGCCTGATGTCTCTATCAAATTGACTTCAAACAATTATCTTTTGTGGAAAGCACAAGCTATTCCTGTCTTGCGTGGGTATGGACTCCTGGGATACGTGAAGAATGAAGTCCCCTGCCCAGCATCAACAATCACTAGTGAAAGTGGTGTGTTGCAGGCAAATCCAGCTGCATCAGTGTGGCTGCGCGCTGATCAATTGATCCTGGGATGGATCAACAACTCTCTATCTGATGGACCACTGTCTCAGGTCATCAATAGTGAGTCTTCGCACGATGCATGGCAAGTGTTGGAGACCTTGTATGGTACTCACACTCGAGATCGCATTCAACAAATCAAAGGCGAACTACAAACACTGACAAAAGGAACCTCTTCAC
The DNA here is from genome assembly GCA_032356905.1 of Salix exigua. Lineage (NCBI taxonomy): Eukaryota > Viridiplantae > Streptophyta > Magnoliopsida > Malpighiales > Salicaceae > Salix > Salix exigua. Next base: position 12,681,064 of record CM063592.1, read on the forward strand.
AGGAAGATTACTTACATAAAGCAAAATCCTTGGCATCGTCCCTTTGTGGTGCGGGAAACCAATGGATGATGATGAATTCATTGTTGAAATTCACGGATTAAAGCAACTATGCACCTAAAGGCGGAATTAGGTGCAAATACAATAAATAATGCAATCTTAAAATTAATTACTTTAAAGTAAAGAGATAAGGGAGAGAGATTGCTAACTCGGGTTTTTAACGTGGTTCGGCAAGCCTACGTCCACGACTCAAGTACCAACCCGTACTTGAGTATTGTACTCTCTTACTAAACCAAGTAACAAGATTATAATTTCCGCTTGATGAATCCACACCAAGACTTTACACCACTTGAAGATATGCCCTCTTCAAGATTTTCCCTTTCCACTTGAAGATGTCCCCTCTTCAAGATTTTTCCTTGGTGATGTTCCCTCACCAATACCAAGAGTTTTATACTCAACTCTCAAGAGTTTCACAATGGTTGTTTTAGTAAAACAACAATACACTCTTAATAGTGTGGATATTACAAATGAAGATCTAAAATCTCTTTCTCTCACTTAATAGCACTTAGGATATTTGAAGGTGTTTAAGTGTAGTGAGAATGAGAAATACTCTTTGTGTTAGGATATGAAGATTTAAACACAAATATGAGTATTAATGAGGATTGATGATATGAAGGTGTTTATGCACTTCTAATTGCCTCAATATAAGATATGAAAGTTCTATGTAATTTGTTTTGCAATTAAGAGGCCTATTTATAAGTTTCTAAAAGAAACTAGCCGTTTCTAGCCGTTTTAGTGCAACTGCCATATCAAGCGGTCGACCGGTTCACAACGGACAAAACCAAGCGGTCGACCGGTTCACAACGGATAAAACAATTTGTCTTCCAAGCGGTCGACCGGTTCACAACGGATACCTTAAGCGGTCGACCGGTTCATGCAGAAATCTATTTTGACAAATTATCTTTTCTGAATTTCTTGAACCGATTGATTATGACTTAAACCTTTTAATCATCAAATCCTTTTAATGCATGCAATGTGAAGTGTGTGAGTTCATTTTAATTTGTGCTATCAAGATAGAAATTGAGATTTACACAAAGCACTAAAATGAACACTTATTCTAAGTCTTCACTTGCTTGCATCTTGGACTTCTTGGAGTGATTTCTTCTTGAACTCCATTATGCTTGTTGATGTATTCTTTGTATAAAACCTGTTTATAGCTTAATCTCATCCAAGCATATTATTAGCCCATTTTCTTTTTATTGTTATCATCAAAATATATAAAGCATACAAAGTATGACATTATATGTCAACATTCATCATTTGTATTCTGCGAGGATTGGGATCAGAATTTGATCCTATAGTAGCAGCGTTGAATGCTAGAGATGTTTTTCCATCTCTTGAAGGAGTTATTGGGAAACTCCGTGACTTTGAAATCCGAATCCAAGGAGCACGAACAACTGCTCCTTCTATGGCTTTCTATACAAATCGTGGTCGTACTAATCCAAAGCCATGGATGAATCATGGTACTCGTGGTCGCAATCAACGTAATTTCACTGGAAGACATTCCACTAACAGCACCTCACTACGAGCAAGAGAAACTCGTTCTCCCCAACAAAGTGGAAGCTTCACTGGAAATCGTCAGAAACAAAATCGTGGACGTGGTGGCATCACTTGTTTTCGATGTGGGGGACCAAATCACAAAGCAGATGGTTGTTTTGCACCTGAAGAAGAAGTTGATCAATACAAAGCCTTTGTTGCAATCAAAGTTGGTGACACCACAGAGGAGCCATGGTATTCTGACACAGGAGCAAATCAGCACATGACATCTGACACAAATGAAGTGCAAGGTATTATTTCTTACCCTGGACATGAATCTGTTATGGTTGGCAACGGTCAAGACTTATCCATCACTGGTACTGGACACATTATTCTTCCCACCACTAAACTCAAGTTAAATGATGTTCTTGTGGTGCCTGAAATCAAGAAGAAACTATTATCTGTGTCACAATTCACAAGGGATAATAATTGCTATTTTCTGTTTTATCCATGGGGTTTTATTCTTAAGGACATGAAGACGAAGCAGGTACTTCTTAAAGGTTTTGTGAAGGATGGATTATACCCGATCAATCTACAGCAACTCTCCACAACTCCAGTCAGTTTTCTTGCAAATAAAGTGTCGAGCCATTTGTGGCATGCACGTTTGGGTCACCCTCATGCTAGTATTCTTACTAAATTATGTTTAGCATCTATGAACAAACAAAATAATTTCTGTGAAGGTTGTGTTTTGGGAAAATCAACAAAGTTGCCATTTGAATCCAGAACATCGTATGCTACCTCTTTTCTGCATACACTACATTCAGATGTATGGGGCCCTGCATCTACTACTTCTTATGATGAAAAACGGTTTTACTTAGTTATTGTTGGTGAGTATTCCAGATATATATGGCTTTTCCCTATGCATCGAAAATCTGAAGTAGCTACAATACTGCCTTCATTTCTCAAGCAAATGGAAACTCAATTTGATCTGCATGTTAAAATATTCCAAAGTGATGGAGGTGGTGAGTTTGTTAATCAAAGCCTACAAAACTTATTCAAATCTAACGGCATCATTCACAGAATCTCCTGTCCAGGAACTCCAGAACAGAATGGATTAGCCGAAAGACGTCATCGGCACATTGTAGAAATAGCTTTAACATTGTTATCACATGCTTCAGTTCCAATCACATTCTGGACTGCAGCTTTTCGTACTGTAGTATTCTTGATCAATCGTCTTCCCACTGCCGTGTTGGGTTACAAGTCTCCTCATGAAATGATTTTTGGATCTGCTCCTGCTTATGAATCTTTAAAGGTGTTTGGGTGTGCTTGCTATCCCCTGTTTGCACCATTCGGCAGATCAAAATTGGATTTTAAATCCACACGTTGTGTTTTTATGGGATATTCAACCAATCATAAAGGCTATCTTTGTCTCGAACCTCGTACAAATCGATTTTACATTTCCCGACATGTAAAATTTAATGAGTCACATTTTCCATTTAAATGTATGCAGCAAACTAATACAAATCCTTCTCAGTTGTTTAAGATAAGGAAAATTCTGAGACTATTGCAGAGTGCAACAAAGACAACAATTGATCAAGATGCAAGCACTACCCAACATGAAAGTGCAGCAACTGTCCCAGATGGATCAACATCTCTATCTAGCAGTCCAGGTGAACCGGTCGACCGCCTGGAAGACCAAGCTGAACCGGTCGACCACTTAGTCGATCACATTGAACCGGTCGACCGCTTGGTTCTGTCTTCAAATCAGCAATCCAATCTTCAAGCTCCTCCAAGAAGACATCATATGGTTACAAGAGCTCAAACAGGGAATCTAAAACCCAAGGTATTTATGTCCTCACGACATCCCATTCCTGCATGTTTTGTTGTTGATCTGATTGCACAACCACGAGAGCCATCATCCACTAAACAAGCTCTTCAAAATCCAAAATGGTTTCAAGCCATGCAAGCTGAAATGGATGCTCTTCACATCAACAAGACATGGACCTTGGTACCAAGACAGTCACATATGAATGTGATTAGCAGCAAATGGGTGTTCAAAATCAAAACATGATCTGATGACTCTATTGACAGATATAAAGCTCGGCTAGTGGCTCGTGGTTTTGCACAGCAACAAGGACTGGACTATGATGAAACATTCAGTCCAGTTATTAAACCTAGCACTATTCGGTTAATTCTCAACATTGGCTTGTCTCATGGCTGGTCTGTTAGACAATTAGACGTCAGTAACGCCTTTCTTCATGGCGATCTACAAGAACGAGTGTTTCTGGCCCAACCTCCAAGTTTCGAAGATCCCTCTCATCCTGACTATGTTTGCCATCTTCATAAAGCCGTATATGGCTTGAAACAAGCTCCACGTGCATGGTACCTCAAATTCAGTACCTATATCCAGCAGGTGGGATTTACACGTTGCTCGTATGATCAGTCTCTATTTTATCGATCTCAAGGATCTGAAATTCTGTTATTGCTCATTTACGTTGATGATATTCTTCTAACAGGCAACTCTTCATCACAAATTGCACAGTTTATTGCTCATCTCTCTGCAGTGTTTCACATGAAGGATCTTGGTGACATTCACTACTTTCTCGGTCTACAGATTCACCGAGAAGAGTCCACCATCACAGTCACTCAAACAAGGTACTTGCTGTCTCTTCTTCAAAAGTTTGGCCTCGATGGTGCCAAACCTGTCAATACTCCCCTAGCATCAGGTGCTTCCATGTCTGCTACTGATGGTGTCCCTTTGAATGATCCATCTCACTATCGATGCTTGGTTGGCTCGTTACAGTACCTCACCTTGACCAGACCAGACATCTCCTTTGTTGTCCATCAAGTCTGTCGCTTCATGCAAACACCTCATGATACTCATCTTGTTGCTGCTAAATGGATTTTTCGATATTTAAAGGGGACACTCAATGTTGGACTTCACTACATTCGCAACTCTGTTCATGAACTTCGTGGGTTCTGCGATGCTGACTGGGCTGGGTGTAGGGATGATAGACGTTCCACCACTGGTTTTGCTATCTTCCTGGGTCAAAATCTGATATCTTGGGGGGCAAAGAAACAGGCCACGGTTTCCAGATCAACTGCTGAGCCCGAGTATCGTGCCTTAGCCTCTACAACAGCTGAACTCATGTGGTTTGTTCATTTACTCAACAATGTTGGTCAAGATTTCCCACCTCCTAAGCTCTATTGTGATAATATTAGTGCCATCAATATGGCTAAAAATCCAGTTTTTCACCAACGTACCAAACACATTGAAATAGATGTGCACTTTGTCCGTGAACGAGTTGCTAGTATTGCTCTCTCCTTGACATACATCCCTGGACCCGACCAAATAACAGACATTTTCACCAAGTCACTGTGTGCTGCAACATTTGCCAAAAACCGTGACAAGCTCTGCCTCGGACCAGTCTCGCCTTGAGCTTGAGGGGGGATGATGAAGGATATGCAGATTAATGCAGTGCAGAAATCATGGAATCAAATATATTGCAAGCACAGAGATCACGGAATCAAATATGCAAGAATCATGATCTGCTGCCCAGATCATGATATTCATTCCATAATTCGTGTGTATATATTTAGTAAGAATATATTGCTGTAATATTGCTGTAATAACTCTGAAGCCTATTTAAAAGGCAAAGACTGTACAAAGAAATACAAGTTGAATTCTTTGATTCAAAATATTACAGAGTTTTTAATTTTTCTACAATCTCATCGCTCTCTTTCTTTTTTTCTTCTAATTTTGGATCTTTTTAAATGAAGTTTTTTTTTAATATGTATTTCTTCAAAGTTATATTTAAACTAGTAAGTAACCCTTGTCTCTAATTTTTTTTATTTAACTTCTTTTAAATAAAGATTGTTTCTTAATTATTTCATATATATTTAATTTTTGACAAGATTATTCTTATTTATGTAATGTTTTCTTTGTTTTTCATATATAAATGAAATTTCTTATTGAAAAAATATTTATTGTTGGAAAATATTTATAATAAGTGAAGCCTTGCTTAATATTTTCTTCAATCAATTTTATCTTTATTTCTACTATCATTTTATTAAATAAATAATTTTTTTATTTATCAAAATTGATTCTGATTCTGGATCATGATGTAAATATCAGAATTGAAAAGATAGTTAATTAGATGGGGCAAATGATAGCAACTCCCAGGAAAAAAAGAAAGACTAACGGGTCTTGAACCCGACGTGAATCGAACACGCAACCTTCTGATCTGGAGTCAGACGCGCTACCATTGCGCCACGGATCCACTGGTGGTCTACGCTCTCGATTAAATATTAATAAACTAATATATTTGTGTCGGTACACTTGCTTCCCGTCAATCCCAGCTGTCATCGAAAATGGGAGAGAAAGAAGATGGCAAAATCACCATTGCAGACCCAATTAAAGATCATCGAGAAACCAAGTTCTCCTTCTATACTTTTCTGTGAGTCTAAGAGTGTGAGAAAATATTTAGTTAGGTTTTCTGCTGTGTTATGGGGATCGATGTTCATATGCTTATTCTTTTGAAATAAGCACAAGAGAATCCTAAAACACATCACAAACATGGAATTAACTGGAGCATCTGAACTGAACTAAACAATCCTTCTTTTTTTAATCATTCATGATTAAACTAAGAGGTAATACTTATCACTATATCTTCTTTTCCTTTAAAGTTATCAATAGCAGTTTCTATTATAAAATATTTTTATTATTATCGTGAGTATTCACATCAGCGTATAAAGTTAACGATCGATCATGTAAGCTTTCAGTACCTATTGTATTAGCAATCACAAACATGGAGCTGTATACACTGAAAACGTGCTGTATTCGAAAAAGAAAATGGCATCGATAAGAATTGAGCTTATACAAGAAAGTCTTTACACTTGCAATTTAACCGAATTTCTGTATTTTTAATGTAGTTTTAGGACTCTCATGCTTTCCAATCCCATGTTGCTAATGCTAATCGCAGAACACGGGAAGTGAAAAGGAGTACTTGAGTTTGATCTGAGTGGGAAATGGGAACTTCCGGTGTTTCCCCCTTATCGAAAATATCTCCCAAGAAAAGGACGCAGGATTCATGCACTCTAATAAGCTGCCTTGGATCAAGATGTGTGGATGAGTGGCTCCACCCGGCGTGCATATTCATTGCATTCTTTTCCCATTTTCTACTTGTTAATGTATATGAGAACTGGGGCAGGCAAGGCAAGGCTCTTCCAATCCAATCCGGACAATTTTGTTTTGTTTTTACCATTTTAACATCTTCCATTTCCTGGACAGCAGGCATGGATTTATGGAGGTGGTGGTATACTCAGTTCAGGAAGGGTGGGGGGGGGGGGGGGGGCAACCAGCCGCAAATGCTTTTTTTTTAAAAAAAAAAGGATTTCAGAACTCAAACCCCACTTTTACAGATTAATGATGAAGGAAAATAATGGGGACCTATTAGCCTACACAAAATATTGATTGGGTTTGTAGCCTTTTTTCCAACCCAGGCTCTACTGAGTTTAGAACCCCATCGATCGCCAACCCTATTTCCATAGCCAATAAATAAACAAGCAAGACTTTTACTTAATAATTTTCTCAATCAAATGATAGCCCCACTTTTGAACAAGTTTTTCGGCTTAGAATTGAGTTGGACCACCGTTAAATCTTGGACCATAGTAACTTGTTCACCTAAACTCAATAAATAGCCCACAAATTCTTAATCATGAACTATACTTTCCCTGGCAGCTTTGCAATAAACTTCACTGGCTTCTCCTTCTCCTTAATTAGAACAGCTGGAAAGCCAAGCAGGTTCAAAGTAGATTCTTAAGTGATTTTTTATTTGTTTATTTATGAGATGGCTAGGGATAGTACACCATAGCCTGAAAAGGAAACTAGGGGCCAGATTAAAAAAAAACAGAGAAAAAGAAACTGGGTGCGAAGTCTTGATTAGGCTGATAATCAACGCACGCATGATGAAGTAAACATACAGGATGGTTTGCGAAGTCTTCCGACGGGTCTCGGACCATTTAAATATATAGGCAGCTGCGTGTCGAAACCTAAGAGCACACATGCTGACCAGTTGTTTCGTCGAAAATCATATTCATATTCAAGGTCTTTTTTACAGGCAAATGAAATCGACAAAGGTGGTTGGGTTGGTTAAGTCAGTCCTGGTCAGGATCAACAAGCCTGCATGTCACCTGTCAAGAATTATGTTGTTACATCATCTCTCCACAATCGCGATGCACCACCGGGCTGCAGCCACTGGTTCCACAGCATGTGGTGTGTTCCCATGAGCACATGATGAGGTGATCAAGCCTCAGCCGAATTGGCATGCAATTCTAGATCAAAATCATAATCATGAAAAAGTGAAGCACCTCCCGCTCCTATGGCTTTCCTTAGATACCCCATTCATAAAGCCTACTATAAATGCTTAGCTCGCTAGCTGGTAGATTTATAATTATACAGGAATCCCTTTTATGGGGGGAGGAAAGGCACCTGTGGTGGGAAGGAATCCTGAAGTGGGTTTTGCCTGGTTGAACTAAAAAGCATTGATAGTCAACGAATGGTAATGGGCAACTGGAACTAGACCCGAAGAAGTAAGGTATGGACTTAAATATGATTGATTTCTAGGTCCTTTCTTCGTGTATAATCATTTCAAGTCCTTATTTCTTAAAAATATATATATATATATATATATATATATATATATATGTGCTTCTCAGTTGACCCTCTCTCCATTTTCTTCTTATATCCTTGATCGTCTTCCTCATCGGGGTGAGTGTAAGAGCCCCCACCCTCCCCCCTTGATGAATCTCGTGCATACATAGTACATACGTATAGTCATGCACATCTACATAAAAGGTCTCACAAGTGGGTGGCGCGAGATAATCAAAGACTCCGTGGATATTTTATCAGGCCATGAATGGAATTGATGGGTTCGCACTATGGCAAGATTGAGTATACATGTTTAGAGAAAGCTGTGGCTTTTAGCTTTTAAGAAGACACTAATTGTAACTTCTAAGTAACTGTATTCTTATCCAAAAAACTACACACACAAATAAAAACCAGCTCCACAGCCACAGCCACAGCCAGATTCATAATTCTCAAATATTCCACTTAGTATTCGCGACACAAGGCACGTTAATCACAGCAGAAGCAGGTATATTCCTCCTGGCACGTCTTGAACCCATCGAGAAACCAAGCTCTCCAGTCATGTCAATAAACTGTGTTCGTGGCCCATCATCTTCTTAAGGGAGATTTTGTGCTCAGATGATTAAGCAGATGATGTAGCCTAGTATATTGCTGCGTTGTATGTAGCACCGGTCGGCGTAGATCGCTGCCTAATAACTCGCTTTCAAGACAGATTCACTTGCTTAGAATAAAAATAAACAAGGGTTTGAAAAGATTCCAGCCCATATAACGAATAAACTTTGGCTATCATCAATCATATTTAACGAAGTCAATTATCTCAAGCCATGTTTCTTGATGCTTTAAAGAAATATGATACCGCCGGAGACTCATCCCTACATTGCATCGTGGAGGCATCAACACTACATTATGAGTTTTTTTTTTTAAATAAAAATAAATAATAAATACTAGGACAGGACAGGACAGGACAGGACAGGATATACCTAAGGTAGGTATGATAACAATTGTAATCGGAAGAGAGAATTGAGGGCCCAGCAAAATTTGCAAGATGTGGATCATATATTTAATACACCATTGGCTACAAAATTTCTTTTATTTTTTCATTTAACTGCTCTCCTGAGTTAATTTGATATTAAATGAGGTTCAATTAAATATAAATAATATCAAATTCACTTAATATCATATGGTAATTTGCATTATAGAATTCAAGTAAGGACATGTTTACCTTGTAAGAATTTGAAATAATCTAAATTTTAATAGTATTTCTGAGCTCGAAAAACATGCCTAGAAAATTCGTATAATAAAAAAAAAAGTAATGTGGCCATAAGAATAGAGAAACCCTAGTTGGAAAGGTCTGGCATAAGATTGTCATCTGTCCTAGAACGTGTAGGCAACGCTTTCTACCTTGGCTTTTAATTCACCCAATCTCTCTTTATAAACAGAGCAGTGATTGAATTGCTATTGTTACCTTCTTGCATGGCAGGATGATAGCGATGCCCTTCCATTGTTGGCTTTCTTTTCTTTGGTGTGTGTTTCTAACTTAGCGTAGCATGCAAAACCCCTTTGGAGCCAGCAATGTCTTGCGTGCTGATGAGAAGAATACTCCATATTTTTGGTTCAAGTATTCAACTATCGTGTGCATGAAGCCCTCCAGTACCATTAACCAGCAATTTCTTTATTATTTATATAAATTAATGTGATTCTCCCTCCTCCTCCATCATTATTATCAGTTGAAGCTCATCAATGGAGTAACATAGTCGAAGCAATTACACAAGGAAAAAAGATCACCTCAAGTAAATAAATATGAATTTTTACTATTAGATTACAAATGGAGTGGGATAGTTGATAGGTTGCTGTCATGATTGTGCTATGGCATCCCAGTCCTTTGTGTATTTAATTATTCAATAGTTATTATTTTCTACCCTATTTATTACAACCATTACTTGCTGCGAAAGGCTTAGAGAGCAGTCGTCGTTATTCATGAAGGTGTCTGTGAGCAGTGCTCGTGCAGGGCGATTTGGAGTGGTGCAGGTCTTTCCATGAGCTGGGGCCATTTTTAAATGTAGTTATATTATATATTTATTGTGTTTAATTATGAATTGTTAGTTTTAATGAACTGTGAAGTGCGGTGATTTTGTAAATCGTGTGTTTTGAGTCGTGGTTATTGTTGGGTTGATTTTTTATGGAAAGGAGTTTAGAGACCAGAAAACACTGCTCTGGCTTTCTTTTTAATATTCGCAAATCACTTGGCCTTGAATCGAAGAAGGAAAATAAAAATTGAGGAATGGAAAGAAGTAGGAGTGGTCCCTTGGCCAGCCCCAATTTAATTTGGAAATTAATAGGGTGCCCAACTTGCCAGGACTAGGCATAGCAAACCCAGTCCTGCACACTTGATTGGCTACGGCCCTTTTTTCTCCCCCTCCTCAATGGGAGTACATTTTCATCCCAGAAATAATTGAGATATATATATGAACAATTATTCCTCGGCTATCATTTTCAAATGTGAGGGTGGCTATGGACCATCCAGTTGTATCCTTACAGGATCATTAAGAAGAAAATGAAACATTCTCCTCCTCGCTACATGGCGGCATGGTGGGATGGAAGATATCCCACCGCCCATGATCTAGTTGTGCCCGTTTTGCTTCATTCATTCGCTGACCATCTTTTGCCATGGATAACTTGCAAGCCTACTTCCCTCCCACCCACCCACCCACCAGATCCTAAATCTACCTCACAATATTTGAGGGTATATTTGACATTGCTTTTATTTTTGTGATTGTGGTTGAAAAAAAACAGTTTCAAAAAAAGCGTTTTTACTGTGGTTCAAAATAAATAGTAAAATGTTTGGTTAAAACTGTTGTTGAGTTGGAGGTTGAAAAAAAAACAGTTTTTGGTGTTTGGTTACCAAATTTTTCATATTGCTTTTAAGTTGTGAATTTACTTTAAATGGTATATATATATATATATATATAAATTTTAAATATTGAAAATTTAATAATTATAATAATATAATGTAATTAATAATTCATGAAAAAACAAATATTATTTTTTTATTCTCCCATCAAACTACTTGTAATTTCATTACGAACTAAATCGATACGTGAATGTCACTGCAATCCCTTGCTATTTGATCGAGGAACAACATATGGTAACAATATCATTACTAACAACATCTGCGATTCAATTGTAAGGATATAATTCTAATATCAAATCCAATTACAAGTTTTTAACTCATAAGCAATCGAAAAATAACAAGGTTGTGGAGTGCAACGAAGTCATGTGTCATTGTTTTTCATCAGAACATATTTTTATCTACATATTTTTTTAATTTTGTAAATATTTTTTTTAAAATAATCGGAATGGGCTTGTCCCAAACTAAATGGGTCGGGCAATCCAAGCTGGGCCAAAAGAGCCCAACTCTCCTGGCTTTGGGTTGGGCCGAGAGCATGCCCAGCCCAAGTCCTTACAAGCAGAAGACTAAAACGGTGTGTTGCACCTGTCGTCTTTATATTGTCCCTCTGTCATGTTACTGTTCACATGAACAGTACATGGCTGACTGTGACGAGAGGGTGAATGGGCGATACTTACGGGTAGAGGAGGTTGAGGTGGTTCTTCCTGTGGTGGTGGCTTCTGAAATGGTGGCCGGAGGCAGCGTTGGAAGGTTGCGGCACTGTTCACTGACCACGACGAGAGCTTCAACGGATGATGCCGATGGGTAGAGGAGGCTGAGGTGGTTCTTCCTGTGGTCGTTTCGTCGTAAAATTGTGTTTACTTTGTAGGGTTTTTTTTTCAACATTTATTTATTTCAGATGTGTATCGTTGTTTCAATAAGCACGAATCGTAGATAAAAAAGCATCAATTCCCAGCTTTCAATGAATCGGCGTTTTGGAGAGAATTTGGTGTGGGTCCCATACAATAAAACTGTGTTTACCTGTTATCCAAACAACAAAATGTGGTGTGATCTGGCAATCGTGGATCGCACCACAATGCCAAACGGCCATTGAATTTGGTTTGTTTGGGAAATCTGGACAGGCTCTCATATTTTGAGCTGGCGCCAGTGATGTCGTGATTACTGAGTTTTTTTTAATTAGCACCCGGTATCCGGGCCGAAACCCAACTAATCCTGGGGATGCACAGGTCTCGGCAAGAAATTTCCCGCAAGTGCATCACGAAATTGTTTCAGATTCATGAACCCAAGATCTTGATAGAGTCAACTGCAAATCTGCTTATCCGCTAGGCAATCAAATTATTTTTGCACATTCATATTTCCATCTCTAGAACCATGCTTTATATATATATATATATATATATATATATATATATATATAAATCATACAAATAATTATTAATATCACCATAAAATATATAACACTAATCGAAACCTATGCCATAATCTAATAATTATTTGAATATCATTTAGATAACTTTCTTTAAAGCGAGTCTTTTTATGAAACATAACGGTAGAGAGAAGGTTTTTTTTCTGAAGAAAAGGCAAGCATAGCAAGTCTTTTTATTTCTTTTTTTAAAAAAAAAACAATTATTTTATATGTAATTACTCACAACAAAACAAACTGTATTCCATAAAAACATCTAAAAGTAAGCGAGATTATAAAAAGAAAATGAGCTTCTATTTGCTTTTTTGATGGCCATCGAAGACAAATCACCTTCATCAAGTCTCCTTGTTGCATGAAAGCAAAGACATCAAAATCGCAGTCATTACACCTTTTTCTTTCTTGTTTTTTCGGCGACTTCCTCTTCTGTTTACGTCAAAGGACTAAAAGCAAAAGTAAAAAACACTTATAGATCAAAATGTAAGAAAACGGTAAGAAGAGAGCCGAATATCAAAATCACTATAACTTGAAGGACCAAGTTGAATATCTTCATGTCATTTGAATAGAAAACACGGGAAGAGGTTGAGTTTTATTTCTTTTTAAGTCAATTTTGATCATTCATCTATTCGTTTTAGTTAGAAAAATAACATAAAAATACATTTTATTTTATTTTATAAATTGATCTCTAATTAATTAAACGTTGAAATATTTAATAACAAATCTAGAAAGATAAACCGAAGCAAGTAAACATAACATGAAAGAATATAGTTAGAAAGTTAGTGACTGATGGGACAAGAATAAAAGTGAAGGGCATAAGATGGAAAACATTGTAATTAATAGTAAATGAGTCATAGTAAATGAGTCACTTAGCCTTGCATTTCCATGCATATAAAATCATATTTTTTAAAATATATAAAAAAAGTTAAGAGTGTGAGTTTTTTTTTATAATGCTATATATTGGGACAAAATAATCCGTCTGGATAGAATTTTTGTTAGATAATGTTAAAAAAACCAATTATAAGATTTTTTTGGTGTTTAATACTAATCTTGAGTAATACAATTTTAAAGAAATAAGATAAAAAATACATTATTGAATTATAAATATGAAAAATAAAATAGAAATTGTCCAAGAAGGACCGAAAAAAATTAAAGCAAACAAAACTAAAACAAAAATTAAAATAATAAAGGAAAAAATGAAAAATAAATAAGATATTTTTTTGTGTTGAATATTAATGTCAAGTAATATAAGTGTAAAGAAATAAGATAAAAAAGTAAATTTAAAACAATATTAAGTCACAAAAGTTTTCTAAACCATTAATTCGATATATTAGATTTAAAATATTATAAATAGAGATGTTGCAAAATTTAATTCTTAATAAATACAACATCGAATGATAAATTATTTGAATTATTATTCTCATTGTTATTATTATGATTTAAGGCAAAACCCAAAAAATGATATTAATGGGATAAAAAAATATTATTTGATATGAAAAATAAATAAAAATATATAAAGGACAAAATTAAAGGATAAAAGCAAAAATAAGAGATATCAATTTTTAAATGATTATTAATATAAATTAAAATTTCAAGACTAAATTGAATAAAAACAAAACCCTAATAAAAGATAAAATGGTAGAAATTAAAAACCAAAACCAAGAGTATAGATACATAAATACAAACAAATAATAGGAACAGTCCTAGAAGGACTGTAAAAATTAAAGGAGTTGAAACCAAACAAAAAAAATTAAATTGAATGAAAAAATATATAATCAATTTGAATTGAAGGACAAAATTGAAACAAATTAAAATTTCATTACTGAAAAAAAAATACTGGAATGAAAAACTAACCAAAAATAAAAAGATAAGGGACAAATAAAAATAATATTTCTAATTAATTTCAATTGAAGGATGAAATTGAAATAAACCAAAACTTTTATAAAAGAAATCATGGTGAAAAAAAAGTAAAAAGACCAAGGACTAGAATGAAAAACTACAAATAAAGAGGATTGTCCTATATTTTCAACTGCAAGAAGGATAAAAAAGAAAAAAAATTGATTAATCTGCCACAAGCTTTGACCACTATTAGACGACACGCACACCATGATGAAGAGAAAATGGAGATGTATCTTTTTAAGATGACGGATGAACATTTTAAACCAACAAAAGACATGTGCCATCTATATGACGTGGATAAGGAACAACTATTGACGTGTTAAATAGACATGTAAGTAGTTTTTGTAGAAAAAAAATTTACAATTACCTAAACACCTCTATTATCAACGCTTTACTGTTGTCTTTTTTTAGGGTAGATCAATATTTTTACTGTTTATAAAAACTTGAAAAAATAAAAATTCTCTCAGTTTTTTTTTTAAAAATAAAATAAAGGTAAGATATATATATATATATATATATATATATATATATATATATAGTTTATTAATGCGAACACAACATCGTGGTTCAAAGATAATGGGCGCCCATATCAATAATGCTCCCTAGACATTGGTTCCTCCTCACATTCCAATGAAATCTCAAAAGACAAACATCCTCTCTTTAAGATTTTCACTTTCTCCGAAAACCCACGAGCACCCTACCAAAACAAATTTCTTGAAAGGCAGCATAACTCCATATAAATAAGATTTCATGGTCCCCTCCCCCCACCTGCTAGCTAGAACAAGAAGAAGAAGAAGATGATGACGACATTCATATTTCATGGATTTTATTTTATTTAAAAAGAAAAAAAGAAAATGGACTGAGATGAAATGAGGCCGTATATGATGAGGAAGTGCCCTCAACTTTTAAACATTCTGTAGCCGTTGATTAACTTACAGGACCGACCAATTAATCATTAGGAACCCATTTAGTCAAATGGAAAAACAAATTGGAAGCCAAAGATCATAGATGATGGTATAATAAACAAGTGAAAGAATCAGAAAAAACTGCCACCAAATCCCTTTTTTAAGATCCGCCGTTTGATGGGTCCTAAAGCAATACCAAATGAATGGCTTGGATTGACTTGAAGTCAAGTTGGCAATGCAAAATGAGAACACCGGCGGGGGGTCGACGGAAGAATCACCGGCCTAGAAAGACAGAAGGTTACGGGCCACGCAGAGAGAGAGAGAGAGAGAGAGAGAAGCTCATCATTCCATTTCCTCCCTTTTCAAGAAAGAAAGAATGGCGAGTCTAGGACAAATCAAACCCACAAATTTCAATAGAAATGAGGGGAGGTGAAGGGGCCGAGTCAGTTGCTCGAGGAGGGAAAAGCAGAGAGTCTTCATTCCTATGTAAAATGGATGAATCGAAGAATGGAATTCCAAGTTGTGGGAGCAGAATCTCAGTCAACACCTCAGTCAAACTTTCTACAACCCAATAAAAAGCCTCACTCTATCATCATACAACATTGCCAACAACTATATCTACAATTCTATATCTATATATATAAACCTGCCACTCTTTCTCTCTCACATATCTTAATATATATATATATATATTATGGGGATAATTTAATAGGAGGAGGGCAGGGGAGGAGAAAACTGGAAGGGGGCTGACGAAAACAATCATGTCTTTCTAGTTCTTTTCGTTTATGGTAAAAATTCTTCTTCTTCTTCTTCTTTAATCATTTATTTACGAATTTTTTTTTTATATATATATATAAAAATATCTGTGCTTTCTCTTCCTTTCTGCCCATTAAACAACGAAAATGGCATAATACCAATCATCCTTTCCCCTGTATAGGAAACACCCATCATTGCTCCCAACAATCCCTTTCAACATTGGAAACCTGAGCAGCTTCTAATATATTCCCTTCCTCCCATTTTTCCTCTCAATTTAAATACCCCCTCAGCTTCATACCCTTTTCTCTCCTCTCACGAACACCCACCCACCCTCCTCCCTTCCTTCTTCAACCACTCTTATGTTCCCATCCCATCGCTCTTCTTTTGTAGCCTTGTAGAGAGTGTTGTGTTGTGTTGTGGCGAGTGAGTGATCGATCAGAGGCCCTCTTCTGGTCAGTTTTTCCTCTTTAATTAACACAATGGATCCTACCTCGACAAATTCTGTCAACGGTTTCTACTCCTTTCTAACCAGAGGGATCGATGATCTTGAACGTGTCTATCTCTCTAACAACTTCATGTCGGTTCAGTTCCTTCAAAGGGTTCTTTCTTTATTGAGGTCTTTTCACTCTCAGCTGACTTTGCTTGTCCAAAAACTCCATTTGCCTGTCGGGGATAAGTGGCTTGATGAATACATGGACGAGAGTTCTAAGCTATGGGAGGCATGCCATGTCCTTAAATCAGGCATATCCGGAATCGAGAATTACTACTCTGCTGGATTCAATATCACTTCTTCTCTTGAAAATCATCGCCTTCTTAGCCCCCAGCTATCTCGCCAGGTTCAAAAAAATAAATAATAAAATTACTTCTCATTTCTTGATTAATTTCTATTAATATATGTTAACTCAGAATTAAAAAAAAAGCATGGTTCTTGGTACAGAAAAATAAATTGAATTCTCGTAACAGGTTACAAGGGCAATTTCCGGGTGTAGAAGAGAAGCAGTGGGATTAGAAGAAGAGAATAGAGCTTTAATGGAAACAAGAATCCAACCACTATCTTTGAGGTTTGATGAGAAGATCTCTATTGAATCCAAACTCAACGGATTCAATGGTTTTCGTGGGGTTCTGTATGCAATGAGAAACGTAAGCTCCTTGCTGTTGATGATCCTGCTCTATGGACTGGTGTATTGCTGGCCAGAATCAAGTTTTCTGCGAGGAGGGTACGAAGGGTGCTTATTTTTTGGATCAGCTTTCATGATCTCAACAGGAAGATTGCAGCAGAGAGTAGCGGCAGAGATAAACCAGATAAATGGGAGGCCAGGGATCCTGCTCTACGAGTTCAGGAGGTCAAAGATGGCCATGGAGGAGCTGAGAGGGGAGCTTGAGAGAAAGTGTGGACAAGGAGGAGCTGTTGAGTGGGAAACAGAGGCGGGGATAAGAGAAAGAGTAGACAACTTGAGAGGGTGTTTTGGGGTGTTGAGATCTGGAGCTGATAACATTGTTGGGCAACTTGATGATTTCTTAGATGAGATTGTTGAAGGAAGGAAGAAACTTTTGGACTTTTGCAGTCACAGGTAGGAAGAGAGAAGAGAGAGAGAGAGAGAATGATTGAAAATTAAGAAAAGAAAAATGCAAAGGTAGACGAAGCAGTTGTTGGGGTGGTTGTACCTTTAACCCTTCCCTTCCCTTCCCCCTCATCTGTTTATTTATTTCTCTTTTTAATTCTCCATTTTTCCTCTGCTCCCTCTTCTTCCATCCATCAATGTGGGTCTCTTGTTTCATCATCACTGTTGCAGTGCTAATTCTGTAGGGAAAAGAGGGAGTCCATGAAAACAGTGTGCAGAGGAGCTCAGGGATAGTTAATATGCAGGGACTACGCTTTTTTCACATCCATCCCAGCTTCCCGTTTATTACAACCGTACAGGAAAAATACAGAAGGAAGCTTCTTCTTGTATTTTTCTCACAGGGGAGAGAGAGAGAGATATTTTATTTTTCATCAAAAAAAGTCCCTGCTAGCATTGTTTTTGAATATTTTCTGTGCAAGAAAAATTTCAAAGTGGTTTCCCTCTTGTTCGCTGTTAGCATTAGTCGTACAAGTGCTATCTAGTTGTTATAGTAAATGACTAATCATTGTAGTAGTAAAGAAGAAGAAAAAAGGGGAGGCTTAGGATTTAACAGGGAGGGCTGTGAGATTCCTGGGTCTCGCTTTAATTTCAAAAGCAGCCCTCCTTCCGACTTTGTTCTTGTGTAGGAAGAAGCTTTTGTCTGATTCGTTTTGAAAGCAATGGAGTCTGATGATGAAGGCTTCTTATTAGCACACACCACTCTTCTTCCTGACATGTCTCTCTCCTCTCTCTCTCGGATAATCATGCCATGCTGCCAGTTTCTCTCCCCTTTTCTGGGTCTAGGGAATTATATAAAATGCACAAAATATGGAGGGTCACTTTCTCCTCCTTAACCGTATCTCCTGCTTGCTTTTTGTCGCTTGCCGGAAATTCATGCCTTGCCTCCCTTCAAGGGTTCCATATGAGAATGCTCAGTAAACTAAAAGTATAAAATATTGGTGATGAAAGGGAGATAAAACATAACGACAAGATCTAGCCGAATAAATAAAGAAGCTGCAGGCAGGTTTTGGCAGCAAAGTTGTTTTCCAACGAAGCTGTGGGCAGGAGGAGGCAGCGTTACTGTGAATTATCATTTCCCATTAAACCACGACATCAGGCCTTCAATCATCACAAACATTTATGTCCTCCCTCATCCTTCTACCAAAATTTTAACATCAGGGCAGGCACTGCTAAAAGGAAAACCGAAGCTAATATTTACAGTTGTCCCCCACCTTACCTCCCATGTAGGGTGAGCTGAAAAGAATCCGTAACAGGAAAAAACCAGAGTAATGACCCGCAAAAGAATTCCCACAGGATTTCCTTTTAAAATATACATACATATATATATATATATATATATACACATATATACAAGTAGAGAAAGAAACGCAGGCAACAGAAAAGGTGTTGAAATAGACATGGCTTCCAGAAGAGCTGCATAAAACCATTCAACTCTGCTTTAAAGGAGAAAGCCAGAATCATTCAACCACAACCAGATACCATTTCCACGTTTTGCATACTATATTCATTTGAAACAGCAGGCATGCATCCTGTTTGCCTGTTTAAATCATATAATTTAAGGATGTATCGAGATAATGCTACTTGATTCTGAACAATCAAACATGAATAAACTTAGCTGACACTTGACAAATTTTAATGAACTCTGTAACAAAACTTCTACAAAATAAGGAATATACAAAGTTGGGATAGTGTGGCGACATTCCAGAGTTTCACTGCTATATCTATAATTTACAGTAGATGAATGAAAAGTAGCAACTATATGGGGGGAAATGATGGGTTACCATGCATAAATGGCAGAGTATGTCATTAAAGGCAAGGAAAAAAGATCTATAGCTATGCATGAAGTTGCCTCTAATACATATTCAAACGTCAAATCCCGGCATAGCAAACTGAGAAGCAAATATCTCAACCCGGTTTCGAAGCTCGACAATTTCTTTATTGTTAAGAAGACCTTTGAAAAAATCCTTTTTTGCATGTTCCCTCTGCACAACAGTCGTGATATGAGCAGCCTTGAGAAGAAAGTCAGCAACTGTCTCAAAATCAGCCTCTAAGCAACCTCTTGATGTCATAGCAGGAGTACCTGAAAGGGGTCAAAATTATGAAAAACTTAGAAATTGAAGAAAGCATAACGTCCTTAAATTACATGTTAGTAACTTAATATTAAGATGCACGAACTCAACACAATGAAAAATTTGGAATCAGGGAAATTGGAGGGATTGGAGATAAACAAGATTATTTGCTAGGCCACTGCAAGCTAACAATATCATCTACTGCTGCAAAAAAAAAAAACATCTTGTGCTGCCTGTAAGAGAGTATCTAGAATATGAAAGAAATTTGATTGAAAATTTAAACTAAAGAACCCTACAAGTCTTCAAATTAATTGAAAATTGATAAATTACTGGCTTGGCAAGATTGCAACTCACCGATTCTCACTCCTCCAGGACAGATAGCACCGTTGTCACCAAATATGGCACTTTTATTTAGTGTGATTTGGCACATTTCACACACCTTCTCATAGCACTTTCCTGGAAGAAAGAATGGCAGTGTGGTCATTTAAGAGAACAAAAGAAACATAA
Organism: Salix exigua; assembly: GCA_032356905.1. Taxonomy (NCBI): domain Eukaryota; kingdom Viridiplantae; phylum Streptophyta; class Magnoliopsida; order Malpighiales; family Salicaceae; genus Salix; species Salix exigua. Next base: position 12,701,326 of record CM063592.1, read on the forward strand.
AAAACAAATGAAAGGATAATTTTATACTTGAGGAAAAATAAAGCATATACAACCAGGAAGAAAAGTTACGTACACAGATACATAGGATGTTACATTTACATAAACAGTTGAAACTATTTAACTGGCATGAGCAACCCACCCAAGTCTCCATCTACTGTAACATTGTTACTATAAAAGCTACCATAAAGCTTAAAGTATTAAATGATGTCCCTACAAGAACTTAAAAGGAGAAAGAAGGTGGAATCAGGAATCAATATAGGACTGCTACTTTGAGCAGTATTCGGGGAGAATATAACTGTTTAGAGCAGTTTTTTGGAAGGCCCATGACCAGTTGCTTTTTCCCTCCAATGATTTCTTTCTCCGGACAGGTAAATGGTACATGCACTTGAGGTCTGCCATCATCCACTGGGTCTCAACTAGAGCTATGGGTCCCAAGAAAACAGGCGTAATCCTAATGTCTACACTAACCCCCTTTGATATAAAAATAAGATAGAAGGGAGAGTGAAGGGGGATAATCCACAAAGGAGTTGCTGCAATTAGATTATACAGGAGAGTATTGTCCATTTCAAGTGTTCCCTTCACCGTTTTAGAGTTTAAACAGTGACACAAGTATGGTTGATTAACATTTCCATCGTCGACGATTCATATCTTTTCCACTGAAATAATACATCGCTCTTCCGCACAGAAATATCTGTTCAAAGACATTCTCGAAAGTGTGCATATACTAGAGGTAGTGATTTTTCTAGATAATGACTACAAGAATCTTTTTAACAAGACCAGTCGGTAAGCAGAAATGCTCATGAGAATCAAACTGAAACTCAAATAGTCAACGTGCTACGAAAATTCATCCTATCTAGGACTCCATTTCTATATAACCCTAAGAAATACAAGCAAACTAAATTTCAATTTTGAATATCAATACACTGAGATGATGTCAGCCTACCAACAAAAGTGTGCATGGTATGCAATCTCATTGTAAGGTTAGTGCTTTGTTTTACACATTCTATGCTCACAAAATAGGTTTTAGCATTATGAAACATTTCATCAAATGAATATGTAGGAGTGATCATTTTCAGTTTGGTTCGGTTTTTATCTATAAAAATAACCAAATGAAAATTATTAAAAAAAACCAAAACCAAACCGAAACAGGTTTAAACCGACCTGCTTCAGTTTGTTTTTTTTATGTAAATAAACCAGAAATAACCAGTGAAGTGAAGAAAAACTATACTTATTATTGGTAAATGTGGGGACGGAAAGGAAAAGGAGGGAATAGCGAGTACATTCTTAAAATAGTATATATTTTTTTAATTTAAACCAGTTCGGTTCGGTTTTGGTTTACCGGTTTTATCCTTAAAAAAACAAACTGGACCAGAAGTTTTTAAAAATATTCTAAACAGCATTTTTTAATGGTTCGATTTTCTCGGTTAATTTTTTTCAGTTTCTCTGTTTAATTGGTTTTTTAGTTTTTTTTTTGCTCAGCCCTAAGAATATGGACTGGACAAGTGGAGATGAGAGCTTGTTGTTGTTGGAGACAAGGCAAGAAAATGTGTAGATGAGAGGGATAAGTAAATCTAGAACATCCAGTTTCTAGGGTGAATTGTGTAGCGCAATGGTCTGTTAAATCTAGTTCCATTTAGAGCTGATTGTGAAGTCATAGTCAATACTTAATATTAATACACCTAGGCAGTAATGGCAGTCTATGCGCCTTAACACAAATTGTTGATCAATGAAAAAATTATAAGTGCAAAAGACAATATAGTGAGATGAACAGCATCAAGCTTTCATAAGAGAGTAACTTTCCGCTGAAATTACTTTATTTTTCTGGTGTAACTGGGTGAATTTATGAATTCCTTTTGGTTATTCTCACTCAAATAAACAGGCTACAAAGAGGTTGATGAATTATGAACTTTGTTTGGTCATTCTCACAATCAAACAAAACTAGCTACAAAGAGTTTTGGAGTGGGAAATTTGGAAAATTTACAGCCCCTTAGATGCAAGGCAATTATTTGTTTAACTGCCAGCTTAGTCTAAGTAATTAAGTTTATTCTTAAAAAATGAGTAATGCCATCTGTTGTGTTTCTGGAATAATGGTATACAAGAATAGATTGCCTTTTAAGAGTGGAACCGGGTACCTGTCCCAAGGTTTTCCACAAAAGGTCTACCTTAGAGCTTGCCTGTGATCCCTGGACGGGGTGGGGAATGTAGTTACAGGTGTATGTTTTTATTCATTTTCATAATACATGATTTTAATTACGTAACAAATGATACATACCTACCCAACAGATTCCATTGACATTGAATATTACTAAATTAAAGAGAAAAACATAGTGATTGAATTGCATAACAGCTAAAGCTACTACTGTATAGGCAAATACTAAATCTTGAGGTAGCAAATAATGTGAAGATTGTGAAAGGATACAAATATATTACCTGCTAAGCCCCATGTCGTTAGATCCCACAGCACCAAATGATTATCAGTACCGCCGGTGACCAATTTGCATTTTCTTCTCAGCAAAGCAGATGCTAATGCCTGAGCATTTTTCCTCACCTGTTGCATATAAGCTTTGTACTCTGGTGTAGCCACTTGTTTTAAGGCTATGGCAAGAGCAGCGATGTGATTATTATGAGGACCCCCTTGTAATGATGGATGGACTGCAAAATTTATCTTTTCTTCAAAATCATATTGGCTGCTACCATCATCATGACTAGACATGCCCTGCTTCCTCGATCTTGGGCCTTTCCTATAAAAAATAATCCCTCCTCTAGGACCTCTAAGACTTTTGTGAGTTGTAGAGGTAACAATATCACAATATTCAAATGGACTAACACATTCCTGCGAAAGACAGACAAAACAACAGTAAGGGAGGGAAAACATTTATATATTGTGCTAATTTAATTGCAGATCATTGTGTAATTGCTGTTCCACAAACTTGTTCTTCTAAATATAAATACAGGTTCAATATGAAGCGATTCTTCTAAAGTATGCTCTCAGCAAATAAATCCATATGAAAATCTAAATCCTGATGCTTATTAAATCTTTCTAATGAGCGTGTTCATGTTTAGTTTAGGTATTTACAGCAGTAGGCAAGTGGTAAAGATAAGAAACCAGGCAATTCTAAGCTATTTATTTCATAAATAAATAAAAAAATGATCAATCTGAAAAGGATTATGCATATTGCATTTCTAAGCTTTCAAAATAAAATCAGAACAGAAAGGGATGCATATCCTTTCCCTATAATTACCTTCTTGGAAAATGTTAGGAAACAGTCACTTTTCCTTCTCGAGAGCACAACCAGCAGTGTAGAGAGATTATTTGAAATATACTATACCACGCAATGGCCACATAAAGAGAAGGGTGTGTGTCTATCTAGTAATGATATGTCATGCGTTATATCACAGCATATATTTCTAAATGCATCCCAATATCATGCATGCAAAACAATTTAGAAGCCGTTAAACAAGAAGCAATTCATGATACTAAAAGCACAAGTTGATCAATCAAGCACTCCTAGCTTTAGGTGGTAAGTTTGTACCCTAACTAAAAATTCAAAAACAATATCCATAGACTAGAAATAAAACTGATGAATAAACAAGTTACGAAAAATCAAAATCTCAAACCTTAGCTGCCACAAGCCCGCTAATGTGAGCCATATCACACATCAAAACAGCACCAATCTTATCAGCAACTTGTCTAAACCTCGCATAATCCCACTCCCTCGGATAGGAACTCCCACCACAGATCAGTATCTTAGGTCTAAAATCCATAGCCTTCTCCTCCATCTTATCATAATCAATATATCCAGTTTGTGGGTTCACTTTGTAAGGCAAACTCTCAAAAAAAATCGAAGAAGCCGACACCTTTTTCCCGCCCGGCGTATAATACCCGTGACTCAAATGGCCTCCAGAAGGAGAATCTAACCCCATGATCCTATCCCCAGGCAACAAAAGCCCAGTGTAAACAGCAAAATTCGCTGAAGTACAGGAATACGGCTGCACATTAACACCCCATTTATCAGGATCAAGTCCAAAAGCTGCCAAGGCGCGACTCCAACAAATCAATTCAATTTGATCAATATTTTGATTTCCGGTATAATATCTGGAGCCAGGCAATCCCTCAGAATATTTATTAGTTAAATGACTACCAAGAGCTTCCATAACAGCACGGCAAACAAAATTCTCAGATGCAATCAATTCAATACCTTTAAACTGCCTTTGCTTCTCCTTCTCCATAATCTCATAAATCTCAGGATCTGCGGTTGAAAGCGGGTGGTTTCCCCATGCCCGAACCATGGCCCGACGAGACTCCAAACCCGGATCCATAGCAACCCGTTTGGAAGAATTTGTCGTCGATGACGACGCTGACGATTGAGAACCGTTATCTCTCGGTCTCTTTATACACATTTGGTGACCCAAAATGCTAAATTGCTCGTCTTCGGTTTGATTCTCTTCGTTATCGACGCGGGTTTCCGGTTTCTGATCAAGTAATTGTAGTGGAATTGGACTTGAGTGAAATCCAAGCGAGAGACCTGATTGTGCTGCTTGTGTTAAATCCATCACAGATTACTAAATAAAAAAAAATGGAGGCTTTTCTAGGGCTTTCTGGTTCTATTTTTTTTCAAGGGTAGCTGTAGAAACAACAGAAACAGCGACAACAACAGAAACGTTTGAAGCAATTACAGTGAAAGTAACGAGCTCTTGCCGGTGTTCTTGTGCTCACAGAGGCTTCCATCAAAATCAGAAACAAAACCTAATTTAAAAAGAAATTGTGGGCGAGAATTGTTTTTGAAGGTAGTTAAATGATTGAGGGGAAATGAACCTGGTCCGAAAAGAGGAACGTTTGTGAATTGACCGGAATAGCCGGTAGCGTGAAGTTCCTTCTAGCCGTTAGTGTAATTCACGCGAATCGAATCTAGGTCAGGTTCAGTGACAGTTACACCTGCGCGTCCTTTTCTCTCTTTTTTTCCAATAAACTCTGACCGCCCTAGCTGTAGAGAGCGATTATTTATGGGCCTACATGTCCAATCTATTTATGGGCCTAATCCATTAAATTTGCTTACAGACCGATCCATCAAACACTTGGCGGTCTAAATTTATAGTTTTTTAGTCGGTGGTTTACTCTTAACTTATGTATTGATCAATGTTGACACTTATGAAACTCGAATTCTAAGATTCAATCATAAAATTCTAAGATCGTACTTGAATTTATCTATATAAAAATCATAAAATCACAGCTAAAATCGTGTAAGCAGAAAAATCATAAAATCGTAAGTAAAATATTTCTGAACACAATACATTATAATTATGAACATAAAAGTCCATTAGTTAAATTTATTCATAATTTAAAATAACTTCAAAATACATTACAAAACAATTATCTATAAAAATTCATAAAATAAAAACTAACAAATTTAAAACAAATCTTCAGCTGACATTAAATGTAAACTAAAACCAGTCTCAAATTCATCCCCTCACTATATCCATTTATAGTCAATTTCCTTGTGTAAAACTTTGATTCAATCGGCTCTTGAAAGATTAATTTCCAATGCATCATTATTTGCCAATATACTTAATAAAAAATATACTTAAACAATTATTGATATTGCTATTAGTTGCCAATGTTTAAACATATTCATTCAAATATTTTCCTAGTTTAATTTAAAATTATGAGTTGGTTTGACAGAAACTTATTGATTTGACAAATTTAAATGCAATTTAGCCTCCCAAATCTTAACAACTTTAAAATTAACTTGATGTTAGTCGATCAACCAACCAATAGAATAAAATATAATTATGTAAACCACCAATGGGTGGCTCAGTGACAAAGACTTGGGATCAAAGGGTTTGCTCCTTGTAGTCTCAGTTCGAGTCCGTTGTCGCTAATATTGGTGCCACTGAGGCTACATAGTCGTTAACCGGCGTGGGATTAGTCGAGTCGTAGTCGGCTGGACACCACGTTAATCAAAAAATATAATTATGTAGTTGAAAGAAAAGATTGTAGTGATTCTTCCACGCATAGAATATGATAGTAGTTGTTTTCAAAATATACTTTAACTTGAAAATATATTATAATTTTTTAAATTTTTTTAAAAAATATTTTTAATATCAAAACACAAACTTTTTTTTTTTCGAAAACATTTTTATAAATAGCAAAAGCAACCCACTCTATTTAACTGATGAAGCATCATTTTCCATGACAAGAAAACCAAGAATCTCTTGTTTTGAGGTCAAATGAGTGAAACGCAATTCAATTTCAAGGTCAAACAAAGAAAAAACATCAATCAGGTAATCTGAAGTCAACAGATATGCACATGTCACAGAAATATCCAAAACTAAATTTTAGCATATTCCAAGTCAATTTTCTTTGGGTCGCAACATCACTAACTAGCATACACTCAACCAACAGCGACCAGTTACTGCTGCATGGGTCTAATCAGAAGTCAGCTCCCGGCATACAGATAGAACCTGCAAACATGATCCAACAGAGTATGTCAGAAATGGCTTCTTGATGTGGGGAAAAAAATGTAGTACTAAAACTGCACGAAGTTCTTTTTCTCTGCCCATTCGTCAGATCCAAAGATTGAGAATTTTTAAAGCTAATCAAGGACAGCAAATCCAGCATTACGAGTCATGAGAAAGCATTTTAATGTGTAATTTCTCAACAGGCAAGGCAAATCTATCTATAAATGAGGCGCTCAAGATAGGAGAAGAGAGTAGATGTTTTTGTCCCTGTGGATTAATATATGAAAGGTTTGTTCTTGCACTCACCCTTTTCCGTGCCAACCAAATGCCAAAAGTTATTGAAATTAGTTTTTTATTGTCTTTTCCTTCCATTGCCATCGATGGAACTATTATCCCAATATATAAAAAAAAAAAAAAAAAAATTGTTTTTGGCATGTCAGGATCAAACGAAATTTATGGCATCCGTGGGTCATTCCCATGAAAGCAGTGTATATCATCTAGTTATAATAAAACACTTTTGGCAAGAGACAGTTGCTTCTTCAAAGTAAAACACTTGCAAAACCTGTTACATTAAACAGGAATTGTATTATCTGATTCACAATTAGATGATAAAATCAGGAAATTGGAAGAATTACTTCGGAGGTTGCAAACTGGACTCTTGAATTTGAACAGATTCTTCTGGTATTGACCATTAACCAAATAGCATGATGTTTTTACTACACAGCAATTCATAGAGAAATCCTTTGGAACTTTGTTTTGCTTCAAAACAAATAAATGGTTTTGACAATTCATTTCAGCACAAACAATTAGAAAAAAGTATTTGTTCTTCTGGCTGTATACATCTTTGAAAACCAAGACTCTATGAAAAATTAGTATAGTGTACTATGTTATGCTTCTGAAAGCCAAAATGCTGCTTATTTCAACTAATTTGATTGTCACTAGTATACTAGAACAGGACCACTTACTCCTCAATGTACACCATATTTACCTTCTAATGAAAAACGTAACCTGCAGTTTATTTCAACAAGAAACAGGTTTGCTTAGGAATAAGTTAAAGAATGCAAGATCTAGTATAAATCAATGTAGATACTGAACAAACGGAAGGAGAAGTGTCAGTGGGGAACAACACTCTGTAAATCTAGTGCAAGGTTAACATGTTCAGAAGGGGAAATTGATACATGAAGAGAAACATGACCATGTACTAATAAACGCACACAAACACATCCCTAGGGGAGCATGATACATGAAGACCTTGTTTGGCATTGTGTTTCAAAAACGCTTTTGAAAAAAAAAATGAATTGATGCATTTCTGAATGAAAAGAATTTTCAAAAACAATCCAACCACTCCCAAAAAGTCACAAAAAGAAACATGACAACAATGTAATTTCATTGAAGCTAAATGAACATTTGAGATAAGGCTCAATTAATTGCAATTGTATGGCAGTAACCATATTTATAGGAACTTAATCATTATGCAAGTATTCGCAAACTAGCCAAATGCACAATCAAATTTAAAGAAGAAACATTTCATGCAAAATTATGATAATAGAGTTTATGGGGTCCAATCACAGAAAACATACCTGCACAGCTTATATGCATGCACTACAGAATTACATGTTCAAGTAGAACATGCCTCAACAGGTGAAGCTCTTTGGCATTGGACATCAATCCTGCCAAGAAGTTCTGTGTATGAGGAACTCAGCGAAAGTTCCAGTGCATCAACACCTTCAGTTTCATTGCAACATTTACTGCTGTCATCCATGAAGCCAGCATCTTCAAAACCATTTTCAACAGGCTGGTCCATGTGAATGATCTTACCAAATAACTGAATAGAGTTAATTGCAACTTTCTTGGGGTTGAAGCCCTTATTTCCAACTAAGCCTGTGTCAAAAGAATACGCACTACTCTGGCTCTCAGGTGATAAGTTCTCAGACTGCAAACTGCCGATGTTCATCTCACTGGGCATTCTTTTCATCGTAAGGACCAAGTTGTTTCCATAGGCCCTGTCACTGAACACCTGAGGAGCAGCATCACTTATAAAGTTGGATAAACCGAAAGTGGAAAAAGAATCTTGCCTGGCTCCCTGCATGCCAGCAGGAAAAGTACTGTAATTCAACATTGAAGCATTCATGTGCCCCATAGTTGAATTAGTTAGATCTGACATAGGAAAAAAGAGTTCTCCATCTGTCAAAAACCTAGAATCATTTGGATATCTCAATTTCTTCATTGGGGGGAATGCAGCTTGAAGTGGTGATGCGGTTGCAACAAATTCAACTTGCCAAGGGCTCACTCTCTTCGCATTCTGCAAAAGTTCAGGCTCATCCCAAGTAACCTGTGCAACAGAGAAAAGAAGTTGACAAGGAAGCAAATGTTAAAACTTATAATGTAATTATATACTGTTACAATGCAATTACTTTCCGAATGTTAAAACTTATACAACGGCAACTAATAACTGAATCATTAACAGAGATTGTGAAAACCTAGACATGAATAAAATCATAGAGAGGAAAACAGCGTGAAAAAGATGTAAAAAGAGTTAAAACAGCATACGGTGATATCCAATTTGCATGTGCAATTGAATCTTGTTTTAGCAATATTCTTAATTGACCCCCAGATTATTATAACATCTGCCTGCCCCAGCTTTCTTGACATTGGGAAAATAACATGGCCCCTATGAAAGGGCAAATGACGCATGGAACAAATAAGAAGTCCTTAACGAATTCCATAGCGATATTCTAATTTCAATGAAAACCAAGTTCTTAAAACTTTTAAGTGGTACCCCTTCGCAAGGAATTGAAGAAAACCTCAATCACGTTTCATAGATGGCTCATAGCATGAAGATAAATAACGTGGCCTTGGATAGAAAGAAGAACAAAGACAAACAAGGTACGACACCGTACTTAGCTGCAACAATCTATACACTGCCCTGAAAATTCAATACCCAAAGCACCAGAGCCACAGGAAACAGCACACGAATAAAATTAAGAAAACAGGAAAATGTGAAAAGAATACCACAATTTCAAGCATCACCCAGAATCAGATATCTAATTTTAAAATACATTGTTCCATTAGCACCAACTGTTCTTCATTTTCTCTGACATCATTTTCATTGATTCTCAATGATTAACATACACTCCAGATATCATTCGCAAAAAAACGCAATGGGGGAGTTTATCCCAAAGCACTTTTCTGTTCTAATTCAAAATTAGCAAGCAATGTTTAGTGCTTATGCAAGAAGATTTGAACTACTAAAAAAGATATAAAATCATTTAGAATGGATATATTTCTGCTACCTACCTTGAAAACAAATGATCCCATTATCCTCTCAAATCATTTATTTCCATGACGATAAACGCTATAAAAACAATTAACCAACCACAATATAAACCAAACAAATATGATAAATCAACAGACACATTATAACATACATACCTGAAGCATGCGCCAAGGAGAGCCACGCCATGCACCAGATTCAGGCAAACCAGTACCCGAGACGGTACCCTGAAACCAAGTCATTCTAGAGGAATCCTCAGTCTCCATGGCCATCTTCACTCTCATCCCAGCAGTCCAAAACACACCAAGTGCAGCCTCCACCGCTTCAGCCCTCACCACAAAATCAGAGTAACAACTTGCCCTGGGATAATACACAACGTCAAACGGCAAACCTTTAGCCGCCATCTCCACAGCCTCCGCCACAGCCTCCTGGGACAGCCTCCCTCTCCCACTTCTCGAAAATCCCTCCTCTGTCTTCACTTTGCCCTCTCCACAGCCACTAACAACCTGCTCCCTCCACCTGGCACTGTTATTAAGCCTAACTGCCCTCCTCACTCCAATAAACATCTCTCCCTTCAGATTCCTCATAAAAACCACCGAGTCCCCCGCAATCAACTTCTTGTTGTTCACAAACTTACTCCATCCGGTAGTTAGCAAGTGCCTCCGTGGCGTCCCTCGATAAATGTGCCTGAAATCCCAATTAATTCCGTGTATATCGGTGACCGTTAGAGTCTGAACCGGAGGCTCCGCCTGGTAGTTTAACGGAGGAAAAATCGAGTCTGCACAGAACCTCGGGACGGAGAAACCACCACCGTTATTCGCATCTGAAGGCGTTAGAATCTTAGCGAAGGACGAAATCTTATTCTCATCGCCATCAACCTCATTAACACCTCCACCCTCTCTCCTAGAAGGTTCTAGAAAGGAGAGAGGGAGGTTACAGGAGTTATTATTGAGAGGGAGAAGGAGAAGTCGAATGAATACCTCATCGGTTACCGGATCGGCGAGGAAATCAACGGCGGAGATTTGGCAAGAAATCAAGGGTTTAGAGAGAGCGAGATTGGAGAGAGATGGGGGTTGCGGTGCCGTAGACGATGAGGATTGTTCTAAATGCCCCTGAGGGAAGTAGTAAACCCTAGAATTAACGGTGGGAACTTGAACGGAGGATCCAGCACAGGCACGCCAGATCCGCTGGTCCACACGGCTGAGCTCCGTCGGTTGCGGCATTTGTTAGTTCGTTTGGGTTTTGCAACCGAGAGCGAGAGAGTGACAGAGTGAAATGGAAACGGTTTATTAACATATGAGCTCTGCGTGTCTGTGTAGACTCTATAAGAGAAAGGGTGATAGTTGTAGTGTCTGAGGTGAAGTAGGGGAGAGAGTGCCGTCTCGAGGTGGAGTACGGCGGAAAAAAAAAAGTGAGAGAAGTTAGAGGGCCCTCTTCTTTTCTCCTTTTTTTTATATAAGTGGTTACACACTGTATTTTACGGTTTTGGCCACGACATTCTTTCTAACTAACTTTAGGATTTGCAACTATTTTACTTCACCACGCTACTAAGACCCCCGTGCTTTACACTCTCTTCTCATTTACTGAATAAAATAAAATAAATGTTAAAAGGACGCGAATAACAGTGATAAATATATATTAAAAAAGCAGTACGTATGGTCCTGTAGAGAGTTAAGGCTGAGGGTAAGAAAGTTGATGCAAAATTAATGAGAAGGAGGACTGAAATGGAAAGATTGTCAGGGTAAATAAATGGAGGGAAATAAAGACCAAGATACGGTCGTATCAAGAGCAGCGATGGTACTTGGAATTTGTTGGCATAAGCAGGCAGGCAGCAGGCACTCGAGTGAGGCCTTAAGAGGACAGTAAGGATACTCGCAGCGCAGCTCCTTCAATGAATGCAAATCTCGTACATTGACATAATTGTATTGGCAGTGATGATAGTGATGATCTCGAAAAAGAAAAAATGACACCTCGCGAGAAAGTCAATGCATATAAATCAGGACATTGCTCTTTTTAATATATATATATATATATATAATTAAAAAATAAAGATGTAAATATATATTTTCATGATAGTGAATTTCTGTTTTTTTAAATATATATTACAAAAGAGCTACAACAGCTTGCGAATTTACTGTTCACGCATATCTAGATCAAATGTGGACTGGGGTGCGTGATCTGGTGTTTTAAATTGCATTGAATTATGATACATGTAGCCCCTCTTTCGGTTCACAATTTAATTTAGCAATGTATTATAAATACAAAATTTTCAACTTTTTTACTAAAACTAAACCTAGCCACCGTTGCCCCCCTCCCTCCCTCAACACTCTGCATTCTAAAATCCTAAACCTAGCCACCACCCACCCTCTTTCCCTCAACTAATAGCTTTCCTTCAATCTTTTGAATTTGGAAGATAAAAAATAAAAGTTCAATCGGTGTCATTTCAAGAGTTTTTTCCCTTCATAATGGGCAAGTTCACCTGGAAGGCTTCGGGTAAAGGTAAAGTCGGGATAAGAGTTCAATCTACGCCCTTCAAGAGCTTTTTCCCTTCATAATGGGCAAGTTCACCGGGAAAGCTTAGGGTAAAGGTAAAGTCGGGCAAGGAGTTTGCAAAGAGTCATAGCAGAGCCAACGGGAAGGATCAAAGGCAAGGTCGACTTTTTGGCGAGATCATCACCTCTCCCTTTTTCAGCCTCAAGAAAAGCATGAAAAGCTTTTTGCATTTGCTTAAGATTTGTGGCTTCAACGACCAAACTCTTCTATGTATATAACTTTGCATTTATTATGAAGGATTGTTTTTGGAATTTATGAGATTTTTACTAAATTCAGTTTTTTGTAATGTTTTGGTTAGCAATTTAAAGATATAATATATCTTTGTTTCTACAACTTATATCCATCTTTAAATAAAATTTTAAATTAATATAAATTATATTTACATCTTTCCATATCATAATCCATATTATTCGCACATGAGGGGGACTTTTATAAGAGAGTTTATTAATTGTATTTGGTAAGGGAATTTTGATCGGATTCCAAAGGGAAAGGGTTATTAAGTTAGGAATAATCCAAAAAGATGTCGTTTTGGGATATATCAATAAAAGAGTAAGTCTAAGCCCCTCTTTCTTGTATGATGTTTGCAATTGAAAAGTAAGGCATTGCATTAAATGTCTTTGTTAGAATATCCTCCTTTAGATGCTATGGAAGCGTCGTAGGCCGAGCCAGTGTATAAATTCTGAAATCCTTCGGTCTATAAAGCAAGAACCTATCACAAATATCAATTTTTTATGTAAATTTGTTATGTATTTTCATTGATTTCAAAATGAGGAATTCTATCCTCTAAATACATGTAATAATCCATAATTTACAGTTTATAATCCCTGATTTGTAATCTATAATAAATACAAGATTTTTTGTTACAATTTGATTGCCATATATTGTTGAAATTTGATATTATTGCCATATATATTGGCATCTCCCCTCAAATTGATGTTAGCCGATCAAGAAGCATCAATTTGTCAATCATGAGTTGATATCGAGGCCGAGACAAAGCCTTCATAAAGACATCATTCGTCCGATGCTCGATGGAAATATGAGATGGTGTAAGAATATTATGATCAAGAGCTTCACGAATGTAGTGACAATCAACTTCAATATGTTTTGTGAGTTCATGAAACACAGGATTAGTAACAATCTGAATAACACTCGTATTATCAGCATGAAGAGGTGTATGAGTGTGCCGAGGAAAACCAAGTTCACATAGCAAACCTTGGAGCCACACAATTTCTGGACAAGCGGAGGAAACAACTCGATACTCAGATCATATGGAATATTTTGAGATTCGGTCTTGCTTTTTGCTTTTCCATGAAATTAAAGCATTTCCAAGAAATATACACCACCTAGTAACAGAACGACATGTATCCATACACCCTGCCCAATCTGCATCACTATAACCTGTTAATTGTAATAATTATCAACAGAAAAGATAATCCTCACTTAGATGTACCCTTAAGATAGCGAAGAATTCTTCTGACAACAGTTAAATGAGGTTGATGACGAGCCTATAAAAACTGACTGACTTGTTGTAATGCAAAAGAAATATATGGCCAAGTAATGGTTAGATAATTCAAACTACCCACCAATTGCCTGTATATGGAGGGATCATGTAACAGGTTACCATCATTCTAAAAAAGTTTTAAATTAACCTCGAGAGGGGTAAAAATACTATTCCCGGATTCAAGACTCCCTCAGAAAAGAATTTCTTTGATATATTTGTTCTGATGTAGAAAATTCCCATCGGACATAAAGTGCACCTGTAGACCAAGGAAATATTGAAGTTGTCTCAGATCCTTCATATGAAATACATTGTTGAGAGAACACTAAAAATTATCAATGAGTGGAATGTCAGATCTGGTAATGATAATATCATCAACATGTAGCATAAGAGTAATAATATCAGTAGTAGTTTGCTGAAGAAACAAAGAGGAATCATATTGGCTCTAAATAAATTTAAGTTCCATAAGAGTAGTGTGAAAATTTTCAAACCATGTCAGGGTGCCTGTTTTAGACCATACATAGATCGTTTCAACTACCAGGCTTTATTAAATGTGTGAGTAAACATACCATGAGGAGGAGTCATATAAATATTCTCTTTCAGATCTCCATGTAAAAACATATTTTTTACCTTCATTTGATGAAGTGGCCATCTCTTGGAAGTAACAATTACCACAATGGTTCATATGATAGTCATTTTAGCCACAAGTGCAAATGTCTCCTCATAATTAATACCGTATGCCTGACAATTGCCAAGAGCCACCAATCGTGCTTTATATTGTTCCACATACCCATCATATTTGAATTTAATAGTTTATATCCATTTGCAGCTAATAGATTTGATGTCGGTTTGACAAGAAACAATATCTCATGTGTAATTATCCTAAAGTGCCTGAAGTTCCTCTTTCATGGCCTATTGCCAATATCCTGGGTAGAACCCTGAGCTTAAGTTTTAGGCATAAAAGTACTATCAATAGTAGTTATTGGGTATTTGGAGCACATGAAAAATCGAGTTGATTGTCGTAGTTGAAGGGAAGGATAAGATGTCGGTTCCATGTCCAGAAGGGGCAAAGTGGATGGTGGATAACGCATTTGATATACAATTATTGGCTTAAAATGTTCAAATGTATAAGATGGAGTATCATCATCAAATTTAGGAAGCTGGATAGAAGAAATTTCTGTAGAGGAACAAGAAAGGAAAAAAATATGATTTTCAAATAAAATCACATTTGAAGATACGAATTTTATGAGCATTTCCGTCATAACACACAAATCCTTGGACACACAAATCACATTTGAAAATTACTATATCCTAGAAAAGCACAACAACTTGCTTGGGCTGAAAGTTTATTATGTTAAGTTAATGGTAAGTGAAAAAACAAACACACCTAAAAACATGGAGATAATCATACTCAAGAATAACACCAAATAAAATACAGTATGGAGATTCAACTTTTAGAGCATAGAAAGGTAAACGATTAATGAGATGAATGACTGTCGACGAAGCTTTTACCCAAAATAGAGGAGGTACTAAAGAATCAATTAATGAGGTCCAAACAACATCTAAAAGATGACTATTATTATGCTCAACAACTCCATTTTGTTGAGTGTGAGGACAAGATCTTTGAGAGAGAATCCCTTTTTTTAGGTATTTCTAAAGTTCTTTGGACATATATTTCTCCTAGAGTTAAAACATAGAAATTTAATATGAGCAAAAAATTGATTTTCAACAAATGCAACGAAAGCCTGAAATGTTGAGAACACATCAGTCTTAGATCGGAGAAAATATATCCAAGTAAATCAACTAAAATCATAAATAAATGTGATAAAATATTTATACTAGGCATGAGAAAGAATAGGGCTCACACCTCATATATCAGCATGAATAATTTCAAAACATTTAGAAGTACGACTACCATGTGAAAGAAATGATAATGCTTTGCTTTTACCCAATTTGCAAGAACAACAATCCAAATATTTTGTTGAAAAATAAATTTTATTCCCTAAATATCCATTTTTCATAATATTAGTCAATACATTAGAATTGGGATGCCCAATTTCTTATGCCAAAAATAAGGACTATTAATGACAGTAGAATAAGCACAAGAATTAATACTAGGAATAGAAAATTGAATTGGAAATAAACATCCCACTTTAGGCCCCTTCGCGATCACATTCCCTAACACTTCGTCCTACACAACAACAACCATGACGATCAAATTGAATTTTACAGTTATTTTCTACCATTTGACCAACAGAGAGTAAACTTAAGGATAATTTTAGTGATACAAAAATATTTTTGAAATGAGACCCCAACTTACCAATTGACAAAATCGACAGATTATCAGCATTAGTTGCTACCTATATATGTTGATTACCCATGTATTTTTGCACATTATGTAACCCATTTTCACAACTAGTCATGTGATTTGATGCAACCAAATCCATCAACCATTGTTTATTATGTGTCAAATCCAAGGGAAAAATAAATTTGTATTTCTTACCTAAAATCCCGAGTGCAGACTTAACTAAAATCCCAAGTGCAAAGAAGGAAGATATTATCATCTACCGCACCATCTCAAGAGTAAGAGTGGCCATAAATAAGTTCACCAATTATGAAGATTTCGATGCTGACGGTGAGGACATGGCTGTAATAGCCATAGAAGCAGCCCCCAAATTCGACTGAACAGTAAACCCTTGTCGATTTTATGGTCATAGAAAACATTTCTTGATTACATGCCCTTCTTTCTTACTATAATTGTAGAATTTCTTGCTGCAATTTCTGGCAATGTGCTAGAATTCCTTGCAATTAAAATACTGCACACCTACACCCCTCTTTCGTCCCGTTGCTTAAGCCATGTAAGTCACATTCATCTTTGTCACCATGTCATGAGTTAACTCATGTTGAGTGGAAAGTCATTGTTCTTCCCGTAGTAGTCCTTCCAAACATTCATCCAAAGTGGTACTGGACTTCGATTGATTAAGCTAGCCCTCACGACCTCAAATTTTGGCTAGATCTTCATCAAGAACTGGTCCCTCTAGCTTTCCGCATGAACATGGTACAGTGCCTCTATACTTTCCTTTGGTATTGTAGAGTAAATTATGCTAGTATTATCACTCCATAGGTTTATAAATACAACATAAAATTGTTCAATTGAGAGATTACCTTGTTTGTAATTGGCAATACCCATTTCAACTTGAAATATTGTAGCTGAATTATCCTGTTAATAGATGTATCAGAAGTAGTCTTAAATCTCTATCCCTGTGCCAAACAATTTAAGGTTGTTAATCATATAGGGTTCTACAGACCTCGGGATATAAGAGATAATTTTCACATCCTAGGTAGTCTATACACTCAGCTCTTGTGGGTCGGTTGGTGCTGGTGAAGATCCATCAAGATGCCCCCATAATTCCTTCCCTTTAACAAAAATTCAAAAATGAAACTTCCAACTGAAATAGTAAGAAAAGCCTCTTCAGACATCCTAGGAACTAAATAAATTCACCAAATACTGACAAATTTAGTTTGTCAACTGAAGAGAAGATTAAAGCCCTATATCAAAATTATTGGCTCTAAAACCATGTCACAAATATCATCTTTTTATGTAAATTTGTTATGTATTTTCATTGATTTCAGAATGAGGAATTCAATCATCTAAATACATGTAATAATCCCTAATTTACAGTCTATAATTCCTGATTTGTAGTCTATAATAAATACAATATTTTCTGTTACAATTTGATTGCCATATATTATTGATATTTTATATTCTTGCCATTTATACTCACAAAACCAACAAGAGATCTTTTTAGCCCGCATCCTTTACTAAAGAGGATTGTTTAACAATTTAGCACCTCAATTTTATTTTATTTTTCCTTTTAAGCTTTTTTTCTTTCAACTGAATTCTTATTGGATATAATTAGGCTTGAAATTATTTTAAAAATACTAATTAAAATATAGAGGAATAAAAAGTAAAGCATATAGATGTTATATTACTCCCTCTTAATTTGTATTAATTTCTTATTTTGGTATAAGAGTTTGTTTTGTTTATTTTTTTAGTTCATGGTTTTAATAGAGTATAAAGTTGCTAAAAAACAGCAAAAGAGGAAGAAAATGATAGGGTTGTCAAGCTTGGTGTCAATGAGTTTTATTATATAAGAGGAAATTGATGGTAGTGGGTTTTTCCTATAAACAAACCTAAAAAAGGAGATTGAGTTTTATTTATTCATTTGTTTTTAGTTTTTTTATGTGGTTTACTTCATGTGTTCTCAGGTGAAAATCGATTGAAAATATTTTATATTTAAAAACCTCACCCATTGACTCTTTGGTTATCACAATAAGGCTTGAATTCTAAGCTAGGCAACAACAACCAACACAACAATTGTTTATTTCTTAAGAAAAAAATAAAAATATAAGGATGCTACCTTTAAAAAAGAAAAATATATAAATATGGCTCAAGTGCATGAACATGTTCAAACACCTAGGTACTTTTTAAGGCCTTGGCGCCAATGTTATTGATACCATTTCATTTCGGCCGAAACGTTTCGTACCAGGTGAAATAAAGAAACAAAACGATGTCATTTTTGTCTCGTTTTAAATACCGGTCGGTACTGTAAATACCGTCCAAATACCGGTCGAAACACCCCGGAATTACTCCGGGTGTGCTGTTTTGGCCATTTGGAAATTTTTCATTCCAGCGTGCCTCTCCTGCCAATGAAAACAAAAGTTGATGTGATGCGATGTGATTGATGCCGAGAAGAAAGAAAGGATTTTTGAAAAGATTTGACGACTTTGTATATATATATATATATATATATACATATATATATACACTGAAATTCGGTTCACAATTATTTATATATATATATATACATATATATATATATACTATTGTTTATGATATTTATTGAAAATGCGAAAATAAAATATATATATATATATATTATAAAAAAATAAAGTTGTTGTCAACTTTGATTTTATAAAAAATAAAAATTATATTTAATTTTTTTGAAAACAAATTCACATATATAATTAATTAATTATATATGAACAGTACAACCCTGAAACGGCACGCCGAAACACTCCGAAACCGAAATGTTTCATACCAATAGAAAAAACAAAATGACAACCGAAACGGTATTGATAACATTGCTTGCCGCATTAGACTACTTAGGCATACATGTGTGTGCGTGTAAAAATTAGATTTTTTGTTTGTTTTTTAATTTTATCTTTAATATGTGGTCGATTTAAATTGATGTTTATTTTTTTATTACACAATTAAGTAAAAAAATATTATTAAACCCATTAAAGGTTATAACCTAGGTCATGACTTTAATGAGTTAACCTTGATAAACATGGTTAATTCAATACATTATATCTTAATGTTTAGAGAAGAAAAATGTAATATTTAATTTAAACTCAAACTAGGTATCAAGTTGATTGATTTTAATAACAATATCAAAGAATTCCTTGGAGTCTAAATATTGTTATCTTAGTTTTAAGGAATTTTTAATCCAACCCACAACATAATGCAAGATGTAACTTGAAAATTAGAAAAGAAAGTTGCTTAATATGAGCAATACAATTTGATTCTAGTTTGATTTGGATGATAAAAAATTTAGTGAAGATCTAAGAAAATCATGGAATAGAAAAGAATGTAATTATGACTATTAATATCATGAATTACTGATGATAATCCAATAGATCATATTCTTGGAATATTTGTTTTTCATTTTTAAGCCTAAGAAAATGAGATTTGTGCACATATTTCATAGACTTAACTTCTTAATATTTTTTTTTTTGAAAAAACATCATAAACCTTTTATTCTTAGTCAATTAAATAATTTACTTTTTTTCAAATTTATCTTGTAATATTTAGTTGATTTTGAATTGATTTTTTTCATGTAATTAAATATAAAATATTATTAAAACCCAAAAATATCCATCGCTTGAGTCATGAGTTTGATGAATTAACCTCAATAGATTTGGTCAATTCAATACGTTGTCATCTTAGACCTTTTTTCTTAAAATTGTCATATTCAATTATTTTTTTAAATCCAAGTTGTTTTTTACTTGTTATCTAGGTTATTTTTGGAACTTCATGCTTGGTCTTTATTTTTTCTTTATTATTTTTGTGGTCTTTTGATATACTTTTTGAACTTCAGATTTGTCAACTTGATTAACTCAAATAAATAAAAATCTTATAAAATTTAATTTTAAACTTGAATTAGGTATAAAGATGGGCAAGATGTTTTTAAATTTAACTAAGTGAATTGAGTTTAATAACAATATCAAAGAATTCATTGCAATCTAAATATTTTTTTCTTACATTTATAGAATTTTTAATCCAAAATAGAATGCAATATGTAACTCTTTTTTCTTTAAAAACATTGGAAACAATAGTAGATGCTACACATTGTCTTAAGGATTTTTTAATTCATCGATAGCATATACTAAAAAGTTAATGAAAACATTTTGGATTATGGTCCGAGGGGGAAAAAATATTGTTTTCCGAGAAATTTATTGTGTTAGAATATTAATCAATAACATTTTATAAATTACATATTGAATATATTAACTACAATGACAAATAAACTTCTATTTTTTATGTGAATTATAAGATTTGTTTTTATATGAATGGCCAGATTTGATTCTAATTAGAATTCTATTTGTGATAAAAAAAAAAATCCCATTATTTTTCCTGGTATTTAAATTTATGATCCTTATTAATTGTTATCAAATTTGGACCAGCGAAGCAATGCTAATTATGGACCCAATCAAAAGTATATAATTCAACCACTAACGGTTAAGTCATGTAGGAAAAAGTGGAAAAAATATTAAAATTAGAACCAAAAATTTAGCCAAAAGATAATCCTTAATTCGATCATCCCCATCCAAAGATTCTACTAGTAAACTTTCTAAATTCAACCACTCCGTCCTAGAATCAAATAAGATGTTATGAGCCTAGATCTAAGGATTACTTAGGCAAGGGAAATAACTTGTTGGTTAGGGGCATCTTCGCCCTTTTAGTTTCTTTTAGTTTTTGTAATGTTTATTTAAGCCACTGTATAGATGAATGGAATTAACAATTGAATTCTAATTATTGTCATGTGCATCAAGAAGTCACTAGCTTCTTGAATTGGTAGTATTTTATACAAATTCAATTACAAAAATTATAAAAAGTAGTATTAGAGTAGATGTTCCAGCAACATGATCGAGAGGACACACTTAACATAACTAGCTGAGGCAATTACTACTATATGTGAAACTACTTCCTTAAAGGAAGAGCATGATAGACAAAGAGCTCTTATAGAGGAAGTGCAACAAAATCTTAATCATTTGACATCAAGCTATGATAGCATGGTATAATTAACAACTACGCTAAGTGCAGGAGAAAGAACTTCAAGCAATCTAAATGTTAATGCTAACCTTTTGTTCGAGGGACATAGTGGAATTGAGGCAAGAATTGTCTGATTGGATTTTCCATGTTTTAATGTGGTGATCCTAATGACTAGATTCTAAAGGCATAACAATTTTTTATATATATTTCCAAATGCCTGAGGACCATAAGTTACAAATTGTATCATTTCATATGAAGGGCAGGGCGTTGTCATGGTATTATTGGTTGATGGAGTCTAGCCCGACGACCAACTAGGAGGACTTTTTGGTGGCTCTCCATGTTAGATTTGGACCATTGACACATGAGAATCCAATGGGAGCTTTAACCAAGTTAAGACAGACAGGAAGTGTAGAAGAATACCAAACAAGTAGTTTTTTCCAAACAAAATCACTAGAGTAAGTGAAGAATTTTGCATAAACGAATTACAAGATGAATTGCGTATTATTATTCCCACGTTTAAACCAAACACTCTCATTACTGCTTTTGGGTTAGCCTAATAATAAGAAAATGAGTTTGGTAGGAGACAATACCCTTATCGAAACATAAACACCTAAAACAACCACCCTCCAAACCACCACAAACCAATGCCACTAAGATTACCAAAACCAAATCTAGTAGGAGAGATTAGGAATACACATAGCTTTATAGATGTGAATGTAGCAAGAAAAATAAGACTACTAGTGAAAGAAAGCCATTTGGCAGTCAAAGTTGTTAACCAAGCAACTTTTCCTTGCCAAGGTTGTTGTAAGGCAATATTACTTAGGTTATTGAGTTGTGATGTTTTGGCTAATCTTTATTTGCTAACCTTAGAAGGGTGTGATGTTGTATTTGGGGTAGATTGGTTGAAGAGTTTTGTAGATTTAAGTATGAGATTTCATATTGAAGGAAAACACCTTTTGATGCAAGGTTTAAAGTCTCGTATGAGCTCACTAGAGGAGAAGCCTAGATTATATAATACTACCATGGTTGAATGAAGAGGCAAATACCTATAATTAATAAAGATAGACAATACCAAAGGAAGGGAACCAACAAATCTTACCATACAAGTTGTTCTAGATAATTTCAATGTAGTGTTTGTTGAACCTAGTAGTCTTCCTCCCACCAGGAATCATGATCACCAAATCCAATTACATGATGCAACCAAACTAACCTATGCAAGACCCTACCGCTACCCTTATTATAAGAAAGAAGAAATTGAGAAACTAGTCAGGGAGATGTTGCATGCTGAAATCATCCAACCTAGTCAAAGTCCATATTATTCATCCGTTTTGAAAAGTAGATGGGAGTTGGCATATATGCATTGATTATCGGGCTCTAAACAAAGACACTATCAAAGATAAGTTTTCGATACCTAATATAGATAAATTGTTGCATGGGGCTAAACTATTTTCCAAGCTTGATTTTCAATCAGGCTACCATCAAATCAGGATGAAACTTGAAGATGTGCCCAAAACTGTCTTTTATACACATGAGGGGCATTATGAGTTTTTGGTGATGCCTTTTAGGCTCACTAATGCACCATCAACCTTTCAAGGATTAATGAATGAAACATTCAGATTTCACCTTCAAAATTTTATGTTAGTATTTTTTGATGACATACTTGTGTATATTAGGTCTATGAAAGATCATGTGGTTCACTTACACATTGTGCTGGATATTTTAAGGCATCATTAGTTATATGAAAAAAATTCTTGGCTATAGGTCTGACTACTAGGAAATTAATTCATTATTTATGGGTCATCATTTTAAGGTACAAAAAGACCAACAAACATTTACATATTTACTAAAATAGAGAGTTGAGGCATCCTTCCAGCAAAAATGGGTTGCTAAGTTATTAAGTTTTGACTTCAGTGTGGAATACCAAAGTGGGAAGAAAATAGGGTTGTTGATACATTATCAAAGTTACCTACTAAGGAAGAAGTACTAAACCTTCAGATGAATGAGATCATAGAGGGGGAAATCAAGGCAGTTAGTATGGTCAAAGCTACTTGGTAGGAAAGGCTTCAGCAAGCATATCTGGTTCCCCAATTGCAACAACTTATCAACAACTACCATTAAAATGACCTTGATCCTTATAAGTACAAAATCACTAGGGGCTTGTCATTTCATAAGGGGAGATTGCATTCAGGTACCTTTCAGACCTACCAAGAATTTATGCTACAATAGTATCATAACAATCCTATTGAGGTGGCATACAGGCACTTAGAAAACACATGCAAGAACTAAACAAGATTTTTTTGGCATGGCATGCACAAAGACATAATAAATTTCACAAAGGAGTGTGTAGTGTGCCAAAGAAACAAGACAAAGAACCTCAAACTAGTAGGACTCTTACAATCTCTGCCAGTACCAAATAGAGCATGGATTAACATTAGTATGGATTTTATAGAAGGGTTACCCCTATCAAAAGGGTTCAACAAGTACAATCATTTCATTCCTTTATCACATATATACATAGTAGTAGTCATAGCATAATAGTTCGTGGATAATATATTCAAATTACATGGCATACTACAAATCATAGTTAGTGACAGAGATGCAATATTTTACTATTGTTTGGAAAGAAATTTTCTATTTTAGTGGAACACGACTACTAATGAGCTCCACATACCATTTCCAGACAAATGGTAAGATCGAAGCAATGAAAAAATGATTAGAAGGGTACTTGTGATGCTTCATCAGTGATCAACCTAAAGATTGGTCCAAATGGCTAGCCTTAGCTGAATAGTCACACAATTCCTCCACCAATCTTAGTCCTTTTGAGGTTGTCGATGGCCAAGCTCCACCACACCTTCAACCTTATGAGACAGGGTCACCAACAGTAAAAATTGTTGAAGAGGAGCTGAGAAGCCACTTTATATGCACCTTTGTGCGTAAGAACCTAGAAGAAGCTCAAACACAAATGAAACAATATGCTGATAAGAACAAAACTGACAAAAAGTATGAGGTAGGAGATAAGGTCTATTAGAGGCTAAGACCCTATCGACATATGACAGTAGCAGTAAGAAGGAACTTGAAGCTCTTAACAAGGTGTTTCAGGCCTTTTCAAATTATTCAAAAGGTTAGGAAAGTCGCTTACAAGTTGGGTCTACCCAAAATTCCAAACGATACTTGATATTCCATATATCTTGCCTAAAAAATAACCCTAACTTCCCAACATTGTTGGGGGGTGGGACACCATCTTCCAATTTAAAGAAGATGCTTGCTAGGAGATTAAAGAAAAAGGAGAATCACACTAGAGCTAAACTGTTAGTAAAGTGGGAAGGATCCAATGAAGAAGATGCTATTTCGGTGGATATAGACGAGCAACGACAAAGGTATTCTGAACTCGTGGGCGAGTTCATCCAAATAAAGAAGTTGTGTTATGAGCCTAGATCTAAGGACTACATAGGCAGAGGAAATGATTTGTCTGTCAGGGGCATCTTCATCTTTTTAGTTTCCTTATTTTAGTTTGGGGCATAATGTATAGTGAACAGTTAATTATTCTGCATATAGGGAGGTTTCTTTTAGTTTTTTTGTAATGTTTATTTGAGTCGCTATTTAGATGAATGGAATTAACTCATTGTCGTGGGCATTAGGATGTCAATAGCTACTTGAATCATAGATATCAAATCCTTTCCGTTCCGACCGGAACATTCCATTCCATTTACAAAACCAAGACAAAACGGCGTCATTTTTGTCCCGGTTTTAATCTCAGTCCGTTCGGAAATTCAGCCAAATTCGCCTGAGCATCTCGGTTCCATTCAGGCGTTCGTTCTCGATTTAAAATCTATTTTTTTATTTTTAAAAATTATTTTTGACATCTATACATCAAAATAATTTAAAAACACCAAAATATTTTAAATAAAAAAGAATTCAAATTTTAATTATGCTTGTTAAATTAATATTTTATTTTTTCCATATATATAGATATATATAATTAATTATTTATGAACAGTACGACACCGAAACGGAACACCGGAATGCTCCGAAATCAGAGCGTTCCTTTCCAATCGAAAAACCGAAATAGCGACCGAAACGGTATTGACAACTATGACTTGAATTTCATACAAATTCAATTACAAAATTCATAACATCAAAGTATAAGACATGGCCAACCCGTTTAATATTCGGAACCCATGGGCTGTGGGGGTGGTGCATGTGGTGTAAATTACAAAACTATCATGAGTCGCGGCGTAATTGAATGGGAGAGAAAGAGGCGTCGTCGACGCGACACAGATACGTCTTCTGACCAACCCGACAAAAAAGGCACATTTATGCCTAACGTATGACAGTCCTTCATGTCTTCTAAGAACAGAATAGAAAGACAACAAAACAGAAAAAAGTGGGCATTAGAAATTTAATTTCTCTTATGCTGAATTATTCAACTGTCTCACAACAACAATCAAGGGACGAGTCACTAACAAAGTATCTGTGAAATGGATTCTGATTGTCTGTGGATTTTGCTTCGCTACTGGAATTCTCTTCGCTAATGAAATGACGATGCGATGGACGAATTGTTGAAAGCTCATGAATCAATTCAGTGAGTGTTTCTTTCACTGACCTTAAATTTAGATTATTTTTTTTTTACCTTTTAATCTTTGTTAACATCGGTTCCCTTTTGTGGAATTATTGGATGCCTGCCAGATCATTAGATAAGTCAGTTGCGATGCTGCAAATGCAATCAGCAGCTTCTCTGAGTTCTCAAGAGATGAGCCTGGATAGCTCTGCTGCTGTGTCAACCTTGTCTCGCGAGGGATCGGCAAGGAAGAAAGTTTTCATGGTTATTGGGATCAATACTGATTTAGTAGTAGAAAGAGACGTGATTCAATTAGAGAGACTTGGATGCCTCAAGGTTTTAATTTGTCTTCAGTGTATTTCCTGTTTGTTTATGAAAAACTGGGTGTTCTAGCTTGATGATTTTATTAAATGTGCAAAAACAATTTGCTGTTTGATTAGGAAAGAAACTTATGCAACTGGAGCGTGAGAAGGGTATTATTTTCCGGTTCATGATTGGCCATAGGTGAATTGGTTTTGTAGTCTTTTGCATCCTTTAATCATATATTGTGCAAGTCTGAGAAGATTCTCTATGTGAAACACCACTGTTTTAATGAAAAACTCGATCATCATTCTCATCCATGACCATTACATGTGGAAAAAGGAGTGATACATGCAATTAAATACAGAGAGGCCATGAGCCCTGACTCTTTTAGTTGCATAATTTCTCTTACATCAAGGCTTTGTGCAATCCATGCCAGTAATTAACCAATCTCTGATATGGCTGTTCTTATATTTATGCTGTCAGGTGGTACTTTGAAGAGATACTTCTTTGTGGAATGTTAGTTATTTACCAACACAAAATCCCTCTGATGTTATCCTTCTTCTGGAACAGATGGATAGTCAAGAAAATTGGTCGATGTTAGAGAGCTTGGTTTTAGCTAAAGGTTAGACTCCGAGGATGAGGGGAGTAGGGACTGCCCTTTGCCACCTTTCCCTATTCCTCATCCTCTCCCTCTTAAATTTTATAGGAGCACGTTGAAGGATACCGTGAATTGTCTGCAAAAACGAAAATTTTCTTTTCCTCAGAAGTTGCAATGTGGGACGCAGAGTTTTATGTCAAGGTGGATGATGATGTTCATGTTAATCTGGGTATGCACTGGCTCTTGAGCATCTTTGTACATAAATTCTTTAAAATATTCCCCATTACCTGAGATGATCTCACACACCTCTTTCTTCTGTAGGTATGCTAGCTTCCACACTTGATCGCCATCGATCAAAGCCAAGGGTGTACATTGGATGTATGAAATCTGGACCTGTTCTTTCCCAAAAGTAATTCTTTTAGGCCCTCTCTATACCGATGATAATATTGATTTTCATTATCTTTGCCTCTACAAATTGGTGTTACGTGCATCTTAATTTCCCCTTCTATTCTTTTGGAATGTCAAGTACCATGAACCAGAGTACTGGAAATTTGAAGAGGAGGGAAACAGCTACTTCCGACATGCAACTGGGCAGATATACGCTATCTCGAAAGAACTTGCCACTTATATCTCCATTACCAGTAAGGATAAGAATTTTCAATTAGGAATTTGGCTGGCTAATTCACCTGCTGGGATGCCACATACGGATTGTGGAGTTCCTTTTTTGTTTAAAAATATTAATTTCATTTTTTTTCAAGAGTTTATGTTGCGATTCTGATTGTTGCTGCAGGCCCATATTGTGGTTTATTGGTCTTGAGGTTGAGCTCATTGATGACCCGCAACATGTGCTGTGGGACACCACCAGGTATTGCTCTCAAAATATCAGTATGAACAGCATATAATTGCATCATTGGTAGGAATTTATTAAGTAAAAAAGACGAATGAATTGTGGTTCATGCTTAAGATTGTTACAAGTTTGAATACAGGTTTTAATTTGATCTCGCAAATAGCATGTCTGGAACTGCTAGGCATTTATATGGTTCTACTCCTCTTCTCCATTTCGAACCTATTACTTGACTCTGCCACTTCAGACTGCGAGTGGAACCTTTGGAGTGGATATTTCTGTAGAACCTTTCAATGGAAACTCTTATTTAATTGAATGGTAATGGGTTTTGGAAGATTTGTGCTGTGCAGATCTCTTCATTGCCATGCACACCCCATCATTTTATTTTCAGATAGGACTGAGGAGTAGAATCACTTCGTTGGAGGCAAACAGGAGAACAGATAGTTGAATGCAATTTATGCGATCGATAGATACACACAAGCTGGGGTGTCGGTGTTCCAGCCGGAGTTTTCTTGAGCAACATTAGCTCCATTGGACTGGCAACACTTTTGTTTAGTTGAAAAAATGGGGACAAGATGGCACTGCTTATGAATGATAATGCAGGTTCTTATTGTCTTCAATGGAAATTTCAACATTCAATTTTCATGATCGTTGTGATGGCTTTATCTTTCCAGATTTTGGCAAAATCCAGAGCTCGAAATTAACCTCAATGGCAAGCCATGTATTGTTTTCAGTGCTTACAACATTATGGGAGGGAGGGGAAGGTTGTTCCCATGTGTGAATTTCGAGCAGGGGAGGGTTGTTCCCATTTGTGGTCTGGTTGCACTGCTAGCAGAATTAACACAGTTTGGATTCCATGCTAAACATGTAAAGAAGAAGAAACCAGTCATAGTAATGGACCTGATTGGATCAAATAAATTAGTTTTATTTTATTATATGACAAAAAAAAGAGTAAAGACAACAAATGGATCAAATTGAAGGAAAAAAAACTACCACGATAGCTTGAATTTTTTTTCTTCTAATGGGGATAAACAATATAGCTAAATTTCAAGTTCATATATATATATATATATATATATATATATATATATATATATAAAACAAAATTGTGTAAAAAAACAACAAAAAAAAGACCTGGATTAACTCAAGTTAGCATAACAAACTTGCAACCCTAATTATCAAGGTCGAGCAACTCAACTTATTTCACCAAACTTGTGGTCTAAATCATGATATCAAAATGATCTAATAGAAGAAGAAAAAACCATTTTATTTTATATATATAAAAAATCAATATTGAATGATGAAAGTAGAAAAGAAATCAATAAAAAACATTAGATCAAAAACACTATATATGAAAAAACCATAAAGTATGATTAATATATTCTTAATTTTTTTTAAGAAAAATCATTTTTTTTAGAAAATCATTTTTTTTTTCAAATCATACTTTTTTTAAGAAAATTTTATTAATTATTTTAATAGAGTTTTAATTGAAAAGTAAAATTAACTTAATTATAGATTCAATATATGCATGTAAAATTAATAATATGTCAATGGTATATTTCTTATGTTTACTAATTATGACAATTTTGTTTGCACTTGTGCCTCAACATTTGTACTCTTTTAGTTTATACGAGCGGTTTTGCCCGCGCGATACGCTGAGCTTTTTTATCTATGTAAAAAACTGATTAATTTGATATGTTTTGTATTTTATTATTTTAATATTTAATTAGTAAAATTATAATTGATAAAATTCATTCAAAATGGTTCTTTTCCCACTTAAAAGTGATTGAATGTTGCTATTGCTAACATATTTTTGATAAATTTTGTTAGAAAATTTGCTAAGAAAATGAAATGATTTATCACAAATTTGTTATCATGGATACCCTGGTTACAAAAACACAAAAAAAGAAACCTGGTAAAACAAAATTGAGTTGATCACCTCGGTTATAATTTTTTTTTTTAAATATGGAAAAAGATCCCCGTATATTAAAAGAAAAAAAGGAAGCCGATTAAAAAATATGCAAGGGGAAAGCAATTTTTTAAGAAAATCATTTAACTTGAAAATTTCAAAAATATACACATTAGGTTGAGGGCTGAGTAAACAGTTTTTATAATTGTTTGGATTAAAGAAATCAATAGGATTTTCCAATCCAAAGTTAAATTATAATATTTATATATGCAAAATTATATATAATAAAACAGATCATCATGCCCTATTATAAAAATAGCAATATCAAAGTCTTAACATCTAAAACTATCATTGTTATTACTGTCAAAATAATAAAAATTATCAAATTATCTCGAGGAAAAAAGCTAAAAAACAATTAAAAACAGTAAACAAGAAAAAGAAACTGAAAATAAAAAAGGTCAATTACCGGTATGCCCCTATTCCCAAGTTATCAATTTAGTCTTATTAAGGGTTAAAGTCTGTATTTAGCTATTCTCATATTTTTCTCCTCCATTATTGACGCATTTGATATTTTCATATTCTCTCCCCTTTGGCATCAACAAAAGAAAATTTATATTTTAGATAAATAAAAACATAATATTTAATAACAACATATATCCAAAATAAAAGCATAAACTTAATAAAATGAGATGCATGATACAAAATCTCTAAGGAGGTGGGTATCATCTCCTGCATATCAGCCCGTATCTCTGTCTGAAAATCTCTCATGGATCGCATATCTGCCTCAATGTGCGTGAGACAACTCTCTATCCTATGCAAGCGACCACCCGCACCATCCGGTGAGGAAGCCGGAGGTGGTGACTCAAATAAATGTGTGAACTTATCCTCACCTTGATCCTCACCACATTCTCCTCCTCTTCAACACTTACATGCTCTTCCTCGGCATGTGCACCCTCTTGGTGCCCTTGAATTCATTCACCATTCTCATTAAGCACATATTTCATTCTAGTGAGAGTGGTGTTATCAATCTCCATCTTATTCGAGTACGGTTTCTTATCCGTACTCGTCAATGAAGATCTCAAAATGCTCAAAAATAGTGGTAAACACTTGACCATATGGTAGAGCCTTTTGTGTTTTGATCATATGCTAAGATCATATTCCTAATCATAATATATGGAAGGTTTATTGGCCTTCTCTGAATCATACAATCAATCAAACATAACTCCATAAATATAACTTCATCATAATGCCCCTTTTTGGGCAAGATGTTGTCAGCAATAATCCTATGGAGTAGTCTAGATCTTAACAGAAGATCCTGACTTTTTATCTTAACACCTGGAGCAAATCCCATATTTCCAGTGTGCAATGCAACAACATAATCATAGGAAAAACCCTCAATGGTTGGAATTACTTTAATGTCGAAAACTCTTGGACCATCATTAGATATTCCTAAAATATCTGCTAATTCAGCACAATTAAACTCGATGGGATTTCCTTGAAGAGTACTCATTATCTTTGGTTCTACATTAACCCTTATATTTGCAAAGAGCATCCTCACCAACTTAGGGTATGTAGGTTTCTTATATTCATACCTAAAGTAGATAAATCATTGCCTAAACCTCTTTCTACACAAATAGCTCTATTTGAGAAATTACTCAAAAATTTTGAACATTGTCACCGATGAGGAAGCAGGATCATTGGCTTGTTTGCTCCTTGATTCAGTCCTCCTCAAGCGTTTCTTGGGTGCCATTGACTTCAATTAGGCTTTGGGTGTTTTGATTTTGAGTGATTTTTGAGAGGATTTGAGTTAGGGTTTTCGGAATTTTGGTTTTTTTCCCGTTTGATGTGTTCTGAAACCCTGGATAGTATTTATACTATCGAGCAACTGGTCGACCGGTTGACTCCCAAGTTGAGAATTTTCCAAATATCTCTTTTAAACTATTCTTTGCACTCAAAATGTAGCCTCTTCATGTAAAAATTATGTCCAAAAGACAAAGAAATCAAGGGGCTAAAAGTGCTATTTTTCGGCAGTAGCCAATGCTACTGTTCCTCTGGCTCAATCGGTCGACCGGTTGATCCAACTGCATGCACCGGTCGACCGGTCCATGCAAAAATGGAAAATTTTGCACTTGGACTTTAAAATCTTGATTTAAACTCCCTTAAAATTTGTTTTGAATAATTTCTTATGCTTCAAGTGTATACATTTTAACATCAAATAAATCCAACTTGTAACCATTGATGTATACATAATTTAAACATCATTTCCATGGATAAACCCTAGATTCCTTCTTATTTTGCAAAAGCAATCTTTTCCTAAGGGTTTTGTAAAAATATCTGCAAGTTGATGTTCTGTACCTATAAACTCAAGTACAATATCTCCTTTTGCAATATGATCCCATAAGAAGTGATGTCTTACTTCTATGTGTTTTGTACGAGAGTGTTGAATAAGATTTTTAGATAAACAAATAGCACTTGTATTATCACATTTAATCAGACTATTTTCAAACTTAAGTCTATAATCCTCCGAATTTGTTTCATCCATAATACTTGTGCACAACAACTACTTGCCGCAATATATTCTGCTTGAGTTGTTGATAGGGCTACCGGGTTTTGTTTCTTACTTGCCCATGATACTAGTGATGATCCTAAAAATGACAAGTTCCACTAGTACTTTTCCTATCAATTTTACAACCAGACAAAATCTGCATCCGAATAACTGATTAAACTCATTTCACTTCCCTTCGGATACCACAACCCTAAATAAATTGTACCATGCAAGTAACGAAAAATTCTTTTACCGCACTAACATGGGATTCTTTTGGACATGCTTGAAATTGTGCACATAAACATACACTAAACATAATATCGGGTCTACTTGCGGTTAAGTATAAAAGAGAACCGTTCATACCTCGATATTTGGTGATGTCTACGGTTTTACTTTTTTCGTCCATATCAAGCTTAGTAGATGTCCCATGGGTGTGTCGGCATCTTTGACATGTTCCATCCCAAATCTTTTCAGAAGATCGTTGGTGTACTTGCTTTGGTTGATGAAGATGCCATCTCTTATTTGCTTAATTTGCAATCCAAGGAAGAAATTTAATTCTCCCATCATGCTCATTTCAAATTTCTCTTGCATGTATTTTGCAAATTCCTTACACAGAGATTCATTAGTAGCACCAAAAATTATATCATCAACATAGATTTGTACAATAAGGATATCTTTTCCTTTTCTTTTCAGTAAAAGGGTGGTGTCAATTTTGCCAATGTTAAAAAATTTTGAATAAGAAATGTTTTTAATCTATCATACCATGCCCTAGGTGCTTGTTTTAAACCATACAAGGCCTTTTTGAGTTTAAAAACATGATTAGGAAATTCAAAATTTTCAAAGCCTTGAGGTTGTTTAACATATACTTCTTCCATTATAAAGTCATTTAAAAATGCACTTTTAACATCCATTTGGAAGAGCGTAAAATTTGCATGACATGCATAGGCTAATAGCATTCTTATAGATTCAAGTCTAGCCACTGGTGCAAAGGTTTCTTCATAATCTATTCCTTCTTCTTGATTATAACCTTTAGCAACTAGTCTTGCTTTGTTTCTAACAATAGTCCCATGTTCATCAACTTTGTTTCTAAAGACCCATTTAGTACCAATTATTGATAAATCTTTTGGCCTAGGGACTAGTTCCCAAACATCATTTCTCTCAAACTGATTTAGCTCATCTTGCATGGTTAAAATCCATTTTTCATCATTTTCGGCTTCAAGAAAGGTTTTAGGTTCTATTTAAGAAACAAATGCATAATGCCCACTAATGTTCCTAAAGGATGCTCTAGTTTTAGTTCCCTCAAAAGGATTACCAATAATTAAATCTGGAGGATGAGAACTTACATACCTTAGCTCCTTTGGCGGCTCAAAGGAGTTACTTACCAACTCTTGTTGATTGCTTGAGCTTGGTTGGTCCTTGTTCATGTCTTCATTTGATGACTCCTTTGGGTTTTTATCATTAAGATTCAAATTTTGAACACTTTCATTTAAGTCATCTAGAATCTCAACAATTTTGTCATTTTGAGTTTCCTCAAAAGCGACATGCATGGATTCCTCAAGACAAAGTGTTCTATTATTGTATACTCTGTAAGCTTTGCTAGAGGAGGAGTATGCAACATCGTTTGAATCAAATTTATCAAGGTTGTCTTTAGTGTTTAGAATAAAACATTTTGAACCAAAGACTTTAAAATAAGAGATGTTTGGGCTTCCTCCCTTTCCAAAGCTCATAAAGAATCTTTTTCAACTCATGTCTCAAAGTAACACGGTTTAAAAACATAGCAAGAAGTATTTACGGCTTCCGCCCAAAAATATTTAGGGGTGTTAAATTCATTTATCATTGTTCTTGCCATTTCCTGAAGAGACCAATTTTTCCTTTCCACAACCCCATTTTGTTGGGGAGTTCTAGGCGTTGAAAAAATGTGGTGACATCATTTTTCTTCACAAAGCGTTTCAAATAAATCACTTATGAATTCACCACCATGATCGCTCCTTATGTTAATTATAGAAAATCCTTTTTCATTTTCGATTTTCTTTGAAAACTTTACAAATTCATAAATGGTTTCATCTTTTGATTTCAAAAAATAACCCATGTATACCTAGTAAAGTCATCAACGATCTATTACTCCTTAAACTTCTTGTTCTAGTTGGTCCAACTAGATCTATATGAAGTAATTCTAAAGGTCTTTCGGTTGATATGTGATTCTTACTTTTAAAAGACATTTTAACTTGTCTACCTATTTTGCAAGCATCACATAGCTTTTCCTTTTTATATGCAATATGAGGAAAACCTTTAACTAAATCATTTTTAGCTAATTTTGAAAGGATGTCCATGCTTATGTGACCTAGTCTTCTATGCCATAGAAAACTATTATTTATACTAGCAACTAGACAACTTTCACTGCTCATATATGTATCTATTTTGATTTTATAGATGTTTCCAATTCTATTACCGATAAAAATAATTTTGTCATTTTCAAGTATTAAGCAACATGTATGATCAAAATGATTTTATAGCCTTTGTCACATACTTAACTTATAATAAGCAAGTTATGTTTAAGACTATCAACAAGGAATACATTTTCAATGGAGGTTGAAGACATACCTTCAATGTTGCCAATTCCAACAATTTTTCCTTTTAAGTTGTCCCCAAAAGTCACTTTTCCTCCTTTAGTTTTGGTAAGGCTTGAGAAAAGGGTGTCGTCTCCGGTCATGTGTCTTGAACAAGCACTCGTCCAAAACCACTCTCCATGTCCCCTTGGTTCCTACAAAACAGAATCAAGATGAGGATTTTGGTACCCATACCTTCTTGGTTCCTTTTTGGTTAGGGGTGGTTCCTTTTGGAACCCAAATCATTTTAATAGCTTTATTTTTCTTCATAAGACATGCATAAATCAAATGTCCTGATTTTCTATAATAATTACATGTATGACTTGGATCATAAGACTGCTTAGCATTAACAAAGTAATTCTTTAAGTATTTTTGGTTTTGTTAGGTTTATAACCTAATCCTTCTTTGTTAAACACACTTACTCGGCTCGAAAGCATTTTCTCAAAAAAAATTGAGCCTTGTGTGAATTTTGCGATAATTACATTCAACTCATCAACTTTTTCTTTTAAGGATTTATTATCTTCTTCAAGTTGATTAGTCTTACTACTCTTGTCATTTAAATCACATATTTTCTTTTCTAGTAATTCTTTTTCTTCAATTATGCATACATGATTTCTTTTTAGGGTACTATATTTTGAACCTAATTTCTTATATTCTACATACAAATTTTCAAGTTCTTCATGTAATTCAATATAAGAAGGATCAGATTCATCATCCGAAGACAAGTATCTCATTTTCACTTTCGATTGTCATGAAACACATGTTAGCCACATGTTCTTCTTCATCACTCGGAGCTTGAGTCCGAGTCATCGCCTCCATGTTGCTTTCAAAGCTTTCTTTTGAAAGCAATTTTTCTTCTTCGTTTGAAGAAGGGGACAATCGGTTTTGATATATCCCAACTTGTTGCATTTGTAGCATCTTGGAGTTTCTTTACTTTATTCTCCCTCCTTTCTGTAATTCGAGAATTTTCTCTTGTCATTTTTCTTTCTAAGGAAGTTTCAAACTGTCTTGTGATCAATGCTACATTTTCTTCAAGATCGTCGTGATCTGTCTTCATCATCATCATTATCCTCGCTTTCAATTTGATGAATAGTTTTAAATGCCAAGTTTTTCTTTGACCTTTCTTCTTGATCTTGTTTATCCATAGTTATCTCGTGAGTCATTAGAGAACCGATGAGCTCCTCTAATGGTAATTTTGTGAGATCTTTGGCTTCTCGTATTGCTGTCACTTTAGCTTCCCAAGCTTTCGGTAGAGATCTGAGAATCTTACTTACAATATCTGCATTTGTGTAAGTTCTACCAAGAGCATGTAAACTATTTGTAATGCTAGTCATACGAGTAAACATACTTGTTATGGATTCATTTTGCAACATTTTGAATAACTCATACTGATGAACTAACATATCAATTTTTGATTCTTTAACTTGATTAGTTCCTTCGTGAGTTACTTCTAAAGCGTGTCATATATCCCTAGCATTTTTACAAGAAGATATTCTATTAAATTCACTTCTCTTTAATGCACAATATAAAGTGTTCATTACTTTAGCATCTATAGAAAGTAATCTTTTATCTAGGTCAGTATATTCTATCATGTTTTTCGGAATCTCAATACCATTTTCGGTTTTAAGTGGTCTATGAGGTCCATTTTAAATCAAAATCTATAGATTGAAGATATATTGTCATTCTAGCTTTCCAATAGGCATAGTCATTACCATCAAAAAATGGTGGTCTAGATGTTGAAGCACCTTCATTTTGGAGATTATAGCTTGTAGTTGCCATTCTACTCAAAGTCTAAGCAAACTTAATAACTGAGAACTAAGCTCTGATACCAATTGTAATTCAAGGATTAAGGCAACTATGCACCTAAGGGGGGGATTAGGTGTAAATACAATAAATAATGCAATTTTAAAATTAATTACTTTAAAGTAAAGAGATAAGAGAGAGAGATTGCTAACTCGGTTTTTAACGTGGTTCGGCAAGCCTACATCCACGACTCAAGTACCAACCCGTACTTGAGTATTGTATTCTCTTACTAGTCCAAGTAACAAGATTACAATTCCCGCTTGATGAATCCACACCAAGACTTTTACACCACTTGAAGATATGCCCTCTTCAAGATTTTCCTTTTTCCCACTTGAAGATGTACCCTCTTCAAGATTTTTTCTTGGTGATGTTCCCTTACCAATATCAAGAGTTTTATACTCAACTCTCAAGAATTTTACAACAATTGTTTTTGTAAGACAACAATACACTCTCAATAGTGTGGATATTACAAATCAAAATCTATGATCTCTTTATCTCACTTAATAGCACTTAGAATATTTGAAGGTGTTTAAGTGTAGTGAGAATGAGATTTAATACTCTTTGTGTTAGGATATGAAGATTTAAACACAAATATGAGTATTAATGAGGATTGATGATATGAAGGTGTTTATGCACTACTAATTGCCTCACTATATGATATAGAAATTGTGTCTACCTAATTTTGCAATTAAGAGACATATTTATAAGCTTCAAAAAGAAATTAGCCGTTTCTAGCCGTTTTAGTGCAACTGTCATCTCAAACGGTCGACCGGTTCACAACGGATAAATCAAGTGGTCGACCAGTTCAGTTCGAAAGGCAATTTGTCTCCAAGTGGTCGACCGGTTCACAATGGATAACCCAAGTGGTCGACCGGTTCAGCTCAAAAGGCAATTTGTCTTCCAAGCGGCGACCGGTTCCCTTGGTAACCCAAGCGGTCGACCTGTTCATGCAGACATCTCAAGCGGTCGACCGGTTCATGCAGAAACTCTATTTTGACAAATTATCTTTTCTGAATTTCTTGAACCGATTGATTATGACTTAAACCTATAATCATCAAACCCTTTTAATGCATGCAATGTGAAGTGTGTGAGTTCATTTTAATTTGTGCTATCAAGTTAGAAATTGAGATTTACATAAAGCACTAAAATAAAAACTTATTCTAAGTCTTCACTTGCTTGCATCTTGGACTTCCTGGAATGATTTCTTCGTGTACTCTATTATGCTTGTTGATGTATTCTTTGTATAATACCTGTTTATAACTTAATCTCATCCAAGCATATTATTAGTCCATTTTTTTTATTGTTATCATCAAAATATATAAAGCATACATGTGTGACATGATATGTCAACAGAGGGACCGACGTGAAAAAGACCAAAAATCAGGGGCCAATTCTGCACTTATACTTGCAGGAGAGAGAGAAAGGGGTCTAGCAAGTTTCACAGGCCACCTCCGCGTGTACCACCATAATATGGGGAAACGCGCCACACCGGGAGGAAGACCGCGTGGAGGCGCGTCGATTGCGACGTTGGTGGATCATCTCTTGTGACTTTATCATCCCTCACGCGCTTCATGAACAGGGCGTGAGGCAGAATATCGTTGGTTGCGTGCTCCGCACGTGCCAACCATAAACCGAAAATAATAACAAAAGGAGGCCAATTACCAGTATGCCCCTATTCCCAAGTCATCAATTTAGTCTTATTAGGGCTAAAGCTGTATTTAGCCAATTTTAGAAAATAAAAAAAATAAAAAGTGGGGCGAACCGAAACGGACCGACATGTGCAATAACCACGAAGCCCCTCAATTTGTTGGCATTTTTTTGTCATTTTCGGGGGGCATATTCGTTAATACATTGTTCATTCGTGGGGGGAAAAGGTGGACGTGCGCGCGCAATGCACCGGAGTAAATGGGGAGTGAACAGTGCGAATGAGTCTAGAGCTACAGTGAAACGCCGATCTCTTTAAGGTTCTTTGTAACTACTAGATACTTGACTTGTGGTGTGAGTTTAATATTTTTCACAACAAAGAAATTAATCAACAAACTTTTTCATAATGTTTTTGTAGTTTAGAAATTCAAAGAGAAAATAAAAAGCATTTACACTTACATGTAATCAAATTAATTAAGAAGTACATGTGTTAATAAATGAAAAAAATGATAACTAAACAAAAATTAGGAGACAATATAGATCAAGATATTTAATCTCGCAAAACATGATATTTTCTCGGTTGTGTTTGCTAAATTATTTTATTCAATCAAATATTAATAGAAATGGACACACAAATTAAAATGATTTAATAAAATAAAATAATCATATTAGGCTTCGCATATTAGAAATATTACTTAACAGTAAGAACTTTTTATCTGTAAAAATAAAGTTCATCTATACAAAAGATAAAAGATAAAATTTATAGATGAATTAGAAAAAAAATCTTTGAAAATCAAATGCATAATAGAAAAGAATTATTATTTAGAAAAAGACTCTCTAAACAAAATAAAATAAAGAAAACATATTAATCTCAATTCAAAATAGAAAAAACATATAAAAGACATAGTAATTCTTTTAAAAGAAATCAAAAACAAAAACAAAAAAGACGTTGCTAGGACTAACAAGTTAGGTTATCCTGTCTTACCTATTTTGAAAATGCTCGTGCAATTGAGCCCTGATTTGGTTTTAACTAAATGATGCATCGTTTGTTAAGGAAAATATTTTTCTTCAACAAAACTTTTATACACAAGTTTCTTTAACATGTTTTATAGTTAAAAAAAAATAAGTGAAAATCAAAAAGTTTATGCACACATGTAATCAAATAAATCAAGAAACGAGTGTGCTAATATACAACAAAAAAAACATAAACAAGAATTTTAAATAAAACTTAGAAAAATCAAGAAAGAGATATAGATCAAGATATTTAATCTCACAAAATGAGATATTTGCCTAGTTTTATTTGCTAAATTTATTTATTAAGATATTTTTTTTATTCAATCAAATAAACACACATATTAAATTAATCGAATAAAATAAAAAACCATTATGCAATGCTGCAAATAATAGAAATATTATCTGAAAAAAATCTTTTTTAAATAAAAGAGTAAAAAACAAATTATAGATGAATTACAACAACCTATTAAAATAATAATAATAATAATAATAATAATAATAATAATAATAATAATAATAATAATAATTTAAAAGAGGTCTCTAAACAAAATAAAAGAGAAAATGAGTATTGACCTGAATATAAATTAAATATATATATATATATATATATAATTATTTTTAAATAATAAAAAACAAAACTAGACATTCTAAAGACTAGTAAACTAGACCAACTAGCCTAGCCCATTTTGTTAGGGCCCACACAACTAGGCTATTAATGTTTAGTTAGACACGAGATGATTTGCCCGCTTCGTTGAGTTTTTTTTTATCTATGTAGAAAATTAATTGATTTTATAAATATTGTATTTTGTAATATTAATATTTAATTTGTATAATTGCAATTGATAAAATTCGTTTAAAATGGTTTTTTTGAACCAAAATGTGATTGAATATTGCTATTGCTAAAACAATTTTGATAAAATTTGTTAAAAAAATTGCTAAGAAGATAAAATGATTCATTAGGAATCTATTGTCACGGATACTCTGGTTAAAAAAAAGAAAAAGAAAACCGGTTCAAAAAGAACAACTGACTTGGATAGTAAAAAATAAAAAATACATGTGAAAAAAAAGTCACCGTTTCTTAAAAGGAAAAAAAGAGTCTAAAAAATTAATATAAATTCAAAGACAATTTTTTTATAAGATTTATTCATCATATTATTATATTAAATATATTTAAGAATACCGATATTAATTTATTTTTTTGCAAGAAATCGTAGGTCATTTTTTTCTTTGTAAATATATTTTTAGGAGATAATATTAAATAAATATTCAACACATATACTTAGTCTCATATAATATATAGTGAGTTTTTTAATTGTAGATAACCTAGATAAATTTGTAAAAAAAAAAAGAATATGAGTTGTCTATTTTCCCCAGTAATATTAGATATGACACATTAAAAATACAAATATTGCAAAATTTGCCTGTTTCGACTACTCTGTTCTTTTTAGACGGAAAATAAATAATTATAGCATGCAAAAATTTATGTTTCTATTTTTAAATTTATGATAATCTAAAATTATCATTTCTCTTACTATTAAAATAAGAAAAATTATCAAATAAAAAAAACACTCAAAAACATTAACAAAAGAGTAAGTAAAAGAAACAATTAAATTATTATTATTATTATTATTATTATTATTATTATTATTAATATTAATATTATTATGATGAAATAAACAAAAATAAATGAAATACTAAAAAAATGCTAGAAACTTGAACAAAAGATAAAACAAAGACATAATGTAAAAAGAAAAAGAAAAATTATCATTGCTATTACTGCCAAAAAAATTCAAATTATCAAATTATCCGAATTTTTTTTATCAAAGAAGCAAGTAAGAAAAAGAATTTAATTTTTATTATTATTATTATTGTGTTAAACACACTTATATATACATGGACAAAAGTACGAGTTATATTAGAAATTTTAAAAAATAAAAGTATAAGGGCTGAAATGAAAATCAAATATAAAGGGATGAAAATAAAAAAAAATAAAAGTTTAAGGGCTGAAATGAAAGTAAGATTTATTAACATTTTAAATTAAAGGACACATTTGCAAAAATTGAAACTTCTGTACCAAATATATTCGGCCTTTTTAACCCAATCCAGAAATTAAAAGATGGAGGACCGAAGTGAAACATTAACATTTAATTAATTGCAATCGAAAGACCCAATCGAACAAAATCAAAACTTATATAACTGAAATCAGGTCCATATACACAATTAAAAATCAAGGGACCGAAATGAAATTATACAAAACTGAGGGGGCCCTTCTGCACTTTTACGTGCAGGAGAGAGAGAAACGGTGCAACCGGCTTTAACCGTCCATCGCCGCGTTAATGGTCATCATGTGAAAAAACACCGGTAGCCCATTTCCGGCCACCGTAGCATACCGCATGCGCCACTTGAAAGGGGCGTCGGGGGGGGGGGACACCGTCTGCCGCGTTACACGCACGCACCTAACAATTTTCAAAAAATATATAAATAATAATGGTTAGTTACCGTTATGTCTCTGCCCTTAATTAATCAATTTTGTCTTATTAGGGGCTATAACCGTCTTTAGCAATTTAAAAATTAAAAAAAGGGTTGTGGTGGACCGGACCGGACCAGTCCGTACGCGTGCAATTACACCCGCACCCCTCAGCCGAAAACCTTATTTTTTCCTATTATCAGGGCTAAAATCACCACTACATTGTTCATAGGCCGAAAAAAAAGGTGGACGAACTCGTGCGACGCACGGAGTACAAAAGACCAATCCACAGTGCCAATGGGTCACGTGCTACAGTACTGAGGCCGAGCTCTTTTAGCTCTTTTGTTAATGCATCATTTGTTGAATAAAACATTATTTTTTAAACAAAAATAATTTATATACAAGATTTTTCAATTCATTTTATAGTTAAAATATAAATTCTAAGTGAAAATAAAAAAATTTATGCATATGTAACGACCCAGAATTTATATATATATATATATATAACACATATGGTACCGGAAATCAGCGAACCGGATTATCTCACATCATCAGAATACCATCCATACAATCAAAATTCATTAAAAGTGGATCTTACATAAACATGTAGTATTATGGTGGC
Source organism: Salix exigua (assembly GCA_032356905.1). Classification (NCBI taxonomy): domain Eukaryota; kingdom Viridiplantae; phylum Streptophyta; class Magnoliopsida; order Malpighiales; family Salicaceae; genus Salix; species Salix exigua. Next base: position 12,743,359 of record CM063592.1, read on the forward strand.
ATAATTAGAAATTCATATTAAAAATATACATATATGGACATGAGGTTGCATTCCTATACTACTAATAGCCATTACAAATTTACACAAAAAAGTCTAATAAAAGTTATGTGTTCAGTACATTGATTCACACCAAATACATTGTGATTTAGAATGCATCTACATGGTTCCATGCAAAAGTAGGTTCCAGTGTATCGGGTTGCTTAGACATCTCGTGGATGTGACGTCCCTACAGCAATACAAAACATTTAAGAAAATATAATTACTTAATGATAATTATAATTGTAACTAAACGGTCTGGCAGTTACAAGAGACATTAACATTTATAATTTTTTCATGTACTTTGTACAAATAGCTTGTAATGCATATAAATGCATCAATTTAACAGTAACATGTCTCACGCACTACCAGTAACAGGTCAAACAATAACAGCTCAAACAGTAACAGTTCCAAACAATAACAGAACCCTTAAAATCAATCTCAATCCAATCATCCTAGGTCTACAAAATCTTAAACATCGTTCTCAACACAACCATAATTAATAACACATCTATCCTCTTAAGACATATTTACTGAGGTTAATCGTTCATTCACCCCGGTTATCCTTTTCAAATGCCATTAGCCAAAGATAGTCAATCATTCGTTCCGGTCATCCATTCGGATGCCATTAGCCGAAGCTAATCAATCACTCGTTCCGGCCATCCATTTGGATGCCATTAGCCGAAGCTAATCAATCATTCATGACGGCCATCCATTTGGATGCCATTAGCCGAAGCTAATCAATCATTCATCCTGGTCATCCATTCGGATGCCATTAGCCGAAACCAATTAATCGTTTATTCACATTTAAGCATTCAACAATCTAATATAAACTCTATCGCATTCAAATAATATTTAACTTAAAATACTTCTTACGTGTGGTATAAAAGAGAGGTGTAATTCACCTACCTGCTCTACTTCTGGGTTGTTTTTGTCTGGACGATAATTCAATCCCGACTGCACCGCCTACGACATCATTGTCCACAAAAATCAGTATATTTCTATTTTCAATTTCACATTCGTCACCATACTTATTTCAACAAAATCACACATTGAAACCATAAATTTCATCACATAATCCCTCAACAAAATTCCAACCGAAAACACACATTTAACCCATAAATTTCAGCACATAATCATTCAATAAAATCCTAACAAACCACACATTATAACCATAAATTTCAGCATATAATCCATCAACAAAATCCCAACAAAATCACACATTGAAACCATAAATTTCAACACATAATCCCTCAACAAAATTCCAACTGAAACACACATTGAACCCATAAAATTCAGCACATAATCATTCAATAAAATCCTAACAAACCACACATTGTAACCATAAATTTCAGCATATAATCCATCAACAAAATCCCAACAAACCTGCTTTGAAACGAAATATTGTAATAGCAATAAATCACAATTAACTCAACAATTATCAAATATCAACGGTTAATATGTAGAAAACCCCATTATATAAAACATATTCAAATTTCAGGGTATTTCAACGGTTGGATCTACCAAGATCAGAGTTAAATTGGAGACTGACCTTATACTGGAGAGCTACTGTTAAGCATCAATATCTCCTTGCTGAAGTGTACCATTCTCATCTCCACCGTTCAAAACATGAATAACACTCATATGCACCACATACCCAAATTTCAGATTGATCCAACAGTTCAATAAAGGCAAACTAGCTGGCAGCTCTGACTGGCAGAAAGAAACAAATTTAGCTATATTGTTCAAAAGATTACACGTCTCCACTAGAGCAATACCAGGCTGATCCCTCTGGGAAATATTTAGTAACAAGTAAGGCGCACAACATACCAAAAGTTCAGAGAAATCCAACGGTGGATGGAGGAGGAAACTAGCTGCCGACCCTGACGAGTTTGAGGGGTTTTTCCAGAAATCTTCAGATGACTAGATTTATCAAACGGCTCAGATAATAACAATCTCTCCAGTCAGATTTTAGACAATGGTTAGGTGCATAACATACTCAAATTCCAGCACGATCTAACGGTGGCCGAAGGAGATATTGTTCTCGGAGTACCACCTCCTTCTTATCTTTTTCTCTCCAACCTCTCTAAATTATATCCCCCCCCCCCCCCCCTAAGTGCATGAATAAGCCTCCCATTTCCTTTTAAATCTATCTTTTTACCCCACCTCTTCTCTTCTTATAATTTAAATCATAATCTTTTTTATTTATTTCAATTTCAACCCTCTCAACTTATTTTACCCATCCTTTAATTCATTCCTTGGGTTTTTTTTTTGCAAGTTCATCTTGTTGCAAATTACTTATGGAATATTGACCTTGGTCGTATTTCTTTACGATTTTCTGTCGCGTCATGAAATCGGCAGCGAAAATCTAAATCAGCCTTTAATATATATATATATTCTCTTGGGTGTTTACATTTTACACCACATGTTCTCTTCTTATATTATAAGTCATAATCTTTACATTTATTTCAATTTCACCCTCCCCTCAACTTATTTTATTTCTCTTTTAATTTAACACTTAATTTATTTCCCGGGGTTTACAGTATACATGTAATTAAATAAATAGAGAATTATGTGTATATTACTAAATAAAAGAAACATACAATAACTAAAAATAAAACTGGAAAATCAATAGATATATTTAGATCAATATATTTAATCTATCAAGATGAGATATTTACGTAGTTGTGTTTGCTAAATTTGTTTATTAAGATAATATTTTTATTTAATCAAATGATTATAGATATACACACACAAATTAAATTGATTGAATACAATAAAAAGAAAATAATATTATACAAGATTGGACATATTAGAAATATTATCTAAAAACAATTTTTTTATTTTAAAAAAACTTTATTTATACAAAACAAAAAAATAGAAGAATCATATAAGCTTTTTCAAAAATTAAATGCGTAAGAAAAAAACATATGTCATAGACTCTTAAAATAAATTAAAGAGAGAATTAATATTAATCTAAATATAAAAAAATTGAAAAAAAAAGAAACAACAACAAAGAAGAAAAGGTTAGGCCAACTAACCTCGATAATTTTGTTTGGGCTTGCACAAGGGAGCTGTTATTAATTTTTTACTTGTTGTTTGCCCTAAATTGTTTTAAATCAAATGACATGTTGTGTAATTTTCTATTGAGTAATTGACTTAAAAAATCATGGTTTAATGATTTTTTTATCAAAAAACACTTGGTTCTCAATCCATTTTGACCCAAACACACATAGAAAACATTATAAAAAAATGTGATTAGTGTATCAATGGCCTAAAAAAACCAAAAAAACATCGTAAACATTGAAATCAACTTAAAACCAGAAATCTACCCTAACTCAAACATTTTTTCATGAATTTTAAAAGTAAGAAAACATTTAATTTAAACTTTCCTCATCAAATGGAATCATTTGACACAAATATAAACTACTTGATGACCTAAATCGGTATCAATGATATTTTTATCTCTGAAATAAGATGACTTTTTTTTCCTTTTAATTGGAGTTTAAAAAATTACAAAAATGAACTTTTGTACCATAATGAATTGGAAAATATGGAGGCATTAAAATCATATTATCTTTTTATTTTTAATTTTTGAGGATAAAAAAACATCTTTTCCAAAACTTCTTGTACATCACTCGTGTTTTATGTTTTTTTATTATGATATTTGTCCTTCCTATTATTCTACCATTGACTAAGAAATCAAAAGTAATTGACCTTCAACTAAAATTAAATTGCCTAAAATTAAATTTCAAGGATAAATATTTTTTGTTGAAAAATAAACAGTAGACCCACAATGTTTTGTGTATGTTTGAACAAAGCCCACTCTACACTTAAAATGTCATGGCTTTTAGACTCATACTTAATACTACTACTACTAATAAATAATAATAATGTTTGCAGGAATTTGAGACTAAGAGATTTGGTTTTTCTTTATAATCGTAGGTTTAAGCCCTATGATTGCTAATCCGATAATCACTAGAGGCTTATATAGTCATTAAATTCAGGGTGCATGAGATTAATTGATCTATAAGCAAGCAGTCCCAAACACCCATATATATATATATATATATATATATATATATATATATGCATTGTCAATTAGAAGGACCAATTAACCTATAAGGAACTAAAATGAACTTTGCAAACCAATTTTAAAAAATGCCATCTATTTTACTTGTTAATTTCACAAGTATTCAATCTTTCAACTCAACCCTCTCTCCTAAAAAATGCAATTAAATTCTAATTTGAGCTAAAAAAGATTTAATTGTGTAAAATAAAAGTTAGATTACTAAATTAAATTTTCTCAAAAAAATAATATAGAAGTCTACAATGATATGTAACAAAAAAAACAAAACTTAGTAAAACCTCTCCGCCTTTTATTTTATACCATAAAAATGCCTGCATTGTCTTTTCTTTTTCCTTTTCTTTAAAAAAAAAAGAAAATTTAGTTTTTATTCGTCCTCTAAACTGTGCTAACAAGCTAGAACACCCTCTCTAAACCAGATTGTGAACTTAATTGACTCAACTCCTTCACTCACTCACAAACTCAAGGGACTTCTTCCTGATCTTCCTCCTCAAATGAGAATTGAAGTCTCTTCATAGAATAGAAAAAAAAAATTCAGTTGTAATAATATAAAAAGGTAAACAATAGAAACAGAAATTTGAAGAGAAATGGAAAACTCGGACATATCGCTGGGATTGCACGACTTCCTAGAACGGATGCGCCATCCTTCTGCCGCCGATTTCGTCAAATCCATTAAAAGGTCTCTCTCTCTCATCGCTCAGAGCACACACAGAATCTATAAATGGAGTATTTATGATTGTATTCGAGTCTTTTTTATCTTCTTTGTATGTTCATACATAATATCTTAATTCAGATTGTTTGTCGATGTTCTTCTCTGTGACATGAAAATGCAATTACTATAATAAGCTTGATTTTTGAAGTGCAATTTTTCTAGGTGCTAGATGGTATTAAACATCACTGCAGAAACGATAGTTTAGACCCCTAGAAACGACTGGGTTCTTTTTAATAAGAATAGAAAGCAATTTCCATGAGAAGAGGAGAAAAATTGTTTTTTTTTTGTGGGTAATAATAGTTTTGAATGTTGGATTTTCTTTGGTGCTCAATTCCGTTTGTCATGTCGAAATGCTTCATTGTGGATCTATTGAGTTCAGTTACAATACCATATACGTTTGCTGGGATCCATCTATTTTTAGGAACGCAACGATGAAGGAAATTACTGCTACCACTCAGCTGGTGGAATTGAGTTGAGAAGGCAGTTTTCCTGTGTTTCCTACCAAAGTATTAGTATTAATGCTAAATGGTTTGCCATGAATTTGTTCATGTTAAAAAAAACACAAGGTTTGACTGAGCGATGGTACTTCTGTATTGCAGCTTTATTGTCTCCTTTTCAAACCATGCTCCTGATCCGGAAAGGGACAGTGCTCTCGTACAGGAGTTCCTTGCTAACATGGAAATGGCTTTCAAGGCTCATCCGCTTTGGGCTGGTTGCTCTGAGGAGGAGCTTGAGAGTGCTGGTGAAGTGAGTTTTACCTTGATACCATTATGTTATGAAAATTGTGATATATTAATGTTTCCTTTGAAGTTAGCCAGATAACAGTAATTGCTTCATGCTTAATGAATGGCAATGTTTAACGATGTTCATTTCTTACTTCTGTGTTTTCTCTAATATACAGGGACTTGAGAAGTATGTTATGACAAAGTTATCTTCCCGTGTATTTGCTTCAGTTCCAGATGATGTAAAAGTTGATAAGCAACTTTCTGAAAAGATATCCTTGATTCAACAGTTCATTCGACCAGAAAATTTGGATATTAAGCCTACCTTTCAAAATGAAACATCATGGCTGGTGAGCTGATACTTTTCCATAACCATTGAATTTTTTTTTCAAGGCAAAAATAATATTTTCCCTTTGCTCGGAGTGCAATTTGAAAATCTCTGCTTGAAATAATGGATGTGTTCCAAGCAGCCACAATTTGGCAACACGAAAGCAGCAGCTTAAACCAGTGGCACTAATTTATTCTTTATAAAAGAGGCATAATTCCTCATGTTAGCAAATTTTTCTGTAGAAAACATTGCATGGATGATGCATTGTTGTTAAGCCTGCCCTGTCCAGTCCCTTATTTTTTTTTTACATTAATATAACTATGGAAGACATGTCTTTTTCAATATACAGAATCATGCAAAATGGAGGTAACTTCTTTTTTCTTTCCTCATTGCTAGGATTATTTTTGCACTGCATTGCCCTTGTAAATTCTTTAGTGTCAAATTCACTCTTATACAGGCTGAACCGCCTTTAGATGGATCCATTCTTGTTATGCCTTGTGATCTGAAAGTAACGCCAAATATTTTTGTTGTGTTTGCTTGCCAAGAAAGCATGATCCATATATTTTCCTTGACAGTAGTATTCCATTATTTATCTCAAATAACTAAAGCATTTTCTCTAAGGAAATCATAAGAGAAAATAGCAAGATATTTAGCAATTCAAATTGAACCAATCTTCTTCTATTTATTTCTTGGGAGCCAACTTGAACAACATAATGTGGCCAAGACTTCTATCAATCATCTTCTGTTTTCAATTTTGGGATTCTTCTTTTTTCTTTTCTATAATCCATCTTACTTATATGACGTACCATTCCATCTTCCAATTTTTTTGTCAAATCAAAGAATTTTATAAATCTGTGTTTGCTTGCTGACAGACCAACTGAATAACAGAGTTGACTGGTTAATGTTTCTCAGTGAATATTGTATACAGGTCTTTTACACTTCTGTAATAACTACATTTTAAATCTCTTTTATGCATAGCTATGAGTTGTGGCAACCAAATCATTATCTTTTGGCTAAGTGAGCTTATTGTGGGGTGGTCCTGGATCCTATCTTGATTATCTTCAGCCTTTTCTTATCCATTTCTTTATGTTTGTATTGTATTGGCAGCTTGCCCAAAAAGAGCTGCAAAAGGTCAACTTATACAGAGCACCAAGAGACAAGCTTGTGTGTATCCTCAACTGTTGCAAAGTCATAAATAATCTACTGTTGAATGCCTCAATGGCTTCAAATGAGAATCCTCCTGGAGCTGATGAATTTCTTCCCGTTTTGATTTATGTTACTATAAAGGTTAGATACGATAAATCATTGTAATAATTAGATTTACTTGGCATTAAATTTTAAATTGTTCTGAGTTTCGCTTCCATAAATTTTAAATTTTAATTAGCATCTCTAGAAGAAATACTGGAATAGATTTGAGGTTTTCATGGCAAGTTCTGATTCAAGATGCTTATGATCAGATTCATAGATTTGAGGAAATACTGGACTAGATTTCTTCCCGTTTCGTTAACTGCTAACTGCAAGCATTTTTTTTTCCTAGAACTGTCTTGTAAAAATCGAACTAAAGATTCATAGATTATCAGATTAATTCTCATTATGTGGATATCTTCCTTTTGACTATTGAAAGCCTGAATTTTTGCATTAGAACATGCCTGATAACATGGATGGAATTCAATACTATTTTCAAGCAACCCAAAAGGCTTTTATAGTCTCCTCTTTGGTTTGCTCAATTACAAATTTAATCCACATTTTATTTTATTCTCTACTAACTCAGATCAATCTGCCTCACCAAAATCATGCAGGCAAATCCCCCACAACTGCACTTGAATTTGTTGTACATCCAACGGTACAGGCGTCAATCTCGACTAGTTGGAGAAGCAGCCTATTTTCTTACAAACATTCTCTCGGCAGAGTCTTTCATCTCAAACATTGATGCAAAATCACTTTCATTGGAGGAATCTGAATTTGAAAAAAACATGGAACTTGCTCGAGACCTTACTGGCCTTTCAACTGATTTGAATGGTCTGTCTACTCAAAGTGATCAAAATGCAGGAAACAACTCCAGAGCAGAACTTTCGGAATCCAAACATCGAGCTTTGAGCTCTAAGAAGGAAAGGGACTCTTCTGTTGGATCCAGATCTTCTGAAGCAACATCTATGAGTAAGGATGTGCAATATGCCAAAGATGAGTCGCCAATGGAAAAGATTTCATCACTCTCAGATATAGAGAGTAAAGGAGCAACTTTGCTTTTGAAGGAGGATCTGACAAGCCAGGTCTTTCGAGAATTCCCTTACTTGTTTGCCAATGTTGGTGACCTATCAATCAATGATGTAGAAGACCTACTAAATAATTACAAACAACTTGTCTTCAAGTATGCTTGTCTTTCTAAAGGGCTGGGTGTTGCTAATCCATCTCCTCCTTTGACTAGTTCTCAGACGCAAGTTCATGGTGATGTCAAAACTCTGAACTATGACCAAGATACCACAGCAGTAGGGGCAAATAATGAGTCAGGTAAACATACTGGTATGACAGATGGTTCAAATGTGGTTTCCCTTGTTGATGAAGAGAATGTTGAATTGAAGCCCAGGAACCATCAAGAGAGCAACGAAGGAGAGCCAAATGACGAGTCACAGACACATACTGGTATGACAGATGATTCAAATTTGCTTTCCCTTGTTGGTGAAGAGATTCTTGTATCAAAGCCTACGCAGAACGAGGCAATGGTGCCTCAGTATGAGGTAAAGGATGAAAATTCTCAATGATAGCAACTGGGACATGCCTCGAGATGAGGAAAAGGATGATAATTTTGTAACAATAGCTCACGAGGACATGTCTACTGTCGGTGTAAAATGACTCGGTACTGCAGTAGCCATCAGAGCTACATACTTTCCCCTTCATCTGAATGGATTGCTATCTTATTTTGATGTTGCAACGAGCAAGTTATAACACTATCAGTCAGTGTGTGGTGAGACCTATCAGCGAGGAAACGGAGTTGATCATTCCCTCTTTCTTGCATTCATCAAATAGCATGTCCCCAGGGAAATGGACCTTATAGCATCTCCATTCCGCAAAGCCTCAAGCCGGACCACGTTCAAAATTTGTTAAATACTTGTAGAGCAATTTGATCAGCAATGATAAGGTTGAGTTTGAAAACTGGATGGTTATTTTCTTGCCCTCATTGTCTGTCCATGTAAAACCTCAATCAAAAGGTATGTGTTTGCAGTTTTCGCACTGTTTACCTTTCATGTTCTCATTCAGCATCTGTGCAAGTGAGGATGTGACGGTACAGCCGGTTGTGGTAATGTTGAGTGACCCCAATATCATGCCATTCCTATTTGTTTATGAATGAAATTTGATCGAAGTTTAAGGCTGTTTTGAGTTTTGACACTTTCTTTTAATCTGGCTTCAGTCTTTGATAGTCAGTTTAAGAGCTGTTGTTTTTTAAATATTTTTTTATTTAAAAATATATTAAAATAATTTTTTTAATAAAAAATTATTTTTGCTCATTATGTGAAAAATATTGCAGTACAAATCCAATATTAACTTTTGACCTTTGTTGCTTAGTAACCTAGATTTAAGCTGACATTGCATTCTAATTTTATTTTATTTTAAATGAAAATTTATTGTTTTATTTTTTACTTTAAATTTAAAAAATAATGTTTTTAAATTATTTTGATATGATGATGTTAAAAATATTTTTTTAAAAAAAACATCATTTTAGTTCATTTCTAAAGAAAAATACTTTAAAAAACAATATTAACCACATTCTCAAACAAACTCTCAAAACCTGTTATATTTATATATGTATATTGTGTTATATATATATATATATATATAATAGTTTCTTGATATTTATATATTGGTGTCAAAAATAATTTTTAACTAATGGTTTTTAATATGTGCAACTCATTAGATTCCTAAACAATATAATTTATTATCAATTCAATAATTGATTAATTTATATTTGAAGATAAGATATATTGTGTCATGATCTCTCAAATATTAGGAAAGTTATTAGTGGACTAATTTAACATTTTAGAGACTGTTTTCTTAGAATAATTTTTTTTATCAATAATATTTGAATTTAATATTAAAAAATAAAATGGGTATGTCATGTAAATCGTATTTGTTCTCTACATAATATCATTTGAATAAGATTTGAAATTCTTTTCAAATCTCATTCCACTCATTCCACCTTGGCTAAAAATCTCTCGATCCATACTATCTGAGAAAAGATTAAATATTTTCGTTACCTCAATTAGGGTGATTAAATTTACATTATATATATATATATATATATATATATACAAGCAGAATACACTCCTTTTTAATTTGTTAATCTAGATCATAAGGGGACAGAGGGGGTCACATTTGATTTTGCCAGCAGTGGCAGGTAAACATGGCACAATTGGGTTGGCTGTGCAAGGGACCCTAGAAAAATCATCACCATCATTTATCCATCCTTCAAGTTTGAGTTCTGATTTCTGTCTTCTTCTATTTATAATGAGGAGTTCAGAGCAGAAGAAACAGGGCAAAGTACAACGCACTTTAATAATTCAAATTAGATAGTGCTGGCAGAATCAAGATAAGAAGCCACACTTTGACAGTAGCCTCCTAACTTTGGAAAACTGAGCTCCTCTCTCTCACCTTTTTACAGCCCTTCCCTGTTCTGTCTCCAAAACTTTCAAGTCTTGCTGGCCTCCTTTTGTCTCTGTAAAGGCTTCAAAGAAAGATCGAGAGGGACAGCTAGAAAGATCATGGGTAATGGATACAACCGCCATTTTCGCAACCAAAACCTTCACCTCCAGCACAAGAGCACATTCTTGCCTATGTTATGCTCAAGCGCAGCCATCAAAGATATGACTCTTCCAAAATGGGAAGGCCGGCCCATGTCCATTTTTAGCACTGACCCTTTATCTCCGAAGATCGGTTGCATGGGGCAGGTCAAGAGAAACAACAAGATTGTTGGCTTCCCTGCTTCTAATAAGCTCGCAATCACTAACAGGAATAACACTAATGTCAAGCACTCCAGGCTCAAGAGGATCTTCTCTGGCAAGAATCTTAATGGCAGCACCACTTCAATAGCCCGCAGTACAACTGGTCTTAGAAGAAGCGAAGTGGTGGTGAATGGTGCTAGCGGCCCCAAGATTGATGATAGTGAAGAGAACTCTGTTTCAGTTAGCATAGAGAATATGGATCCTCCTTTGCCAGTAATCAAGAAGGTTCAGCAACCAGCAGATGGTGGAGAAGCGAATAGTCTTTGGAAGAGGAGATCTGGTGGGCTGGCATTGAAGAATTTGCAGCTGCGAGAGATTCAGCTTAAGAGGAACAATCTTGCACCAACCACTGCTTGATGAGCAGCTCCAAGCAGCAGGGTAGGTAACATAAAGCACAAGCATGCATAGCAAATGTATATATATGGTTATCGATGGTGTATTTGCAAGTCCAGTTTAGCCTTTATTTTCTTAATTATGTGCTGTAAGAGCAAACAAGGTGGTGATGACATGAATTATCTACCAATGATTAGATCTATAGACTGTTATTGCATGCCCTTTTTCTTGTGAAATGATCAAATATTTAGATCATGTCAGTAGTTTAGGTGTCAATTGTGGGTCATATGTACAGTACAGGGACATGAACTTCTATTAAAGTGTACTTTTTCAAGCCACAGCCCTGAATTCACATAAAAAGCAGGGGTAGGGGTAGGGGTAGAAAGTATTTGAAATCATCATGTGATCATGAGGTGACAATGGTGGTGGGGAGAAAATGGAGACGTACATATCAATGCGGACGGAGCGAGCACAGAGCACATGCCTGTGGAAGAAACAGGGAGAACAACATTCAAATGCCTTGAACGCCGCACAACTCATGATTATTAGGGCGAAGGGAACTGGAAACAAACAGCAAATACACTTCTAGATCACGACGAGGGCATACGATTTGCTCGTCGGCCATATCCAAGGTGTGCCTTCCTCGCACCCGAACCTACGATTTGTGCTCCTCGTAAGACGAGACCTCTCAGCATCTCATATAGGAAGAACGGATTAATATCACCGGCATATATAAAGGTGATACATGCGGGGAGCCCTCTGTCTTGGGAAGGAAAAAAAATCTCAGAAGCTCGGGTGTCAAGACATCTATTTTAAGCATAGATAGAATATACAGATTATTTTCATTACATGCGTTCCAGATACCAAACTGGGTAATGTAAGAGAAACGGATTAATTCACCAGAAAGCCAATGGCTCAACTATCATTACATTCTCTTAATTTAATTTCGTAGCATCTAACATTTATACAGCTAAAGGTACAAGTCGAAGCACATGGCAATCAATCAATACATGTATCGAACTTCAACCTTGTTCTTTGTAAGGGGTCCAGATCAATTTGCTAACATCAACGTCAAGACCACCCCGACCAGCAGCTTTTAGATGACGATCCAGGACCTTCGGATCCGCACATATCACATGCTGCCCTTTCCTGTACTGAATCAATTCTAGGCTTTGAAGGGTAGTCAAAATATCCTCTGCCTTTATTGCTGTCATGTCACTAAGCTCCTGTGAGAATAGAGAAGTCACTCAACAAAGAATTAACATGGCACCAGCCACGTGACGGGAAAATATGTATAACAAAGAAGAAACTATCGGAGATGATTTACCAAGACTCGGCGTCAAAACTACACTGAAGGAACATTTCCTTTCCTTTCCAGTAAAACTTACAAGTCAAACCTATAAAGTAAAGACTGCACTTCCTATAAAGCACATTTTATGCCTTTGCCAAAGTGTGAAGGCATTGACCTCGGTTTTTCAAACTTGGTCAAATATCACTTGGTTACAAGGACTGTCCATGGACCAAATGCTGGTAGACAGGAAATTTCACTTAAATTCAACTGAATGAACCATTAGCTGACACATGCTGCAAACTGGATGTGGCCACTTTTGGTCAACAAAATGGACGGTAACAGCCATGAATTTCTCATCACAATTCAAATAAGTTGATGATGGCATCAGTAGATCTGCAGAATGAAAACTGTCTTGATCTCTCAAGAAATTGCTTACCTTGATAGAAATATTTCCCTTGTGCCTTTTCAAGATGTCTAAAAGAACTCTGGTCCAATACCCTCTGTAGCTCAACAACCCCAGGTCAGAAAGGGGTCTTTCAGGTGTGCCAACTTTACCTTCTTTCTTGGAAAGTTCATATGCTGTAACATGATATATACTCATCAGTTAGTTCTACGTACAAAAAAATATTTAAAATATACAGAATAGCCATCTTTGTGCATGATGAAATGCAAACCATCAACATGAAACAGGATCTTAGAATTTGGATTTAGCACCAGGTGTTTGCTTGTTACTCAACTACAGCTACTACGATCCACTTAAGAAAATAAAGGCCTGTTACAATCCAAACACTCAATAGCATAGGTGATAGCTACTCTCCTAATTAAGTTGGTTTTCACATTATAGTGTCTTCCAAAGACCTACATCAATGGTTCTTTATAAAACTAAAATAAAAATACAGCAGATAATTTTCAGGATTCAAGCAATTCATATTGATTTCTCTATCCAATTCTAAACTCATCTTTTCCAATTTTCTATTCTCTTGTCTTCCATAATCTAGTTGACAATTGCTTTCATCATGCCACATCTTATCTCCCAACAACACTTCCCTTCACTCCGTCCCACGCCCAGTACAAAAGGACAAAAAAAGAGAGAAATTGGACACATAATTGCAGTTCTATATTTGTACAGTAACACAGGATATTCAAAAGGCAGGGAGCTTACAGAAGGCGATTAAAAACTTCCCGTAGCCTTTCCTTTGATAAGGAGGAAGGGTTAGGATACATGCCAAATTATAAGATTCCTCAGAGTGCTTTTCCTGCATGATCATTAAATACAATTAGCTACAGTACTATTTAAAGTTTCTGAAAATAACAGATTTTCCAGGATTCTATTTTAGATAATTGTTTTGCTGACTGATCAATCGTGATGAAAACAAGGGGATTTGTAAAAATGAATAATCAAATGAATAATCAAATGAATATCCAGAGAAGCTGACATATTAAAGGAAGACATAAGGTGCGCACCAATACACATGACATGCTTTCATGTCAATTTTGGTGTTCCTTGGTAATTTTTACATGGAAGCCCTGAGATGTCAATTTCTTGGTGCCGCGTGTATTATAGCATAGGAAATTACAAGCAGCAGCATTTACCTTGGAAAAATATCCAACCATGTGGCATCCTCGATCATCACATTCGCACAAAACATAAAATAGAAACAGGTCAACATCATAATATAGTGTCTTGTGATCAAGAAACAACTTCGCCAAATAACAAAGATTCTGCCCATAAACCTTGTTCTTTTTGCCATCTATCTGGGGAAAAAAAACACCTGAATTACAACATTTTCACAGCCAGAATCACCTACATAATGCTTCGAGGTCAATTGGCCTTTTTTGTAACTAGCAAAAATCAAAATTAGGTTGTGGTGTGTATCATTAATGTTGTGAGAAGTGTAGATTAAAAAAAATTGAAAACCAACAAAGCAGGAAAATATAAGAGAGAAAACAATTGAGAAAAACATTAGCAGTCCAGCAATGTGCCATGACATCTGAGCAGGTTCCAGCAAACTCAGACAATACATTTACAAATCAGATGAGAGAATAACTCATTCAAAATGTAATCAGTGGAACTATGACATACCTCAAACATTGATAACGTGCCGCTTCGATAAATTTCATCACCAGGTGGGTGCTTGAGATCACACTTCTTCTACATGAACCAAATAAAAATGATATAAAAAAATAACCAACAGCCTCACAGCATCGTATGACTGTCAAAAACAAAGATGCTGATTTAAAAAATAAAATGATCAAGAATTCAAATAACTGAGTCAAAACATCACCATAAAAATATTCTGGTTCATGCGCTATTTCAAAATTTTGACCTAAGCATAATTAGGCCATTCTCATGCATACGACATAGCGAAGCTTTTTGTGTACTAATAAAAATTTGGCTTAATACAAACTAATTTTGTTTGTCATCATTTCAAACAGATCAGTGGCAAGAGGCTGGTTAAAAGAATATCACTAAAAAAACAAGAAAATAATATCTAAATGCAGATTTATCAAAGAACACTTGATAGTCAGTGCTCGCAATATAAAACTCTATTTGCAACATATATATACCAAAATTGCAGCACCATTAATCAAGGCAAGCACAAGAATTTGAGGCACAGCTCACCATATGCCTTTGGAGCTGTTCTTTACGCTTCATGAAATTGAGGCAAAATTCACAAAAGTACAGCTTCAGACAATCATTGTATTCTGGTGGAAAAGGCGAGAAGTACCATGTCTCAATCTCATATCTTCCAAGCTCCATGGTGGCTATATTTTTTACTTTTGTGAATTCCTCGTGCTCGCGTAAGCTAGCAGCATCAAGCTCCTCATGGCCCTAAAAATTTGAAAACGATATCCTCAAATTATAAAATGAAAAATTTCAATAGCACTTTGATGGATGTAAGTACTTCAGAAGTTCATAACTATGACAACATTAATAGTCAGTAGTTTGCTATGTGCCTTATTCCATCAATTAAATCATGAAATTTTGCACAGAATAAGTTACTGTGGACACCAGTAGTTGTATGTGACATTCAGATGTGTGCTTAAGTTAGGAATCACAGAATATGTAAAAGGCCATATTTTGAAAGGTAAAATTTATATATAATATATTGCTTATCATTTTTGCTTCTTGTAAATAAATTGAAGACATGCTTCCAATGGTAAGTAACTGCCATAATAATTCTAGAAAGCAAACATTACACAGAAAAGTTAAGAGCAATTTAAGATACCTCCACATGCGTCTCATCAATCTTCCGTTTCTGGTGGCGTGTCATTTTCAAACTTGTAACCTAGAATATCAATCACAACATTTTCTCCAATCATTTCAATACAAAAGAACGAAAGAGAATACTGCAAGCAAGATTCTACAGAAAATGGTCTGAAAGATAGACAGCATTTAATGTCAATGGCAAGGGGCACATCAATGACTCATAAAACTGTAAGGAAAACAAAAATGATTACCTTGTCGTCCACCTTTTCATCAACAACAGTCTCTACTGAATCAAGATCTAGATGTTCAAGTTTCACCCACTCATCAAGCCTCCTATTGACTGCCAAAGAGTAAAAAAGACAGACTTGAATATATACAGCTTCCAAAATCACTAGTGATGGTTAAATAACATGTAGAAAATGAGCACACCAAATAATTTATCAGTAAAATATTTGCATTGGTGGGATTCCACCTCACATCTATTTACTAGCTGAACAGAGACAAGAAAATGAAATTATATCCCAATGCTACAGGACATCGCTTGCAAATGCATATGCCAGCCTGAGCACATAGATTCATGTGCATCATTTTTTGCAGTTACAGTCTTCCTATTAAATCATGTGACACAATTCTATCCTTAGATATGAGAGCAATACGACCTTGAACACGCACACCGAAGAACTATAGGTTTAAAAGCTAGAATCTTCCACCGTACATAAGATTTTCCCTCGACTTGAAGGAAGAGAAAAAGAAAAAAAAAGGATGGATGATAGCTGGCATTCACAGATTCTTCAGACACCACTCTTAACAGGTGTTATTCTGAAGAAAACTCCAAAGAATCAGCTTCTCTTTAAGAATAGACATTTTCCCTCAAATGCAGCAACAATTATCTTCCGCACCAGAATTTGCCCCAGACCATACTCTTCATATCAGATATTACAGGTTGATAAACCACATTAATTCACGTTCTAAGTTTCACTTACACAAATCAGAAGAATCAAAGGCCAAAAATGAATCCCACGTCAATTAAAAAAGCAACTAAATTCCTAAACACAAATACAAAAACCCTAACCCTGACCATTGAAAATCCTCAAGTAAAACCGACACTTACACTCTGTATAATGCACGTAATACTCGTAATCGTTGGTCCCACCAGACTGAATCTTACGGCGCTCGATGACCTTAACCGGATGGTACTTGCAGTCTCTCCAACGGCACAAAACGCGAGTGCCTACCTCGAGCGGGAACATACTCGCTTTCCTCTTCTTAACCACTTCGGATTCGATCGGAAGCATCATCTCGGTGGCACGTGGAGGCATTCCGCTATTAGGGTTTTGATCGCCGTCGTAGGTAGCGGAAGCGTCGGTGGCGGGAGGCAGTGTTGTGGACCCGTTCTCTGGATTTTGGGGGGTGTCAATCGAACCCATAATCGGTTGGTGGTGAGAATGTGTGTGGGCTCTTCAACCCCCTTCACTAGACTTCAAAACTATGAGAGACCTTGTGTCGGCTCCTGGGCCCATGGTTCTCCAACTTTCCTTCTTTCTTTTTTGGATTACAAATATGCCCCCTCAAACTTTTTTCATCTTTTTCTCCCTACTCATCTTCGATTTTTATTTATTCATAAACGAAGTTTCTTGCTCCAATTTTCTTTTCTTTCCTTTTCTTCTTTTGACCCTCCTTAGATTTGGACTAGGTTATGAATTTAATTAATTAATAAATAAAATAAAATAAAATAAAAATCAACTCAATGTTCATTTATTTTATAAAATTAAATCTACTTTTAACTTTATTCAACTTTTTTATGAAGGATTTTATTTAGAACATTATGGACTTTGTTCAACTAATGAGTTCATTCTTAGTTTTGGTTTTTTTTTTGGCATATGAGACATTCTTTAACAAACTATCTTATATGTTTTTTTTTATATTTCTTCAATATAAAAGAATTCTTTTTTTTTATTATGCTAGTACAATAATGATTGGGGATGAAGTCAAGGTTATTGTAATAATAATAGTGGTAGCTATAATAATTATGGTGGTAGTATCAATTATAGTTGTATAAAAAATGGCGGTGATTTTATTGGTGTTAGCAAGGTAATGAGAAGGTGAGAGATGGTGATAGAGAAATGATAATTATTGTTACAAAAACAAAAGTGATAGCAATGAAAACCATATAGGGGATACAAGTGTATTGGTGCTTAAATGGTGTTAGTTACAGAAATAAGACGGTTTTAAATTGAAGACTGGCAACATCAATAATAATAATGGTGGGATCTAGTAGCAAAGTTGGACAAAATTAATAATTTTATATCTAGATGATTTACCTAAACTATATTACTGATACAATAAAAACTTTTAAAAAATATTTAGATTTTGTTAAACCTTTTTTGAAGAAAAAAAATTAATTATGTAAATATTAACCTAGCATGGCCCGATTGATTTGACAAATCTAAATGTAACTTGTACAATAAAAAAATCATAGTTTGAGAAAAAAATCAAGACATCTTTTTTTATATATATAAAAAAAATATTGAGATGAAAACACAATAAATTAACTCAAGTCAGCCCACGTTAATATGCAAAATCTATAACACGAATTATAAGAACATGAAAAGCAAATCAAAAAATATATTTAAGCTTGATTCTCAATCAATATAATATTGAACAATAATATTTTTTACAAATCAATTAAAAAAGAACAAAAAAGACCCGAGTCAACCCTAGTTGACCTATCAAGATCAAATCAGGAAACCAAAATAACCCAAAAAAATTCATGACTCAACCTAGGTTCATATGACAAACCCTTAACTTTAGTTGTGAGAATGAGATAACATCATCATAGATAGCAAACCAAAACAAAGTATAAAATTTAATTCTCAATAAACTCAAACAATGAAAAATACAATTGAAAAAAATCAACTACAAATAAGACCTAGAAAACCCAAGTTAATTAGGATAACCAACAAAAATCATGACTCGAATTACAAGATTAGAATACAATCATAGAAACAACTAAAATTAATTATAAAACTCAATCTCTAAGATATCAAATATTAAATGATAAAAAAACTCTTCTAATATCATGTAGCACCCGTTTGGCAACGTGGTGCGTTCCATGTTTGCCAAACGGGACTCAATTTTAGTGTTTGGTAAATCTTTAGAAGCAAAAGTTGCACATGGGGCCCATATAATTTTTGTATGGAAACGGAGTTTGCAAATAAGCAGGAATTACCTGCTTTTCCATTTCTGTAAACGGCAATTCAAACCTTCGATTGTGTTTAAATTATCGTTGAAAATAAAATACCCTAAAATGTCCTCACCATCTACCTCTCGTTACTCACTCTGCCTCCGTCCCTCACCCTCTCGTCCTCAAACCCAACAGACCTGCAAATTTTATACAAAACCATCTCCTAATTCTCGTCCCTGATTGCCTCACCCTTACTTCACCATCTACCTCTCGTTCCTCACTGCCTCCGTTCCTCACCTTCTCGTCCTCAAACTCAATAGAACTACAAATTATACTCAAAACCATCTACCCCTAATTGTTAATTTGCTCCTTGTCACAGAAGATCATAAATCATTGAATTAAAACAAGGGTCTGCTGGTGTGATTGTGATAGTGTTAGATACAAATCCATGTCCATGTCTCTCCTGCTGGTGTGATTGTGATTGTGATGGTGGGTAAAAAGAGGAGGAGGGTTGTTGATGGTTTCTCTGAAGACAGAGAGCGTACCAGTGGTGGGAGCATTTTGCTTCAGTGAATGGCTTTTCCATGGGCTGAAAATTAGCTTCAAGGTCGATTTTATTATCTTCTCATCTAACAAAACTCCTCCTCCCTAAGCCTCCCGCCTCTTCTTTCTTCTACAACCACTCGCATTTCCCTTCTCTCCATAAAAAAACACTAAAAAATCCAATTTTATTCCTTCTTGTCTATGCCTCCTCCGTCTCTAACCTTTCTCTAAAAATCCAGTTTTTGTGGCTGGTCCTTAGATACGATATGCTTCAATTTTTTGTTGCTGGAGAGGGCCAAGGGAGAGTGGAGTAAACGGGAGGGGGGCTGGCTGGAGAGGGCAGGGTGGGCGGCTAGTTGTGTGGGAGAAAGAATATAGGGTTAGGGTGGGGTAGGGACGGGTGGGAGGTGGGTTTTATACTAATTAGTATTCATAATTATAATACTTAGCACGGAAAAATAATTATGTGAAATTAATAAAAAAATCAGTTAACTTAATTATATGCTATAAATTCAATTATTTATAATTAATTTGATTGAATTATCTGTAATAAAGTGTGTTTTAATTAATTAAGTTTGAACTTATCTTGAATAAATAACTTAAAAAACAAAACAAAAATGTATTTCATAATTAACATTAAAAAAACTAGAGAGAAAAGTGGGATAAAAAATAATTGATAAAATAAATTTATTATAATTATTAAATTTGCAATATTTTAAAAAATTATATATATACCCTTTAAAGTAATTTCACAAGTTAAAAGCAATATAAAAAGCTTGGTAACCAAATACCCCAAACTGTTTTTTTTTCAACCTCAAACTCAACCACAGATTTAACCAAACACTCGCATTGCTTATTTTTAACCATAACAAAAATGCTTTTTGAAACTGCTTTTTTCAACCTCAATCGCAAAAGCAAAAGCAATGCCAAAAACACCCGTAGTGTTTTGGGAACCTACCATAGTTAAAAAACAAAACAAAAGTACAACTGCACAAACTAAAAAATATTTAGAATTCTAACAAACTTGATCAAGTTATAAATAAAATATAACATGTGAGTCGTAAATACCATGTGCAACTCTATATTATCATTCCCTGTATGCAATTAAAGTTAGGTCTTTTCCTTTTCAAATGATAGTTGCCCCTCAAATTTACATCTCAAAGGTTTGCTTTTTGGTGAATTATAATTAGTATTATTCATATTATTATTATTATTATTATTATATTTTTTATCCATTATTGATATTCTTCATATTATTTTATGGGTTATTATTATTACCATTATTACTACCATCATCATCATCATCATCAATATAATAATTATTATTAACATTATAACTATTACAATAAATTACAATTGTTTTTGTCATTATGATTACTAATCACTATTATTATCATGATTATAACACAATTATTATTACATCACTACTACAACAATAAAAATTATTAAATTATCCTGAAAAATAAAAAACTCAAAAACTTTAACAAAAGAGCAAGCAAAACAAATAAATAAATAACAACAAAAATAAATATTATTAGCTTAAAAAAATCATTTGATTTGAAGAATAAAAAAAATAAGGAAAAAAAAAAATATCAATTTTCAAATGATCAACAACACAAAATAAAATTTGAGTACTAAATTAAATAAAAACACAACATAAACAAAAGAGAATAATAAAATTCAAAAACCAAAACTAAGAGCATCCATATAAGCATGGACAAAAACTATAGACTATTTCAAAAAGTTCAAAATAATTAAAGGAATTAAAATCAAATAAAAAATTAAAAAAATATGAATGACACCAAATATATATTTAATTTCAATTAAAGGACAAAATTAAAACAAATCAAAATTTCTATAATAGAAATTATGACCAAACAAAACAATTAAAAGAGCAAGGCTGAAATGAAAATATCATAAACCAAAGGGATTTCTGGTCACATATATTAGAAAAAAATATATTAGAAACACCCCCACCAATCCATCTCTTAGCTTGTCTTATTTGAGAATCATATAGTTGTTTAACTGTTCACATTAATGTAAGAACTCAGAAAATACACTTGGGTAGTCAAATATTTGTTATCAGCTGGCACGGATAAAATATAAATTTACTATGCAAATCCCATTAAAAAGTCTAAAATTCCCCCACATCCAAAAGTCAAAAAAAATTGTACTAAGAGGCAAAACAATAATCATACTAATATAATCCACAATAATTCGTTTCTGTCCACCGCTAAAGTTAAAATCCAAACGGTTTACCTTCTTTAATATAAAAAAAGAAATGGATAAAAAGGGAATTTCCTTTACCACTAAATAGTACCTTGCTGGATTAACAGGATAAGGTACAAATCAGATGCCATGTTGACAAAGGGAATGCAACTTCCCGCAAAAGAACCACAACCTGCGGAAACTAAACCTGATTGAAACACTAAAAAAAGCAGATAATGAGATCACAATGGGGAAGATAACTTCGACGCTCCATCATACTCGATGAGCGAAATTTCTTTTAAGAAATAATGCTGAGAATATTTACATCGACTTTACAGCGAGAGCCCAGCAGCAGGCAACACCTTCTAATTCCTTGGATCAGAGGGTACAAGAAGCGTTGCTTCCCAGCCAAGAGGGACAAGCATCTACATGATAAAATATGAGCCGCCTATAATACATGTAATGAAATAGACCCTCACCTACTGTACAGTTATTCTCAGGATGAATATACAACAACGATGCCAACCCCTCCCAGAACATTAGATCCAGCCAAGCTGCTATGCAGTCCAGAAACCCATCTTGGCATCATCTTTCTGCCATTCTCCCTTCATAGATCAGGTAAATTTGGTAGCTCCGAGCAGAAAGCAGTTGTCCACAATAGACAGCTGTTGATTTCCAGTTCCAGAATTGGCCTTCTACCTATCATGTTCCAAGGGTTCACCAGAAAAAGCATCCTGATTGATCTGCTTCTCTTTTGGAAGGCAATCAACAGGAATATAGAAATATCCTTTAGGTAATTTCTGGTTCTTCATCGATGCTTCATCTGAAGTCATTACCAACTCTTTCTCAAAAGTCTCATAATGCTGTTATTTGATATGGTAGTGAGTATTGGTCTCAATTTATTCCTAACAGAGAAAACCTAGTGGGGCAAAACAGTCCACAATGCAGAAGGAACACGCACCTTTGATTTTGAGCTCCATTCTCCCTCTTCTAAAATATTATGCGATGTAGAAGGTCTTTGAGGTATTTGCTTCCCAGCAAAAGGCATCCTCTCTGAAGGTTTAGGAGTAAAATGGTTTTGCGATGTAGAGCTGTCATCTGTCTTTTGGTCAGTGTCCATGGTTGAGGTCACCTTAATTCGGTGCTTGACAGAAATGGTGCTGTCAACTGTGACATCATCTGACCTTTGGACTGCACCGCCACATGACTTGTACCCATCTGTATTCCCTTTGAGGGATGTTGTAGCTGATTCTGAACTAACATCTGTAGGGAAAAAGGGTCTGCTAACAAGCACTGATCGAGCAACTTGGTCTCGTTTGCAAGCAAGTATGCTGTGTGAACATAAAACCAACTCCCGCTGCAAAACAATTATATGTAAAAGGCACTGCTATAAAAGTACATATTCTTCAGAGAATGGCTCTCTTGAAACTGAAGCAGTTAACTAAAAAACAAAATGACAAACTTCTAGCAAATGAAGGTATATTTTCTTATCTGACTTGACTACATAATACTGGGTAAAGTTAAAAATCACTTGCAACCACTTTGCTGTTACCAAGAAAGTTACCTTTATTTTTTCACGTCTAGCAATTCTTTCACAAATAAGACGCAATCTCTCCAGTTGACCCTATAGAAGTAAATTTGAAAACACAGTTAATTAGGTCACCATAATTCTACCTCCAAGTAAATGATTAAGTCTTGAGTATAGTACAGATGCAAACAGAAACAAAGAAGTACAGGCTACAAATTCCTATAAACACAAAATGATTCCTTCACAATCAATGCACATGACATGAGGAGAAATTGCTTAATGTCTCGTCAGATTGGAAAGAAGCAGAGCCATAGATTTATATCAACCTCATGAACCAGTTGCAAGAAAGTTAAAATGCCAAGAAAAATAATTAAGCCTAAGTAAGCATTATCATCCACCTGATTGAAGATTACATGATTGATAAAAAAGTGCATGCTTACCCTGACTTGCTTCATGCTCTTTATCTCCTCTTCTCCATGTTTTTGAGTTCCAGTCTACATAAATCAAGCAATGCAAAATTATAAAATGACAAGCCGTCAAAACTTTTTAGGTACAAACAACAATTTCAGACCTTTGCCTTCTGCTCCAAGCTATGCTTTTCACAGTATGCCTTGTGCTGCATCTTGCCATTAAGAGCCTTAACATTCATGCAAAAACCTGCACTTCTAGCGCAGGTTGGATGAAATGTGGTCTGACAGTGACTGGCGCTACACTGCACAAAACCATTAATATTTATT
Organism: Salix exigua; assembly: GCA_032356905.1. NCBI lineage: Eukaryota > Viridiplantae > Streptophyta > Magnoliopsida > Malpighiales > Salicaceae > Salix > Salix exigua. The sequence goes on from CM063592.1 coordinate 12,767,273, forward strand.
ATATGACTTGATGCTATAGAAAGGAATAAGATAAGTTTTGAAACAATCGAATCTGGAACTTACTTTTATGCAGACACCATGTCTATGACGACAGACACAACAAATGTTCATCTCTTTCGCAATCGTATCCTAGAATTACATGGCAGATGGTAGCAAATGTCAGATAAGAACAATAAAAGAGTGGTCATAACATGCCTGGTCAGAAAAAAAGAAGAGTTATATTCAAAATATTATATTTCATCCCAAGAAATCTTCAGAAATGTGTTCAAAACTCAATGGACTTGAAAGACTTGACAATCAGACCACCTAAAGTATGCACATACCATTCCTTCAACAGGATTTACTTGTCCCCTTCTGAACGTTGGTTCAAAGACCCACTATAAGAAAAAAAAATAGAAAAATAACCACAATAGCATTTCAACAAAGATAAGAAGAAAAAATCATGAATCGGCCATTAAAGGGTCAAAGCAAAAAATCAACCTCTGCACAAAAGGCATGAACCCATCTACCCTCAGTAGATTTCCTGAAAGCCCCAGTAATACCACCACACAAACCACATTCTGCACCATTTGCCCTGTCCCAAAAATTGACAGGAGCTCCAGAGCATCTAGATGACAATAATTCTTCACATAATTCACAATGCCATGGACCATTAGATTCCTTCACACAACGATAGCAATCCAAGTGAACCGCAACCTGTTGGCATAAGAGCTTTCGTTAACAAGAAGTAAGCAGATAGTGCACCCTTAACAGAAAAAGATCAAGGTCCATTCTAGTAAAAACCTTGCAGCCAGAGCAGACTAAGATATGGTTCAGTTTTGTCTCAAATCGTCTGCATATGTCACATGATCTAGGAAGATCTTTAGAAAAATCTGAAACTGACTGAACAAACTCAGAGTACTTTTCTGATGAATTCCTTGGAATAGCCACCCTTGAAAGCATTTCTTTTGGACGTGACATCAACAGAGAAGAAATGCCATTCCTCACATTAGCAGTCTTATATTTCTGGAATCAGGTAAAAAATGATAAGATAGATTACTGCATCACATAGTTGCAAACTTTCTTTTGAAGGCAAGAAAAAAAAGAGGCAAAAGTGAAAGAAAAAAATTACCTCCTGACAGGCAGATTCATCAAAGGCATCTTTCCTCAATGATGAAGACCGAGAAGAAGCTGCTGCTGCTGCAGTTGCAGCAGCTAGAACAGCCTGGGCTTCCTTATGCCTTCTTTCTTTCCTGCCCCGCTTCTTTGCTTCTCTAACATCACAAAGATATCGGTTAACAAGCACTTCATCCCACCTTTTCCCCCTAGCTGCATCTATCTCCTGGGGTAGATGTCTGGCAACCTTAGATATTAAATTATCTGCAAGCACATTTCACCGGATAAAAAATGTCATGTAGATGTATATATCGATATGCAGTATGAAAATGGTGCAAGAAAAGGAAGGAAAAAAGGAGAGCCAGCATATCATAAATAAAAAGAGAAAAGATAAAGGAGAAAAGGAAAGGACCAGTGAAGTGCTTCCTTGCAACTGCATTGTCAAGGAGCCTCTTCTGAAAATAAATAATTTCTCCTTCCACTTCGTCCATGGGAGAGAGTTTGAGAATTCCCAGCTTCTTGGCCTTAGCCAACTGCTCTAGATTTACTTCATCAGAATTACAGATCAAGTCATTGCCTTTTGAGATTTTTTTCTGCTGATTATAGCAGACATTGGGATTGGAAGAGGCCTCCAAATGAGAGGTTTCTCTGTCTTTTGAACCTGTCCAGTTAGGTTACACATAATAAAATGGTAAAAGAGCTTGAAATTAAAAGCAATAAAACAGGAGGACAATTCTTGACCATAAAATTTTCATGTGAGCGCAGCTCTTACCTTCAAGTCCAAGAATTCCTTTCTGTAAAAGCATTCCATTTTGTATCTGTGACAGCTTTTCATGGACACATGGATGTACATAAAAATTAGAATATTCTTCTGGTTCTCTGCAGCAAGGAATATATAATTTTCCATAACTTGTCAGATATTTGTAAATCAGTCCAATACTGGATAAAAACTTTTTAGATCTTCCAAAAAGTATCAGGCAGCACAAAATTAAGCATTAAGAGCTTTCAAAATATTTACATGAAATTAGGGATGACCAAATTAACATCTGAATAAAGAGGAACTCCCCCATCTGTGCTAATTGAATTGCTCTTCTCTGGAATAGCTGCATGCACTGGCTCGATTTTTTCAGAGAGGCTTCCACCTGATACATTATCTGAACTGCCTGAGCAACATATTCACTTCCATACAGGGGGAAATCGGAAAATACATGAAAATTATGGCCTTCTATTTTCATCTATTTTGCTTGTGGTAATATTAAAAGTAATCTCTGGCTTTTAATATCACTAATCACATTGAGTAACATTTCAACTACAGAGCAAACTATACTTGACAACTGGAAAAAAAATTCTTCATATTCATATTGTCAGCCATGAAGAGAGAAAGGAAAAGAGAATGAAATCTCACTTCCTTGATATGAGATGCATACTTGTCACCCTTTTAGATTAAAAAACACACACACTAGGGGTTCCAACCCCTCTAGAAGGACAGCAAGCCTCCTCAAAATTGCCCTGCTATGCCAGATTTCCTTCTCAATTTGGTACACACCCAAAACTCAATCAGAAAGATGTGGTCTTACAAAAGTAAAACTTAGTTATATCCTAGACTGTCCAAACACTCACCCGATCAGTGCAACATTCAAACTTAATTATATCCTCCTATTCTGTTTCTACTTCCTCTGTAAGCTTCTTTATGGAGGAAGGTGGAGGTTTTGGATGAAATGGTTGTAAATTAGTTAGAAAGTATCTAAGTAAGCTTCCCCAAGGAATAGAGCACCCCTTCTAGAGCAAAGATATTATTGTTCTTTTCTCACTCCAACAAAATAAATACATCAAGGCAGTAAGGGGCCTACCAAGAAAAACATCTGCTTGGCAATACATCCCACAGCCAAAGAGGATGCTTTCCTAATTTATCAGCAGCAGCTTTGCTCTAATGTTAAGACTATACCTTGTAATTGTCAAGAGAAGTAAAAAACAGGTTTATAGAGTTTGAACTCTTCTTCGAATCAACCGATTTCCAGGAAGCTAAGAAAAATAATTAAAAAATCACATGCCTTCCGAGTTAAGCAAAGTAGAAAGCCTCACACATAAAAGCAATCCAAGCAAGACCAATTAACCAAGATAAGGCATCCTTCTCCATAGACAGGGCATTAATTGGAAAAACCAAATGCAAAAGGATGATTCTGACAATGATACCTTCACTTTTAGACAAATGCACCACTGAAGAGTCTTGAGACACATCAGGGATCTGCATAAATAAAACAAAATCATGGAAATATTATTAAAGGATAAAGGTAAGCAGAAAGGAGTCATCTATACAAGCACTCAAAACCATCAAATGGTGAGTAAAACCTAAAAGCAGGAACAAATATAACATAAAGGCAGGCACATTGAATCTCTGTACAAATTTACAAATAGCAGTATCTTCCACTAATGTATAAGATAACCACACCCTGCCAGATGGTATCTTAAAGCTGATAAGTGATTCGGAGAAGGAAAATGACAACTTATACAATAATCAGTCTCTCCCAGTCTAGAGCAAAATAAACCTAACCGCTTGCTCTTATCACCATCAATGCAAAACCTTCTGAAAGTTGTGCATTTAACATGTTTAATGAATGGATAGGTCATCAACTCTATGTCCAACAAACCTCAGATGAGAAACCAGGAAATGTCCATAAAACAACATAATTGTTCTTCGAGAGGATTTCACAACCCAAACTTCTCTCGACAAATCACAGCATTGAACATTTCAATTGATACATGCTTTTTTTCCTTTCTAACAAAAAAAAAAACTTTGTGCATATTTTGATGCTAAAATAATTCACAATTTAAATTTATCAATTCTTATTCTCTCCTTTTCTATTTTCATATAAAAAATGTGATGACATCACATCAGTTCTACACTGTTTAAAAGTGTGAATACCATCTATAATTTAGCAATTACAGCTGATTATATGGATCCTTAAGCAATCCAGACAACATATGCACAGGTCACAACTGCCTCAGCTCACATGATAGATTGAACAATTTTGGCAGAAAAAATAAATGCACAAATGAACATATGCAGTCTAGCGAAACAAATTGCTGAACAATCAATAACTAGGAATGAAAAAAGAAGCACAAACTATCAGAAAGAAAAAATCGAGTTCACAGGTGCCATCAACAATGCAGTAGTCACCAAACAAGACTGCTGCAAGGGCCATATGGAAAGTCAATTCTGTTCTCAATTACTATGCTAAAGATGTTTTGGAGGTGTTTCCTAACAATATTTCAAAGAGACTGGGGAGCTTTAGTATTTTATCTTGTTATTTTTGTGTTTCAGATTCTCTCTGCTATGGGGAAATTCTCATTCACCATCTCTGTAAATTTTCCCTTCTTTTTCACAAAAAGTTTTTTATATATAACAATGTTCTGGATCACCTTATATTTTGAATTAACTAAAAAACAAGTCACTTCAAAAGAAACATAAAAAGCATGACATGAAAAACAAACACTCTTCATAGTTCTCGGAGCCTTATAGCATAGGTAGACAAGAAGATTTCAGAGGATGGAGGACAAGGCTCTTAAGAAAGAAGATAACTGGGAAAAAAGAGTTGGCAGAAATCAACTTTCCAATGACATAATAAATCATATACCTACAAATAGAATATTCATAATGCATGACATCAAAATTAATATCTATTCTGTTAATTAGGAAAACAATTACAAGAAACAAATGCTATCTGAGTTTTAATTTTCCTTTGAAATCAATGTGGTAATCACAAGGAATAATTTCATCTGAGAAACAGAAAAAACATGTGTGGTCATATCATCCTTGTTATGTAAAGTATTACTGGTATATAAAAATAACAAGTTAACATGAAAGAATATAATCAGGATAGTTTGAGAAAGGATGACATACTATTAAGAACTACTTGCTGTAACAGAAAAAACTGGGGGAGAATCAAAACACAAAGGAAACCACTCGTTAACATCTTCACCACATTCACATACACAATTGCCAAATTAGAGATATGCTTTTGTTGTGTGACACAAAGGTAAACTAAGACAAACAGAAGAACCTAAATAGCACTACAGATATGGACTGTTTATGGGAAAACAACAGGACCATAGAAAGGAAAGATATCAGAAAATTGAACTAGAAAATATGCAGAAAAGGAAAAGGCTTAGAAATTCAAGTGGTTAATTAGTACATTGAATAAAATATACTCTAATATAAGAGCAGTTGCAACAGGGACCCAATTTCATCTTATTTTCATTGTCTAAAACCACTTGGCTAATTTCAGAAACACTACATGGATGCAATGCCTATATATCTCAAAAGTCAGAGCCCGTGCAAAAAGCATGAACACATAAGTTTTATTTTCAGTACCGTCTTCAAAATCAGCAAATGATCTCGGGAGTCAGTGCTAGCACCCTCACAGTAACCTCTTTCAAATATCCCTACATCAATGAGTTTGTCCACGTCCCCAGATTCTGACAAAGGTGCAGCATCTGATCTGGAATCAAACAATCCTATTTCCTGTAATTCACTTTCACCAGGTTTACCAGAATTAGTATCAGAAGTTTCTGTGTGGACTGTAAGTTTGTCCATTTGCACCGTTGATGGATTCTGGTAGGCAACAGAGCAGTCATGTCTGGCAGACACAAAAGCCTCTCCTAATTGATGGGTATCTCTGTCACTAGAGAGTTTTGTGTGCTTTGAGCAAAAAGCTCGTAATTCAACCTGTTGACATATACAGTCAAGAAATTTAGAGAACATGTCTGGCAAGATGTCATAGCATAAAGTCACTAATGTACTTGTGGAACTTGTGGCTATGGTGGTGATCACCATATTAGTGGTCATAGCATTAGTATGAGAATAGTTAGCAAATTATAACTTCAGCGTGATGAAGAAAGAAAAAAGGCTTACATTATCAGTACCATATTTCCCCCAGACTTCCATCCTGTGTCTTGCCTCCCTTGCACATATAGGATGGAAAGCAGTTCTACAGGTTCCTGAATAAGCCACATGAACAGATAGGCATTACCAGAAAAGCTAACAGTGCTAAAGCTAAATGAGACACATGGTAACAGCGCTAAAGCTAACATTATATGACTTAAATAAAGCATTTCAAAAATAGCTTTGGAAACAAGAAAAGCTGCAGCTATTGGTACAAGATTGGGCAAGTTAGAGACCTGAAAACTAAGGACATAACACTGTCTCATCAGAGAGACCAGCAAAATAACCACAAGTGACAATTGGATGAAATATCTGACATTATATTGTTCAGTGATCTCAAAGATTCTAAAGTACGCAAGTATATCTGAGTGATCTCAAAGATACCACAGCAAGCAACCTTCAGCAAACAAAATGCCCCCATTGGATGCAGTTAAAGCATATTACAACAGCTTTGTTTCCCCTTGGTTTGGTACTTCACACCATAATGAAGACTTATCATCATTCTTGAAGGAAAAAACAATTTCATCCTTCCAGGACTAAGACAAGACACTGGCGAATGTAACAGTAATGAAAAACCATCTAAATTAAGAATATTACACTCAACAGGTTAGTGGACAGCCTCAGTAAACTATCTGTGGTATCCATTGTGAACCAGGGTGCTTGTGCAAGATCTGCTTCCATTTCTAGTAGTTAAGCTACCATATTCACATGCCTAATCACTTAGATATTAAGAATAATGGGACTCTGACAAACACTTATATACTTTTACATGAGCACTCACACATAGAGGGGACAGAGAAAGAGCAGTACTAAAAGGGCCACTGGAAACTAACTAGGAACAGACAGCAAACAGAAGGGCCTTTTTGGTTTACAGGAGAGCCAAATCTACACCATCCTTTTCTAAAAAAAATGGAAACTAATGTCAAAGGCTTTTAATAAAGGTGCGAGTATAAAATGCCACAAGGAATAAAATAGGACTGGTGGCTGGTAAAATGAGTTTAGAGAGAATATAATTACACATCCAGCATATCTTATCAATACGACAGCCATCATTGCCAGGATTTTTTAGGTAAACTCCCAGGCTAAAAGCCGCCAAAGGAAGAGGGAGCAGCATCCAAGACTAGCACAACAGTGTTAACAGTCATCATCTTGATTGGAAAAGGGTGAAAGGAACATGGAGAAATAACTCAGGAGTAGAATCACGAACAAAGAGCAAGCCCCACATTTTGTCCTGATGAAAGCCATTACATGGAGCCCATATCTCAGGGTGTAAAACAGCAGTAACACCAGCTAGAAACCTTAGCTAGGCCCATGAACCAGATGTTACCAAAACTTGAAAAACGGACTAAAAAAACTTGAGACCAGAGCAAGAGCCTAACAGACATTCATTATAATAATCCAGACAGGAAAGTAAAATCATAAGCCAAAACTAATCACAATTAGTGAAATATGCATCACCAAACATCAACCAGTGCTTAACACATCACTAAACATTTTACATAGCATGTCCTCACAGCACCCAATCAATGTGGTTTTCTATTACCAAAATGCAGAAACAGGTCTATCAAAAGTATTAGACTTTAGACAAAGCCCTCGACCTTGGTTTTGCAAAAGTTTCAAAAACAACTGCATTGGAGCACACCAACAGACTTCATCACATATGAAAATAAATAATGTCATAAAAAATGACTAGATGAATCAACTTCGCTCACAATTAAACAAATTCATGTGATCTTCCAGATTGTGTCGATCATTACGTAGATTGTGGCAATAATGTGGGATATCACCTAATATAAATTTTTTTATTAATTAATTTTATTGATTAAAATTTAACATGTGATCCAGCATTCAGAAAAAAATGTAACTGCAATCAGTAGGCATTTGGCATACAGGAAAGAAAGACCAGCAAAAGACTAAATTCTAAGATTTCAATCGATATTGAAGTTGGGTCTATTAATGTCAGCATTCCCCTCAAAGAAGCACGAAATTACTTTCCTAAAAATCTTAGTCCTGCAAATGGAATCTTTTGCATCCTCCTACAAAGCATTAAATTGTTCCAACCCCACTCCAATCTCCTCCCAGCCTCATCATTATGCAACAACAGCAACCATGCCTCAATCCCAAATTATTTTGGGTTGGTATATGGATCCTTTTGTGCCATTCCACACAATCATACACCAAATCATCCCAGACCCCTTGAATCCAGTTTGAAAACCAAAATATTGGATAAAGTAGCCAGGCTTTAAAAGTAAGTGGTTTAGCAGTGCATGAATCAACAACCTGATTGCACGTCCAACGAGAAAGAAGCAAGAGATTGAGAAATTTACTTTGATGACGCATGATTCAGCTCAGAATCAAACCACAATTTAAATAAGGCTATCAAACATGAAATTCATCACCTTAACTTGACAAAATATCAATAAAAGGACATTGTTCTGTGCGTACGAGAAATATAAGTGAGATCAACAGTACTATCACAGACAAAAAAACTGGTTCGATATCAATAATCATTATATATTTTTATAGCAAGGGACAAAAATTATTTGTCTAACTGTTGTTCAATTTCAATTTCATTCCAACAATAACTTGAGCTATAAAATTAAAAAGGAATTCATTCAATGCTGGAGAGACATTATCTCTTATTGATTACTATAATTGTATCCATCCCTTTTAAGAAACAAATATGGTGCGCCATTTTATGATTTAGTCCAGGAACAAAAAATTGGGAGAAAATGAGTTGCCAATGAATTATAGACACATAATCGTTGAGAAATGTAAACAAATCACTTCTCATCATTCTTTGATACAATAAAAGACAAATACAATGTAGAATAAAGAACAAAAAGCATTTGCACAAATAACAATATGACTTGTAAGCTGCATTAGACACTGGCTCTGCTGCCAAACAGGCAAAGGTGTCAATAGACACCATCCCAGTGTACCAGAGGAAAAGAATAAATGCATAATGGCATAAAATAATGGGGCAACAAAACATACCATGACTGCACCGAACACAGGCACCAAACTTCACCTTGCATACATTACACAATAATTTTCTTCTGGTTTCCTTAATTCCACTCACATTCATAATTGGCTCCATCTTTGTTAAGTCCTCTATATAGACCTCGGGCATCCACAGGGAACAAAACAAGTGCACAGAACCCAGAACAGACTTACCACTGTCTACATCAACAGGTTTCAAAGCACCACCCTGCTTCGGACAAAGTACACAAGACTGCTTCGCTAAATCATTGTCATCACCCTTCTGCTTGCACCAGGAACACAACCAAGACTCGCTTAAATCCCCTTGCACACCGTAACACTTAAGATGAACAACAACCTTGCAAGAAGAGCAAACAATCAACCGGTTTGAATCATTACTCATCTCGCCTTTGCAGCAAAAATCACATAACGACAAGTTTCCTTCACAAGGACAACCAACCAAAACATTCTCCAACCCTGCATCACTGCCTAAGAGTTTCCGCTTCTTGGAAGGCCTTTCAGAGGTCAAAATAATCCTATTCCTACAACCTAAAAGCCACTCTACACTGCTAGACAAATCAGAAACAGAGCACGTCTTTGCTTTCTCCTGGGGCAAACACTCAGCTCCATCACTTTGAGTCACAATGCCGGTTTCCATAAACTGCTCATCCTCTTGATTGACTTCGTCTTTCAAGACGAGTCCATTTCCATTTCCACCAATACAATCCATTTCAATGTTACCATTTGCATTCTCCACATTGGTTTTTGTGTCAATTTGTTCATTAGTCTCGATTTCTTCAAACTTTCCATTCACATTTTCCCCAGTTTTAACATTTGTCACAATGGTCTCGATTCTCTCAGTTTTCTCATTTCCAATATATGGAATATAAAAACACTTACTATAACCTAAAGAATGATTTAAAGAAGATAACTCAAACAAAGCATCAATATCAGGCAATGTCAATTCCCAAAAGTAATCTTCAGTCTCAACCCAAATATTCCCTCTTTTAGACCCGTCACTTGGCCGCGTAAAAGGCTTCTTATCCGCACCAGAATGAGACCTTTTGTGCCGCTTTGTACTCCCATTTGATTGCCTCAACAAACTAGCCAACCGTCTAGGCAAAGTAGACGCACTTGGAAAACTCGAAACACCAGAACCAGACGCATTCTCTGCAACATCAAATGGCGAGTGCACGCTTAAGACCTTGTGAGCTTGGGAGAAGAAATCAAACTCGATAGGTTTCGATTTCTGTACTGTTGGTTTAGGTATTTCAGACTCATTTACGAGGGAATTGGCTGCCGGAACCCTAGAAACTGGACGGCAAGATCTCTCGTCAGTGCCGCAACCTCCGTCAGGACCCCTACCCATCATCTTCTTTCGCCGGTGGCATCGGTCTCCGGTCATTCCCGACACCGGGCACAACAACCTTCACTACCACCGTCGCGTTCCATCACAAAACCACCCTAACCCTAATTTGGCCGCTTGTGAGGTTAATACTTCACGTGCGTAGAGACATGTAGAGATGTAGAAGGATATAGAATATAGCGGCTAGGGTTAGGGTTTCAGTTAATCAGGCTCGTGAAGTTGGAGATCCGTTTTGTTTTTTTATATCTTTTAATATCCAAGTGTTTTTATTTTTGGATTTCGCTTTCAATGAGAGATGAGAGAGAGCGATTCGCGTTTTTTGCAGGCGAAAGAACGGTCGGTTTTGGGTGTAGATACTTTTATATGGGGTTACAATACTGTGGAGTGACGCGATAAGTTGTACCAGTGTAGCTGCTGGAATGATCCACGTGGCATTTCTTTACATGTCGATGCGGACAAACGTCTGACATTCAACTGTTTTGTGGTTTATTTATCATAACATCATCTCCGTTCTTTTTTTAAAAAATGGTACCTCCATTTAACTCTTTGAAATGAAATTTCGTAAATTATAGATTCTTGTATTTGTAGAAAGTCGTTTAAAAAAAAAAAACTGACAAACAAATTATTTTTAAAATAATATTTTTTAGTATTTACTATGTTATAAGAAATTAGTTGAAAAATATATATTTTTTTTATTTTTATCAAGTTTATTAAAATAAAATATGACATATAAAAAAGTTGAAAGGGATAAAATTAAAAAAATATTTTTTTAAATAAAATAAAACAATCTTATCATTAAATAAAATATAAAATCAATTATGCAAATAATAAGATGTTATTTATTATTTTTTTTAGCTTAAATCTTAACTGTTAATATACACGTAAAATTTATGAAGTGAAGCTGTAAAATATAATTTATTAAGACTTTAAAGCAGGTGGGCAAGTGTAATTTCAATCAATCTAAAAGATATTATGGTAATTCCCAATATTAAATTACAATTAAAATTTTCCATGAAGACAAAAACGGTGTTCACAGCCTGACACCATCACTAGCGTAGCGTGTAATTGGCCAGTAATCATTCTATTATAGAGAGCAAAAAATTAAACGCAATTCATAACAGCCTGGAACTTCAAGCAGCAGCAACAGTCAACCACTAGCCAGCATCCAGTGCTCGTTTGTTTGTTTTTTTTTCCTTTCTTGTCTTAATTTTACATAGTAGCCAAAAATATAAGAATAAAAAGCAATCGAGGGAGAGGAGAATGGATTTACCGGAGGTGTGGGCGGTCTTCGGTCCTGGAGTCGCTGGCGCGGTATTTGGCGCGGGATGGTGGTTCTGGATCGACGCTGTCGTTTGTAGCTCTGCTAAAGTCTCCTTCGTTCACTACCTCCCTGGTTACCTCCCTTTCTTTTGATTTTCTTTCTCCCTCTCCCGATTTCAATATATAATGACATATATGTTTATGTTAGTTTGATTGATTTTTTAGGGTTTTGCAACTGTAGGCATATTTGCATCTATTGCAGCTCTGATGTTTAACTGCGTTAGAAAAGAGGATATTGATTACTCACCTTACGAGGAAGGCGAGTGGAGGTCTGCAATTTTCCATCTCTCTTTGCTTCTCAGTCGCTTATTCTTCTTTTGGTTTCCTTTAACTGATGTTTTTTTAATTTTTCAATTATTTCTATTTACTTCTTTTAGAAACCCCATTGAAAATTGGATTGTTTTATTAAATTGACTTTTTTTTCCTGCTGGTTCGGGGACTTTACTTTGAAGGGAGATTTTCGGAATATCAATTTATGTAGCACTCCGTGTCTTTGAACACCACGAGCGTTTACTTACTACTCTGATAATGATTTTGCTATCTAGCGTTGATTCCTGCATAGCTGATTCGCTAAAAGCTTCGATTTTAATATAACTAACGTTACCCGTCTTAAAGTGGAGTTTAGTGTGTGACCATTGCGCATGTTTTCTCCAATGTATTTCTTAAAACCCGCTGCTATGCTTAGTACTTTTTAGTGGACTGTCTGCCTGCAGGCCTGCGGATGGGCATCACAATCGTTCTGAAGATTGTTTTGTTTTCTCTTGTTGTTTCTACCTGTACTTCTACCGCTGCTCTTGAGATTTTTTGGTGATGTTTTAATCTTTAGTAAATGATATGGCTAAATAGGATCTGTGCCACATAATTGAATACTTACATGTGTCATATGCTATACTACAGGTATGACCCCCAGAACAGAACAAACTGTTCTCATGTACAACTTCTTATGTTAATAACATTATGAAAAAGAACAAATAAAGGAGATGTGGCAGTTTTTGTTCGAGTTTGATGTTATTTTCTCTGGAGCATGACTGCTAGAAACTCTTGTTTTTCCTTCTTTTCATAGGGCAGAGGATCTCAATGGCATTGACTCTGGTTGTGTTAGAATGATTTGAAGCCAGCACAATTAATTTATTATGTCTATTCTTTCATGCTAGAAGACTTGGATTGAACATTTAGACTTTCTCCCTCTTATCTCTTTTTGAAATAATTGTGAAACTCTTCTAGCCATTGCCGAATTTGTTTCATTCAGTGGTTTCTTGATGGAATTTGTTTTACTCTCCATTTGGCTTTCGGGCTTTCTAATCCTTCTCTTGATTGCAGATTGAAGCTTTGGCTTTTCTTTGCATATGTTGTCTCCTTTGTCTCTTTAGCAGCATCAGTGGGCTTACTGATTCAAGATTCAATTGTCAAAACTGGTCCTTCAGTGTGGACAGGAACTTCTGGTGTCTTGCAGTGTGTGTTTGTGCTGATCAGGTAAATGGTTCATGTGAGCGTCTCTCATCTGTTGTGTATCCTGAGGTCATGATGCTAGTGCCTTTGTTTAGCCATAAACTGCTTCTCCTTTGCATTTGTTTTTTAGAAGTGCCCGAAAGAATTTCCTGGGGTTTTCAGGTCCCTGGTCTGACATCTTTGGATGGTCTTGTTAAAAGTGGTCCTTTGATTTTCTTTGTTATAATTACTTCACCTCGCCTTGGATAAACATGCAGTTTTAGGATTTAAATGATAAAACTGTGCATGTTGATTTGAGCAATGAAAAGGTTGTCATGTGGATCTGCTCGTCTACCTCGGCGTGTGACAATAACAAATGAGACACAAGTAGGCATAACGCCTGCATGGAATTTACATGCACACAATCATGTCCATTGTAGAGATGTTATTTGACATTGCCTGAAGCAATTTGGATTTACCATTTGCCTCTTGTCTCTCTCATTTTTTAATTGACATCTCCATTCTTTCTTGTTTTCTGCAGTGGGCTAATTTGTTGGACTTCACACTCTGAATGAGTTATGGCGACATGTGCTGCTTGTTAGAGCTTGGAATTATGACAGTGAGTTTGCTGTGCATGTATCAGTACTTATTCAATCCACAGGAAAGAACATAGTTCCAAAGGGCAGAGCGAGTTTGCAACTTTTTTCTGGAATATGAGATGTTTGGTACATAAGAGAGTGAAATCTCATGAACTCTGGTGTTTCTTCAATGCCTTATGCAGAAACCAAATTCAATTGTTTTCAGGTTGGTCTCTCCGTTTAAACCGAGAATGCTGAAAGTAGTAATGTCCATTTTGATTTTTACTTAGATCTCATGCTCTTATTCTTGTATCCTCCCTGTTTTTTAATGTCGTTTCTCTTCTTGTTAAGGCCTTTCCATGTGAATTCAAATTGCTGGTAAATTGTTCTTAGCTGCAACTTCATATTCGACGGCCAAATCCCTTTCCGGTGGAACGAGCACATGATCAAATATTATATCTTGAATTCCACGTTTGCCGATCCAACCATAAATAATAACATGTGAAGTTCATGAGATCGGTGCCCAACAACAATTTCCGGAACTTTGGAAAGAAATTTCTCATTGCGATATATCTAATCTGGATACATAATGGTGTAAATTCTCCAGCAATCTGACATGCATATGCCTTTGCTACTGTATTTTTAAAAAGTTTTTTTTTTAAAAAAATATTTTTTTATTTTATTTTAAATTAGTTTTTTTTTTGTGTTTTAGATCATTTTAATGTTATAATATAAAAAATAATTTATAAAAATTAAAAAATATATTAGAAATTTTAAAAATTAATCTAAATCACACTTTTAAATATTCCAAAGGGAGAAAATTTCAACAGTTCATCTTTTCATGGTGGAGTTAAGCTGTGACAATTATCAAGCCTCGTTGCATTTTTATAAGCGCTTGAAAAAGTTTGATTTTCAATTTTATATTCAGTTGACATTTGCTACGAGGCAATGGTTGGATTATTATTGTTTCTCTCATAAGAAATTATAAAAAATTAAAATTCCTTAAAAAGATTAACTATAAAAGTGTTGATTTAACTTAGTGTAATTTGTCAAATTTGTAATTTACAATATGAAACATAAATAACTTGATAGAAAATAAAGTAAGTATATTTAATTAAAAAATAATGTCAAATAATGAAATTAGAAGGAAATAAAGTGAAAAACAAAATGATGATCAATAGGAAATAAAAAATAAATTAGAGGACAAAAACAAATCTTTTATGAAAAGGTCAAACTGAAAAGAAAAATGAACTTAACAAAAAGATTAAAAAATGATGAGATTGAAAAACAATTAACATGTCATAAATTGTGATAAAATGATAAAATTGAAAACAAATCAAAATAAAACAAAAAGAAAAAGAATAAAAAAAACAAAAACAAAAAAACATGTTGCATGTGCCATTTAATTTTTGAAGTTATATTTATGTTTATTCAAATACCAAATTGCTCGTAAGACAACCTTATAGTAAACAACAAATGTCAATATAAAAATACAAAAACAATTTAGACATCAATTTAATATTTATATTTATTTAAATATTTTGCTTTGCAGGGTAATTGACTTATTACATTGTGCTATAAAAATATATATAAAAAAATCGAATTATCTCAATCAAGAGTTAATAATGATTAGTAAGTCTTGTAAGAAATCCTCACTACCACTAATGTAAACAATGATATTAATTTTGGTTGATAAATGTTTTTCAAAGTAATTTATTTTTTATTAATTAAGAGTCTGCTATATATGATTTGTAAAAACTTTGAGTTACAGTTGACTTTTTTTTTGTTATAAATAACCTATAGGATAATAATTAATTCAGTTACAAATATGTTTGGACAAAAAAAAATAGCTTTTTTAAACAAGAAAGGTAGTGCAAGGTCAAATTTACAAGTAAAACGTTAAAAAAGCTTTAACTTTTGATTAAAGAAATTTTTACTCAATTTTGTGACAAAATTTTCATGCAAGTCTAAAATTATTTCAAACCAAATATACTCGTGTCTTCACTTTTTGGATAAAAAAATTTTAAAAAAAATAATTTACAAAAATTATATAAAATACAATATAAATTAATTACAATTATATTTCCAAATAATGTAGTTATGGGAATGTGCATAATAATAACTGATGGATGAAAGATGTGTTTTACTAGTTTTTTTAATTTAATATAAGATATATAAGATGTTTGATTAAAATTATGAAATGTTTTATATTTAATTTTATAGTACATATCTTCTAGTAAAAAAAATAATTTGGGACTTATACGAGTTTATGACTAACTTATAATGGATTTTTAACTTAGTATTTGTTTAAAAGTGTAATTGAGATTGTTTTTAAAAGTGTTTTTTTTATTCAGATATATATATTAAAATAATTTTTTTTATTTTTTAAAAAATATTTTTTATATCAATATATAAAAATAATTAAAAAAAACATCAATGAAGATAATATGACTAGAACTCCTAGCTTCTCAAATATTGCTATGCTGCCATGACGGATTTATTGTGCTGTGTTGTATTGGGACTGAAGTCACCTAAGTATTTTGTAATTTAATGTTATTATAATCAAATTAAAATTACTATTAAAGATATAGCTTAAATTTAAGATCTTGTTTCTAAATTAACAGCATGAGCTTTTCTTTCAATGGAAAAATGAGATTTCTTAAATAATACGAGTAAAAAGAAAAGAAATATTAGTTAAAACATTATCAAGGATTTTGTTAAGTAAATTAGAATATTATTTAATTTAATAATTACTTTTAATGACACATAGAGTATATTAAATACAATAAGTGGAAAAAAAAGAGAAGAGGAAGCAAGAATTAATCCGTTAAATGTTTATTTAAGTAAACAAAATTATTGTATAATTTAATCAATGTCATTTATTAAATGTTTTTTTTTTGTTATTAACAATCTTTTTTATCTTTTAAATATAATAAATAACTTTTTATCATCATTTCTCTTCTTTTTTAAGTTGTATCACCTTGCACTTTTAATGAAAATTAAGTAAAGAAATATTAAAATTGTCATTAAACACCTAGATACGAACTAAAACAATTAAAAAAAAACTATTGTAAACGAAACTCTGGAATGATATGATATTAAACAGATGTTTACATAGAAATACATCAAAATAATATTATTATTTTTATTTTTAAATATTATTTTTGATATTCATACATTTTTTATGTGCTTCCATAACATTTTTTCAAAAAAAAAAACATTTTTTATGTGCTTCCTTCATAACACCTGTAATTCTTTCAACTCTTCTCTCATTCGTACTTGCTGCCATATTATTTAGATTTCCGTTATTTATTTATTTAATGATAAATCATTTCCAGATGGTCAATCCAAAAAGGATAGAGCAAGAGCATGCATGAAATGTTAAACTTCACAGTGGTCTTGCTAGAACTGGCACTAAATTACTCATGTCCTCAAGCATGCAGAAGATAATATCAGACTGCTCGAAGGATCCGCACATCATTAAAACACATGAACACACAATCTAGCAAGATATAGCATTAAATTGCAGAAAAACACGTTTTTTTTAGTAAAAGTATTCAAGCAGATAATGTCAGACTGATTTAAGGATATGCACATCATGTAAACACAATCTAGAGTGCTGGCAAAAGCATTAAATTGCTAGACAAGTTTTTTTTTTTCTTTCTATATTCAACCGTCGACAGAGGTAAAGGGCACTCCTCCTCCTATATATACACTGCTAAATGTAGATGGAGAGGCATAGGTGTTCTGTTATATTAGAGGTTGAAGCTAAAAATAAACAGATGGAGTTGATGAGTTCAATGTGCAGGTTGATGTTCGCTACAGCAATAATACTGGCAGCTCACAAGTTTTCCATTTCCAGTAAGATCTCTTTCCTACAACTACTGAAAACACTCAAGATTTTGTTTTATCCAGATAATTACAAGTTTTCAATCTCTTGTTTTCACATACTTAATTCATGTATCTACCAACATTAGTACAGAAAGAGTTTATGTCGCCAATTATCAACGGAAAGATGCTTGGTTGGATAATTTTTCTCTTCGGTTTTTTTTTTATTAACGTGGTTATGTATACCAAACTAACTTTCATGTATCTCGACTAATCATAGGTCACATTGAATGGGTGTTTGCTATGATATGTTGCAGGTTCTCACCCCATTGGTGTTTGCTATGGACTAAATGGGGATAACCTTCCACCTCCAAGTGAGGTGGTAGGTCTCTATAAGAGTTCTGGGATAGAATTCCTTAGACTTTACGAGCCGAGATCTGATGTGCTTGAAGCATTGAGAGGATCAGGGATTGTCGTTGCTTTATGTCCTAAAAATGAAGACCTGGCAGACATTGCTCAAAGGCCAGGTGCGGCCGCTGCGTGGGTTAACACAAATATTGCCCCTTACATGAATGACGTGCTGTTTCGCTGGATTATATTAGGCAATGAAGTGATCCCAGGCTCACTTGCCAATTACGTTCCCGCAGCAATGGCCAACACCCGCCATTCACTCGCAGCAATCGGGCTGGCTAACGTCACAATAACTACTGTAATACCAGGAAATGCACTCGAATCCTCCTTCCCTCCATCGGCTGGTGCTTTCAGCAGCGATATAACTGATGTTATGATCTCTGTTGCTGGCATTTTAGCCAGTTCTGATGCACCACTTATGATCAATGTGTATCCTTATTTCGCCTACGCCTCAAATCCATCACAAGTTCCAGCAAACTACGCCTTGTTTACTGCAACCGATCCTGTGGTGACCGATGGAAGCTTCCTCTATTTTAATCTCTTCGATGCCATGGTTGATGCATTTCATGCCGCGCTGGAAAAAATTGGCTATCCTGATTTGAAAGTTGGTATAGCGGAGAGTGGATGGCCAAGTGCTGGGAATGATCCTTATACAAGCATTGGTAACGCAATGACCTACAATCGGAACCTTATGAATCATGTGTTGCAAAATGGGACGCCAAGGAGGCCAGGAAAACTCATGGAAACGTTCCTGTTTGCAATGTTCAATGAGAATTTGAAACGAGGCGCAGTTGAACAAAACTTCGGGTTCTTTTATCCCAACAAGGATCCAGTTTATCCGTTTTGGTGAAATGGTTGCAGTATTTGCTGGCAAATGACCACCTCGTCACAAGACTTTGAAATCAGACCATTTTGAAGCAAATAGACAAGCAAAATAATACGAGTTCATGAGTGGTAATAGAAGTATTTTGATTTTGTTGCTGCATTAATTATATAAATTACAATAAAAGGGGTGTTTCGTCTGGTGCCTGCAGAATAAGGGGAGGTTCTGACATTCTCTGTTATTAAAACCCAAACAAAAGATTTTCCTGGAGATAGATTTTGGAAATAGCAACAAGTTTCAGAAATTAAGCCTTTCAGATATTCCTAAACTGGTTGTCAACTGTCATCGAACAGCAGACACATTAGAAAACATAATGGGGATTAGCTATGGAGGCATTTCCACTTCTTTTATATATGAACAAGTACAGAACTTTTCATTGACAACACATTTTCAAGTGATTTGATTTGAGTGTTACGTGTAAGAGATGTTTCGCAAAAGTTATCTTTTGGATTGCTAATTTAAGGTTTGAAGAAAAATAATCTTAAAGAACCACAGTTATATGCAATAGATCACTCCTTGTCTCTATGCCTATATCAAGATGCGAACAAGAAGTATGGATCACAACAAAGTTGATTAATCATTTGAAAATTTACAAGTTGAGTCAAGAACTTAGTATAAACCACTCAACCATGCAAAGAGAAAAAGGCACGTGACCGCGGCAACCTTATATAAAAATACATCAATACCAAATAGTGTTAGCAGTTAGTTTATATATAACTCTAATATGATTTAATAGACCCAAACTCGATAAATTGTTCTTCAAACATTTAAAGCCTAAAATAACTAAAATAATAAAATAAAATCTTACCCAAATAACCCTTAAATCATGTAGGTCTTGTAATAAACTAAAAGATAATAGAATAACTAATTAAAACAAGCTTAAAGTTGAATTTTGTAATTTGCTGACAGAACTAAATCTCAACTTCAAATAAATAGTTTTTCCTTAACTTAATGAATCATAAAGCATATCATATATCAATCAAAATGGAAATGTATGGGTTTCAATGCAATTGGAATATAATCAAAATTCATTGCATAGATCTAGTTATGGCCAAAACAGTAGCAAAACATCAAAATTGGCAAATTTGAATATTCTTATTCCAATCTTTTTGTAATGTCTAGATGCTCTTTTACAAGCCCTTATTGAACATGACTAAAGTTAATTCAGACTTTTTATTTATTATTTGATATTCTTTTGGAGTCCACTTTAGCTCATGTTTTGAATAAGTTTATATCTTTTTTAAAGTCTTTTGAACCAATGAAACCTCCAATAAATTCCTTGGTGTTGAAGCTAAGATCACTTCAAGAGGTTTTTCCCTTTAATTTCTTAGAAATAATATGTGATTGCCTTGACCACTCTAGTGACTTTTTATGGTTATCCAATTTTGGAGGTAGTTTTCCTTTTTATTTATATAATATTGCCTCCATTCTTTCTATTATCAAGTCCTTACACTTTAAGTTGCATGTTTTTTTTTACTTTAATATTATGTGTCAAGCATGGACACTTTATTTCTCATCGAGGTCACTAATTAAGTTTCTTCTGACATGATCAAATTTTCTATAAGCTCTCTCTCTCGCGCGCGCCCCCACACTTTAACATCAACAAGTCAAGAACTAAACTTTCCATCACCTTTTGAAAATGCTAAATCTATATCCAATATCAAGCCATTTTCATCATTACTTGGACAATATTGTTATCTTTTGCATTCTTTTTGTTACATTTTATTAGGAAATATAGGTCATCTTGTTAATATTATATTTCTCTCATGAATGGAAAAAAAATAATACTCGATGTATAGCCAAAGGCACTAACATCATGAGAACAATATATATATATATATATATATATATATATATATATATATATAACACTTGATCTAATAAAAAATGATAATGAAAAGAGAGTTGTACTTAAGTAGAATAACCAAAAAGAGTTGGGTTCTGTAAAAGAAGGATCAAAAAAAATTTGTTTTACTTGAATGAAGCCTACAAGCTTGATTATTTATAAAGATACCTCTAACAAGGAGATTTCATAAGTTGTTTCTAGTGTTATTTATGTTCCTATTGTTTATGGCATTATATATGTGTTAACTTTTTCTTCAAGTCCATTGAGATAGCCAATATTACTAACATGAATAACGTTATTCTTACTATAATATCTAGAGGAATGCTTGGTAATTTTTTTTATGAAAGCACAATATCCTATGGTAATGCTACCATGACTACATAATATGTTTATGATTAACTTACCACTATAAATATTTCTAAGTAAAACAATTATGTTAGAACTTAAAGATGAGAAACTTATAGTTATTATATAGTATCTTATGATGATTGAAGGCATCAACATATATGAACATTTATTAGCACTACAAAATTTATTAGTCTTTGATATTGTTATCCTAAAGAATATTTGGATCATGTTTGTTGATTGCATCACATGAGGTTGAGAATGATGGCAAAAGTTTATGATAGAACTTCCTAATATGTCATTTATGGTATAAGTGTTGATTTAGATATTGGGTTGTATCCCAAAGTCAAGTTGGATTTTCCATAAAAGAGTTGAAACAAGTTTCCTTCTTCAATTGTGTTTGAGCAAACAACTTGAACATTCAATTAGAAAACATAGTAATCTCTATGACTAGTCCTTTACGAGGATGATAAATTTTGCATGTTCCACATTGTATGAAGAGAGGAAATCCTTGTTCAACTAGTTAACCAATGTTTATCAAGTTGTTTAGTATATGCGAGTAATGACATGTACAAAGCCATTCACCAGTATTCACACATTGCCTCTACTCATTCCATCCATGCTTGAGTTATCTCCTAATTTCACTTTTTCTCTAAAATTTCCTTCAAAATCAGAGAAAAGCTCTATCTTGACACACATATGATTATTGCACCTAGAGTAAAGAAACCATAATTCTTGTATTTTGGCTTCCTTATCTTTCAGGTACATCATCAACAACATTTTTTCATTTTTCAATATTTCTTTGGACATTCATAATGAAAATGACCAAGCTTATGATAATAATAACATCAATGGTGGATTTGTCAAAGATATGCATGTCTCCTCCTCTTCCTCGTCCTTGAAATCAGCCAAGACCTCATCCACATTCTCTTGAAGGCTCTCCAAAAGTAACCTTTAATGGTTGTTCTTCCACAACATGAGCTTTCATATGTTGCTCATGGACTAGAAAGCTACTTTATAACTCATCAATAGTAAGAGCATCCAAATAATTTGACTCATCAATAGAATACACCACATAATCAAACTTAGGTGTCATTGATCTTAGAATATTCTCAATGACTACTATATCGTCCATCATTCCTTTATTGACTCTCAACTTATTCACCAAAGCAAGAGTACGAGCAAAATACTCATTCTCTAACTCTCCCATTTTCATGTTCAGCATCTTAGGCCGTGTTTGTTTCCTGAAAAGTGAATTCCGAGAAACCACTTTCCAAACTTTCCTGTGTTTGTTTGCTTTCCGGAAAGTTGGTCAACGGAAAACACTTTCCAGTCAAAGAAGAATCGGCTTGGTTTTCGGAAAGTGTTTTCCGGAAAACACTTTTCCGGAAGTTGTGAAAAATTTAGAAATATCATTATTTTCTGATTATATCAAATTTGATCCTCAAACTTTTGATTGCTATATATAATTTTTTTTGAATATTTATTTTTCAATTCCATCTCTTAAAATTTAATTTTTATATTAATTTTGGTCCTTATTTTTATAATTGCTATTTGCTTTTTTCTTATCATTTTTTTATTGAAAATTTTTATCTATCAAATTTGGTCCTCATTTTTTTTGTTACTTATTTTATTTGAAATAATTTATGAAATGTTAATTATTATTATTTTAATTTATTCACCTTTCATTTTTTTTAATTTTTTAGATTTGATCTTTATTTATTTTATTTGAGATAATTTATGAAATTATATTTTTTTTTCAATTTCATTCTCATTCAACTTTTTAATTTGTAAGATTTGTTCCTCATTATTTTAATAAACTTGAAAAAAATTAATTTATTAATAAATTATTTTTCAGTTCATTTTCCATAACACAAACAAACACTGAAAAGTGTTTTCCAGTTCATTTTCCATAACACTGCCAAACATCGAAATTCACTTTCCAGGAATTCACTTTCCCCGGAATTCACTTTCCAAAAGGAAACCACTTTCCAGCAAACAAACGGGCTTTAAACTCCTTTTAGAGAGCCTGGTGATGTGCCCATTGCATTTTTATTGTCCCCTGATACTTTTGCTTCAAGGAATCCCAAATGTTTTTGGTTGTTTCCTTGTTCAAAATGGTTCCCAAGATTGATCTATTTATGGTCTGGAAGAGATAATTCTTTGCCTCATATCCTTCAGCTTTACATCATCAATCACCTTCTTTTGTGCTTCATTGAGTTGAATTCCTTATACTACAAGAATCCCATCTACAATCATACTCCTATATTATTTTGATTGCATGAAATTTTCCATAAGCACACTTTAGTTATCGTAATTTCCATCAATTTTCAAGATCGAGGTTGCACAAATCAACTCAAGTATCCACTCTTAGTGCCTTATTCTTGTTACTAAACCTCCTAGAAGACTGCAACTTCTTAATTGCAATCAGACCCCAATGATAAGGCTTTGATACCACTTGATAATGTATACTAGTGAGTACAGACAAGATAGGAGAATGTGCACATTTATACTATTAAACAACTACATTGGCTATATATATAGCCTTACAGGAATAAAAAAAAATAAGAAATTGCAACCCACGTTTTACATTCCTATTAATGTGGTAAGTGACAAGGAAACAAATAATTTGACACTAAGAATAGGAATTATTCAAACCACTAAGCAACAAACAGACTCGATCAATACCAACAACTAAAAATTTCAACAACTTTGAGTCTGTCATCGTCGATCTCCTTCCCTGGTTAGCCATGAGATCAACAACCACCATTAGCAGACGAACAAGATCGAGGGCTTTCTTATAGGATATTTAATGTAAAAACATCTCCCTGGAATGGTCATCGAGCCACCTCTAGGTGATGCTTAATGCATATTCAACAAGTGAATAGTGCAGGTGCATTCATAAGAGAAATCTTAATTTCACTATCTAAGCAAGACAAAACATTAATTTTATTTTGACTAGTGGTTTTTCAATAAGTTTGCAAGTTTATATATTTTATTTTATTTCAATTTACTTGTATTGATAATTAAAAGTAATTATATTTGTACATTTGTGGCACACCAAACTGAAAGGGTTTGAGATCACGAAATAATTCTAAGGAGAAATGGAGATTGTATCAATGCTTAATGATGAAACCAAGAGGTGGGATTCTAATCAAATCTTCAACGACTATCCAATACAAGTGCTAGCCTTGGTGTTTATCAAAATGATGATGAATCATTTATTGACTATTGATTTGTAAGACTAATTATTTGATTAATTGTTGTCATGTATATGATGCATCATTGTAAGTTGTTTTTCTCCAAATAAAATCTTGAGCTTTGTTCTCTAATATATTGTGTGGCTTGATTTTTTTAATTTTATATGACTTGGTGAATATTGATTGCTTGATTATTTGTGTTCAATCATCAATATAAGATGAGTTTTGAGCATTGTTAAATTAATTTAAAAATCATGTGTCTAAACAATTTATCCATGAGTAGTTGTTTTGATCGATTGATGATATCAAGACTTGTATTCTTTGAGCAGTTCACCCATTAACAAAAAAAAATTATTGATTCTTTTTTTAAATCTTGTGTTTAGTTGGTCCATCTATGTGTTATTCATTTTAACCCTTTTATTCCAAAATCAATGTTTTATTATCAATTCATTAATGAGTTGTTCAATAGGTTGATCTATTTTAAAATCTTGTGCTCAAATTAGTCTACCATGAGGATTTGTTTTACCAATTAGTTTTAGAACCTCTTTTTTATCGATTCACCTGTGAGTGGTTTATCTTAAACCGATCCTTTCAAATCTTGTATTTTCTAACCAATTCACCAATGAGTCGTTCATTACTAATCAACCTCTTGAAAACATATTTTTATCGTGATTATATATATATATATATAATGATGTTGATGATGATATTGTATGTAGTTTGTGTCTGATTTTACTAGGTTCAGTGTTTTGACTTACTTTATAAAGGTGGTGAAAATCAAGAATTTTATTATTGGCGTTTGATAAATGAAGTCTTATTTTCTTATAGGTGCGCTATAGAGTCACGAGGCCACTATTTTCCCAAGAAAAGTGCTCTTATGTATTTGTTTTTTGTTTTACTTTACTCTTTTCCCTTGAATGCTTTATAACTAAAGATTTTTTTAATGGTTAATATATGCATTATAGTAGTCATAGAAGGAGGGTATTGTTGATTGAACTCATTTTTTCTTCGCGTAACCAACCCCTTACGTAGACTCTATTGCATCAATTATTAGTTTTTTAAGACCATTAAATAACTCATTTATCTTTTCATGTGATATGTGATTATTATCTCATCTCATCCTATAGAGAGACCCTTATCCAATACACACTAGAGAATGTTGAGGATCAAAGTCGAGTTATAACCGGTGATAAGATAGTAACTCTACTAGGGAGTGGTAATTTTTTGGTCAAGAATAAAACCCTTTCTTTGGTTTATGCTTGTGTTTCCTTTTTTTTCATCCCTAATATGTTGTGATTCACTTAATTTTAATTTTATCACATCCTTAATATCTTTGAGAGAGCTACCAATATGAATTGGTCATTGATATTATGAAAATGAATTTATTTTTTTTTCTTCTTAAAAACAATTAAAAGAAAAAAATAACATTTAATTTTTATTGCTCAGGAGGCTTGATAAAATATAGTTTTGTCCCTAAAATTAGGTGATGAAGCTTATTTGCCTATGCAGATGATACATCATCCATTTTATTTTTTTTAAAAAAGGATAAATAGTATGTCATCACCAAAATTATCAATTCCATTTTAGTTGGTGTTTTATTTTTTCAATTGGAACGGAGTGTTTTGGTTTCGGAGCGTTTCGACGCGTCATTCTGGAGTTGTATTGTTTGTGTGTGTGTAATTAAATATTTTATTCAAAAAAATATAGTTCAAATCCAGAAGTAAAATTATTTAGAATTATGCAATTTAATCTAAAAAAAATAAAATGATTTTTGTAAATAAAATTATGAACATGTATATTATAATGTTATGAGAATATCATCATCAATCTCGCAAGGTCATTATATTTGATGATTACTTTGAAATTTTAACATAGTATATATAAATATATCAAGACTCCTCGTAAAATTTAATCTTAATCTAATAGTCAAATTGAGAGATATGATTAATATTATAAAATTATTCATTATTTAAAAAAAAATACAATTTAGCCAAAATAGAACGGGCAAAACAAAACCGGAACGTATCGATCGATATTTAACTGAAAAAATCCAGGATGGACCAGAATTTAAAACCGAAATAAAGACAATGTCACAATATGATTTTTTTAGCTGGTACAAAATATTTCAGCCATATTAACATTCTTAGATAAAATAAAAATGGATTTGGGAAACTGCGTTAGAATAGGTGAAAAGGGAATGGAATGGGAGGTTATACACCAGAATACTAATCATGCTGGAGACATCAAGTAGTAATTACTATAAGATGGAATTGGGAATTGGGAATAAAATAGACTAACTTATTATTATTTTGAGAATGCGAATTGACCACACCTAAACATGACCTGTGAACAGAAAGGGCGTATGGTATGCGCATCATTCTCTGCAAAACAATTGAATTTATTTTATCTTCCTTTTCTTTTCTTTTCTTTTCTTTTTTTTTTTTTTTTTTGTGGGGGGCAGTTGGCAGCCAAATGTCTAAAATCAACAGGGTAACAACGGAAATTAAAATAAATTTAGAGCTGAAATTTCTTCTTATTCATGTGCAATTTGTGCCTAAAAAATATTGACATGACTTGCTCAAACTGAAACAACTCCAAAAATACTTGGTATAAAGCAAGAACTAAACTAAAAATGGAGCCCTTTTGATTTCCTTTCTTTCCGTAAAACTGACAAAACAACCATAAGCTTTCTTTGTAAAATCAAACCCTCTAGTAAAGAGACCAAATATCCACCCAATGGCGCCGCAATTCTCCCCAGACAAAACAACCTCTAACCTACCTTCTCCCAAACCAACCGTAACACCTTCAAAAATTACCCTCTATTGGGAAGGCAGGATTGGGGCATCTGCAAGTTACTGCACTATTTGCAAAATGCAAGAGATCCAACCAAAAATCCACCGCCTTCTATTCGCAACTTACCAGCCTTCTTAAAAAGAAAGCAAAATGAAATAGAAACTAGCCACCTGTCATCAAAAAATGGAATTTCTTGGGTCTACTATTTCAGAGAACAGTATTAAGCATCTGATCCAAAGTCAGAAGAGCTGGATGCAAAGGAAGATCCTCCCAAAGTCGCGGCATGACATTCATTCAGCTTTTGTTGCATACCTCGCCACACTTTCAGGGATGGCTTCTTTGTAACATGCTGCAAAGTGAAATCATGAAAGTGAGTACAGCAGCCCTTACAGATTTGTAACAAGAGACTTCTAAATACAGGCCGCCTCTGACTAGGATGGTTTTGAAAATTGCACTATCACTGTTCCATCTTTCACCAGGTGAATCAAGTGACTACACTTGGTTGCATGAAACTAAAACTGGGTTGGCAACTTGAAGCGGTTGCAACCAAAGTTTGACAAATTTATGACCAAAAAAAGTAAAACTGGAAAAGAGCACAAAAACTCCACATAAAATAGCAAATGGGCATTTTTAAACTTCTTAAAACCCTAAGGAGAACGACCCGAGTAGAGTGATTTCTAGATGAAAAAACAGGAAATAAGCTTGTGGTATTTACCTCCTGATAGAAGGCATTGATTTCTTCCTCTGTGAGTCCTTCATCGTCCCCTGAATTTTCCTCCCACCCAAGAGAACGAAGGAAATTGGCCTCTTCTTCCTCAGAGAATCTTTGAACCTCTTCTAAGCTTCCACCATTGCTATTCAATTCAGCACCATTTTGAATAGCATGAGGACTTGTCAGGGCACTGAGAACTTCCTTGTTCACTTCACAAGAGTTCTCGCTCATGGGAGACAAAACAACAGCTGCTGAATCTGCAGCCGAAGAAGTGTTCATAGCAGTTTTCTTCTTCAAGTCATTAAAGAAATCATTCCTGCTCTGGGCTCTCTTTTCCCCACCAAATCCGGAATTTAAATTCAAGCTAGTTGGCTTACGCTCCCCTGAAGAAAGCTTTGGGTTGTTTGGACTCCTAACAGGTGCAGATGGAACTGAGGGAGCAGCAAGCTGGCTATTTGCAGTTCGGCTGGAAGTATTTGTCGGACTGGCAACATCTTTTGGAGAAGGGGAGACACCGTTTTCCCATCCTGGTTTTAGAACAAAAAGCTTCCCCTGAGATATCTTTGGAGCATCAGATTTGACTTGTACCCCTACAGAAGATTGATTAGCCAAGTGCAATGAAGAAGACTGCTGCTGTAAGCTCTTGGCAGCCATATTCATCTCAGCAGGTCTGATTCCTGTTTTTTGCTTTGATTTATCAGAACTGGGAACCTGAGGAAAGAAAAATAGAAAATGGTTACCCACAATTTTTGTGGATCACAAGGTAAGGAAGAAGAATTAAGGATTGCAGTAATCATAAATGTCAAATAATCAGTGTCTGCATGTGACACAATTCAAACTTGGTTATTGACATCTTGGACAACCAGCGAACTCCATACAAATCAATGCATTGACATTCAAACATGGTAAGCTTAGTGTTGGCATAGGCAAAAGGCACTAAAAGGTGCCAAGCCTGTAAAATGCATGAGGCACTAGGCACTCACCCTAATGAACCAGGCAATATGCTGTAGATTAAAGAAAATATATGTATAATATTACATTAAATTATATAGATCTAAAATATATATCTTTCCAGTTCACATTAGATCATTAGAAGATCATAAGAAAATATAAAATTATATTTTTAACTCTTAGAACAAAATAAGATAATTTATAGCCAAATAGATTAAAAGGAAACCTAAATATCATCTTCAACATAAATTAGTGATCTTCAAAAACATCTTCATCCATGCTTTCCTGTTCTGTACTTGTGTTGTTGTTCTCTGACTCTATTCAAAGCAAAGTCTGGCTGGTGTTTCTCTTCAAGTTTTCTTCCTTAACTGTATGTCTCCTACTTTAATGATTTTATTTTCAACCGAATCTTTGTTTGTTTACAAAAATACACCTAGGCTGTTTCTTGTGGTAAATTAAAAAAATGGACAAACAGGTCATTATAAATCAGTTAAAAGAAAATTTAAACCTAGAAAAATAAGCATTTCAATCAGCGCTTGCTTTAATGCCTAGGCAGCGCTTCATTGAAATTCATTGTGTGGGGCTAAAATAAAGGCATTGTGGCGTCGCCTTGCCTTGCCTGGTGCACCTCAATGCCTCTTGATAACACTAGATAAATTTTAACTCAGTCACAAACCTTAATCACAACAATCAAATACAAAGCAGAAAAGGAATCTGTACACTTTCCGACTTGGAACGATCACGCAGGAGAAAGAGGCTAACTGTAGTAGACAAGGAACCACTGTCTACTGTAGAGAATAGTTCTTCAACATGAACAAAATTTTCATAATTGCATAAACAACACACAAGATCCGTTCATGAAAAAAAAAATTATATTATCCTCATAAAAAAAATTTGTAGCCCATATACATGAATACATAAACCCATGCCATTACTTTAGAATCAACATAAACTAAACATCAATGCAGAAAGGTAACAGAAACTCAAAGGTTTGCAAAAGACACAAAAGTGAGAACACGCTTCAAGCTTTACCAGTCAAAAACACACAAAAAAAGTTGTATTCAAAATATATGACATTAATTAAGGCTTCATGTCCCATACTTGAATATCCTTTACTTTCAGTGGTATATCAATGGGTCTGAACGCAAAACAAATCTTCAAAATAAGTAGATGGGGATACAAAAAGAGTCAATCATAAGAAAAGGGAGCAGATGAAAATTATCCAGATCATTTCTCTCGTTTTCAATCAAAAATAAATTCAAATGAACACCAGAAAGAAAGTATTAACATAAGCCAAAGCAAATCATACCGAGACTGAAGTACACTAGAAGCTTAAACTTCCAATATTCTCCACTATTAGAAAAAAAAACATAATTTGAAATCCCCCCACAGCATTGTGATCATACAAGAGAAACACAAGCATACAGGTCTATAACAGAACAACAAGCTAGCAAAATGCATTTAAAATACCCACAGATCATTTGATGATGGACATGTGTGGAGCAGAATGCAGCATGCGAGCAAGTACACATTGCCTGTATAGATGAGTGCAATCTACATGAAGAGAGCAACAGAACATAGTCTCATGCTCAAAAAGGATAATCTGGTAACCCAGATAACATTCCATTAAAACTAATCATAACAAGGAACTATGGCAATCAATCAACTAATCCAACTAAAGCAATTGTATTTGTGGTCTTGATCAAAATTAGTTTTATTGGCAGGTACATTTCAAGGATCAATTATAGATCAGAATTGGCCTAAATTCCTTACAAAAGGACTAATTCCCAAAGTCCCAGATGAAGATCGAAACCTCTATTAGTGCTGATCAGCATGCAACATAATACATGAGCAGATAAAAGGTAGAGAACATGGTATGAAAATTTATCAGTGACCTACAAGGTAAAACTATCAAATGGGACAATTATGAAACAAGCTCTTTGAATATCAGATGACGTTCTCTTACCATATTTTTAGGCATTGAGGGAGTCACAGGAATTAATTGCCTTGATTGCTTAATAGCCAATTCCTCAAGCCTTTGTGTCTGGACTGACAGCTGTGGATTTGAAATACGTCTCATTAGACAAACTATGGTCTATAGCTATGAATGAAATGATATAAGGAAAGGCATAGGAACCTTGCCCAGTTACCTGTGGTGCAATGCGAGTTCTTGATGGAGCCTGAGTCAATGTTTCAGCCATATTGAGACCAGTCATTCCACTTGAAGCCCCCGATGAAGAAGCAACAACTGACTGTGCAGCAGATGAAGAGCTTGTACTGCTGTTTGCAATAATAGCAGGCACCTCTGCCAGAGCTGAAGTCCATCCCTCTCCAACGATCAAAGCAGAACTGCCAACAGGCAAGCTCTGAACACTTGAGCTTAAGCCAGGAGATGAAACCCTTGCTATATCAGGCACTCCTTGCCTATCTTCACTTCCAAGTGAAGGAAAATCCTTATCAAACACTGCCTTCTGACTGCTACTGCCAAAAGTATCCCCGGAAATCATAACATTGCCATTGGTATGAGTGTTTCCACTCCCATTTTTTAAGTCTGATCCAGCTCTGCGAGGCATTAGCTCGCCAGGTTTCCTTGATACCATCGAACTGGATCGTCGCAAGGTATCCTTCTGAATCCTATTGGTCAATAAGCTTCCCAAGGGATCAGAAGAGTCCCTGTCCCAATGATCCATAAAGCTAGACCTCTCTTTGTCCCTTTCTCGATCTTTATCACGGTGACTTCTACTAAAACTACTGTAAGGATGCTTTGCAGATCCATTGCTAGAAATTCTGCGTGAATTGGATGAAGATGTCCGGTCCAGAAAAGCAGAGCGAGGGGAATCAAAGTCATTTATGTTCTTAAAGTTCTTATTTCTCGTGAGATTTGCCAATGAAGGAACATCTATACAACAAATTAACCAATTAGCACCCATGACCCAAGCTAGTAATTAATGCAAGCCACATAACATTACCAAACTCAAAAAACGAAACAATACCATATCAAATTTTATCCAACACAAAATAGCAAAATACCTGAGTGAGAAGATGATGATGCAAAGTGGTGGGCTAAACTGCCAGCCCCAGAGACAGTGCCTGTACTTTTCAACCATTCTGGTACGAAAGAGGGTTCACTTCTTTCCATATGGACGAGCACTGACCATCATCAGATTCAAACAGAAAAAAAAGTCGACACTTCTTCGCCCCCTCCAAAGAGAACTATTATCCTATACAGCAACACTACCTTCTAGCCCCTAACCCTACTTTTCTCCCAAAATAACCACCAATCTGATTGAACAATCACCAACTAATCCACTCACAAATTATCTAGCCTGTGGCAGTTTCCACCACAAATTAATCGAAAGCAAACAGAATTCAAACCAGCACCACGCCACTCTCTCTCTCTACACCTCCATCTTTTAGTATACACACACACACTCAGCAGGACCTCGCCTTTTACGAGAATACCAGTTCAACAAAAAGCCTAAGGCAACAACCAAAGAAAACCCACAATTCTAAGCCAATATTAAATGCAAACCCCAAAAAAAAACAAAAAGAAAAGGTAAAAACCCTAGCTCATACACTTGAATGTCTATATTCGCGTGACTGCAATGTTCTAGGGTCTGTTACATGAGCAAATTCAACAAGAATTAGAGAGAGGCAAAGGCACAAGGTCAGAAAGATAACAGAGAGAAGTTCTAACCCTAACAAAAGGAAGGCTATATCTGTAGAGCCCAAAAACGAAACCGTTTTAATAACCGCTCCGCAAAAAGTAAAGTGTGACTGTTATATTTTAGATAGCCTCCCTCAGAAATCTTTAACCAATAGGTTTCGAGAGAGAGTTTCAGTGTTATAAAGAGAAATAACACAGACAAGGAAGAAGCAGATTTCTGTGTTAATGCGAGAGACGATGGGTTTTCTTTTATCGTCGCGTTGCCGTTGCTCTTGCTGTTGCTAAGAGAAAATTAGGGTTTTATTTTGTTTGTGTGCTTATACGAGGAGGGGGATGGAGAGAGGCGTAATTTCTGTTAGTTTTGGATACTCAGAATGAAACGTATGAAGAACAGCTTCCTCTCTCTCTCTCTCTTCTTCTAAAATATAATTAATTACATGGAAGAAAAAAAAACTATATTTTTTCATGGTTGTCTTTTTATTTGTTTCTTTTATGGGCCTGGTCCGAATATATACTAAGTATTTACATATGGACTTTTCTCGATAGGACCAATTTGTGTCACTGTTTTGATTTGTTATTATCTGTGTACAACATAGTTTTCAAATTTCTAGTTGTTTTATTTTTTCAATTGGAATATATATTTGTGTTTAAAACGATTTTAATATGTTATTTTTAAGTTATATTATTTATCATACATATATATATATATATATGAACCTCGAAGTACCAAGTTTTAAAATATTAATTTAATAAAAAAATTCAAACTTAAAGATAAATAAATTCAAAATAATGACAACTAATAAAAATATAGTTGGACCAACATGGTTATCATGCATGAATGCGCTATATTAGGGGATAATTGGAGTCACCATCTAGTTAGTTGGTTCAGGATCACTAAAAAAACTCGGGTGTACCAATATTATAAAAGATTCAAGGGCAAGGAACTAATTACGTAAAGAAAAGGTATTAACATTTCTAATATCTCTTACCTGAGAAAAAAATACAATCGTGGTTTTGAATATGGTTTAAAAGCTTTAATGAGTACAATTTATTCATGTACATAAACTTGACTTTTAAATTTTTATTATGGTCTCATGCGCGCGCGCGTGTGTATGGGGGGGGTCCATATAAATGTCCTAATAGGGTTCACATATCTTAGAAGATAAACGAGTTTTCCATGACTCGAGCATCATGAATATATATTCAAATTAAAAAAATAATGAAAACTCAAAATAATTCTAGAAATCTTTTTATGAGTTCTAGATTGTTTGTCTAACACAATTATTTCTTGACAAGAAAACACATTGTTCACAATTTTTCATGAAAATAATAAGGGGAAGCTCAAATGCCAAGTAGATATATCGTTATTGCAACCCAAATTTTGACTTGTTATTTTTATGTTTCCAAGAAAATATATCCAAAAAATATATATCTCGGTACAAGGGCAAAATTGAACAAATTGAGAGTTTAATGGTCAATGGAGGATTAAATCACGAAAATCAGAAACCAAGAACTAGAATAAAAAGGTCACACAAAGTTAAGGTTGAGATTGAATTTTTGATGGGATATAATTGCATAAAATCATATTGAGGGACCAAATCATACTTTTACCTTCAAATATTTTTTTTTAATTGCAATGCATATTACGACTGCATGTTTCGGCGTGCCCGACTTTGAATGTGCAGGTGCGCCCTGCATTGAATTTTAGTGGCACCCCTACATTAAACACTTTGGCAACTGAATGGTTCGTGGCTCTGCTATAAATAGCTTCATGCAGGAGACGAAAAGGGGGGAGAAAAATAATAGAGAAAGGAACAGAGTGAAGATCAAAAATGAAAAGAAGATTTTTCACGCAGAAAGAAAAAAAAATAGAGGAGTGAAAAAGGAAGAAAAAGAGGATTATGAGAGAAAATTTACATAAAAATACCCAAGCAATTTTCTTCAAACCA
This sequence comes from Salix exigua, assembly GCA_032356905.1. Classification (NCBI taxonomy): domain Eukaryota; kingdom Viridiplantae; phylum Streptophyta; class Magnoliopsida; order Malpighiales; family Salicaceae; genus Salix; species Salix exigua. The sequence goes on from CM063592.1 coordinate 12,801,569, forward strand.
ATCCCAGCATCACTAGTTTTTTCCCTTTTCTTTCTCTCTTCTCTCTCGGTCGGTCAATCGTTTCTCTCTCTAAAACCAAAGGAGCCTCTCTCTCCCTCTCCCTCTCGATTCAGCAACTCCGTCCACCAGCTTCAGCCACCAAAAGCCGCCTTGTCATCACCAGAAGTCACCTCTCAACTCTATCAACCCAATTGTGGTCTCTGGTGAAGCAAAGGCAGAATAACCCCAGCAACTGCAACGCCACCGTGCACCTTTTGACGTCCACTCCGGCCACCACATACCACCATTTCCGACGCCACCACAACTATAAGAACCACCTCGACCTCCTCTATCCAAAGGTGTTAACATGTATGTCATTCACCACACTTCAAAATTCTTTATTCATCGTCTTCTTCTTTTTGCATGCGTGGGGGGTGAATTAATTCACTCCCCGCTGGGCCAGTTGGTCCGGGCTTTGTGCCCAGTCCGTGGATGAAGGCAGGGTTTCAGCTACGGCTGTAAGCCCAGACCGAGGTGACTGGGCTGTAAGCCCAATCCGAGAATCAATGGGATGAAGCTCGATCTTAGTTTAGGTGGGCCTAGAGTCCATCCCAATGTAGATGGGCGGAGACCCAGTCCCATGTAGGGCGGGCTGGAAGCCTGTCCCTGGTGGGCCAGGCAGCCACAAAAATAAAAAATAAAGAAAAGATACAAAAAAATATAAAATTTGCATAAAAAATATTTTTATTAAAGAAAAAAATGTGTTGTTTTCTTGCATACGGCCAATACACTAGCATATTCTAAAAAGTTCTCTTTCTTTCAAAAACATATATATTCTCTTGGAGTTTAAAGAGAAAATGTGTTTTAGCATGGATTTCACAAAGAAAAATAATTTCTCGCATTTTGAGATTTTACAGCATGTTTGTAAAAATCCAAAAGGTATTGGCCAATATTTCAAAAATACTAAAATCATATTTTTGGGAATTTATTATTCATTATCGGTATTCAGATAAATAAATCATAAGGGGTTAATATCCAAAATAATTAGCAGGGATAATATGTTATTATTCACTGTTGGTGTTTGGATAAGTAAATCCTAAAGGGTTAGTATCCAAAATATTCAACGAGGATAATTTGCTATTGTTCACTATGGGTGTTTGGATAAATAAATCTTAAGGGGTTAATATCCAAAATATTCAGCGGGGATGATATGCTATTATTCATTGTCGGTGTTTGGATAAATAAATCTTAACGTGTTAATATCCAAAATATTCGGAGAGGATAATTTGATATTATTCATTGTCAGTGTTTGGATAGATAAATCCTAAGGGGTTAATATCCAAAATATTTGGCGGTGATGATATGTTATTATTCATTGTCGGTGTTTAGATAAATAAATCCTAAGGGGTTAATATCCAAAATATTCGGCGGGATAATTTGCTATGATTCACTGTCGGTGTTTGGATAAATAAATCATAAGGGGTTAATATCCAAAATATTCGGCGGGGTAATACAAGATCATCTTGGTTACTCTTTTGTTAAAGTTTCTAAGCTTCATTGTTCTTCAAGTAATTTAATAAAAAAATTTGTTTTAGCAGTAATAATAATAATAATAATAATTTTAGATGTTATAATCATAGTACTAATAGTGACATTACTACTCATAATGGTAATAACAAATGTAATTTATTGTAATTGTTATAGTGCTTATGGTATTGATAATTATGGCTTTGATGATAATAATAACAATAACTCATAAAATCATTCTAAAAATATAAATAATGATAAAAAAGAATTATAATAATATTAATTATAACTTAAATGGTACTAATAAAAATATTAAAAAAAGATCTTAATGATGCTAGATTGTTTTTGTAATGTTATTAATCTAAGCAAAATAATCAACTCGGGGCAAAACGTTTATTAGGTAATGTAAGAAATAACTAATCATAAGACATTTTTTTGTGTGTAAGTTCTAATGTTAAATGATATAATTTAAAATAAATAAGGTAAACAAAGAAAACATTTAGTTATAGGATTTTTAATGAATACAGCATCGAATAATAATATTTTTTTAGATTTGAAGCATTATATATAGAGAAGTTGTAAAAAATTATTTTTAATAAATACAACATCAAATGATACATTATTTCAATTGTTTATCTCATTTTTATTCTTATGATTAAAATAAAAAAAAAGTATTATTAGCATAAAAAAATATTATTTTATTTTATAAAAACATTTTTATTATGATAAGGTGTTGAAAATAATAATGATGATGATTTTTAAAGTATTTTTCTTAAAAATATGTTAAGCTAATTAAGTATTTTAGTATTTGTTTAATATTAACATATGATAATATAAAAAATATTGAAATAAGATTTTTTTTAATCTCAAATTAATTTAATCTTAGTGTTCTAAAAATGTTTTAATATAATAATATCAAGAATAAATATTAAAAAATAGAAATCACTTTAAACTAAAAATATATTAAACCACTTGTAGACAAAAGAGATGAAAAAACATAAAGATAACAAATCACTAACAACAAACATTCTCTATACATGTATAAGAGAGAAGTTTCATGAAAAGCACTTTATCTGCAATTCAAAATAATTTTTAAAGTATTTGATTACAACTATAATTAAGTTTGAGGTTAATGAAAAGCAGTTTAAGTGTCTTTTACAACCATTTGCCATGAATTTAAATTAATTTTCTATTGGGGTAGTAAAATCGTTTTTAAAGAAATCATTACAAGATTGTCATTTATAACCATTTAATATCAATTTAAATTAATTTTCTAATGGGGTACTAAAATATTTTTTTGAAAGAAATCATTTTTTATTATATTAATTGAGAATAAATTAGTTTTTTAATATTTTATTAGCATAATAAAATTACTAAATTATCATCAAAAGCAAAAAAAAAAATGATTTCAAGGGCTTTTCTATATTTTCACTTTTTAAAACATAGTTAAATGACAAAATGATTTTTGAAATCAAAATTTATTTATCTTGAGTCCATAGGAATTTTCATATTTTAAACATGTTTTATTTGATAATTTAATAAATATAAATATTACTAAAAAAATTGGTTGATGTATGTGTCATATGTAAAGGTAATTGTAATGCTTTTTAGGCGATGCATGCAATATTGTGTGATGGCTAAACACCAATTTTTAAGGTTGCATTCCAATCATCTCGAACAAAGTTTTAATTTGGTGATGATGTTTTTTGTGTGTGTTTTCTATTTTCTTTGATTTCCATGTTTAACTCTATTTATTTTCAAAGCAACGCTTCAATGTATTTTTTTCTTCAGATTTGGTCTTTATTATTATTATTATTATGATTATGATTATTATTATTATTATTATATGAAGCAATTAATAAAAATAAGGTTTTCCAAATTTTATTATCCATTAGTTTTTCCATATGTCAGATTTGGTCATCCTTCTTTTGATTGCTATTTTTTATTTGATTTAAATTTTCATTTTTTATGACTTCTTCCCCCTTTTAGTTTTTTTTCCTATCTAGTTTTGTTTCGGTTTTATTTATTACTATTTTTTACTCTGGGAACTTTTAAAAATTGATTTTTTTTCCAATTTCATCATTCAATATTAAATTAATCGAAGATTGAGATTCGTAATTAAGCCTAAGTTTAGGGTTTAACGAGTTGCAAGTCTAGTTGATTAAACTAGGTTTAAGAGATTTGTATGAGCTTGCTTCTTCTTTTTCTTTAAAAAAAAGAAAAACTTGTGATTTGATTTCAATTCTATGCATTTATTTAATAAAATATTGAGCTTATTTGTTTTTCAATTCTTTTTCTATAAGATTTTTCACTAATTTTTAAAATAACTTGCGTTATCTTGATTTTTTTTTTATTTGTTGTTCCTTGTGTTGTGGTCTTTATGACATCTAATGGCCAAGCTTCCCTTAGGTATTAAAGAGTTTAAGTTTAATCCTAAAGTTGTGTTTCAAAAGGTCTCCATCTAATATCATAGTCATTAGAAAACTAATATTCTACATGAGTCTATATGATGAGACTAGTTATGCTAGTGCACCCTACCTAAAATAAATTACATTGTTCATTGATTGTTAATCTAAGTCAATTTTTTATTTGTTGGTATTTCTAAGGTTCCAAATATATCTTTATTCATGAGAAATTCTTTACCTTGTGAGATTAAATCTTATTAGTTTAAGACCCTAATTTATACCTTATAAATACAATGTGATTTTATACCTTATACTCTTAATACTCTTAAAATTCATAAATAAAACCTAATACTCTTAATATTAATTAAACAAATTAATTGTTTTGAGATTTTTGGTATATTGGCTAAATTTTAATGGAATATCATAAATTGATTATGATATATATTTTGTATTTTCACAGCATGGTAAATGTATGATTTTGTTTTTAGAAAACAATAATGGCAAACATTTAGAATTTGGTTGTATGGATGAAAAAATTTGCTTTTATTAAATGAGGAATTCCATTTGAGACTTTTTTTGTATTTTCAATATTTTATAGAAAATCATGTATTGTTGACATTGGGTTCATATTGAATGAAACTCTTGAAAAATATTTATTTTTATGTTTTATGTCACAAAGAAAGATTTTTGAATTTGTTTTTAGATTCACAAGAAAAATCAAATATTTCTAATATCGATTTCATATTTTACAATGTAAATCTATAGTCTAGTATTATGGAAAAGTTGTTGGAAAGACATGTAAGGGACCCATAATTAATTTCAAGATTGTCCTTGAATTTCTGTAGATTTTAAATAAAAAAACATTTTAAGGGCCTATTTAGTTAAACCCTAAAATAAGAACAAATTAGAATTAAAGAAAAAGTCGTGTTGCATGTTTGTCAAACATGTTCGTATATTAAAACTAGAGATATTAAAAATACTTTAAGACCATAACTAGCATTCACGCCATTAGAACCTAAACAATGCGTTATTTTTAATAAAATAGACACAAACTAAACATGCTTTTAGCTTTTGGGTTTGGCTAGGCCCAAATACATGGTCCGAGTCTGTTAGGACCAAGGCTATGCACATGGGTGGGGTTAAAGTCGGGCCTATTTTTTAGGTTAGGGGTTGATCTAACAAATGGTTTTTAAGGAATAACATATCATCTCTCATGCATGCTATAATTTCAAACATGAGAGATGATTTTCTCAATAAACTTATGACACTAAAATTGAACAAAAACAAGAAAAAAAGTGTTACTTGGCATCGAAGGGAGTGTTGACTTACTTTTGGTTTCATCATTGGTGCTAGTAGTGGCTTATGATGGTCATTAGAAGGGGTAAAGGTTATTGGTTGGACAACTAGAAAAAATATTGCGTAATGATTTTTTTTTACTCACCTTTCACTTGATTCTCCCTTTTCTTTTGCACTAAACTCACCCTTATTTATAGGAGATGAAAGAAGAACATCTAATCTTTTTTGCTTAGGAATATTGTCCATAATTTTCATAAGAATGATCTCAACTATTGGCTAGAAATAACACCTTTACTATAAGAAATAGGTTGTAAAGTTGATTGGACCAACTTTTTAGGTTATTTTTGTTACTTTTGTTTATGGAGAATTGACAAGAATATAGTGGGTGTAGTACAGTACAGGTTGTGGTTTACCATATATTGTCTTTGTTGTTCTATTTGAGACATAAGCGGTGCATTAAATGACTTAACAAAGAAGAATCACTGGATATCTTTTACAGGTTTAGAGGAAAAAGACTATTAATAATGTCAAATGATATCATCTAGCATTACTATTACTATTATTATTTGACCAAAACAACATATCGTTTAGGTTTAATTTAAGTTTTTAATGATTTCTTTTAATTTCATCTCTTAAACTTTCAATTTGTTCAATTGAGTTTTTAATTCAACTTTAGTTTTAAGAATTAATTCAATTTCACTATTGTAAAGTTTTAAAACAATCCATTGATTTTAACATATTGTTCAATTTGATATGTGATCTTGAATATGTTTAATTTAGTCTCTCATTGACTTTTAAACTTTTAAGTTTTTCAAATTTACTCCATTCATTTCATTTTACTCACATTTTGAAAAAAAAAAGTTATTTGATTTTGGATCTCTTCAATTTGAATCTAAATTGATTTCTAAATCTTAATTTTCTTGAAAATTTGTCCCTAATTCCATCCGATTTATAAGAAATAAATTTAGTCTTCTAAACATGTTAATCAACTCAATTAAGCCCAAATTAATTTTAAACCTAACTAAAAATTTAATTAGGCTTATAAGTAAATTAAATTAACCTATTAAGAAACTAATGAAGTTGCTAAACCAAAAATTACATGCAAATTGACTTGATAATCATTTAATTCAACCCTTAATTTGCATTGTTTTTCAATCTTAGGCTCAATCATTTTCTCATTTTTATTTTCAAAATCTTTGTTTGTTTACTCTATATGCCAAAGTTACCAAACTTTTTTTTTTATTGTTTTTGATTTTTTTATATATATACTGAAAGAAAAGGATGATTTAAGGGAAACCTAAAATTAGTTTTTTTAAACCTTAACCCTAAACGCTTTGTTAAATTTAGTTTTTTAAAAGATTTTAAGGATTAATTAAAACTAAATGAAAATGATATGACTGTTTTGTTAAACATGTTTTAACCCTAAAATCATAGACATTAAAAATGATTTAAGATTATGTTTGATAAACATGGCTAAGAAACCCAAACAAAACCTTATTTTCTTGATAAAATTGGCATAAGCGAAACACACTCTTAGTTTTTGGATTGGACCAAGCCCAACCCATCTCAGTCTTTGTTGGGCTGACAAATGACCCAACAAACCTTTTTTTCCTTTATTTAGGAATAACTTGTTGCATGTCATTATTTCATGCATGAGAGATGATTTTCTTAATAAAAATTTGACACTAATATGGAAGGAAAATAAAATAAGCTTGTACTTGGCCTCAAGGGGAGTATTGACTTGCTTTTGGTGGCGTCATCGATTCTAGCAATGACTCATGATGTCACTGGTGGGAGAGAAAGGTTATTTGCTGTGCAATTAGAAAAAAAATGGTGTGTAAAGGTTGTTTGTCTTACTCATTTCCACCTAATTTTCTCTCTTTCTATTCATGAAACTCACCCATATTCTTAGGAGATGAAAAAAAGATATTTGGTTTTTATTGGGCTAGAATATCAACCCCTAATTCTCACGAGAAGGACCATAACCATTCGCTAGAAATTAACACCCTAGATTGTCAAAAATAAATTATAAAGCTCATAGGGTCGGTCTTTTTTTGTTAACTTTTTTTAAGTGTTTTTGGGTGACAAAGCAACAAGAATATGAATGTAGTAGGGTTTGAGCTTCACGATATGGTGTTTTTATTGTTTTATTAGAAGTGTGTGCGGTGCATTAAATGACTTTGAAAGTAAATTTTGCAATTAGAATTTTCAGATTCAGAAGAAGAAGATAGTGAATAGTGTCAAATGACATGTCACGTAACATTATTATTATTATTATTACTACTACTACTACTACTACTACTACTACTACTATTTAACCAACACATATGGGTTTAATTTAGTTTTTATTTCTATTTTAATTTTAGCTCTCAATCTTTCAATTGGTTCAATTGAGTTCTTAACTGAATTTGAATTTTTTGCTAAGTTTTAAATGATCCCTTAAGTTTAGTGTGTTTCTCAACCTGGATCTTAGTCTTGATTATTTTAATTAAGTCCTGATTGATTTTCAAACTTTTAATTTCTTTAATATCACCCCTATATTCAATTGAATTGGGTACCTAATTTTATCCGTCTTTTGTAAGAAGGTCTTTGATATTATAATTCTTCAATTTGACCCTTAAATGAGTACCAAACTTTGACTTTATTATGTTTTTGTCCCTAATTTCACTTGATTGAGTTTGTACAAATTAAATTTGGCCCTTTAAAATTATAGTCTTTTTAATTAAACCTAAATTAGATTTCTTGACTTAATTTCTCACCAATTAAACATTTAATAATATTAATTTAACCTATTAAAAGCCCAAATTAATTTTATAGCTTAATTAAATATTTAATTAGACCTATAATTAAATCAAATTAGTCTATTAATAATCTAGTTAAGCTTATAAATGTTTTTATGCAAATTCACCAGATAATTATTTAATTGTAACTTAATTTTTTCTTTCTTTCAATCTTGGACACATTTGAGTTCTCATTTTTTTTCTCAAAAATCTTAATTTGATTCTTCATTCGCTTAAACCCTTCTCAACCTAATTGTTTTTATTTTTTTTTTTACCAAATTACCAGTTCCTTTTCATTTTATCCGTTTTTTCTCTTTATATATATATATTGGGAAAACCCAAAATTAGGTGATGACACTTTGTTAAACTTAGTTTTTTAAAGATTTTTTTTATGAAATTAAATTATATTTTATTAAATATAAATATAAGTTGCTCACTTCATGGTTTTTTGTTTAGTTTGTTTTTTGGATTATTTGTCCAACAACATGTGCAACATTTGTTGATGTCATCGTCCATCTTTTTTATAATGACATGAAAGCCATCTTGGTGAGTTATTTATCGTGGTGGTGTTCATGGTGGAGTTCAAATTCCTCATTGCTTTTCTCTTTTATTGAGCATAATATTGACAACTCATTATTTAAAGTTAATCATTGCCATTTTTGTTGTTGTTTTGTTTACTATTGATTTTTTTATCATGCTATTAAACTAACCAAATTTATTGAACTAAGTCAAGTTAATAGCTTGGGTCTTAATTTTTTTAATATTGGCATGACCTTAACATTATCTTTTTATATGAAAAACATTTTACTTGGTTACACCACTATATATCTATTTAGAGTTTGTTTGAGAGTATGATAAATTTTACTTTTCAAAGTTATTTTTGTGTGAAGATGCATTAATATAATATATTGTTTTTGATAACAACACATAAAAATTATGAAAAAAACACAAAAAAATGATTTAAATCTAATAAAAATTCAAAATCTTCAAAAGTGAGGTTTAAATGAACAAATAAATACTACGGAGAAAAACAATTAACTGAGAAAAACACACCATTAAAAAATCGATTATAAAATTCTAAAAACAATCATGGCTCGATTTGGCATCGTTTGCCTAATTTGATTAATGCACATCGAACTGAACCAGTTTAGTTAAAATATAAATAAAAAGTTTCAAACTTTCTTGTTTCTAACCTAACAACCACCCTCTTCCTCCCTCAACAACCAAGCATTCCCCTTAATCCCTTCGTCCGTTCTATAGTTCTCCTAACCCAGCACTCGCAATTGCAATCACATCATACATATACAAAATAAAAGGCCGACTTCCTATTCGATGTAGCAAGAATTTATGAGTTTTTAAAGGATCCTTTGTGAACTAAGGTTTCCAAGAAATGAATTGTCTTGGTTTCTATTCCTAAGGTTTTGCTTGAGCCGATTTTGATTTCTCCAACACATATGCTAGCAGTCGTTTCAACGAGAGGTTCGCGGAGGTGATGGTGGTGTGGTGGAGGAGACTGTTTCAGCGCAAACTAAGCGTATGACTATTCAAGAGCAGATTGTTGCTACAAAGGCATCTTCTGAGTATTATGCTAAGAAAGTTGAGTTTGGTGATCTAGCGGTTACAAAAAAATTGGTTATTGTGAATTAATGTGATCTATAATGTGAGGATGTTTTTGGTTAGTTTAGGTTTTTGATTTTTTTTAATAAGAATTGGTTTTAATACTACAAATGAAGAGCTCCTCACGAGAGAGATGTTTTTTCGATTTGAAGTATACAAAAACTAAACCAAGCCACAATGATTTAAACCACAACTAGTTCGGTTTTGGTTTTTTTAATTATTAAAAAACTGATTTTGATTATTTTTTTTAATGTAAATGCCTAACCAAATTTGCTCACCCGTGATAAATACATTTTTAAAACTTGTAGAGTGTGGTAGATATTATTTTTCAAATTGTTTTGTATTTAAAGATATATTAAAATAATATATAATATATATTATTTATTTATTATTTTTATCTCAAAGTATCAAAACATTCATATAATAATAAAAAAATATTAATTTAACCTTTTTTTTTTTTAAAAAACGTGGTTTATCCGAATGCGAAAGTTTAATTACTACTGAATTTGTTGCTATGAATCTATGACGTGGTAGCTCACGTATACCGTTACGCTGGCCTCGGTACTAACACCAGACAAATTAATCACTGTGTACGGAGGATGCAGGTTTAAGAATCTACTCCCACTCTCAGAAGAGCACAACCTTCCCAATCATCAGCCCCTAACACCCACTCTATGACCGACACATGGCGCCGCGTTTTCCCTTTCTATTTAGACGGCGTTTACCATTCTCTCTCTTCAACGGCTTCTGTTCATTTTTCAGTTTCTCGCTTCAACCATTACGACTCCGCTGGTCAGCCATCTAAAATGGCCAAATTACCCCCCCTATTCTCTCCAAAATCTCCCGGTAAAGTGACAGAAAAATAAAGATATTTTCTCATAAACTACAAAAAGTAGACAAAAAGAAACCTTAGCGCGACTCTTTCTTCATCTCTATTCTTCTTCTAATCTTAGATGGATTTTGTTCTCCATGCATCACTTACCTCATTTTTTCACTCGTAAGAAGAAAAGCAGCTCGATGGACCCGAAAAATCGAAGGAGGCCCAGGCTGGAGAGACGTAACGCGTTGAAGCACATCGACTACGATGCAACGCCTTCGTTTTCATCTGTAGACGACCCATCGTCATCGTCTTTACTAACTCGATCGCTTGATTTCTCAGATCGGACCAGTTTTCGAATCGAAGGGACCGAAGGTGAGTTCGACCGCATTTGTCGCAGCTTAGGCCTCTCTGGCCCCGAGGATTTCGCGATTCCGGCGGCCGCTTGGGAAGCTATGAAGGTCCGGTCCGCTTCCGATGTTTTGCCGCGGTCCAGATTGCTAGAGCCAGAGAGTCCGAAAGCAGCTGAAGAAGTTGAAGTGCCCAATCATCAAGAGGAGAGTGAGTTGTGTGCTAGGGTTTTGAAGAGTGTTAGAGTTAGGGATTCTTCAACCGAGTTGAAAAATTGTCATGATATTGATAATCGTTGTGTGTCAGTTGGAATTAAAGGGCCTAGGCCACCGTCACTGAAGCCGCCGCCGTCACTGAAGCCGCTCCCGTCACTGAAGCCGCCGCCGTCGATGACAGTACCTGTGATTGGTAGAGAGTGTTCAACTTGGGATTTATTGAGGGATTTTGCACCCGAAAATGATAGAGTGGTTAATAATAACAACGAATTCAGTTCTGATGATGATGATGCAAGAGAAAGAGAAGAAAGAAGAACGCATGATTCAGCGTTGGATAACAAGAGAGAAGAAGGAAATTTGTCGAGGATAGGTGAAACTGTGGTTTTATCAGAGTCATGTTCGTTTACCACGTCTAATGATGATGATTCATCAAGTAGTACAACCGAACCAATGTCGAATATTTCCCCTATTGGGAGATTTAAAAGGGCTATTACCTATTGGGAAAAGGGTGAGCTTCTCGGAAGTGGGACATTTGGATCTGTTTATGAAGGAATTTCTGAGTAAGTTTTATATCGTTTGTGTCATTTTTTTTTATGATACGTCTTTGTTTAATTATGTTCTGGTTTCTTAGAATCGCCAGTTTTCAAAACACTTATTGAGTTATTGGAGAATTGTAGCTTATTTTTAGGTTATTGGCAATTGACGAGGAAAACTGTTTTTGTTTTCCGTTGCTGTTCATTGATGTTTGATGGTCAAATATCAAGTATTTGGTTAGGAAGAGCGAATTTATGAAGAAACTCGTGCTATGCTTTGTATCTCTGCTTATCAAAAGAAATGATTTCATGTGAACTGTGCTTTGTTGGTTGTTTATCTCCTTCAGCGATGGATTCTTTTTTGCTGTCAAAGAGGTTTCACTGCTTGATCAGGGTAGTCAGGGAAAACAAAGTATTTATCAACTTGAGCAGGTGAGATAATCTTTATCTTATTTTATGGCGTGTCAGTATTCTCTACCCTTTGCTAACAAAAAATAATTTATCTTGTCTTGATGTCTATAACTGGATTGATATTTGACCTACAACTTTCCTTTTTATTTTCCTGATTATTTCCTTTTCCTGTCGTTTTCAGGAGATTGCTCTTTTAAGTCGGTTTGAACATGAAAACATAGTTCAATATTATGGCACAGATAAGGTACTGTTTTCTTGCTTTGTGTTGGGTTCTAAATTTGATTGTTTGATCTACCATCAATTCTGAATGGAACTGATGGAACCCAAGATATAATTCTATTTCTTAATCATTTTCTATTTGTTAGGAAGTTTATGCTCTTTAGAAAAGTTCTTTCTTTCAGTAGAATTGAAATGTGATTAGCTCAGGCTCAACTGAACCGTGGAAAAGGGTACATAACTACATGTTGCCAACTCCAAGTGGTTAAAATTGAGTTGAATTTAGAATAATAGATTAACAAATTGCCAACTCCAAGTGGTTAAAATTGAGTTGAATTTAGAATAATAGAATAACAAATATTCTGTGGTTTGGCAAGTTTGCTGGATATCGTGAATTCACTTTCCTAGGGGCTCCTTGTGTATGTTTCATAACTGTTTTTCTTACTGCTTATTTTGAATAAAATATTCTTATTTCCTTTTCCACAGACATTTGATCATCCATGTTAATCCTTGTATTGGTTTTCGCAGGATGAATCAAAACTATATATCTTTCTCGAACTTGTAACTAAGGGCTCCCTTCTAAAACTCTATCAAAGATATAATCTTCGAGATTCCCAAGTTTCTGCGTACACAAGACAGATTTTGCATGGTTTGAAGTATCTTCATGATCAGAATGTAGTCCACAGGTGAAATGAATGAATTGTTATGCTATGCATTATGAAATTTATTGTGATTTTCTTAGCTGTTATGATCTCTTTAGATTTCCCCCCTTTTTAATGACGCTTCTAGTATCATGTGCACTTCATTATTCATCTCATATTTTTTTTATGAATATTGTGCAAACTCCAAGAATCATCATTAGCTTTCCTTACTCAAGGAAGTGTAGCTTTCTGTGGCATGAGTGTTGTTTTTTCACTGTTGTACTGGAATCAATTATAACCACTTCTATATCATGAGATGCTGAATGCTGCTTGTCAGTTCTAGGCCATCACCTTTTAGGACCTCATCTTCGTAATGCTGGATTAAATTTCAAGACCATCCAATACTGTTAAGGTTGCTGGGACTTTATCTCAATTGCTACGTTTAGGGGCGGTTGGCTTTTTGCTTGATGCTGCACTTTCCTAAAATTTTCCATTGAAGATAACTGTTTTTAGGTCTTTTCCCTCTTCAAACCTAAACTTGAGGAAGATGCATGGATTTAGGAGAAACAGGTGATGAGTTTAAATTTCTCATCAAAAACAAAGTATGCTGGTGTTGGTAACCAAATTGCCAAGTTAATTAATATAAATGCTAACACTGCAGAATCTCTTTCTTTACATGATAGATGTTTATGATCATTGGGCTCAGGATTTTTTTCAATTTATTCTTTCTCTGTTTTTTCTCTCATGCACATGCTTGCCACATCAGGTGACAGCTTTCAATATATTAACATTTTGTTTTGTATTTTAGGGATATAAAGTGTGCAAATTTACTGGTGGATGCAAATGGTTCTGTAAAACTTGCAGATTTTGGTTTGGCAAAGGTTTTATTCTCTTGTATTTTAATCTTTTATCTTGTTTCCTAGATGCATCTAAAACGGCTGCAAATCTCTTTTCTAATATTATACGCTGTTTACTTTTTCAGGCAACAAAATTGAATGATGTTAAATCTTGTAAGGGGACTGCATTCTGGATGGCTCCTGAGGTGTGTACCTATGACTTTAACTTCTGTGATGAATTGTTCAGTGGCAGCATCAGATTTTGCTGGAAAAAAAAATGATTTCTGTATGCTTTCATGAATTGATGAATTCATGAAAAAAAATACTGCAGTCTGATACTTGTTAAGCGAGTAGGGGAAGACATGATAATCTAGTTGTAGTTTTAGGAAGCAAAATGGGAGAAAATTTTGACATTTCATAACCTCTAAAAGGGTTTCACTTGATCTTCAGCATTTCCTTGTACTAAGTGCAGGTCAATCAATTTGTCACTTGCTTTTGACTTGCACTTGGACTAGAAATTGTGGGGACATGTATTTTAGCGATAGGTCATAGGATTTTGGAGCCTGGTACCTGGGTTGGTTAAGGGAGAGAGTGGATTTGAAGGGGCACATGCTTTTGCACATAGATGAGGAAAATTCATAATTTAATCCCTCAGTTATTTATTGGCTATTGTGGTGGTGTGTAGTAGGAATTTGTGGAGATGAGGTTTTCACTTCCTGATCTTTGAAGAATCTATACATGCATTGTCGAATCCTGTATTGCAGTAAATATGTACAATATTTTTCTTTACCACTTGTTATTTCTCATTCCATGGCACTTAAACAGAGTTATGCCATGTGCTTGTTATGCTGTCCCTTCATGTATGTCTTAAATTAAAACCCTTCGTTGGGATAACAATAGAAGGAGATCATCAGTTCTGGTGGATTCTTTATATCGTATTGGGTGGGTTGTTTTAGATCTAGCCTCCTAGGTTACTATTCAGGGAAAGGCAAAATTAAATTGCATTCAAATCTTCATCATTTATGTTGATCATACCGCTTGTTTGTAAAGCTATGTTGCCCCCGAAATTTCCAACCATTTTCTAGTGTGTATCTGGTTTCTAGTTTCATGGCTTTTTGAAAAAATGCCAATTTGTGTGAACTGGAGTCTGGACTGTTGTTAGCATGTCTGACTTTTGTTGCCAAATTCTGATTCTGATATTTGTGCTGCAGGTTGTCAATAATAAAAACCAAGGATATGGGCTTCCAGCTGATATATGGAGTCTGGGATGCACTGTGTTGGAGATGTTAACCCGTCAGATTCCATATTCTGAATTGGAATCTGTGAGTGCTATTTATGGCAGTTCTTTATATGCTATCATAATTATGTTGCCAATTTTTCCTTGAGAGATTTTATAGATAACTTGAGACTTCTACTTCTTGTTAGTTATGTTCTTGCATTAGCTAGGTTATGCTTAAACTTAATTTTATGATTCATTGCAATTACATGCTGCCATTTCTTTTTATTAATTTTAAAAACTTATCTTTCTGTCTTAAACTCAACAGATGCAGGCATTATTTAGGATTGGTAAAGGTGTTCCTCCACTTGTTCCTGATTCCCTCTCAAATGATGCGCGGGATTTTATCTTGCAATGCCTACAAGTTAATCCAAATGATCGCCCTACTGCTGCTGTGCTCTTAGACCATCCATTTGTGAAGAGGCCTCTTCCAACATCCTCGGGTTCAGCATCTCCCTTTATTGGTCGTCGATTGTAGAAATTTTTTGGTTCATTTTTCATTATGAGAGAGAAGTAAGTTATACTTTATTTTCATATAGCTCTTCTCCTAACCCTGAACGATGATGTTTTTGTTGATTCAAAAGCTGTACATTTATCTGCTAAAGCTCCTTTTCTGTTCATTTTTCATTGTGAGAGAGAAGTAAGTTGTACTTTATTTTCATATAGCTCTTCTCCTAACCCTGAACGATGATGTTTTTGTTGATTCAAAAGCTGTACATTTATCTGCTAAAGCTCCTTTTCTGAGAAATTACACTTTGTCAGAGGGTTACATTCTTGTCTCTGGGTGACAAACCTGAGATCAATTAGTGCTTGCTGTTGGGATGTCTGACATCCTTTTGCTTTTTTTCTTTTTCCATGTAAACAATCAATAATTTGATAGAACTTGACCTGACTGGACTGGACTGGCAACAGTTGTAAAAGTTATTTGTCATGAAACTTGTACCATGGTTGACCATTGACCATATGCAAGCTACATTCTCGATAGAACTTTTAATTTGCCATGCCCCACTGTGACTTGAATCTGCATCTGGGAGTATTCATGTTTGTCTTGAGTCTGTATTCTTTTCCTTGTCCATTATATTATGTCAATTTTGCTCTCTGACTTGATAAGTTTGCAATTGGAAACAGTTCAATCCACGATGATGCAATTAGGACCTTTATATGGCAATGCATACTCGAGTTGGATGCCTTGTTCGCGGACACTGTTTGAGAGGAAGCAACCATGGATTCAGATTCTGTAGGCTCGAAGTCTGCATGCTTACAATTTCTGAATTGAATTTGAAGCATTGGGGTGGGGGGATCTGATAAGAACAGAGCAACCCTCATTTCCCCGGCTTTGAAGATTCGGCATCACAGAGCGAATAGCCTGAATTACTATTTTCCTACTTCTCCGTTGCGGAAAAAATAGACTCCTGATGTCCCGCTTGTGCACCATTGCATGTACTTGTGTTCCTTTATACTTTCTCGGGGAAAGGTGCCCCTAGTAAGAGAAAGATGGGAGAGCAATTGTTGTAGGAATAGGGAAGCGTGCAGTATTTGTATATATCATCTTTACCGTAGCCATTGTATCATTTTAATTTTTCCTTTGCTATTTTTTTTGTTCATATTATATCCCAAAGAATTTCTGTCTGGAGTATAAACTAAGCTCCTCCAAAATAATGTTCATTAGCTATCTGCTTGAATGGCTCTCCTCGGGTCTGATTTTTCAGAAACCAAAACTTAAGCTCCTCCAAAATAATGTTCATTAGCTATCTGCTTGAATGGCTCTCCTCGGGTCTGATTTTTCAGAAACCAAAACTTTTGCTCGATCTACGGAACTGGGTTTTAGATAGGGAGTGCTGCCAATCCTGTGATGATGTCTGTTTTTTCAGCCTAACAAAACCGGCGGCAGACTGATAGTTATCCAGAAACATGCTCCTCCAACGCAGTGAAGTGCAATGTTTTAGGAAATTGTAGCCCCTTCAGTGGCATGAAATGACTACTGTGCTGGGGAATTTGTCTGGGATGCATTGGAACCTTGTATCCCCTCATTCATTAGCAAAATGATTTGGATCCCTTGTTGCCAACACCTAAATTGATATTTGATGCTCTGCCTTTTTAATGATGACAATTTTTAACTCGTATAACTTGGATATTGCTATATCCGATTCAAAGTTCCATTCAAATTTGATTGCACATACACATATATAATCAAATTTGAATAAAATGATATCTAAAATACTATCCAATTTTGTTATAGTTTTCACGAGCTGATTTGCCCGCGCGTTGCGCTGGACTTTTTTCAATGTAGAAAAATAATTGATATTTAACGTGTTGTAATTTTTTTTATTTTTAAAAATTTATTTTTGACATTAGCGAATCAAAATCATCTAGAAACAATTTATTTAATTTAAAATTGAAAAAAATAAAAATTTGTTCAAAAACGATTTTCAAACGCATTACCAAACACTCATGTCATATCTCATCAGAATCATAGTTCAATTAATTTTTTTAAATAGTAATGAAAAATGAAAACCACATTTTAAATCACTGTTTATTACTGTTTGAAATTGCGATCTCCTTTGGCTATGTATAAAATAATAGTCATGATGCACATAAGCTAGCCTGGACATTCTAGTTCAAAAAAAACAAATTATAAGTTGAAAAAAAAAATTGTCCAAGGATTATTCGTGACACATGTAACCTACCACGGTTATAAAAAATATATATATGTGAGGAAAAAATTGTGGTGCGTGTAAATTGATCCGGACACCGCGAGTATATAAAAAAAAGAAGCTTGAAAAAAACGAAGAGGAAAAAACATTTTCAAATATTAATAAACAGTGAAAATTGAAAAAAAAAATGAAGTTCAGAGATTTATTATGATGCGCATAAGCTGACCCGGATAACCCAGTTATCGAAAAAATGACTGAAAAAAAACATGTTAAACACTTATGAATAATAGAAAACACTGTTCTTTACTCAAAAATCATTTTCGGTGGTAGGGGGACCTGAACTCCAGCAACTTGAAAAAAAATATTTACTCCTATTATCTATAATTAACTCAATAATTGGCGATGCGACGGGTTTTTTTTTCTCTATGCAAAAAACTAATTTCTTGTATATGTATTGTATTTTATTATTTTAATATTTAGTTATTATAATTATATTTAAGAATACTGATATGAATTTTTGTCCTTCAAAAAATCTTAGGTCATTTTTCCTCGCTGTCAATATATTTTTAGGCGATAATATTCAATAAATATCAGACATATTAGAAATAAAAATATTATAATTTGTTTTTCAAACATAAACTTAAATTTTTTGTGTGCTATAATTATTTATTTGCCGTCTAAAAAGAACAGTCTAATGGAAACGGGAAGTGACTTGTATATTTTTTAATTTGACTTGTACATAATGCAGATAAATTTGTCAACATTTTGTTTGTTTGATTTTTTTCCCCAGTAATATTATATCTAAAATATTAAAAATGAAAACATTGGAAATCCTTGTACAGAAATAAACTTAAATAAAAGAGCACAAAATTAATTTTTGAAGCCAAATTTGTTTTTATATAAGATTTATTAATCATATTATTATATTAAATATATTTAAGAAAACATGATATGAATTTCTACCCTTCAAAAAATCGTAGGTCATTTTTTCTCTTTGTCAATATATTTTTAGGCGATAATATTCCATAAATATTCAAACATATAATTAGTTTTACATATTTTCATTTGACATAAATATACAAATATATAATTAATTTGACATAATTTAAATAATATATTTAATTTCTATTTTGTTCTTTCTCTCTATATATTCTTAGGCGATGACATTCAATAAATATTAGAACATATAATTGGCTTAACATATTTTAATTTGATATAAATACATAAATATGTAATTAAAAAGTAAAAAACTGCAAATTTATTTCAAGAAATAAACTTAAACAAAAGAACACAAAATTTAATCTTGAAGCCAATTTTTTTTATAAGATTTATTCATCGTATTATTATATTAAATGTATTTAAGAATACTGATATGAATTTCTATAACTAAAAAAATTCTAGGACATTTTTCCTCTCCCTCTATATATTTTTAAGCGATAACATTTAATAAATATTTGAACATAATATTAGTTTGACATACTTTAATTTGACATAAATATACAAATATATAATTAATTTGATATATTTTCAATAATATCTTTAATTTAATAGACAGAATTGAAATAAACTCAAACATTGAAATCAAATAATTCAAAAAAAAACCGAAAATTAAAAGAACTAGGACTGAAATGAAATTGAAATCTATAATTAACTTGCATAGAAGGATAGAATTGAAAGAAATCAAAGTTTTGATACCTAAAATATTAAGGATTTATAATAAATTTTCATGGAAGGATGAAATTAAAATTAATCCAAACTTTGATACCAAAAATATTTAGAATTCCAGCCCAATCCGCAAAATTAAAAGCATGAGGACCGAAGTGGAACTTCAATACCTCATCAATTTCAATTGAAGGACGAAATTGAAACAAAGCAAAACTTATTTAATAGAAATAAGGGCCTGAAAAAACAATTAAAACGTTAAGGGACTGAAATGAACTTTGAGAAAAAACATCTTTGCTGACGTCATCTGGCGCAGGCAGGAGAGAGAAATTAGGGGTGAAATTTCGACCGACCATTGACACGTCTCCAGACACCATAACGCAACACGCGCCGCCGCATGTGGAAGAGCACATGCCTGAAAATCATTTTAGACGCCGGTTGGGCGTTTTCCGACGCAGTATGAAGCCGCACGTGTAGTCCGAAGAATGCTTGCGCGTTGAAACGCATGGCGCGTCCGGCGACGCGCCAACAGCTGTCAGGAAAAAAAAAGAAAAAATTGACTAATTACCTTAACACCCCTCACCCGCAGGCACGGTTGTTTGTTTTGGGGGGTTAAAGAGCCATTACACTGTTCAATTTAATATTAAAAAAATAAAAAAACCGGCCGATCAATGATCGTTTAGCCCCTGAAAAAGACGGTTTTTTTTTGTTTTTTTCGGGGGCTAATTTCGGACATGCACTGTTCATTAACAGAAAAAAAAAGAGGACATACACCCGCGATGCACCTGGTCAAAGTGCACATGAATAGTGCCCATGAGTCTGTGTGCATAGTAGAATTCGTGGAATTGTGTTTTGTTTTAGCTTTTTGTATAATGAAAAAAAATAATTAGGAAAAAAAAGGATCGGAAAAAAAAATAGAAAAAAATGAAGAGAAAAGAAAAAAAAAGGAACGAAAAAAAAAGAAAAAAAAGAACGAAAAAAAAAGAAGAGAAAAGTTAAAAAAAAAGAAATGAAAAAAAAGGAAATCACTGCTCAAATCCACAATAAAACCATGTTTTGGTTTAACTGTATAGATAATGGCACTAGCACTACACAATGGATAGGATTTCAAATAAAGTTGCAACGCAGAAGAATAAGGCTTAAACATTGTGGACTTCTTTTGTGGTATCTAAAAATTTAATTGAAAATTGAAGATGATGTTTTCATTTTAGAAAATAAATGAATTGATAAATGGTATAAACTATAAAGAGTTTTACACTCTAATTAAATATTAAAGTAAATGGTTGATCTTCAATATAATAAGAAAAAAATAGATGCAAATATAAATATTTTACAGTGAAGTTTGGTAATATTTTTTTTTGTCAAAATTCTATTCTTTTTTATCATTTTTTTAAAAATACATATTTTATTATATCAATACGGTTCATTTAATAAAACTTAAGGCAATTTAAGTAAAAGTTAAAAGAAACTCAATTGATTGTCAACAAGGAGTTAAAAAAATGTGTCTCTCTAACCAAAACAGTTTTTTTTTCTATTTTTTTACAATTTTTTTAAGTGAGCACATGAAAAAGTTCATGTTTTTAAATGTCAATTTCGGTCCTTAAACTCTCAACTTTTTTTAGAGAAACATATTTGTTTTTTATATATATAAAATTGATCTCTAACTCTATTTGGAATATTTAATGAAAATGAGAAAGTCATAGGCCAATTTTCTCGTCCAAATTTTCTGCCTAGCACGGTAGTCTAGTTCCACTAGACTTAGCCTTTTCGCTCATCGATTCACTTATATTTGCCTACAACTAGTTTGTCCCACAAACCTAAGAGTTTTTCCACTCTTCTAATGTTGTATACAAATGGAATACACAAATGAATATGCACACCAACAAGCACATCAAAAATTACAGGAACTCATCCCAATCTTTTATTAACTCAAAAGGGTATACACAAGTTCGTTTGTGTGGGTGCTTTGCACATATGTTCTGCCTACTGACTTACATGCTACTCACTTATATACAACCTATATACGGAGTAATAACACACAAAAATACAACATAAATTGCCTCTCTAAGACCTGGAACTTGTTTGGTCAGTTTTCCCCAAAAATAGTAACCGTCGAAAACTGCTCTAAACTATTGCATCTTCCTTGGCCTGCCACACAACAAACCAACTACCCATTCTGCCAACTCACATGTTGCTAGAATAGGTGTGTTTGCATGCCTTGTTGAAGCAAACTAAGGCACCTCGTCATCTAACACACACAACCTCTCAGTTTTGCCCCCATTCACATTTAGAATATTGTCATTGATTTTGCCCCCTATTTTCGAACCAAGTTGTGACTCATATATTCTCCAGGGTCGTGCTTGTTCTCCAACAAAGCCAAATAAACTTTGAGACCATTCTTAAAGATTCAAAGATCATCAATCTCCTTCGTACAAAGCAAGTTGTAACAGTACGTTGTCACATACCGCCTTGCGCCTTGTCACACATCTTGTATGTAACCCCTAAGTTACACATGACACAATGTCCATCTCCTTGGCAATCCCACATGTCAAGCCATCAACTTGCAAGCTTGTTTTGGAAAGATGCTAAAATCTCTTTGAAGATTTTAGCCCCCAATTTACACACAATCACATAAAATTCAAATTGAGCAATTAAATGAACCTTAATAAAATTCTTTCAACTCACCCAATTGTTTCATATGTAATTTGCAAGCAAGAACATTAGACAGTGTTGTTGGTCTCAACACTGGTGATCAACTTTATCTTGTGTCAAAGTCTTTGGGCAAGGTCCCCCAAAGCCATCCATAACCTGCCAAAGCATAAACACATAACATCCCAATATCAAGTTCCATCTTATCTAGTTCTCCCATACGCTACTGTCATGTCGCAAAAACTTCATCACTCATAACAAGAGTTCGTTAACGTAACGACCCTATTGTCCAACCCTAATCACATGTCTCGACCACCAAAATCCCCTAACATGTTGATCCAATAAAGCATCATATTTGTCTTTATACCCTAAATAATATTTCACCAAGGTACTCAAAGAAGATACCATAATGTCTTCTAACCAAAGCAATATACCAAATCATCATCATTGATGCTTTGGCTTTGCAACCAAACCCTAATTCAGCTGTCGAATTCCTGACATTGCATGGTCTATTGTCATTGTGCCGAGAATTCCTAACATTGATTGTCCTCTATGCAAAAACAACATATGCTTAATAATCCTTGTTGATAGTTTTGGATACTCAACCAAATCCATTAACTCGTCTGCCAAACTTGTCACCTAAAAAGTCAATCATCAAGTGCAGACTCCATTGTACTGCCTCCCCTCCAAGGCAACATGCCAAACCAAGTTCATCTTATTTGACTCTTTAACCAAATCTCTCTGTGACTTCGTTGTTGAATTCTTCACCCCAAGCAATCATAACTTTTCAAAGTGCATCGAATTCCCAAAACTCTATTGTCTCATGTAAGACAACATATAACACAACCACTAGTAGGCTAGGCTTTGAACAAATCTCACATGATTCAGTCCCAATTCCGCCTCCCTTACTTTACACTGTCCATCGCATAGGTCTCGTACAAAAAACCAACATTTTGCCTCCTCAAAGTAGCAAAACTACAAAAAATATTCACCAATTTGTCTGGTCATACAACTAAATTTTCCTTAACTGTATCATTGAATTTTGCTTCCACCATCCCGCACTGTCCTCCATCAAGATGCACCCCCCCCCCCTCAAAATCTGCTGCTAACAAGCAATAAGGCCACACCATGCCCTTTAGCCCAAGTTGGCCCAGTTATGATTGAATTCCATATCAATCACTAAGCGTCCCTATTTTACTTCCATCACCCTGATATGTCATCACCAAGGCACATGAAATAGATTTTGAATCTGCCTTATCCAAGACAATCTTGCCCATCTATATCCTCTTTCTCTAGGTTGGTCTCTATGATACTGAAGTTCATTTCAATCTCTAGACACACGTATAAGATTTATATATGTTGTATTCTCAACACCATCTTCCACAGTGACAGTACTGAGGTGTCTTCGCTTTGGGCAATCCCTAGCAAAGTAATTTCCATCACAATGAAAGCAACATAAATTCAGTTTCAAACCCTTACCTTCTCATCTCACTTTCCATCACCAACGACAGGTTTAGGTACTCCCCACCAAATTGCTTTTTTATTTTTTTCACCCTATCCTTTCTTTTATAAAAATTTAGAAGCCCTACTAGTGTCTTCGTTGGTCTCTGCTCTAAAAACACCATAGATTATTCTTCACTATTAGTCTTCCCAATTGCTAACAACCATATTCCTTAACATCCATACCCTTCACCATGCTTCTCAATCATTCAACCTACACAATCCACAAATAATAGTTTCCGTCAATAATATGAAAAAAATAACAATGACGAGTTATGATAGAAAACCAATTAATCAAACATTTGAGTTGGTATAATAATGATGATTCTAACTTCAGAGATTGAGGAATTTTAGAAAAAAAAATCATGCTTATTTTGAATAGAAGGTTTGAAGTATGATTTTGGGAAAGAAACTTGTGGATCAAGCATGTTTTTGGTATCCAAGGTTGATTTTTTTTATATACAAAGAAATGTTGGATTAAGATGTTGTTATAACATGAAATACCTATGTTTGTTCTTGTAGTCTTTTGCTACCAAAACAAGATAGGATGGTGTATATGCTCTTAGTTTTAAGGTCAAGTCTTGTGTTTTATATTTTGCTTGAATATGGATAGAGTTTAAGTCTTTTATAATTGTAAAATAAGAAGATATTATATGCAATTATAAGAAAAGGTTGATTTGATCTTTAAAACATGAAACATATTTCATGTATTTGTTTATAGATCAAGCCTATAAGGTTTTTGGTTCTTAAACTATGGTTGTTTTGTTTTTCTAAGTCTATTGGTTTCTTGGAAAAGACTCGTGTCTATTATTGTTTAAGCCTATTCAATTTTCTTGGAGAAGACCCAAAATAGTTTTGGGTGAATAGGTTAAGCCCTTTAAAGGTTTAAGGTCATGTTTGACAAGACTAAAATTTATCAAAAAAAAAATGTTTTTGGGTCTTTAAGAAGTATTTGACAAATACGCTTTTAAGACAAATTCTAAGCTTGTATTTTTTTAGCTAAGGCTTGTTTGGCAAACATGTTCTATTTTATTTTTCATTGCCATTATTTTTTATATTTTTTTGTTGTACCAAACACGTTCTAGTTATTTTTAATTATTTTTTTAAACTTTAAAGAACCATTTTGTAATATAGTCTAGTTTTTTCCACAACAATTTTTTACCGTTTCTTATTTATATTTAGGATTGTGGATATATATGTAAAAAACTTTCTAAATATTAAATGAACCATTTTTTTGTATTTAAAAAAAATATAAAAAAAAACAAAACAAGTCTTTCCTTAATAAAAATATATCTATGTTTTAAATCATATGGACAAGTTTCTAAAAAAAAAAAACTAATGGTTGCATTTTTAACTTAAAAATAAAAAAAAATGAAATAAAAAGAAAAAACCCTTAAAAAAAATATTCTATATGATTTATTATCCCTTATAAACACAAAAAATAGTTTTTATATTTTACATGTATCATGAGTTTAGCCATGAGAATCTGCCCTAAATTCTAATAACATGTAAAAAAAAATTATTTATTTATAAAATCGAGGATTATGAACTTATATGTGAAATGTACTCTTGTTATTAAGAGAATCAAAATACAAAAAATATATTTTGGCTTTAGAATGACTAGGTGTGACCTATAAAACCATGATTCACTTTACTAGACATGTCAATGGTTAGAAAACATAAAAATGCTTTCGTAATAATTAAACAAATAAACAATATAGTTACTTCAGAGAAAGAGTACTACGAGTGATATTGTTCTCCTTAAACACCACCAATCTTTTTATGTTGACTCTAAAGATCCATTAAGATTTTTAGTAATTAAAATATTAGGTGACAACTCAATTACCTTTTAATGATAAAGAAAAATATTTTTTTTTTCACACCACATAAAAATATTAACCCAGGAAGATGATTATCGCAACGTCCCATGTCTGACAATTTATTGAATAAGATATTCTCTCCTTTACAAATTCTCACGTGTATGAAGGTTTAAAGAACATGAAAGATTTAAAAAGCCTAAGAGGAAGGGTGAATTAAAACTTTATCTGATTTGATGGATTGTTTTTTAAAATAATCTCCAATTAAACTAAGATAGCTAAAACACTTAAGCGATATTAGTGAGCATAAATTTAAAGAAATAAGGATAAAAAGACATACAACAATTTTTATAATGGTTTGGATAATTGTTTTTTCCCCCCACTTGAACTTATGTTCAAGTATTCACTATCACATACAATTTTTTTTTTATATATATATAAGTGAGACCACATCATTTTATGCTCCAGTAATCAAAATTATCCCATTCTTTTCTATAAGCTCAAGATTAAGTCCCATCCTTTTTATAGGATCAAGATAAAACTTGATTATTTTATGGGCTTATGATCAAACACCTAATATTTTTACAGGTTAAAGACAAAAAAACCTTACTCACAATCTTTAAATGATTAAGATTGAAAACCTCTCTTTAGCTCCCACCAAAATGATAAATCGAAGTGTATAAAGTGTAACTTATATTTTTATAAAAGAAAGATCACATCTTGCAATATGAGAAGATTACAATAGATAAACTGAAGTCTCTGTGAAATGTAATCTAACTCATAAAGGTAAGAATTGATTTGATGCAATATATGATTCAAAGCATTTCAAGATAATACAAAAATGAATGAATTTTTTTTAGCATAATAGAAATTAAAAGCATGAAGTATCTATGATTATGGAGGCGTTTGACAATGCGTTTTAAAAATATTTCTAAAAAATGTTATTTTTATTTTTATTTTTTTAGATTAAAGTTTTTTGGTGTTTTAAAATAATTTTCATATATTAATGCCAAAAATAATTTAAAAAATAAAAAAATATCATTTTTATGCATTTATGAACGAAAAACATTTTCGAAAGCAATCTCAATCACACTTTTTAAACATGCATTATAAAGAGTAGGAGAGAGTGAATTTTTATTTGAAAAAATATGTATTTATAGATTACAAAAACCCAAATTAACTGTTATAGAAATGAATAAGAAATGTTGCTCTTTTAAGTGTTTTTTCTCTTTATGAGAAATGACTAGGATGTAATTTTTAGGATAAAAAAGTTGTTGCACTATCATGCTGAAAATATGAGTTAACATTTTAGATAAAATAGTTCTTGAGTGTTTAGTAAACTTTTTCCAAAAATTACATTATTGCCACTTAACTAAAAATAGATATAGAACTTTTATTGTGATAAAACAATACAAAGATATAATTGATCGAGTATATGTTATTCATTTAAATGCATACTTGTAATAAATACCAAATCATATGATAAAATAACTTTTATGTAAGGTATTTTCACCATGTCTAGATTTTGGCCATAATATAATTTTTAATCTATAAAATTTTACAATTAAAAGATTTTGAATGAAATTCATTTTATGATATCAAATTAAATTCTATATAGTATAAGCTTAAGAGTCTTTAACTTAAGTTTACATCCAAGGGTCTATAAATTTAATTTGATGTAATATTACTCCTACAATAAAAATACTTTCACATACACATTAAGTGTATTTACTATGTTGTTATCATCAAAACAAATAATTTATAGTATATAATAAACATTGGGGTACGAGACATCTTGTTATTAAATTATAGAATATTTTTATGAAATATAAAAATAGGTTATTTCTAAAGATAAATTAAATAAAGTAACAAAATAAAATAAAAAAACAAAGCTCACTATTCAAAATGTGAAAAACAATATTGTCCATTAAGTCTCAATTGGTGTGCTCTTTGGCTCCAAGTTTAATATTTAATATTTCAATTATAACTTAATTTTCTTTAATGTGTAAGTCTGTAAATGTTGAAAATAAAATGAGAGATAGCGATTGAAAAATAAAATGAGAAATAGAGTTAAACTATGCACATTTTAACCATGAAAAATCAATAATGTCGCACCTCAAAATGGTCAGTGAGCGGCGTCGTAGTAACCGGTCCCCATGAGCGGGAGATTAACTGCTCGGGGATTAATTATTATTTTTTTAACAAAGGAGTCGCCACCTAGTATTATGGTTACTAGGAAACCTATGACTGATGTTTTTGTTTGTCTTATAATTGCTAAAATATAAAAAAAAAATATTTACATGTTAACGATATATCATTTACACCGAATATTTTGGATAGAATTTATCCAAAATCCGAAAAAATAATATAAATCACCGAAAAGTTTTTTTATATTTTTTTGAATATTGGCCAATACCCTTTGGATTTTACAAACATGTTGTAAAATCTCAAAATGCAAGAAATGATTTTTCTTTTAGCAAAATCCATGCTAAAACTCCTTTTTCCCAAAAAAAAAACCAAGATAATATATATTTTTCTTTAAGAAAACAATTTTAAAATATGTTAGTGTATTGGCCTTATGCAAGAAAAATAACACATTTTTTAGATTTTTTGTATATAAAAAAAAACAAAAATATTTTTTATATTTTTTATTATTTTTTTATATTTTTTATATTTTTTTTACTATTTTATTATATATTTATTATATTATATATTATTATTATTATATATATATTATTTTCGGGGTGGGTCAGTTGCCGACTCACCCTTTTCTCATCTGAGTCGCCGACCAGTAGGTCTCGGTCGGTGGCGACCAGACTCTATCAACAGATCCGGACCGTGGCCCAGACATCGTCACAGTGCAGGCCGTAGCTCAACGCTCAGCATGTCCGGGCCGTGGCCTGACGTTCGATGGGTGCAGGCCGTGGCCCAGACGCCGTCATGGGTCTGGGCCGTAGCCCAGACGCCCAGTGTGTCTGGGCCGTGGCCCAGACGTTCAATGGCCCAGACCCGACCCGACCCGGTTACCCTCAACAGTAACCGGGTTTCGTTTTTTTCGCAGACAATTTGATGAAGATGTACAGTAACTTGCAGGTTTTTCAAGTATGAAGAAAAGAGAAATGGATGATACCTGGATGTAGAGGATGTTGTGGGGATTCTTCTGGTCGTGGTGGTTTTTGAAATGGTCGCCTATGCTCGCCGGAAATGGAGCTCGAAGTTGCCGGAGCTGTTGGCGTCGGTCGGGGTTGCTGTCAACGCCGTTGCTTCCTCTGCTCCCTGGAGAAGATGGTCGCGTTTCTGGAGTACGTTTAAAGCTTCTGGGGACGATAAGATGGCCGGAGTCGATGGTGGAGTGTGGTCGGCGAGGCCGGTTTTCTTCAAACCGAGAGGGAAGCAGAGAGAGGGAGAACCAGCGGAGCTGGTTTTATGAGAGAGAGAGTGAAACCGAGAGGGAGATGAAGATGAAGAGAGAAAAAAAAACCGAATCCCTCCAGGAATCGATCCAAACCAAAACTAAAAATTTCCAACAAATTTACGTCTCTCTTCCCCGATCCTCCTCCCTCATTTTTGTTTTTCTTTTTCCTTATATGGCGACCAGTTCTCAAAACAAGACCGGGGTGTTTGGCTCAAAGTATTTTCGAAACATGGAGTTTTTGGGTGGCTCAATGTGCATGTTTTGTCCATAAAATAGGGGATTTCGGGTGGCTTAATTTATTTGTCTCTCAATTTCAAATGGTGGTGGGGAATTTTGTCTTCAAAGTGGGGTTTTTTGAGTGGCTCAAGTTTTGTTGTTTTTGTGTGTAAAATACAATTTGGTCCCTCCATTTGTTACTCCTCCAATTGCATCCTTAATTGAATTTAAATTTATGATCTTGTGCAATTATGTCCTTTGTGAAAAATTCAACGGTAACTTTATTTTGCGCACATTTGGTCCTTGATTTTTATCTGTGTAATATAGTCCCCCACTCGACCATAAAACTCTCAATTTGTTCAATTGGCTTGAAAAATTCAAGTTGACCAACGAAAATTCAAATATCATCAATTGAGCCCGAATTAAATTTAAGCACTTGATTTCTTAATGACTAGGCCTTTAATAAAATTAATTCGATCCATTTAAAGTATAATTAAATCGTCAAGCTTAATTAAACCTTCAACTGCACCTAAATTAATTCCTGAATATAATTATATTAACCCACGACTATATCAAATCGGTCCAAAAGAAAAAAATATAATTATATTTTATGACTTAATTTATACGCGGATTTATTTCATAATAAATTACTTTAGCTTTGGATCCGCGTTTTTTCATTTCTGGGCACAAAAAAAAGGGTACAATCGATTTTTCAAAAATGTTCAAAATTTTAACTTGATTTTTCTACCGACACCATCTTCCATTTTATTTTATTTTTTTGCTATTTTCTGATAGTTTTTTTTTTTTTGGGCATGACCCAAAATTGGGTTACAACAGTTGCCCCCTTCTTTACAATGCTTACGACTAAAGTCTTTGTAAGAGACTTTAGCTTAGTAAGTGTTGTAAAGAAAAACATGGCATTTGTCTCATTGCAACACATGACTTACCCGGGTCTTATTATGACGGGTGACCGCCCCAAGCTAGAAAGGAAAGAGGTCTCATTTTCTGGGTGACCGACCCGAGTTAGTGAGGTCTCATTTTTCTGGGTGACCGACCCGAGTTAGTGAGGTCTCATTTTTCTGGGTGACCGACCCGGGTTAGTGAGGTCTCATTTTTCTGGGTGACCGACCCGGGTTAGTGAGGTCTCATTTTTCTGGGTGACCGACCCGAGTTAGTGAGGTCTCATTTTTCTGGGTGACCGACCCGAGTTAGTTAGGTCTCATTTTTCTGGGTGACCGACCCGAGTTAGCATGGTCTCATTTTTATGGGTGACCGACCTAGCTATCATGGTCTCATTTTTATGGGTGACCGACCCGCATATCATGGTCTCGTTTTTATGGGTGACCGACCCGGATATCATGGTCTCATTTTTATGGGTGACCGACCCGGATATCATGGTCTCATTTTTATGGGTGACCGACCCGGATATCATGGTCTCATTTTTATGGGTGACCGACCCGCATCTCATGGTCTCATTTTTATGGATGACCGACCCGGATATCATGGTCTCATTTTTATGGGTGACCGGCCCGGCTGCCATGGTCTCATTTTATGGGTGACCGGCCCGGATATCATGGTCTCATTTTTATGGGTGACCGACCCGCATATCATGGTCTCATTTTTATGGGTGACCGACCCGCATCTCATGGTCTCATTTTTATGGGTGACCGACCGGATATCATGGTCTCATTTTTATGGGTGACCAGACCGGATATCATGGTCTCATTTTTATGGGTGACCGACCGGATATCATGGTCTCATTTTTATGGGTGACCGGCCGACTGCCATGATCTCATTTTATGGGTGACCAGCCGGATATCATGGTCTCATTTTTATGGGTGACCGACCCGCATATCATGTTCTCATTTTTATGGGTGACCGGCCTGGCTCCCATGGTCTCATTTTTATGGGTGACCGACCCGGATATCATGGTCTCATTTTTATGGGTGACCGACCCGCATCTCATGGTCTCATTTTTATGGATGACCGACCCGGATATCATGGTCTCATTTTTATGGGTGACCGGCCCGGCTGCCATGGTCTCATTTTATGGGTGACCGGCCCGGATATCATGGTCTCATTTTTATGGGTGACCGACCCGCATATCATGGTCTCATTTTTATGGGTGACCGCCCGGCTCCCATGGTCTTATTTTATGGGTGACCGACCCGGATGTCATGGTCTCATTTTTATGGGTGACCGACCCGTCTGTCATGGTCTCATTTTTATGGGTGACCGACCCGCATCTCATGGTCTCATTTTTATGGGTGACCGACCCGCATCTCATGGTCTCATTTTTATGGGTGACCGACCCGGCTCGAGGAACGAAACAACATCGATTCTCAATTCATTTACCATGGTTTGTCGACTTGAGATTTTGTTTCTTCATATCTTTCATGACTCGAAATTGCATCAGCTTTCACCACAATTTTCCTGTCAGGTTAGTGTTATGACAATAATATGCATGCTTTGTTACCTCTTTTGGAAACATAGGTCCCCCCTCTCTTCGTGGTGGCCTTCCTTCATAGGATGTGTTCCCCATGCCATATCTTTACGCTTGGCGGCGAGACTCTTTTGTTCCATACAGGACCCTTTCTCGCTCCATTATTATTTTTTACTCATGTTTAAAAAACTTAAAACGATATATAAATTGAAAAAATTTCAAAACATGGTTTTATTTGTAAATGGACACTTTTAAAGCAAATCACTATTTAAATAATTTGTGCCCCCAGCGTGGTGCACAAAATATATCAAAAATAAATGATAGAACGCAAATAAATATTATAAAATCATGTGCTTTGGAAAAGATTTCTTGCAACAAGAATTCATGGCCGAATTTTATCTATTGAGGAAGGTTACAACATATCAAGCATAATATTTCTTTACAAAGTCAGAATTCACAGGCCTAGCTAGATCTTCTCCATCCATTCTAGACAATAGCAAAGCTCCTCCTGAGAATGACTTCTTCACCACATATGGGCCTTCATAGTTTGGGGCCCATTTACTCTGATCTTGCCCTGGTACAAACAATATCTTCTTTAACACCAAATCGCCTTCGTGGAATTTTCGAGGTCGGACTTTCTTATCATATGCTTTGGCCATCCTTCCTTGGTATAATTGATGATGACAGATTGCGGCTAACCTCTTTTCACTGATCAAATTCAATTGCTCATATCTGACCTTTGCCCATTCTGCTTCATCTAGTTCGGAGTCTATCAAGACTCTTAGTGATGGGATTTCTACCTCTAAAGGCATTACCGCCTCCATCCCATATACCAACATGTATGGAGTGGCTCCTGTTGAGGTCCGAACTGCAGTACGGTATGCATGAAGAGCAAATGGCAACATTTCATGCCAATCCTTATAGGTGACTACCATCTTCTGAACAATCTTCTTGACGTTCTTGTTAGCAGCTTCTACAGCACCATTCATCTTGGGCCTATAAGGAGAGGAATTTGAATGTTTGATCTTCCATTTAGCACAAAGTTCTGTTATCAACTTCCCATTGAAGTTTTGGGCATTATCGGTTATAATCTTTTCTGGTGGCCCATACCGACATATCAGATCTCTCTCAATGAACTTCTTCACCACCTTCTGTGTTACATGAGCGAATGATCCAGCCTCTACCCACTTTGTAAAGTAGTCAATTGCCACGAGAATGAACCTGTGACCATTGCTGGCTTTTGGGTTGATAGGTCTAATCACATCGATCCCCCACATTGCAAAAGGCCATGGAGACAACAAATTAAATAGCGGTATCGGAGGGGCATTCATTTTATCCCCATAGATCTGACACTTGTGACATTTGCGGACATAGTCAATGCAATCCTTCTCTAATGTCATCCAAAAGTAACCAGCTCTTTGTATTTTCCTTGCCATCATATGTCCACTAGCATGGGTCGAGCAGATCCCTTCATGCACTTCTCGCAATGCGTTTCTAGCTTCAACCCCATCTAGGCATCTCAGCAAAGTCCCATCAGATGACCTCTTATATAAAACTTCTCCATCAAGGTA
This sequence comes from Salix exigua, assembly GCA_032356905.1. Lineage (NCBI taxonomy): Eukaryota > Viridiplantae > Streptophyta > Magnoliopsida > Malpighiales > Salicaceae > Salix > Salix exigua. Next base: position 12,834,396 of record CM063592.1, read on the forward strand.
AAAATCCATTGCCAGTCTTCTCAAGGTCTTCTTTCGATGTTGGATGCCCCTGTGGATAAGTCTGTTTTTGGATGAAGTTCTTGATATCGTAGTACCAAGGGTTTCCATCTATTTCTCCTTCAACTGAGCAACAATGAGACGGGTTATTTCTGATGTCGATGTGTATCGGCTGTAAACTTTGCCCAAAGTCTATTCTAGTCATAGAAGCTAGAGTAGCCAAAGCATCTCGCAAACTGATTTCCTTCCCTTCCTAGATGGGTGAACTCTATTTCCTCAAACTCTTCAGCCAACTTAGATAGGTACTCCTGGTAGGGTATTAGCTTTTCTTCTTTGGTTTGCCATTCTCCTTTCACCTGACAAATAATTAGCATCGAGTCTCCATATACATCTATTTTCTTTACGCTCAACTCCAATGCGCCTCTAAACCAAGAATACAGGCCTCATACTTACTGTGTTGTTAGTGCACCTGAATTGCAATTTCGTTGACACTGGGTATTGTTTCTTGTCGGAGATATTATCATCGCCCGGCTCCGTTACCACATATGTTCACAAGCACCATCAAAGTACATAGTCCACCATCCGGTTTTCCTTCCTCTATCGAAAACACATCCTTATCGGGAAAATCAAAGTCTAACGGCTCATAATCCTCCATAGCATGGTCCGCCAAGTGATCAAGAATGACACTCCTTTCACCGCTTTCCTTGTCATATACACTATATCATATTCAAATAGCGTGACTTGCCACCTGGCAATTCGGCCGATAAGTAGGGCTTTTCACAGATGTACTTCAACGGGTCTAACTTAGAAATTAACCATGTGGTATGATATAACATATATTGTCGCAACCTTTTTGCAGCCCATGCTAATGCACAACACAACTTCTCAATCATAGTATATCTAGACTCACACTCCATGAATTTCTTGCTTAAATAGTAAATGGCCTTTTCCTTCCTTCCTGATTCATCCTGTTGCCCAAGCACACATCCCATCGCTGTTTCAGTCACTGTTAAGTATAAAATCAATGGCCTTTTTGGTACAGGGGGAACCAATAGAGGTGGTTTAAGCAAGTACCGCTTGATTTTCTCAAAAGCTTCTTCACATTCTGCGTTCCAAATGCCAGGATTCTTCTTTCTTAACAAACGGAAAATAGGATCGCAGGTTGTGGTTAATTGGGATATGAATCGAGCAATGTAATTTAACCTTCCCAAAAATCCCCTTACTTCCTTCTCAGTCTTCGGAGCTGGCATACCCTGAATAGCCTTTACTTTTTCCGGATCTACTTCTATTCCTTTGTCACTTACCACAAATCCCAGCAACTTCCCAGACTTCACCCCAAATGAACACTTTGCAGGGTTAAGCCTCAATTGATATTTTCTTAACCTGTCAAATAATTTCTTCAATATTTGGACATGATTCTCTCCTTTTCCCGATTTAGCGATCATGTCATCCACGTATACTTCAATCTCCTTGTGCATCATGTCGTGAAACAAAGTCACCATAGCCCTTTGATAAGTGGCACCAGCATTCTTTAACCCAAATGGCATGACTTTATAGCAGAAGTCCCCCATGGTGTAACAAACGTCGCTTTCTCCTTATCTTCCGGTGTCATTTTTATCTCGATTGTAACCTCGAGAAACCATCCATAAAGGAATACACTGAGCTACGAGCTGCATTATCAACTAACATGTCTATATGTGGTAAAGGAAAATTATCTTTAGGGCTAGCCCGATTTAAATCCCTAAAGTCCACATGCACTCAATCTTGCCCTCCTTTTGGGTACCACTACTATGTTGGACACCCATTGTGGATATTTGACCACCTCTAAGAAACCAGCATTCCATTGCTTTTCAATCTCCGCTTTTACTTTGATCAAAATTTCTGGGTGCGTTCTTCTTAACTTTTGCTTAATCGGTCTGCATCCCTCCTCCAATGGTAGCCTATGGACTACAATATTTGTATCTAGACCGGGCATATCCTCATAGGACCAAGCAAAAACATCTGTATAATCTCGAAGCAGTGCAATCAAATCTTCTCTTTCCTTTTGCGTGATCAAAGTTCCTACCTTGAGTTCTCTTTGGCTTTCTTCAGTACCCACATTTATGGTTTCAAGTTCCTCTTTAGCGGGTTTCCAAACTTGTTCGTGTTGCTCTAATAATTTTGTGAATTCTTTAATGCTATTTTCATCACCATCTTCCTCTTCTACAGCTATTATGTGCTCTTTATAATTCGGCCATTCATTCTCAGTGCAAAGTGCAAGTGGTGTTGTGGAAGTTCCGCTTTCAGGGTTCCTGAAAGCGGAAAATGAGTGTAAATGCACAAAATAAAAAATAAGAAAAGAGATGAACAAAAATGCATGATCTTCATAAAAATGCAGTTCACAACAAACAAAGATAAAATCCGATTGGCCGGCTAGGCCTTAAAACAAAACAAACCAAAACAAATGTAGAAAACATTGTTCATTACATTCTGAAAACCAATGGAGCTTCTTGGGTTTCCCAATTCTGGAACTTCTCTCCCTTGACTAACTTCCGAATGCATGTCTGCGCAGTGACTTCCTCTACAGCATAAATGGTCAGTTGTGGTAGCTCTTCATCCCTTTTCCCTGACTGAATCTTCTTAACAATGCTCTTAACTTCCTCCTTTTCCACAATATTTATGCTCATAGATGTCATCTTCTGAAGAAAGCTCCCGTGTCCTGGACCAGGTTGTATGACATATGCTGCCTTTGGAAATGAGAATCTGATCGGAGAAATGACTAAACTCTCTTCTACAGGCTTCCTTCCCTCGATCCTCGCCATTCTTTTCTCTCTTCTTGCCAAGGCAGCCCGCTGGTAATCTTCTTTTTTAGGTTTATACCCCAGCCCAAATCTTTGTTCTGCAGCCTTCAGCCTTGTTATCCCAAACCATTCGAGTTTCTTCTTTGTTGCTCCAAGTCGGACCGGAACCTTGTTCTTTAAGAGGCTTTTAGCAGCCATTTTAGTGGCCCCTGAGATCCTGGGTTTCCTTATGACGGTATTCTCCGGCACCCACTCGGTATTCACAACTTCAAATGCATGCAGGTTTCCATCCATACAATCTTCAGCTTCAATAAATGGGACCGCTACATTTTTCATCACAAATATGGCTTCCTCAGCCTTGACAGTGACAAGGACACCATTGGCAATGTACTTCAAACGTTGATGCAGTGAAGAAGTAATGACTCCGGCGAAGATGTATCCATGGTCTTCCTAACAATATGCTATAAGAAGGGTGGATGTCCATCACCTGAAGGGTTACCAAGAAAGTTTGGGGACCTATGGCTAGCTCAACTTCGATTGCCCCTAACACTTGCCTCGGCAGCACCATCATATGCTCTCGCCGTAATCCCACTTGGATGCATGTGAGAAGGATCTCATCGGCATCTCTTCCAAAGATGTGTCTTGGCAACACATTTAGGGCGGAACCATTATCGATGAGAACTTTACCGATGAGACAATCCTTGCATCTGACCGTGATATACAAAGGCTTATTATGGCCAGTTCCTTCGGTTCCGAGTTCATCTTCAGTGAAATACAAATAGTTTGATGCGTGAATCCTCCCTACCAGGTGCTCCATAGTCGTTTGCTCAATATTTTGCGGCACATAAGCCTCGTTCAAAACCTTTTGCAAGGCATTTCGATGAGGCTCAGAACTTAGTATTAATGACATGATGGAGATTTTGGCAGGCATTTTCTTCAACTGATCCACCACACAGTACTCACTATGCTTCATCAATTTCAGGAACTCATTCGTCTCTTCCTCCGTCACCGGTTTATTTACCTCTAACCCGTTTTCAAGACCCACTACCTCTTTACCCTTGATTTTCCTTTGTTTTTCTAGCTCCTCAGGTGTGAAACACCGACCACTCCGGGTCAAACCACCTATCTCGGTTTGGACAAAAGGAAATTCGGCGTTTGGGGTAGCAGAGATAATTTCCCAAGCATTGCTTTATAATCTACCTCCTTTGCACATGAAGGCTTATATAGCACCAATCTCGGGAGTCCATTAGGTGTTGATTGGACCCTACACTTTTCTATCCCTGCTATCTCCTCAAGGTTTTCCCCATCCTCAATCCTTAACTCCCCTAGAGTCAACATACTGGTGACCTTTTGACGAAACTCAATACATCCATCAATGTGATGCCCTCTTTGTTCGTGGAATGGGCAAAAGTCATTTCCGCCAATGTCATGATTAACTGATCCCATCAAATGTCCAGATCGCACCAACATGTCGTATAATCTGGCCATGGTCACATGGAGAGCCCTTACTTTGTCATCAGTTTCTATTGCATTCACCCCACTACTTCCCGCAGCATGCTTAGGCAAAGGGTTCAAACTCACATTGGGTGGATCCTCAATGGTGATCCATCCGATCTTGATCAATTGCAATACCTTTCTCTTAAAAGCTGCACAAGTCTCGATACTATGACCCGCATTACCAGCATGGTATTCGCAAGTCAGACTAGGGTTGTGCCAGGCAGGGAAAGGCGGCTTCAAAGGGGGTAGTGGTAGGGGAGCAATATGTCCAATGTTTAGTAATTGGGCATATAATTCCTTTAGGGTCATGGGCAAAGGTGGTAGCTCTTCAGTTTGTGGATAGTCTCTTCTTTGATAGTTATTTGGGCTATTTGCGGGGAATCTTGGGTAGAAAGGTTGGTTTGGAGTGGTGGGTTTGGAGAAGTTGATGTTGGTGGTTTGGGGGGTAGGCGTTTGGTAGCTCTTGTAATTCTTCTCTTTCCCCTTGTACCTTTCTTCCACATTGCTCACCTCCACTTCTTTTCTCTTCCCGACGAAACCCCTCTTCTCTACAGGTTCCACAATTCTTCCATTCCAGATTCCCTGCTCAATCCTTTCAAAGAATCCGCATCGCATCAAAAAGTGTTGATCGAACTTCCCATCAGGTGCTCATAGTATAGAGCCTTGAACGTGTTGGCAAACAGGGTCACCATTTCAGACTCTATCAATGGAGGTTGCACATTGACAGCTTGGTCCCTCCATCTTTGAGCATAAGTCCTACTGCACTCTTGAGCTCCTTTCTCCATTGTCATCAAGCTTGTCCTATCAGGAGCAATTTCGAGGTTGAACTTATACTGCTTCAAAAAAGCATCCGCCAAATCAGCCCACTTTCGAATCCTGATGTTGTCCAACCTCATGTACCAGCTAAGGGCTGAACTCGTCAGTCGTCCCGAAAAAGTAGATTAACAGCTTATCATCATGTATTACCTCCGCCATCTTGTTATAGTAAGAACGAAGATGGGTTTTCGGGCATTCTATCCCACTATACTTGATGAATTCTGGAACCCTGAACTTCCGTGGTATCACGATATTTGGCACTAAACATGCTTCACTGCCTCGATTGGATCTGGATAGATCATTCCCTTCAATCGCTCTTAATCTTTCCTCCAATGCGACCACTTGTCATATCCCACATGGCTGAACAATCTGGAATCTTGCGGTTCCTCATCCGTTAAGTCCAATGTAATAGGGATTGGAATGGGCCTAGTGGGTTCGGGCTGTTTCTTGGGTGATCTCGACCCTGAAATATGGGGTGCCTCGGGTCATTGAACTGCCGGTGGTGCTTCTTCCGTCTGAGCTGACGTTCCTTCTCCATCTCTCGTTTTTAATACCCTTTCGAGCATGCTGGTTAAACGCGCCACATCGTTGCGGACAGCTTCGAGGTCCTTCTGGTACGGAGATTCTGGCTCGATCCTTCCTTCGTTTTCCATTCTTCTTCTTAGCCGGGTGTTGTGGATCTTCGCAGGGGGACCTATGTTTCGTGGTTGAGCTGGGTGTACATGAATGCATAAGCGAATGGAAGATGTATGTAGTAAGATGCAAATGCTTATATGAATGTATATGAAATGCAATGGGTTTCTCTTGCGAACAATTAATGGCCAAACACTTCATAGACAGGGATTTCTCATCACGTTGACGTTAGGAGTACTGCATTGCAAGTTATTTACTTAAGTTATATTCACCAAAAGACAGAATTTGCAACAGAGACAACACCCTTCTCATTGAATGGATAAGCTTGATACATTGTTTTGAAAAACACAAAAAGGACAAGTAAATTAAAATCTTTCTTCCGTCACATCTTCTCCCAAAGGTAGGAAAGCGAATCCACGGTTCTCAATTGACTCCAAGAAAGCATCGGTTTCAACTAGATTTCGCCGATAACGGATGATGTCTCTCCCCACATTTCTAGCATTGTTCCTGATGACCCGAGCGTGTGCGGCAGCTTCATCCATTTGTTTGTCCATCTTGGATATTTTTTCAGTAAGCAGCAAGTTGGTCGTGTTCAAGGAAGTATTATTGGCATCAATCTGGTCCTTGTGCTTTTCTATCAATGCTAATTTTTCGGCTTGATGCTTTATTTTTACCCTCTCTTTGTCGAGTTTCATCCTCAGAGTTTTTATCTCATCCTCTTTGATCACCAACTCTGCTTCACCAGCTTCATTCTTCATAAGCTCCGCCAAACGACTCTCCGACATCACATATTTCTTGTACAATTCTTCATGCTTTTCGATTCTGTCCATCAACTCGCACTGGACCTCTGCAAACTTTTCTTGGTAATATTCTATACTGTCTTGGCATTAGTTATGTTCAGTCTTTAATGTGCTGAGCTCGGAGCAACTTTGCACCCATTTCTGATTTATCTCTGCTAATTCTTTTTCAATTCCCAATCTAGCATTTTCTTCCTCGACTATCTTCAACTCGAGTTTGGCTAATCTCGCATCCCTAGATTGTAGTTGTTCATCTAGAAATGCTCTCCTTCTATCACCTTCCCACACCATTTCTTCCATCATCATCTTGTCCCTTCTGGTCTTGTTTAGTTCCATCTGAAGTTTTTCAACTTGTCTCTTCAATTCTTCTTCATTGTCAACCCTTTTCCTTTTAATAGACTCTTCAGCTTGTGGCGACTTCACTTCTCCATTGGTCGAGTCTGAAGCAACTGAATCTCTCCATTTTGTATACCCTTTGCTTGTACTTGGATTCTCCAAACCTTTTATTTCTACCAAAACCAGATGCTTCCAGTCTTGCTTGATAGCTCTCATGACTTCTTGCGCAGCAGAATCTTTAAACAAACCAAAAAACTGAGCAACCCCTTTTGTCCTTGGAATGAACTGCTTGCCCCCATGTTGTCTTACCACAAGAGCTGGAGCATAACTTACATAACCTGTGATCCCTACCAATGGAACCCAACATTGTTGCCCACAGCTCATTAGAACATCCATTGCCTTGATCCATGGAGCCTTCCATTTGAAACCACCCCTTGGTAAGATTTCTAGTTTTTCTAACCAACCTTGATTATCTAGATTTCCCCATTCGTCTTTTACCACTATTTCCAAAGGTTTTTGGCTAAACCACCAAAAATTATTGAAAATTGGTCTTTTGTCTCAATATGGTCGACCATCCGGATATACAACAACTGTGTGCAACACCTCATGGCCCCTTTTCCGGCTTTTCGGCAATGATTAAGTGTGATGATAGTTTCGGCTAGAATAGCGGCTACCGGATTGATCCGAGTATTCTCGTATTCCACATAAGCAGCAGCGGCTTCCAAACTTATTATGTCTATTTGGCTTGGGAATAGCACAAGGCCAAATATGCCCAAGGCAATCAGTCTCTCTCTTGCTAAACCGAATTTCCCTTCTAATTCACACTCTAGCAACTTCCATTTCAAACCCGCAGCATTTCTCTCAAAAACCTTTCCAAACCAGAGATCTCGAGGAGTTTCGACAATTCATTTACAATATTGTCGCATCTCAAAGGAAAATAAACTCTATACAAGTTATTTGGAAATTCAACAAGAACCCATACTCCTCCATTGTAGGACATAGATCCATATTCCCAAAAGAAAACGGCGATAATCCGGATCCCAAAATGGACTAAAGCTCAGATTACGGGGCTTAAAACCTCTACCCTTGCAATCTCCATTAAATGTCCATATCTTCCAAAGAAGGCCTCTTTGTCCACGCTCGAAGATGAGTCATTAGCTTGTTTACTTCATTCAGGGTGCAATTCAGGTTCTTGATTGGTGGTAGAACTTCAACGACTACTCTTAATACAGATCTCCTTCGGTCAATTGTGAGGACTCAGTAAATTTTCCCATATTCCATGATAGAAAGTCTAGTGGTGCTGGCCATTTTGTTCACAAGACCTGTAAGCTGAAAATGTTTGTTTAGGTTTATGTCATATGAAATGTATTACTGAACCATACACCCTAACGATAGGTTCTAGTTCTTTTATGTGAGACATGGGGTAGGCTTACTATTTGGGCTCTAAAGAGGGTCTCTCGCTGTCCCAGTGATCACCTTCGTGAAGGCAATATGGGGTCTTAGCAGATAATGGGATGGTACGTATACCAATCACTATCATATAAGCTCTCAGCAAAGAGTTGGGGTTTACACAAACTTAAACCTTGACTCAAGTCATAGGTAAGCTGCTAGTCCCCCACGTAACTTAAAGTTGGTGTGTGCTCTCAAAATAAATACAAGTGATGCATGACGAGGCATATTATGATGAAAAGATGCATGCTAAAGCCTTTAAACAAATAAATAATTCATGGCAACATAAGAATAAATTAATAAATAAACACACAAATACATAGCATATCATAAACAAACAAATTTATCAAGCCTAGTCGAAGGTCCCAGTGGAGTCGCCATTCTGTCGCACCCCAAAAATGGCTGGCGAGCGCGGCGTCGTGGCAACTGGTCCCATGAGCGGGGAAGATTAAAATGTCGAGGGGAATTATTTATTTTTTTGACAAAAGGAGTCGCCACCCAGTATTATGGTTACTAGGAAACCTATGACTGGTCTTTCAGAGATTCTAGGGTAAGGGACTGGTTACATAAAGGGAAGGTTTTAGCACCCCTAGTATGCCCTACCTAAGGTAAGCTGCTTGATGTTTTTGTTTGTCTTATAATTGCTAAAAAAATATTTACATGTTAACGATATATCATTTACACCGAATATTTTGGATAGCATTTATCCAAACTCCGAAAAAATAATATAAATCACCGAAAAGTTTTTTTTATATTTTTTTGAATATTGGCCAATACCCTTTGGATTTTACAAACATGTTGTAAAATCTCAAAATGCAAGAAATGATTTTTCTTTTAGCAAAATCCATGCAAAAACTCATTTTTTCCCAAAAAAAACAAGATAATATATATTTTTCCTTAAGAAAACAATTTTAAAACATGCTAGTGTACTGGCCTTATGCAAGAAAAATAACACATTTTTTTAGATTTTTTGTATAAAAACAAAAATATATTTTTATATTTTTTATATTTTTTTTTATATTTTTTTTATATATTTTTACTATTTTTTATTATTATTTTATTATATATTTATTATATTATATATTATTATTATTATATATATATTATTTTGGGTAGTCGGTCGCCAATTCACCCTTTTCTCATCTCGGTCGCCAATTCAGCTGGTCTCGGTCGGTGACGATCCAACTTTATCAACGGATCCGGCCGTGGCTCAGACGCTTCGGTCTGGCGTGGCCCGGACATCGTCACTAGTCCGGGCCGTAGCCCAGACGCCCAGCGTGTCTGGGCCGTGGCCCAGACGTTCAATCGGATCCGGCCGTGGCCCGATTCGACCCGATCCTGCTACCTCAACAAGAATCGGTTTCGCTTTCGCAGACAATTTGATGAAGATGTACAGTAACTTGCAGGTTTTTCAAGTATGAAGAAAAGAGAAATGGATGATACCTGGATGTAGAGGATGTTGTGGGGATTCTTCTGGTCGTGGTGGTTTTTGAAATGGTCGCCTATGCTCGCTGAAATGGAGCTCGAGTTGCCGGAGTCGTTGGCGCTTGGCCGGGTTGCTGTCAACGCCGTTGCTTCCTCTGCTCCCTGGAGAAGATGGTCGCGTTTCTGGAGTACGTTAAAAGCTTCTGGGGACGATAAGATGGCCGGAGTCGATGGTGGAATGTGGTCGGCGAGGTCGGTTTTCTTCAAACCGAGAGGGAAGCCAGAGAGAGGGAGAACCAGCGGAGCTGGTTTTATGAGAGAGAGAGTGAAACCGAGAGGGAGATGAAGATGAAGAGAGAAAAAAAAAAACCGAATGCCCCCAGGAATCGATCCAAACCAAAACTAAAAATTTCCAACAAATTTCGTCTCTCTTCCCCCATCCCCTCTCATTTCTGTTTCTCTTTTTCTTTATATGGCGACCAGCTCTCAAAACAAGACCGGGGTGTCTGGCTCAAAGTATTTTCGAAACATGGAGTTTTTTTGGGTCTCAATGTGCATGTTTTGTCCATAAAATAGGGGATTTCGGGTGGCTTAATTTATTTGTCTCTCAATTTCAAATGGTGGTGGGGAATTTTGTCTTCAAAGTGGGGTTTTTTGAGTGGCTCAAGTTTTGTTGTTTTTGTGTGTAAAATACAATTTGGTCCCTCCATTTGTTACTCCTCCAATTGCATCCTTAATTGAATTTAAATTTATGATCTTGTGCAATTATGTCCTTTGTGAAAAATTCAACGGTAACTTTATTTTGCGCACATTTGGTCCTTGATTTTTATCTGTGTAATATAGTCCCCCACTCGACCATAAAACTCTCAATTTGTTCAATTAGGTCCCCGATTTCGCTTAATTGGCTTGAAAAATTCAAGTTGACCAACGAAAATTCAAATATCATCAATTGAGCCCGAATTAAATTTAAGCACTTGATTTCTTAATGACTAGGCCTTTAATAAAATTAATTCGATCCATTTAAAGTATAATTAAATCGTCAAGCTTAATTAAACCTTCAACTGCACCTAAATTAATTCCTGAATATAATTATATTAACCCACGACTATATCAAATCGGTCCAAAAGAAAAAAAATATAATTATATTTTATGGCTTAATTTATACGCGGATTTATTTCATAATAAATTACTTTAGCTTTGGATCCGCGTTTTTTCATTTCTGGGCACAAAAAGGGTACAATCGATTTTTCAAAAATGTTCAAAATTTTAACTTGATTTTCTACCGACACCATCTTCCATTTTATTTTATTTTTTTGCTATTTTCTGATAGTTTTTTTTTTTTTGGGGCATGACCCAAAATTGGGTTACAACAAATATTAATACCAAAAAGTTCTTATTAAACAAAGTTTCATGAAAGGGGGGTTGAAGCTTTTAACTTGCTAAGAACTATACAACGACGCTTGAAAATATTTTTTGTTTATTTTTTTATATACTTATGGAATAATTTTTGTTATTTAATGGTGTCAATTTTATGCCTTTAAGTCTATTAGTTTGAACCAAGCACATGAGGCAATTCTTGCATACACAAATGTGTTTATGCTATTTGTTAAGTTGTCCTTGTTTTTTTTAAGAATAAAGTTACTTTTAAATCAATTAAGTAAAATGATATTTAAATAATGACCTAATTATTCCAAAGATTTCAAGAATATTAGAGATTTTCATGGTAATATTTATGATTATTTTACAAATAATTAATACTAACTTCATATGCAATTTTTTAAACTACTAATTAGTATTGTATTCGTGACTTTTTCTTACTTTTTATTTATGAAAATTACCTTCAATATCATAATAAGTTTATATTTTAAAATATTAAAAACATGTTTTTTTCTTAAAAACATATATTAAGAAAAAAATGTTTTTGAAAAAAAAATCTGTTTGTTGCTTGATTTTTTTCTCATTAGAATCTTAACTAATATTTTTTTAATGGCCATTAATATTATTCAATGAACCATGGGGTTAATAAATAAGACATGTTGATAGGAAAAAAAAACATAATTGAGAAGACCCTTTTGACTATTTATTTCCTTTAGAGTTTAATTATTGTTCTTATAAATATTTATTTTAATTTTGATATAATTACATAAAATTAATATGTGAAAAATTCTTAGAGTTACGAAGTCAAATATTTATATTTTGATCTATCCTTTTATTTTCACAATATGCCTAATGTTACGAGATTAAATATTTATATTTTGATCTATCTTTAGATTTTCACAATGAAGATCAATATCTCATTTGAAGCTTTAATCAATGTTAATATTATATATATTTAATAGCTTGCATAATTTTTAATTTATTTTTTAAAATTGATATATTATATTTTTTATACTCAATTAATTTTTGATGATGCTAGAAAAAGCATTAATAACTTTCGAGACTTTTATATTTCATATTAGAAATTAACGTAAAAGCCTGCACGAGCATAACATAGAGACACTGACCCGTTACCATTCCAGCCTAACCTTGCCTCGCCTGACTAAAAATATTCGACAAGAAGATGCGTGTTTGAAAGTATATTAAATGCTATTTTTTATTTTAAAATATATTAAAACAATGTTTTTGCTTTTATTTTTAAGATCTATGTCATTTAAAAATATTAAAACAATTTAAAATATTAAAAAAAAATGATAGCAATCAGAAAGGTGGGGAGTGAAATTAATCATGTTAAATAAATAAACAGCCAGAGAAACCCATCAGAGCAGAGCAGGCTTAGACGGTATATGTACGTAACCGCGCAGAACGGGTGTCTCCCACTCCCTGCCCGCAATTCTCCGCCTTCTTCGACCCTTCAAAGATTAACAATATATCTTGATTCCAATCTCTCTTATCGCTGTTAAATCGATTTAATCTCTCTTACAGGTAAACTCGGATTCCATTTTTAAACTTTTCCAATTTCATTTTAGGGTTTCGGATTCTGATTCTGATTTCTTTATAATTGATGATTCCGTTTCCGTGATCGAATGAATCTTGTGGAATTGGAAAAATCTGAATTCATTTTGCAGGGCTCATATAATCTGATTAACTGTTTCATATGGACTGCTATATTATTATTGTTGTTGTTGTTAGCAAGGATAAGCTTAGATTCAGAGGCGAGCTCTAACAAGCTATTTGGAAACTTAAAAGATTTGAGTAGAAATGAAATCATTTCAACACCATTTACCCAATTCTAGTGTCTGAAAAGCTTTAAGCAACATCAATTAAAATTAGAGATTTTTATAGCTTTGCAAATCACACTAACAGGAGTCTGATTTTCTTTAAAACTGACCCATTAGAAATTAGCCCATCAACACCCTTCTCTCCCCCCTTCTCTCACTCGTATGTTTGGAATAAGAGGGAAAGTTGATGATTTCCACAATTTTAAAACCTGTTCCCAAAAAAGAAAAGGAAAAAGAAAAAATCAATTAGCAAATCAAATCAATCTACTTATATAGTCGAAATCAATTTTAGCATAGAATTATTTGTCTGATGTTGAAGATTCATAGTCTAGTGGTTTTAGGCTCTTAATTTTTTTTAAAATGCTTAACCTTCGATTTCAAATAAGGTTGACTTAGTTTACCAAGCAGATCCAGCTGGTTCCTGCTAGTTGACCATGGATTATGTTATAACGCTGTTATGATTTGCATCTGTCGGGATGTGTGAAAGTTTGATTCCATTTGTTTATCTTCTTTTTTGGTGAAACCATTTTGATGTATGTTTTTGTCTCTTATCCAAATTTGTGAAGCAACCTTAACCAACATTTTCTGAATAGCCACTTAACTCTTGCCTAATCAGCATGTATTTTTTGCTAAATTATTGGAGTTTGATGTTGGAAATGAAGTTTAACAATGGTAATGCTTATACTTGTTTTGTGACTTTTTATGATTTGATGGAGAAATCAAAGGTGAATACATATTACCTGGTTGTTATTGTGCCATGAAGATATTGGCAGAGACATTTTTTTATTTTTTAATCCATATATTAACAGTAATTGTCCTTGTCATCCACAATTGGTTGTTATAAATGATTTAATCTCTCCAATTAATTGAATTTGGCACATGACATTGATGACACTTTTGAATCTTACCTAGCATATGCTTTCCAAGTGTATTATGAAATAGTTTCTTTGCTGGTAAATATGCATTTGATGCCAACTACCACTTGTTTCATTGGAAACGTTGGCAGAACCTTGATGAGAGGTCAAGGATTTAAAGTCTTGTGGCTAGTTATATGGCCATCTAGTTTTCCCACCTTTATATTGGATGGGAAAGGGTAGTGTAGGTGAGATCTAGGGCAAGGTAAGGGTGCAAGCTTATAAAATAAAGTCAAGAATAAAAAAGGAATTAATAGAGTATTTTAAAGTATCCATTATTGGCAATAATAGACTCTGAAGGAGGTGGTTCTTCATCATGCTTAAGTTTCTTGTGCATGGTATTTTGAAATTTTGCTTTTGTTTTGTATTGTTGCTCCAGTTGCTTAAACAAACTCCATCTGTTTGGTATTTTGGTGGATCATCTTCTTGTACTTTGAAAATTTACTTTCTTATTTTCTGTTTCCAATGTTGTAATAAACTCTGGTTATACCCTTAATAAGGTATTAGCTTCTTGAAGTGTTTAATTGTTCTTGTAATGTTTAAGGAGCTAAACAGCAGCAGCACTACCATAAAATACTGCAATGAATGATCACTTTTATATTGTGCAGTCATTTCCATCGTGTTTTCTTTTGTGGAAAAACATATAATTAGATGCAATGAGTGAGCATTGGTGGATGTGCTAGGAATCCTATTTTTCAGCGCCAATTGTTTAGAAAATAAAAATAATTGAAGGAGTCCATTTTATTTTGCGTTCTGATCATTCACAAATTACAAATAACTGATTACACTGCTGAATGTTTTGAGATTTGAGTTTTCAATGGAGTAGCAATGTATTTAGATATATCTCTTCATTCGGTTGATGGATGTGTCTTAGTATTTGTCTTTGACATAAAGGTGCTAGAAACTTCGTACTCTACTTTTTATTGATGTTTTTGTATTTTTCCAGTGACTGCTTTTTGCTGAATGGTTACCTCATGTATTGAGGTCTGCATAGAGTAAAACTGAAGGTTTAAACACAAATATTGTATTTTAACATATATCACAGAATAAATGGATTTGGATAAAATCTCAGTAGCATATATAATAGTAATGGTTTTAACCTGATCTCTCCTTCTCATTTTAGGTGTACCTTGGGAATGGCAAAAGTTAATAAGTTGCGATGCAAGACTGATTCCCGGAGGCACAAATTGATGCCATATGCGTTGTCACCTTGCTCCTGTAAGGCTGGTAAAGATTGCCACTTGAAGAAAAAACACTCAAAAGCTTCAGAGAAAAAAGATTGGGAAGGTGCAACCTGCTCTGTTTGTCTGGAGCATCCTCACAATGCAGTGCTTCTCCTTTGCTCCTCTTATAACAAGGGCTGCCGTCCATATATGTGTGCCACCAGTCGCCGTTTTTCCAACTGTCTTGAACAATTCAAGAAATCTTATACAAAAGCAACTCCTACAGAAGGGGCTCAGCAAGAAAACAGTTCACTGGATCATTCAAGCTTGAGCTTGAATGCGGAGCCAACCTATGAGAGGGCGGAGGTTCCAGAGCTTTTATGCCCACTTTGTCGAGGGCAGGTTAAGGGTTGGACAGTGGTGGAACAAGCTCGTAAGCATCTCAATGCCAAGAAAAGAACCTGCATGCAGGATAAGTGCTCATTTGCTGGAACTTATAAGCAGCTCAGGAAGCATGTTAAGGCGAAGCACCCTTTGGCACGACCCCGAGCTGTGGACCCTGTACTCAAAGAAAAATGGAAGAAGCTTGAATGTGAAAGAGATCGAAATGATGTAATCAGCACAATTATGTCATCGACACCAGGGGCACTTGTACTTGGTGATTATGTGATTGAGCCGGGGTATAATGGTGCTCATAATGAGTATGATTCTGATTCTGATTCATCCCTGGATGATGATTTCTTATCTTTGGGGTCGTTTGATAGAGGGCAGAGTAGTGGCACCCGCTTTCTAAATGAATATCACCTGAACTATGATTCACTGGATGAGGAGAATTATGGGATGCGCCGATCTGGGGCTATGGGTTCTGCAGCAATATCTGGACGTGGTTTTCACAGGATACTGCTGGAGAGACCAAGGAGGCGGTGGTATAGAGGTAGTAGAGGTCAAAGTTACTGAACCCAATTGGGGTTAATAGGAGCCGTGATCAACTATCTCAAATTGGTTTCTCAACATTTTTTTCCACTTCCATCATGTGCCACCCGTGATTGTTGACTATGTACCCTGATGTGGTGCTGTGATTGGTGTCAAATAAGTAGATTCCAACTAATAGGAGGAATGACAGTTTGAGGGCCTTACCATCGATTTTAGGTCATTAGTTCTGACAAGGATTTAAGCATTTAATTGGCCAGTTCCTTGCATGAATTGACAATCATTTGCGCAGTTTGTAATTTGAACTGAGATTGGGTTATATCGTTGTTGATATATTTATTTAGTGATTGATGTTTTTTTCCTTGTTAATGTTCCGGGATTCTCCCATCATTTTGTATCTTGTACAGCTTGGACTGAAGATTCAAGTATTATGTCTGTTTCTGGTTCGTCTGTTCTTCCTGTTGCTGATACATTTGCAACGGTGGTTCTTCTGATATACAACTTCTCTTGTGAAACATAGTTCAAACCTTTAAACTGACAAGGTCATCAGCACTTTGAATTTCTAGCATTTCAAAGCAAGGATTGGATTAAAAAAAAGACCGAATCCAAAATTGATTTTCAGGTCAATCCTTTCCTGCTTCTTGCGTAGGAAATTGAGAACTGGAGAGCACAAAGGACGGTAGCAACTCGACACAACTACTAAACATCTGCAAGACAGACTATGAATTACATGTTTTGTTTTTTATTGGAACTTGGAAATACCCAGTTTATTTTCCAATAACTTGCAACGAAACTCCTTAAGACTTATAATTGGTATTAGAGCCTCTTTTGGGGTAAAGAAGGTTATAAACAACAGTAAGCATGGTAGAAGAAAACAATAAGATCAAGGCTATTATTTTAGAACATGGAAAGAAACTGGACGAGCAAATTCAGTGGTTGCAAGCATTAACAGAAAAGCATTTGATCAAGTCTTCATAATTTGAGCCGATCTTGGTGATTCTAGAGGTTAATTCATGATCAAGTCAAAAGGTTGAAAGGACTAACACAAGTCCTGGAGAATTGATTCCAAATCAAAGGGTGTGCCAACGAGGGAATGAGATTCTGAATCAAAGATAGATGGATAATGGGTGGGGCATACTGTAGCTACACCTAGAATTGATCAGCCAAATTTCCAGGGAGAGAATTCTAGAAGCTGGATACGTAAATGAAAGAAGTTTTTCAGGTTTAACTATATTCTAGTTTAACCGATATGTGGAAAGATTTCAAGAACTCAAGTTTTTTAAATCCTTATCTTCCATTATCATATTACGTTTTAAGTTTCATTAGTGGATTGAAGGTAGAAGTATGACCGATGTGGAAGATGCTCAAGTCTGCTGTTATGTTGGTACTAGCCTTTAAACAAGTTAAATGGCAAAAGAAATGCATATTCCAGTAGCCAAGAAGAGCAGGTAATTGCAAAAAGGCAATCTAGTCAACAACTTTGGAAAGGCAACAAGTAATTCATTGTCGAAGCCTTTCTTTCCATCAAAAAATGAGGTGTCAATCAATTCAAAACCTACAGAGACTAGGTTAGTGTTTTAAGTGTGGTTAGAAGTTCACACCTAAGCACCATTGTAATGTTAAAGGCTTACACATGATAAAAGGTTTTGACGAGGAGAACGATGGATTCATGGATATGCAAAAAGAGATAATAATGAATTACTAAATGGGGATGAGAAGAATAGGGAGTATGGTATGCCATTGAACACCTTGGTTGAGAGTTATGCAAATATGTTATTAGAATTTTGGGTTGCTATTAAGGAAATATGATAATCTTGATTTATAGTGGAAATACTCATAGTTTCATTGATGAATTGGAAGTACAAAAGATTAAAAAGTAGTTAAGAGACAATTATCTTGGTAGTAATTATAGCAAATGATAGAATAATGAGGTGTGATAACCACAATTTAGAGTTTACTTGGTTCATATAGAGCTATGAAATTAAGGCTGAATAGAGAATTCTGAAGCTTGAAAGATATGACATGGTACATGGTATAGATTGATTAAGACATTATTCTCTTATACTATTTGATTTCATCAAAGAAACTATCTTTAAGAAAGAAGGAAGGATGATTAGAATTCATTTGATTTCATCAAAGAAACTATCTTTAAGAAAGAAGGAAGGATGATTAAAATGAATTCTATTATAGAGATTGAAGATCAATAAATGTTAAAAATAGATGTAATATAATTTTGTAGGTTGGGTTTTCTCAATAAAAGTTTTAAAGAAAATGACAAGGGAGAAGGAATACAAGCAAAAAAGAAACTTTTAAAGTAATTTCACTTGTGAGAAGCTTAGACCACAAGATTCCTCTAATTCATGGAGCATTACCTACCAAAATATGACCACATAATATTTCTTTCACCCATAAAAAGGATATTGATAAATGTTTTAAGGAGATGCTACATAAAGAAATAACCAAACATAGTTATAGTCATTTTTCTTCTCTAATAGTACTAGCGAAGATGAAGGACAATATATGGAGGTTTTGCATTAATTATAGACAATTAAACCATTTGACTATCAAGAGCTAGTCTCTAATAACACTTAGATGGATAAGTTATGAGGGTCATAGTTATTTTTTTAAATTAAATATGAGATGAGGTTATCATAAAGTGAAAATGATTAAAAAAGATAGAAAACAATTTTTAAAACTCATTGAGACTACTATGAACTCTAGGTAATGCCATTTTGCTTAACAAATACTTTTTTTTTTGTCATATTTGAATCTTTGATGAAGAATGTGCTAAAACCTTTCTTTAAAAAAAATTGTACTAGTATTCTTTGATAATATACTAATATATAATTCTTTATTGGATCGTATGTTAGTCATCTAATAATTGTAATGGAGACCTTAAAAGATAATCAAATGTTTACAAAAAAATTCTAAATACAAATTCTATAAGCAGTAAGTAGAGTATTTAAGGCATATAATTCCTAATGTAAGGACAATTGTTGACCCTTACAAGATAGAAACTATTAGGAATTAGAATACGCCTCATATAATCAAAGAATTGGGAGGTTTTCAAGGGTTCAAAAGAAATCAATCAAGGGGTTTGGTATAATTAGTAAATCTTTGACTAATTTGTTGAAGAAGAGTGGTTTTGCTTTGAAATGTGAACTCTCAATAAGCTTTTTATAAGCTTAAGAGAGCTATATGCATAACTCTTGTGTTAACATTGTTAAATCTTAATGAACCATTTGTTTTAAAAATAGATGCTCATGTTAATAGTTTGGAAGCAATATTATATTATGAGAATAAGCCATTAGCTTTATTTATCACTCATTTCTAGAAAGCAATTAAAGGCAAAAGTGTGGATAGAATTATCCTTCTCTCCTTTCAATTGATTTGGATTTGAGCTTCTTAATTGAACCCTAGCACATAACTCCTCATGGTTTCTTTGTTTTTTTTTTATGCTTTTTTTTTCAGTTTTATCACTTAATATTTATTTAATTGGAGATGAAACCCCATCATTTCTTTTTTTAAATAGGAGTTATTTGGGTTTTCTTTTAATTGTTGTTCTTTGATAAGTTTAACATTTTAAAAGAATTTTTATTTTTAAAGCAAAGTAAGCTAATTGATTAATTATAATCAAGAGATACCCATTTCATGATATTTTTTTGTCTATATTTTTTAGTCATTGCCCCTAATGAAACGTGTACTTTTTTTGTCATACAACATTTTATAGTGACGTTAAAACCAACTTGGTGAGCTTTTTCTGATAGCGAAGTGGTGTCCACGATAAAGTAATGGTGTCTTTAATTGGTTTTTCTTCTCATCCTGAGTATAATATTGTCAACTCATTACTTATAGTTAATCATTGCCTTTTCTAAAACTTTATTTTTAATCAATTCCTTTTAAAAAAAAATCATGTTATTAAATTAATTGAGTCTATTGAACCTAATTAACTGAATGGCATCTTTCTTGCTTATTTAAAAATATTGGTATAACTTGAACAACTTTTTTTATGTAAGAAAAAACTTGACATGACCCACATGGACACCAATCTAGTATTTATGATTTAATATAATTTAATTTGAGTTTTATTGGTTAGGTTAGTTTAGTTTATTATTAAGAACAACTTTGTACACTATTGGCAATCAAATATTGATATTTAAAGTTTATTCAATCAAGATTCTCTCTACAATTTAACTTTAATTTTAGGTGGTATTTGGTCACCATTTTTAAATGAAAGTGGTAAAAATGACTAGAACACAAATGCATTGTGTTGTGGAGAATGAGACATGTCTTATGGATAATTTGTAGTGTGATTCATATATTTTATTCTTGATTAAAGTGTGAGTGTTTTCATTTACTATGGAGATGAGACATAAGAACTATATGTTTTCAAATATGGACTTGTATATTCTGGGATTTGAGAGTGATTTTTTGTCCAAAAATATATTGAGTGAAAATCTAGGTGAAAAAACAATGCAAAATCAGTTGAACTTAGTTTTGACAAAGAATATAAAATGGTGTGTATCATTGTAATTATTGTTTTTTTATGCATACTAATTAGTTATCTTTCATCTCTCCTTTTCTAATATGTATTGATAATATTTTTTGGAATTATAATAAGATAAAAAAAAAGAAAATTATGATGATGTTAAAAGATAATACTAAATTGTAGATCCATGTTACGCTACAAGTTGGACTAGTTTTTCCTATCATAAAAGGGATATTATAGCGTTTTAATAACCTAGAAAAACTTGATATTAAAGCAAATAACTCTATTGGGTTCACTAAGCTTGATTAATTTAATAATATAATTAAAAAACTCAATAATAATAAATAAATAAAGTAAGAAAAAAAACTCACAATGATGAACTACAAAAAATAAATGTTTGACAATATCATGAAAAGATACCCTCCTAATATTCTTAAAAGATCTCAATAATATTATTTGATAACAAAGCAAAAATTAATAAAACAGGATAAACTAATATAAAGTAAAAAAATAATATTTTAAACTCATTTCCCAGCAAATCAAATGTTAAAAGATAAATTGAATTTGAGAATAATTTTTTAAAAAAGAAAAAAAATGACATAATTCTGCCTAAACTTTGACCTGATCATAAAACTTCGATAACCTAATAAGAAAATTGAATAAAATTACAAATCTTAGTTCTCAAACCAACACAATATCAACGAACAACTTCCTAAGCTTAACCCTATAGAAACAAAAATAAAAAAAAATCATGAAATCCATCCTTATCTACTCAACGTTAAAGGATAAAATTGAAGAAAAAAAACAATTTTGATAAAGAATCTAAAAGGAGAAAAATCAACTAAGGCTAACCTTTCAAACTTGTGATTAAGGTCCTGAGATTGAGATTATCTCATAGAAGCTAAATTCCTAATTAACAAAATCTTGAAATATGAGATTGAAGGGGAAAAAATAAGAAGATCCCTTATCTATATCATCCAAATTTTATTTTGTTTTACAAAATCGAGTATGATCATGGCATATAGATAAACTATAAAGTTAGATTCCAAATAAAACCAATATAAAGGGATGAAATTGAAAAGGAAGAAAAAACTGAGGGACTGAAATTAAAAAATAACACACACTTCCTACAAGTTCGTGCAAATTAGTGATAAATTATTTTTTTTAGTAAAAGAAGGGATTGCACAATTATTATTTAATAGCTAAATTTGATCTCTAAAGCTTGAATTATTTGATATTTGTTTTTAAGCCAGGCATTAACCGAGGGATAAAGTATTTATTCGACATATTTAGATCTTCATAATAAAAAACTAAATAAAAAAAAATACTATTTAGATCATACTTGGTTTTGTAATTGAGACTTATAGCGTGCCGTGAGGAGAATTTATTTTTTTATTTTTAATCTTCATAATAAAAAAATTAAAAGCCAACGAAAAATCAAATCAATATAATAATAAGAAGAAAAGAAAATTAGAACACCAAAACATTACAAGTGATTGAGACTGAATTAAAAAAAAAATCCGAGTCCGTACCCAATAAAAGCATACATGATATTTGGCCTTCGTTTTCTTTGGCCGATAAGTGAATTTCTGTTTTTCGCGTCCATTATTTACTTGGCCTTTCAGGCACTTTATAATATTCTTCAGGGACTATTTAGTCAATTGAAATACTTACGAATTTATGGAGTCAAAAAACAACAAAACAAATTGAATCCCGTAGTCAAGGGGTTGAATAGAGATAAGATTCACTACTCACATATCGTCACCGCTCAGGTGATCTACAAATTAAACAAATAATGAAAGGTTGAGAAATTCATTTGTCTTTCTCAAAAGCGAGGGGGAAAGGGGGCAGAATTTAATTACCCATTTGTCCCTCTGATGCACTTTTCATACATCAACTTGATTTTTTTATGATGAAACTAGCATAGTATATACTGGGGGTGATCATTTCTATTTTGGTTCGATTTTTTATCTATAAAAATAACTGTATAAAATTATGATTAAAAAAATGAAATCGACCGATTTTGGTGTGGTTTTTTATGTAAAAAATCTAAAAATAGTACATTGTTTTTTTAGGTTTATTTTATTTTATTTTATTTTTAACTAAGTCTTTTCTTTCTCTAATTTCACCAAAATAGAATCAGACCAAAAAATTTGAATCGAACCGATTCGCTTATGGTTTATCGGTTTTAGAATAGAAAGTTTTTCAAGAGTATATATTTTTTTAATTTGAAACGATTTGGTTCAGTTATGTTTACCAGTTTTATCCTTAAAAAACTTAAACCAAACCAGACTATAAGTTTTTAAAAAATATTTTAATCGATTTAATTTTTTTTTATTTTTTTATTTTTTTCAATTATTTTTTTTATTTAATCATTTTTTTTGCTCGCCCCTAGTATATACAAGGAGATGTGTGAAAGCATTAAAGAGAAAATGAAGAGGAATGAAAATACATGGAGAAAAAACCCTTTGACCTTTTTGTTATTAAATGAAAATATCAAATTTTAATATTTTTTTTCAAAGAAAGAAAATAAAAATAATATAGAAAACAAATAAAAGATGATGAAATCATTAAAAAAAATCTCACATAAAACAAATAGCAATAATAAAATAGAGATCAAATTTGATAGATAAAAAAAATTGAAAAAAAAATTGAAAACAATCTAATTTATTAATAAATTTAAAAATATAAAAAAATCAAATTGAAGTGTTACTAGAGAATGAGAGAGAGAGTCAAGAAAATGTCAATGTTGCTATACTAGAGGTTCATTGTACATATACTTAGTAATTGTTTAAAAGTGTGATTGAAATTAATTTTTAGAGTGTTTTTTTATTCAGAAATATATTAAAATAATGTTGTTTAATTTGTTAAAAATTATTTTTGACATCAACACATGAAAACAACAAAAAACTATTAATTTAAAATAAAAATAAAATAAAATAAATTCATTTTCTTATAAAAACATTTTTAAACGACCTCCTTAGTCTTGTCATCGGGAAGGTTTTCGAATTATTCTACCATCGCGAACCTACATCACATGTGCGAGTGACTTATAATTTTAAATAATATATTTTTTATTGTTAAAATATTGATTTATTCCTTAAACCACTTGATTATAACAGAAAAACAAAGGGAGGAACATGCAAAAATAGTTGAACATTAGTTAAGAGAAATTTCATTTGTTTTTTGTTTGCAAGGAAAACATCATCAATGATAATCTTCCATACAAAGAAGCTAGGGCTAAGTGTTTTTCGTACACTGGTTGGAATCATCACCAACCATTCCTTTTTAGTTTTTTCTCTTAATAAATAAAAAACTAACATCTATCCTCCAGGGCTGAACTAAGAGCAATATAATTATATATATTTTATGATTCCACCCCAGGTCAAGGGAATCACAATCACATGGGGCTGATTCTTATGGTCACGATCTCATATTAGTTAATTAAGATCTCTCTCTCTCTCTCTCTCTGTCATAGGAGCCAACGCGGTTGAGTGAGGAAACTAATTTGACTTTTCCATGCACCAAACAACAAGGACGTCGGGTGGTCGAGCAAGGGCCAAACAACGGGTGGTTTGGCTCACCACAAGGGAAGCAGGCGTGATAAATCCCTTTCGATGCGGCGCTGGCTATCTTTTCCTTGCCCAACTGGGATTTTGAAAAAGAGGCACCTCGATCCTTTGTTTCTAGTGGTGACAATCTACATTCCAGTTTCTTCTTATTCTATTAAATGTATGATGCGGTTAGCTAGATTTTAAGTTTTTTTATGTAAAAAATATGGTTGTGTAATGAATGTATTTTAAGATGCTATAATTTGTTTTTTATTTGTAAACCAAAATGATATTTTTTATTCTTCATGAAATAAATTAAAAAATAAATGAATTGATAAAAAAAATAACTTTAATAAAAAATGGAAATTAATCGTCTTCCATTTAATGAGTTCCAAGGATATTAAATAGAGGAATGAATTTGGTTTTGAATGGTTATGTTAAATATACTGAATTTAGTCATTTCGCTATTTATGGTAGGCTCTAAAAGTCCAAAAGACCTAAGAACATGAGGACTTGTTCATGTTACTGTTTGAGCTGTTTTGAAATTTTAGTTATGATTTTTCCTATTGGAGGGTTGGTAAATACATTAGTTGTCTATCTATATTTCACGTTTAATTATATTTTGTTGCTAAGAAATATGGCATAATTAGATAAGGACGAGCGGAGAGATGTTGTGAAGAAGAAAAATAATACATGGAAAAGCCTCATTTTTCCTTTTTATTTCAAAGAAAAGAATGAAGTAACACACGCATCATGCTACTATATGTACAACGTAACCTCATATTATTTTAAACAGATCCCTCTTCTCTCATCTAAAAAACTATCAAGGAATTCTTGATATCATAGTTCATCTTCTCCAAGTTCGGCTTCACGGCAAATTGAATCATCGGCGGAGGGCCACAGGCCAGAGCCAGAGTATCATCTGATCCTTCCGGCACATGCTCTCGCAGAATGCTCTCGGTGACGATCCCAGTACTGTATCGCCACCCTTCCTTGGTAGACTTTTGAATTACATGCCACACCTTTAATCTCTCGTGCTCCTTAGCCCAAGAATCAAGCTCTTCCCTTAGCAAAATGTCGTCCTCGGTGCGGCTCGCATAGACCACATACATTTCAGTTTTGTCTTCTGGATCTTTCAAAACGGCTTGAATCACTTGAAAGATTGGTGTGATACCTGTCCCACCAGCCAACATTGTCAGTTTCTTAGCAAACTTGGGTTTGTCGTTAACCAAAAGCTTGCCACGACCAGCATATTCAACGTGACCTAACGGACCCTTCACGTCTATCACAGACCCCAGTGATAGTGAGTCAAGGTACTGCGTCATTTGCCCTCCGTTAGGGACCTTAGGGTGCACGCCTTTGAAATAAACTTTGATCACAAGATCGAAGTGCCCCACCACGTCAACGGAGCTGGTCGGCGTATAAGCTCGCATGCACAGCTTATCATTAACAGTAGCACATAGAAATATGTGCTTCCCCACTGGCAATCCCAGCACCTGCTCCTCTGATGGCAATGCAAATCGAAAGAGACGCACATCATGAGAGAGAATTTCCTTTTTTATAAGCTTGCATGGAATTTTTTCACGTGGAACAAGAGCACCGTTTGTTATTGGAGCAATTTCTTTAATAGGAGCCAAAGGTATTTTAGCTGTATTGGATGGACCATGTACTGAGTTATTAGGAGATGAAGTGTTTGAGTCAGATGAGTAAGCTGTTGAGTTAACCAGCTCTCCAATCCGATAACCCTCGAGCATTTGCTTGGCTTTATCAGAGTGTATAGCCTCAAATTCTTCAGTGCAATCAGTGCCGGCATTGATTAAAATGCTGTCAGTGCCACCGGGATGATCTTTAAGGAAGCGAGTGCAATCGTAGACGTGGCCATGAACAATTATCCATGCCGAATCGGCCGAATCATGTTTCTTGACTTCAGCCGTCGAAAAGGTCTTCGAAATAGTGTTCATGAATGGCGTTGAAACACTTTTCTTCAGAGTTTGGATATCTGATGATTTCTCCAGGTGCCGTTGCTTGGCCATCCACCCACCGGACTGATTGCCGGGCACGGTGGGGTGCTCAAAAACAATCCCTATCTCACCCTTGTGACGTTTGCAGACATTTGTTTTTACCCGGAACCAGCAGTTGTTCATCATTCCCTATTCATGATGGCACCATATTTAAAAACAAATTAGGCAACTGAGAAAATTGTTTCGCAATATATCATTGCAAGTAAATGAATATTTGTGACAGCATCGAATCCCTTCTCTTTCTATAGCTCTAAACTTTATTATAAAAGAAATATTAATTAATGACGAGCTGTAAAAGACATCAAATTCTAATTTCTTGAGGTTAGCCAGTGCCTAAATACAGCGAATATTTTTATAAAAAAGAAAGTTGAAAAGTAAATCACGTTGACTATTCAGCCTGAATAGAAGATGAAGTTGGTGGGTGGGTAAACTTTATTTGAACATGTCCTAGTCCTGTGATGACTGTAACAAGTGGGTCGAAAGAGCACACATAATAGAATTAGAATCCGAAGTCGAAGGCACCGATCAGAGCAGGCCACTTTGGTAGAAAATTCTAGCTGAAAATTGAAACATTGTTTAAAAGTCGACGATTTTGATTTTGACCACATTAAAATAACATACATACCATGACATTCCAATTGAGCTTCTCCGGCTGGGTGTTAAGGGTTTCATCCCAGGCCCGGACCGCGATCTCTTTGGCTCCGAGGAGCTCGAGCACCTCCACCTCCAGGGACCAGAAGCACCAGCACCAGTATTTGCCATACTTGTTGGGCTTCTCTTGATGGTTCAGGTCGCAGACTTGCCACGTTTCTCCACCATCCATAGTCACCTCTACACGCGTCACTTTTTTCCCACCACCTTCATTTTCAACAAAAAGAAAGAAAGAAAGAAAAGCGCGTAAGACGAAAGATTACTTTCAGCTCAAGAGTTCTTCCTCAAAACCAAAGTGTTATTTTTTATAAAAATAAAAAACTACTGGTATTGTACATGTCTCGTTAAAAGAAAAGAAAGACAAATCACCAGAATAGGCGTAACCCCTCAACGTGTATGGTCTCTGAGTTGTCCATGAGTTAATTGGCAGTATCTCTTCATTAGACGGCGTCGTTATCACCGAATTTATATTGAGCTCATTGATGATGTACTCCGGCTTGTACCACCATGCTGCACAACATATATATATTTAGCATTTAATTACTTTGTTTACATGCCCCAATTTTATGCTAATTATATGGAATGGAGTGGTCTAGAATATACCTTCGGCATTAGCTAGCTCTGCATCAACATGTGAGGGCAGTACTCTATTGTCCATGTTGTGATAATGATTATCTGACTCTGCACTGGTAACAATTATTCTCCTTAACCATTTCACCATACGCCCACCAATAAAACCTGGTATAATCATCCTCACCGGAAACCCATGGTCCGGAGCCAAAAGCTCGCCGTTTTGCATGTAGGCTAAAATAATATCTCGAGATGGATCCATAGCAAACTCTTTTTTGATACTGGTGCCGTACTTGGACCCGCCGCCACCTGGCAGATCCTCAGCTCCTTCAAAGCAAACATGGAAGCCCCCATTTTTACGGCTATAGATCCCACACTTCTTGAGCAGCAAATGTAATGGTACGCCACGCCACACTGAAGTAGAAACCCCGGCAGAACCCCAGTTGAAGCCGATTGTCTGTTTCACCATGTTTTGCTCCTTGCGTCTGTTACCTGCGCAAACTAGGCTGACAGGCAGTTCACGGGCTGGGAATTCATTGACCAGCTTGTCCATGGTGAAACGGGCTGGCCTTTTAACCAAACCGCAAACCTCAACCGTCCAGTCTTGCCATGTGGCCTTTGGGACAGGACCATGGTTACGAACATAGTGAAGCGGGACCGGTGTAATGAACCCGTGGTGCATGAGGCGAGCCAATGGCGGTTCAGAGTTAAAGGGATGTTTCCCTGTAAGACGGACCATGGAAGGGTTGCGCTCGATCCACTTGTCAGCAGTTCCTTCATCTCGGGGGTCAATAATCGACGGCTCTAATTCACTGTTGACTTTGCAGATCAGATCCTTATAATCAGCTTCATCTTCACTTGAACAATCTTCTTCCTCCAATGTTGGGTCTGGTTTCTGGTCGGAGCTAGTGAATTCTTGCTTCGGGAAGTTGAAGGTTCTAGCCGGAGAGTTGGGCCGGTGGGTGGGAACGGATTTGTAGGTACGAACCACCCCGTTTAGAGTGGGCTCGAGGTGGAATTGGCGATTGTCTACGGAAGCCGCCATCGGTAGCGCCTAAGAAGAAAAAGAGAAAAGGAAATAAAAAGGAATTATTTTCTCTCTTTTTTTTCTAGATGATTCTTCTGTGTGGTTTCTTCCTTCGTTTCAAGGCGAAAATGAAGTTGCATGTGGTTACGACTTATATAGGCCTCGCTGGGGCTCGGCACTAGGGGTGGAACTGTGCAAACAAAACAATGGGTCCCCATTACGGCACATAGCTAGCAGCTAGTGACGTTACTTCTGTTGTTCTCTTCTTTCTTGTTCTATAATAAAGTGAGTGATATAGATAGTTATTTAGTTTATTGAGAGGGGGAGAAATGGCAAATAAATTTGGTGGTGTCGGCTATCGGAATTGAGCTCGCTAGCTGTTCCTCGAGTGGTGGATATGGACGGAGAGAGCGTGGTTTTGGCTAGAGCCACACGTACAGAGGAAGGGCTGTTAATAAATATCCATCACTTTTTATATCCGAGAAGGGACGACAGCCACTGGGATCGAATCTTGGCTTACATCCTCCCCTAGCAATCGCTTCCTTTTGCAGTCATTAGATATTTTTACTTGCGTACTGTTTTTTTTTTTAAAAAAATATCAAATTCAGAAATATTAAGACATAATGAGTACCTACTCTCTGAAAAAAAAGTTTTTTAAGAAATTATTTTATTTAAAAACTCGAATAATTATATATTATGATTTGTGAAAAATAGATCACTATCATGCAGATCTTTTTGAAGATTATTTAAAATGAAATCAAAAAATGTAATTGTATGTTTGGTATTATATTTAAATATTTTTTTAGTCTTAACATTAATACATCAAAATTATTAAAAAACTAATTTAATATTTTTTTCAAATAAAACATTCTATTAAAATACAATGAAAATAAAAAAATTGTCATACACCCAAACTATCTAAGTTTTGTGCAATTTTCCTACATAAATGATGTTTTCTTTTCATTATTAATTGGGTTTTTTAGTTTTCCTACATAAATGATTAATAAATTTTCACAAATGAAGACATCAATAAATCAAATTAATTATTTAAAAAAATATCCTTCATGTTTGAGGATTAATAAACTCAGTTATTATTTATTTTAGTTTGAACTTGATCTAGGGGTTGCTTGCTAATTTTACAAAATTAACTATTATTTATATAAAAATAAAAGTTGTTAACACATACAATGCAATCGTCAACACATAGAATGTAATCATCAGTATATGGATGCCTCCATACATTTTAGGGGTGCATATGGATTTTGAAAGCAATGCATTGGTAGGGGTGCTTGTTCAAAGAAGATGTATGGTTGAGCTTTGGTAACTTTTTTTTATTTTCTTCTTTTCTACTAGAAATCCATGTTAGCTCTTTTAAAATTGAATTTTACATTTTCCATTTCTATCTATTTCAGCTCTTACTCTTTTCGTTATTATTTGTTTTTTTTCTCATGTTTTTGTAGTTTTTCTTTCAATTTAATCCCTATAAATTTCATTTCAATAATTTTACCTATCCATTCTGGTCCTTATTCCTTGAATTGCTTTTTTGTGTGCTTTTACCCTTTTCTTACTAATTTTATTTTTTATTTTTTCCCTCAAAATTTTATTTCTTTCAACTTCTTTTATTCAATTTTGGTCCTTATTTTTTTAATTATTTTTTTGTATTTGTTTCTTAATTTTTTATTTTTTGAAATTTATTCTTTTAATATTCTATTTCATTCCTTTGTTTACCCCATTTTCCCCATTGTTTTAATTTCTCTTTTATGTTTTTTCTTCAATTTTTTGTTCAATTTTGATTCTAATTCTGTTTAATTGCTCTATTTTGTTATCAGTTTTTAGGGTGATCTCGGCTCATAAGTTAGTCATTAACTCAAGTTGTTTTGATTTTTCTTCAATTTTACTTTCAATTTTATCTTATGACATCAAGCTATTGGGTATTTAGCATTTTGATTTTGTATTTTTTTTCTTATAAGGTTATCTTGGATCGCAGGCTAGTCTTTAAATAATTATAAAACTTATTATTGTATCAAAGCATTATCCTATAATATTCTTTATCAATAGTACTCTATTCAGATTAGATATTAATCAAAGTTGTTGAAATTAATACATATCATGTTCTTTTATTCAAAAAAGTAAAGCAGTTGTTCCCATATGGTAAGATATAATGGGTTTTATTTAATGAAAAATATTATGATTTGGCTCACATAATAATTCCATACAAAAAGGTTAATTTTGTTTATATAAAGACTCTTATTATAGTTGTGTAATTCATCCTTATAATTATTATTACTAATTTATCTTAAATAAAAACTATAATGATTTGACCTTAACTACATATTTATTTAGTCAAAGGTAACAAACAAACATTGAGTATATTAGAAACTATATATAAAAATAATTAAGTGGTCTTTTTTTTTCTTATCATAGGTAAACTAAAAGGATATATTCCATATTCAATTAAATAGGATGACTATGAAATCCTTGTGCATGATAGAATTAGAATTAAGAATAATATTAAGTATAATTTAGAGAATCAATGAGTAACATATAAAAAAAAACTAATACGATTTGAAAAGGTGCACACACAACATACTTAAATAATTAAATTAAAACATTAAAAATCAACACATCTCGGCTACATTGATAAACCAATTATTGAAATATTAAGTAAACTCACAAATGTTTTCCCCAATATTTGGGAAATTATATCACATTGTTAGATATTGTATTTGATTTCAAATATAAATTAATTAATTTTTTAAAATATAAGTCAATCAATTATTAAATTGATGATAAATTAAGATTTTTTTATAATATATATAATTTTTAGAATTTGAATTGTGGTTTATATTTGCATTCCATGATAAAAACATAATAGCTTACATATTAAAATGTGCCTAAATTATTATTACTCTGTCATTAATATTATTATATTTGCAAGGTCTTTGAAGTTGAAGTTGGCTAAAGTATTAAGATGTAAGGATTTTTGTACAAAGACATTTGTTCAAATTTAGGATGAGATAAAACATTTTTCCTTGCTTTAATAAACAATTTTGTTTTTATTAAATTTATTTATTGTAATACAAGTACAAATAAAGTCATTGATAATTAAAATTAATAATGTACACAGGCGCGCGCACTCACTTGTGTTTCACTAAGGATTTATCAAAAGTTTTTTTTTATTTTTTGGGAACAAATAATACGTGCAACAATGTCGTGTATAAAAAGGAGTTTTATATGTAAAATAATAAAGTTAATTGATTGATCAATATATATATAAAAGATGCAAATGCTAACCATAGACCAAGTCAATAAGATGAGATATAAAAGCAAATTAAGATATCCTATATCATATTATAAGAAGCTCTTCAATTTATTTTATCTAATTATATGTCAAAATATTTGACATTTCTTTTAAAAATTATATTTTGAAATTTATATTAGAAACGAAAAAAAGAATACACTACTCATTTATTGTCACAGAAAAAAATTTAGAATTAATTTTTTTAACTAATCATATGACAAAAAAGAAAAACAAATTAGGCAAGAGCACAAAAAAATTATGGAACCAATATTTTTTTTTCATGCATGCTAACGTAATTTGTTTTTGTTATGTAAGTTAAAATGAGAATCCTGGAAATAATTTTATTTAAAAAAATCAAATTAAAAATTAAAAAAAAAACAAAGAAGGGATCATTTTTCTAGAAACCTTAGCCTACTCGAAGAATATATGGCCTAAGAAAAGGTGATTTTTAATTGTCAAGAATCTTATTAGCTGAGAAATATTTGACATTTCTTTTTAAAAGCTTTTTATTTATTTATTTTCTCATTGTCAGTTTTAATTCCCTCATTTTTATTTTATTTTCGTACAACAAAACAAAATTAGTTTTCTCAAAATTGAGCATTATCTCGATATCAATATATATTTTTGAGTTTGCAATAATCTTATAGAAATAAATTAGGAACCTCAACTCCAAATCGTATCAATATTGAGGAAACAAATGAAAATAAATAAATCAAAACATCAAACAAAAATTAAAAAAACCCAAAAAAAAAGTACGTGAATTCACAGTACATTATGTCTTGAAACATAGTGTAGTGTTTTTCTGACCCTTTTAGTTTATTTTAATTATTCTTTTAATATAACCATTTGTACTCCTACCAAGTTCTTCAAGAAATAACTTTAGTTGTCAACTTGAACTTAATGATCAATGGAATGGAATTGATATTTTATTTTCCTTTAACAGATCAGATCAATGGAAAAGTGGCTTAGCAATTAGCAGAGTAATGAAGATATTAGAGGTGTCCGACACTGACACGGTTTAAAAAATATTTTTTATAATAAATTAGATTTCTTATGTTTTTATGTTAATTTTTTTTGTAGATATTAAAAAAATTATTTAAAAAAATTATTTATAAATAAAATCTATTTTCAAAAACAATATTTTCCATGTTAGGACAGATGCGAGACAAGATTTAGACAAAGTTATTATTTAAATAAATTAGGAAATATTTTTAGAATTTTCACCAGAGAAATGAATAGGGTACTCTTATCATGACAGTGATAGACGACGACTAGTGGTAAAAGTTAAATCTCGAAAGGATCCAGAATGGTCGAGCCAATGGGTGTGAAGTGGCGCATGGGAGCTCCAATGGCCAGTGAACAGAAGCACGGGGCGGATTTTCATGCAGGCAGAGAGAGAGGAAGAGAGGTGGGTCACGTTACGGTAACAAAAAAAGGAAAGGGTCACCAGTCACAGATTCACATCAGTGGCAACTGGGGGCGGCTAATACGGAGCCGAGGGGGGAAGGAGACACTGCCTTTTGGGGAACCTTTGAGCCACCTCGAGTTTTTTTTTTTTTTATAATTTCTCTTTTCATATATGTGAGACATAAAGAAGCATGGTCAGGCTTGAATAAGGTCCATCGATCGAGGGCCAACTTCACAAAGACTCTTTTCTGTTTTATTTTTCTAGCTAATAAAACCTAGTACTTTGAACAAGATCCTGCTCCTCATAATGTGGTGTTGTTATAAAGTAGATAGAATAAATCCAATGATAATGTTAGGAATATGTACGAGAATGTCATCAAATGTTTGTTGGAATTTGTTTTTAATAAAAGCATGGTTAATTGGTATATTTAAAGTTAAATTTAAAATTAGATATACTTTTTTTTTACTTTTAGAGTTAAGATTTTACTAGAAATTATTCTCTACCACCTAATATTAATATATGATTAAAATAAAATATTTATAAATAAAGAATTAATCCTAAAAAATTCTAAGTTGAGATGGTTTTTTTTTGTAAGAGATAATATTTTTTTATCTCTCGTGGAAAGAAAAGAGAGTTTTTTTAGTTTATATAGTGGGAATAGTATGGGTTTTGGTTGGTTTTTGTTTGAAGAAAAGTCTTCATATTTTTAGACCATTTCTATTTTGGGGGTTCTTTATTCTTCTTTTCCACTTTTTGTTAAGCATTTTCACCTTTTCTCATTATTTTACATTTTTCTTTTGCTTCATAGATATGATTTTTATGCTAATTTTCTTTTTCTTTTTCACTATTTGAGTTATTCTAGTCATTTTCCTTTTTATAGTGATGTCAATGTGTTATTTATAGGCGTGACGTGATAACAAAGAGTTTGCAATCCGTATATGAAGTCTCCAGTTTGAGTCAGGAAATGCATCTTTTATAAGAGTATGAGACAGTCGGGGTTTTACTCTCTCACATGAGACCATAAAATACGCTTTTCGGGGGTGGAGTTTCCTCACATACAAAAAAAGTGTTATTAATTCCTCTTATCTTCTTTTTTTATATAAATTATGGCTTTGCTTCACTCGCCCAGAATTTTGTATTTTTATTTATTAGATTTAAGTTTGTTAAGAAATATCTTTGTTGGACTCTAACTAATATTTTTAGATTAACCACACTCTCAAATAGGTATTTTAATTAAAACTCATACAAGCATGGAGTGTATGTAGTCTAAAGTTTATTTTATGTGATTATACATGTTTATTTATTTAGTTACAACAATGTATTTAGTTAATATATGACGAGACTGTGAAGCTCTCATTATATTGAAAAATGTTCAAAAAATATTTTGATTAATTAACAAAAAAAAAAAAGACACGTGAGTTGTAATTTTCATTTGAATTCCAATATTGTATACTTGGAGTGTTTTTTTAATTTTTTATCTTATCAAGGTGGTGGATGGAGCTTAAAAACTAGTTAACAATATTTCTAAAAGTGAAAAGGAGGAAACAACTAGGGGGATTCATTAATACTAACCATTTGCCTTGTGCTCCGCTATAGGATAGAGATTTTTTTTTTTGTCTCGTTTCAATATATGTAATTTTTTATTTTGCATTTTAGTTTTTATTTTTTTATTTTTAATTTTTTTGGTTTTGTTCCCTTTAATTTTTTTGTTCTTTCTGGGATAGTTTTTATTTTTTGTTCGTATTTATGTATATATACTCTTAGTTTTGACTTTCAATTTTTATTGCTATTTATCTCTGTATTAAATGCAGTTTGCGTTAAAAAACAAAGTAAGTTTAACTTTGATGACGTGAAATAAGAGTGAAACTCTCTTTTATGCATATATAGTGAATGTTTTATTGTTAGTGATCTATTTTTTTCATATATTTTGTCTATATGTGGCTTGGTATATTCTTGGTTTAAAGTGATTTTTATTAAAAATAAATTAAAATATTTTTTTATTTCTTTTAAGATTTATTTTTTATATTATTATATTAAAAGTATTTCATATCACTAAGATTAAATCAATTTGAAATTAAAACAAAATATATATATATATATATATATATATATATATATGTTAATATTAAAGAAATACCAAAATATATAATTAGTCTAACATATTTTTAAGAAAAAATACTTTAAAAATAATCGCCATCTTTATTTTCAACACCTTATCCATAATCGAAAGTTTTTTAGGCAAACAAGAAAGAAAATAATAAATTAACTTAGAATATGTTCAATATTCTGGTAATGTCTTATAATGATAATAATATTAATTTTGACTTTGTCCATTAATTTTATTTTACAATTATTTTCATTTGTTCTTTATATCAAAAAAATAATTCAATGTTGCTAATATTGTGCTTGGTTTTACTTTTAATCATGAGAATAATAATGAGAATAATAATTCAAGTAATATATCATTCAGTTTTGCAATTTCTCTACATATAATGTTTCAAATCTAATATCTCGGATTAATGATTTGAAAAACTTTTATGACTCAATATTGTTTTCAATTTTTTATCTTATTTATTAAAAATTATATGACTTAACATTAGTATTAAACAAAAAAAATATTAAATAATAAATTTTATTATAACCAAACCGATTATAATAATTGTGTTCACAATGGCAATACTACAAATTTTGCTTTTGTCTTTTAATTTTGTCCTTTAACCTTTTCATTTGTTTTTCAAATCAAATAATATTTTCTTTTATGCTGATAAATTGTTTTTGCCTTCAATCATAAGAATAAAAATGAGAATAACAGTTGAAATAATTTATTATCTGAAGTTGTCCTTATAAAGAATTATTTTTTACAGTTTCTCTATATATAATGGTTCAAATTTAATAATTTATTATTCGATGTTGTATTCGTTAAAAATCTTGGAACTCAATGTTTTCTTTACTTTTTATCTTATTTCCTTAAAATTATATTATTTAACATTAGTACAAAACACAAAAATTATCATATAATTAGTTTTTTATAAATTACCTAATAAATATTTTGCCTAGGTTGATTATTTCACAGAGACGTATAACATTATAAGCACAATCTAGCACCATTAAAAAAAATTGACATGTTAAAAAATCTAGCACCATTCTTACTAGATTTATGTTTTTTTAATATTATTTAAATTGTAATTAGTATTAATATCATTATTATAATTCTTTTTGTCGTTATTGATATCTTTCATATTATTTTATGAGTTATTGTTATTATCATCATCAAAGCCATAATTATTAACATCATAAACACTATAACCATTACAATAAATTAAAATTGCTATTATCAATATGATTAGTAATGTCACTATTATTACCACGATTATAATACCTAAAATTATTATTATTATTACTACTAAAACAATAAAAAAAATATTAAATTACCCTAAAGAGTACAAAAACTCAAGAACTTCGACAAAAGAGTAAGTAAGAAAAAAAAAACTTAAATTATTATTAATAACACATAAATAATGTAAAAAACAAAATTACCCCAAAAAAATAAAAACCCTAAGAACTTTAACAAAAGAGCAAACAAAAAAATAAATAAATGACAAAAATAAATAAATATTATTAGCTTAAGAAAATCATTTTACTTGAAGAATAAAAAAACTACAAAAAATAACAAAGGAAGAAAAAGAAAAAATATCAATTTTTAAATGATCACCGGTACAAATTAAAATTTACGGTCTAAATTGAATAAAAACATGACCTTAACAAAAGAGAAAATAAAAAAAAATCAAAACCAAAACCAAGACCATATAAATATAAACATGAACAAAATATATTGTCTATTTCAGAAGGATTGAAAAAACTAAATGAATTAAAATCAAATAAAAACTTCAAAAATATAGATCAAAATAAAAATTAGTATATTATCAATTTCAATCCAGGACTTAAATTAAAAGTCAAAAATATCCCCGAGTCAGCTAAGCCTTATAAATCTTTTAATATAATTAACCATACAAGCTTTAAAAAAAAGTCCACAGCAAAGGACGTGTAAATAAACCAATTTTCAACTAAAATAAGAGTCCAAACCTGCCGAACCCATTCCAGCACCTGCCTTTAAAATCCCATGCTCGGCCCACGGGGTGCATTTAGAGCGGAATCGCTCGTGTGGTTGAAAACCCCATAAAAAGAACACTTCCCATCAAATAATCCCGTGAGAAATCTTCTTAGTGGCATAGTCTTCAACAAATAAAAAAGTACATACTTCCTGATTTGATGCATGCTCTGAAAAAGAGCACTCTTTTCAGACGAGCCATGGAGCAGTGGAATGACTGCCCCCCGTTAGCCAGCCATGGACGACTGTTTGCAAGGAATAATTGAGAATATCCCCCCAATTTCAATCCTTATTCCAGGTGATTCCTTGAACTAGCTCTACACGTATAACCTACCGAGTCTTCCACAAAATGAGGAGACGACGACCTTGCACGTTCTGCAAATTCCTTGGGGTGGGCTAGGACACCACCATAAAACAATAATCAATGCACTCGTTCAAGCATGACTCTCGCGGCTTCTAGCATCTGGCCCTCCACTCCAAACACTTGAATCTATCCTTTTTCCAAAACCTTTGGTAATGTGATAAATGCGTGTAAAATCTTATTTAATAGATTAAGATTTTAAATCCCTTAGTATAATATTGAAATCTTGTTGATCCAACGATCACGAGTTTAAATTTTATTATTTTTATTCTATTTAATAAAAATCAAGTATAAAATAGTGTGGGTCTGTACAAGTTTGAAGTTCAAAAAACTTTCACTTTAGGTGTTAAAAAATAATATAAATCATATTCTGAAATCTCATTTAACAACTTAAGATTTTAAACAAGATAATTCATTGACAAGATGCTTCTATAAAAATAATTTTTAATTAAAATATTACAAACTAAAATGATATATAAAAAACACACAAAAATATTAACAAGTTGAATCACAGAAACAAACACCACAATCGAAGCATTTGGATTGTGGGCTTTAAAGTGGAGTAGGCTTCATAATGATGTTGTCAAAGTGGTTCATGTTATAAAACAGTACTGGGCCTAGGCGGAATGTGGATGTTTTAGCGGATGTTTATCAGAAAACTTCCATGAACAGCTGTTGCAATATCCAAAAGTAGCCAGGACGTGGCCCACTGGTGTGAGGAGTGTCTTTTCACATTCGAATCCATGGATCGAATCCTAGTGGGAGGGGATGAGAGGGTTTCTCCTCCCAACTTCCTTGGATCCTTCCCTACGTGGTATGTCTGTCACCCCCGCGGTGTCTTACATGTTCATTTGGGCTTGCAGGATGTTCAAGTGAGCCCGGGAAATAGTCAAGGTGCGCGTAAACTGGCCCGGACACCTCGTTCATCAAAAAATATATATCCAAAAGTAGTCATTGCTCTCTCCATTTTTCATTGTTTTTTCATCACAAGGAATTGATTTCGTTGCACCACAAGAGCTTGTTCATGGATATTCCTCTCAATGAAACCATGAGCAGAAAGGAGGCAGGGAAAGATCTAAAGGATAAGATTGTGAAAGCAAGGACCAACACCGACAGAGTGATTATCAGCGTCTACACTGAATCTCCAAGAAAACGCTTACAACAAAAACACAATCCCGCCACCAAGAAAACCACCATAACTCATGGCAATGATCGCCGGGCTCAGCTTCTATCCTATGTCAGCGAGCTGAGATGCGCTGGTTCTGAACCCATGGAGAGGTCCAGACGGGACTCTAGGTCCAAGTCAAAGGTACAATCTTTCCCTTTTCATGTCCACCGATCGAGAAGTTACTACATTGTTAGTGCCTAGTGGCATCACCAAACTCTGAAAACAAATATGGATGCATGAACAGAAATGGAAATGGTCGACTGCTACGATTCGGGAATCATTTCTTAGAATGACTCGGCAAAAGGAAAGGCAACGGGGGTACGAGCGAATAGTAACGGAAGAAAACGGTGAAGCAGACCAGTTGCAGGGTTCGAAACGCATTAATAGCAGGAACCAAACGGGAAGCAGAAACTCCAATTTCTGTGTAAATCCCAATAATCATTCCAGTTGTAATCTTTTCTGTCGATACACTGTAGCTAAATTACACAAATTTATATCTTGGTTCTTACAGAATCTTCAAACTGTTCTTCTGCAGAAGAAATTGATGTGCATGCTCAAGGAATTGACATGTGGATTGCAGTGCAACAAGGGGTAAGGAGCACAATGCCAAGGGGAGATCTCTAGCACTGCTTCAAATAATTTTTTCGCCATGCAATCAGACGCACCGTAGTTGTTTATTTTTTTCCCCTGAAAAATGCAGATCGATTTAAATACTTGGTCTCCCGCTGATCCACTAATTTTGCTCGGTTGGTTGCTGAAAACTCAGAATCAAAGGGACTCATTCTAGTATACGCACTTGTAGCGATTCTGCGAAACATTAGACAAATAATTCAGGCCCGTGATATGGTTGTAATGGATTGGTGAGGTCTTTCTGTATATTTTAAAAGTGTTTTGAAAAGAAAAAAAAAGTGACTTTTATTTTTATTTTAAATTAATTTTTTATATATTAATATCAAAAATATATTTATTAAATCATTTAAATATATTTATAAATAAAAACAAATTATACACATGCAACTATTTGTACTGTGGCGTGGGTGCACTGTGATACGTTACAGCAAGGCTAGTATTTTAATGGGGAAAGGTCATGGGTAGTTTATCAATTATGCATAATGGTGCACATTCCTCTTTAACCTTCCATTCATGCATAGTGTCGCACATTCCTCTTCTTTTTAATTGTAATCGTATTTAACCTTTTATATCCAAAAGCATATAAAGCTGATGGTCACGGAAGAACAATCAAGCAAAAAATAAACCTTAATTTTTCTTCCTTGTCCTTCTCCCAAATTCCCTTGTGTATAAGTACACGATCATTATCGCCCGAAGACTGAATTACTAGTCAAATGGAAAGGGGCTCCGGTTGAAGATGCTACTTGGGAGAACAAGTGGCGTTTCTCACGTTCTTATCCTGAGTTCATCCTTGAGGACAAGGATTTTTCAGGAGGGGAGGAATGATACGTTACAGCAAGGCTAGTATTTTAATGGGGAAAGGTCATGGGTAGTTTATCAATTATGCATAGTGGCGCACATTCCTCTTCTTTTTAATTGTAACCTTCCATTCATGCATAGTGGCGCACATTCCTCTTCTTTTTAATTGTAACCGTTTGTAACCTTCCATATCCAGAAGCATATAAAGCATCAATGGTCATGGAAGAACAATCAAGCAGAAAATAAACTTTTCTTCCTTAATTTTTCTTCCTTGTCCTTATCCCAAAGGAATGATCTTTCATGCAGAAGGTGGTTAAAAATGGAGGATTATTTTTGCATCTTTAACATTACATGGGCCTAATTGCTCAAAAAGAGCATTATGCGGGCCTATTTTACTGAAGAAAATTAATTTTTCCTTTGGGCCAGCTCAACCTTGATTAGTGGGCCTAGAGATATGTTATCCAAAGTGGCCCTTGATGAAGACGAGGGCCCATGCTTGCTCTACCTTAACCGCGCACGCTTATCTCTCATCGTTTACAGGATAAGCAATCCAGCAACCTCTGTCGCTCTTTGCCCTCTGTTTGGTCACCTAGAAACTCCAGCTCCAGGAAAATCAAAATTCATCTCACTAGCAGTGTTTGGCAGACGGAAACGAAAATGGTTCAAACACTGGCATTGCCTGTGCTACCCTCTCTTTCTGCAATATGCAGCGGACTCAAAAATACGCCTCTCTCCAACTCCATCTCTCTCCCTATTTCAAACCCTCCTAAGGTAGCACTCTTTCTTTTGTTTTGTTTTCTTTTTTTTTAGTTTCATTTTTTTATTTGGGATTTTTTTCTGGAAAAAGCATGTGAGAAAGGGGAGTAATTAGTCTTTTTTCTCTCAATTTTCTTCACCCAGTTGTTACAGTTGTGCCAATTAATTAGTGTCATATGAATTTGGGTGAGCTAAGTAACTGTCGTTCGTCTCTTTCTAATTGTAGGCATCAGGCATAGATAGGGCAGCTCATTTTATTGAAGAAATATATAACCTCTATGTTGTAATTATGTAATTCAACACTTAGTTTCTGTCGTTGCAGTAGTGATTAGCCTAATCTCATTTGGGTTTTTTCTTCCCTCCTTGCAATGTCCTTGTATAATGAAAAAAATGGAAGAATTAAAGTAAATTTATCCTTTATGTTTTTTCTGAGAAATTAAAGGTGAGCTAATGCCTAGTGATTTATGTGTTGCTTTATTCATCTCCTGTTATATTTAGGTTTACAGCCTAAGCATACAATGTGCCCGTGTTGGAGGAGTGGAGATTCCGAATAGCAAGCGAGTCGAATACTCTCTCCAGTACATTCATGGAATTGGCCGCTCTGTAGCTCGCCAAATCCTTTCTGATCTCACCATGGAAAACAAAATCACCAAGGACTTATCGGAGGAGGAGCTCATTATTCTTCGTGATGAAGTTTCCAAGTACATGATCGAAGGAGATTTGGTAAATTGTTTTCTTTCATGTGGCTGATCTTTGATATTTCAGTGCAGCTTTTGTAAGTGATTTTGATTCCGCATGCTGCAGAGGCGGTTTAATGCCCTCAATATAAGGAGGTTGAAGGAGATTCAGTGCTATAGAGGGATCAGGCATATTCAGGGTTTGCCGTGCAGGGGGCAGCGCACGAAGAACAATTGCCGGACCTTGAAGGGGAAGAGAGTTTCTATTCCAGGAAAGAAGAAAGCTCCTCGATAATCAAGTGGGTTATGTTCATCTTATTTAGTATTCTGTA
Source organism: Salix exigua (assembly GCA_032356905.1). Lineage (NCBI taxonomy): Eukaryota > Viridiplantae > Streptophyta > Magnoliopsida > Malpighiales > Salicaceae > Salix > Salix exigua. The sequence goes on from CM063592.1 coordinate 12,876,199, forward strand.
ATTTGATTTGAATTTCATTCGAATCGATTTGTATTATGATGCACTTACCTGAGTTAATCCGATTGAGTTTCTGATCCATGCAAGTGGGTGTTGGCATGATTCAAAATTTCCACTCAATTTCGATTTTCTAAAGGGTATGGTAATTGTGCTTCATCATTCTTTTGACATTGAAGTTAATTTTTGCATGCAATAATCCCCGATGCCTCGAAATATATGCATGAGTTGATCCTTCTGGAAATTGTGAGCTTATGTCTAAATATCCTTGAAACTATTTTATCATAAAGCTACTTTAATGTTGGACTCATGCAAGGAGTAGAAATTTTAGAATGATTTTAAAAGTCTGGTGAATGATGGCATGTCCATTTCCAGAACTTCGTAGCATTCTTGCACAGTTAGCTCCTTCAATCTCTTCGTCTGTCGTCCAATGTTAATGTTGGATGATGTTCGAAACCTATACGCGACTTCATAAGAAAAACAATGACTTTCATTTTCGTATACGTTTTTACACTTGGTCATGGCAACAAGTTTGCCTTGCACGGTTTCCCGAGGAAAATATTTCCTTGCTATTTACCTGTGCTCATTTAGTCACTGACACTAGGACAAATAATTTCTTAAACCATTTGATTTTGATTTACCCACAGATCATGAATTTCAATAGGGATAAAAAAGAATAAGAGTTTATTAATCATATCAATTTACATGCCAATTTTATTTTTTTTTGAGATGTTTAGTCTTTTATTTTCAATTTAAAGGACCCGTCCCCATATAAAATAAGTACATCTATTGAGTAAAGCCAAACTTGATTTACAGGCTTGGTGGTGGTGGTTTTTTCTCTTTTTATTGGAAATATTGGTCTGGTTCACGGCGAAGCACGAACCAATTGACTAGTTTAGAATGCTATTTTGTATTTGAATTAAGATAAAGAAAGAGAATATGAGGATGTTTGAGATAGTGATTAAGATTTTTTTCACAATGCATTTTGCTCTGATTTGCATGAAGATAACTTTTTTTTTTAATTTCAGCATATCAAAATAATCTAGAAATAAAAAAAAATCAATTTTAAGATTTAATTATTTTCAAATACATGATTTAACCACAACACCAAACACCATCTAAAATTCTTGTAATGTTTTGTTGTCCTGCGTTCAAAACCATCAACTAATGCCTTATACTTAACATTGTTATGTATAGGGGTGATTATTGATTCGGTTTTTATCAATAAAAACAACCAAGCTGAAAAAAAAATAAAAAAATAAAAACCAAACCTGGTTTAAACCGACCAGTTTTTGTTTGACTCGATTCAGTTCGGTTTTTCAACTAAAAAACTGAAAAATAGTTTCTTTTTGTATGCTTAAAATAGTTGCCTTTAATTCTCTCTACTGGACTGGTAGTTTTAAAGGTACTTTTAAATGCTTTGTCTTGCATTTGAATCTTTGATAATACACAAAAAGCAATGAATTTGTTGTTGTGTATCATTTAGAATATTCGGAGCTAATATTAAGAAGTTTCCTTCTGGGATCTTGTTGCACTACCATCAAGAAGAAGTCAGTATCTCAATACCATCTTTAGCAATAAAAACAACAACTCTTTATGTGGTTGGCTTTTGATTCTCTAGAATTTTAATGAAACCAGCTATTTAGTCGCCTGAAGGCATCATTTTTTGCGGGCATGCACTGGAGCAGTTCTCCGATGATCAGTATGAGTGTGAATTTGAAAGCACAAGGTCTATTTTATTTTATATATCATTCTATTTATTAGTTTATGAATGTAAAGTTTTGACTTTTGATGTAAAAGATTGGGATTGGAATGCCTAAATGATGATAAATTAACTAGAAATGAAAAGGGTTGTGGGTATTTTTACTAATTGTGGAATGGATATGATGGTTTTAACTCTTTATGCGAGAGGTAGTAGCAATTGATTTGCTGTGTATGTAAATTGATTGATTTTACTATGAAGAAGTTGGGAAATTTGGTGTTTTAGGATGAGGTTTTGCTATTAATTTTAGGCTTCTTCGTTGGTAGTCAATGTTGATGAATGGGAATGGAAGCTTAGTTTGCTATTAATTTATTGTTTTTTCTTAAAAAAAAACAAAAACCAAACTGGACCGGAAGTTTTAATGACCTGCTCACGAATACCCCATAAGTAATATTTTGTACCTCTATCTTGGACATTCGATATGATGAACATGTGTTAACTTCAATAGTCAAAAAAATTACATCCATAAACTATCATTGAAAAACTTAATTGGGTGGTCCGATTGTGAGGCTTGTTATAAACTCAACTTACAATAAAGATTTCTTTCCCACCAAACTTTACAGGAAGTCTTTTAGGCCATGGCTAACTAGTTTTATCTACCCATCCATCTAATAATAGTAAGCACTGGACAGTTCAACTAGATGCCTTTTTTTCCCACGAACTCTTCTTAAAGTTACTTATAAACTTCATATCTTTATTGGAAGTGATAGACCTAGGAATGCCATATAAGCAAACTATTTTGTTAAAGTAAATATAGACTTCTCCAGGACATATCTATGATTCTTTAACATGTTATGAAATGATCCATCTTTGAAAACATGTCTACAATAAAAATAAAATAAAAAAATGAATGCATAGCTTGTTGGTTAAAAAGTAAATCCGAAACAAAGTTCATACTGACTGTTGGGAAATTTCGGCTCTCCCATGTGTGGACCGGGGGTGTACTGATACTTGCTCATAGGAGGCTTAAACACACTGACATAATATTTAACGTGGTTCGGCAAAACCGCCTACATTCACGGGAGAGAGTCATTGTATTAGAGATAGAGAAAGAGTTACAATAAATACATATAGAGGAGGAGGATTACATCCACTCTACTCAACTCATCAACTCTCTTTAGCTTTCTCTACACAACACATTCACTTATGTTTCTCCATCTCTCTCATTTTTAGCTCTAAGAAGCTCCTCTATTTATAGCAAGAGTGAGGAGACAATCTTAAATGGTTGACCACCAAATTTTCTTCATAGTCAAAGGTTGGCCACCAAACTTAGGCAATTTACCATTTTCAACAATGGTGGGTTGGTAACTCTACCATTTTCAACAATGGTAGGATATTGCCACAAATGGCAATATACCTAACAATCACCCTTTTTGCCATTTGTGTGGGCAATTGTCCTCTTGCTTGTTCAGTACAAGCTTGCATTCTGCAGTTTTTCCAAGCTTACCATTCTGAGAGCGTCTTCAACACAACATTCCCCTTCGAGCATATCAACCATGCTCGGTCCGGAATGATTTTTCAAGCCTTACACCAAGGCTTGCAACACCCCCTCAAACGAATATTTTCAAGTGTGACAGTCATTGAGTATTTCAATGTGATCACAAGCTCACCACTCTTCCAAGAGTCTACTCATCCAGGAGTTGCGTCTGCCCTCTGTTCCACCCTAGGAACCACGCCTTACTTCTCCATGAGTCTCTCGCTCTTAGTCGTAAGAGTCCAGGTAGCTCTCCACCTTTAACCATGGGGCAACCCATTAAAGGTTGATCCATATTTGTCTTTATATTCTGAGTATTACAATGCCATTACCGAGCTCACCACCTTGACAAGAGTCAACTCGTTCCCGGAACCTGCGCATGCCCTCTACTCCTTCATAGCAGTCGCGTCTTAATGCTCCACAAGTCACCCTCTTATTGTCCAAGGCAAATGTCTTCTAGCTCATTGATCTTTAGCATGGGGGCAATATCCATGAAAGTCAATCCTGCATTTGTCTCCATACTCATCATAGCCACTTCATTGGCTATACACTTGTCCACTCATATCTAGCCATCACATTGGCTCTTGGGTTGTTCTGAACTGGGCTCATATCGTGGCCCACACACCTTCTCCTTAGGTGTCTGAACTGGGGTTTCTATCACAACCTTCACACCTTCTCTAAGGTGTCTTCGCCTGTTGTCATGGGGCGATTTGATCCGGGCTCCTATCATGGCCCTCACACACCTTCCATCTAAGGTGTCTTCGCCCGTTGTCATGGGGTGGTCTAATCCGGGCTCCTATCATGGCCCTCACACACCTTCCATTTAAGGTGTCTTCACCTTTCATAGGTGGTCACATCCTCCTTCAGCTGAGATGCTTCAAAGTGGATCCAAAAATCTTTACCACCATGTGCACTTATGGGAGAGATTACTGCCACTGACTACATAGAAAGAGAAAGTTGCGGTATACTCCTCGCAATCCTCCACCTCGATTTCTATGTTTGGAGCTTTTGTGCCTTCTCGCCGACAACTCCACCTACACCAACTCTTTTTGGTGTCTTCGTCTTTCATCATAGACGGTTGCCTTTTATCATAGGCGTTTGCACCCCCTCAATTAGGTGCCTCTGCAACAGCTCTCTTTCCATCCTTGCATGCATTGGAAAGGTCTTCGCCTGTTGTCTTCATTAAGAGCATAAGAGACTTCCTGTTGTACAAACTTTAATAGTCTCTGCTCTGAGCTTCATCTGGGAACACTTCTTCTCCTTGCACCTGCTGTCTCATTACAATACCTCGTTGGATCCCACGGGTACTCCTGCACAATCTCCATGTGCCCTCGTGCAATTTCTGTTCTCCAGATTTCTCCCTATTCCTTTCTTATGTTTGACAGCAGCTCATCCTGTCATAACACCTGTCCAAGTCAAAATAGGGTGCCAATCTTTATCCCCTGTTGTATTTCTCTTCCATTATCAGGGTCTTCGTCAATTCTCCCCTCGAGAAATCACAGTCACCGAATCTAACTTCTTTGGAGAAATCACCACTTCATCATATCCTTGATCATACAGAACTCAACTGTTCCCTTGTGCCGCCATCCTGCTAGTCTTCAACTGTTTCATTACAAACTACTGTATATACGAAAATAGTACCGTATGGATAATCCTTCCACTAAGCAAGTTCTCAGGAAAGATTGGAGGGGTCACACTGGTCCCGCTTAAAACCCAATCTCCTAGACAGAACTTCTTAGGCCATATCTATCCATCGTACTGTTTTTCCGTATATACAACCATTTGCTAGCTGTCCCGGTTTTTCTTTACAAGTGATTTGGAATATACTGATTTAATACATGATTTCTCAATATCTGGCGAGACTACCAGTGCTTAGATTCGTCAAGATTGGTCTTCGTCAATTTCCACTCTTCACCTCAAATTATCCACATGATCGGGTGTCCAGAGTGTCCCAATTTTACCTTCCCTCAAGGCAGTTAAATTTCTCCCCACTTAGCAGTTCAGCACATGTAATTGGGTAAACATGTGCATCTTCTTCTTCTTCTCTTCAATGACCACCATGATTACCTTCAGATGCCTCCTAATCGGGAAATCTCTTTTGTTAATTCACCACTGCCATTTTTGGTCTCAAATCTCAACGATCGGACCGTACCATTGCATCCGGAACGATCAAATTAGCTGGAAACAAGTCGCACTTCAAATGGCTAAGATTTGATCAAAACAAGTTTGGCCTGATGAACGGTCCATATTCAATCTCAGATCCGGTTGCACGTAAACTCTGCTGCACAGAATCTTATCCCACCAACGTGGCACTATTGACTTGACTGATGACGTGGCGATGACTGGCCGGTGACATGGCGTTGACTTTTCCAGTCAAAACTTTGACCGGCAATAACTCATTCGTTTGAACTCCGAATTAAGTGTGCTATACACCGTTGGAATCGTGGTGACATCCTCTACAAGATCAGATGCTCAAAACTCGTTTTTGAGTACTTTGATTTTTCGGCAAAAAATCAAATACCTACACCAACGGCTCTGATACCAGTTGTTGGGATCAACTGGTATTCGGGTCGGGTCAGCCAATCCGGGCGAAGAAGACGCATGGGGCGCGTCTGCGCGCGTGGGCAGATGCCCTGCTGGAGAGTGATGGAGAGTGCGGCCATGTCCGACATCAGATTTTGACGCCGTTTTCACAAGTGGCTTCGTCTCTGCCTCCTCTACACAGTGGTATGGTCAAAACACAATTTTGACAATTTTCATTTTTGAGCAAAATCAAACACCCCTTTAAACCATCAGCTCTGATACCAGTTGTTGGGAAATTTCGGCTCTCCCATGCGCGGACCGGGGGTGTACTGATACTTGCTCATAGGAGGCTTAAGCACACTGACATAATATTTAACGTGGTTCGGCAAAACCGCCTACATCCACGGGAGAGAGTCATTGTATTAGAGATAGAGAAAGAGTTACAATAAATACATATAGAGGAGGAGGATTACATCCACTCTACTCAACTCATCAACTCTCTCTAGTTCTCTCTACACAACACATTCACTTATGTTTCTCCATCTCTCTCATTTTTAGCTCTAAGAAGCTCCTCTATTTATAGCAAGAGTGAGGAGACAATCTTAAATGGTTGGCCACCAAATTTTCTTCATAGTCAAAGGTTGGCCACCAAACTTAGGCAATTTACCATTTTCAATAATGGTGGGTTGGTAACTCTACCATTTTCAACAATAGTAGGATATTGCCACAAATGACAATATACCTAACACTGACATCTAGTCATAAAGCATTAACAATTAAGAATGGGTATCGATACCCTTAAGAAAATATTAAACCTTAAATACTTGGCCTAGAAGCTTAAGCAAATAGTAATATAATTATAACGACACTAAAATCATCCTCTTTGTCATGTCGAAAGTTCTCATCACATTGTAACTTGGGGATGATATGTTTATGTAATGAGCAATTTGACATGCATAATTACAGGTCACATAGCAGATAATCATTCACAAGTACAAAGTTATCTCGTTTACCTCCATCCATTAATACAACTCCTAGAAAATATCAATCTTATCACCTAGGAATGAATAGTATCAAGTGAAGTAACTTATCTATTAAGAGTCTTAACCACTGTTAAGACTGCTAGATTGTTGCCTCGATAAAAAGATAAACTCATGTATAAAAAAAAACTTATTTTACATGTCGACAACTCAATTAATAATGTTTATTTATATATGTCATGATTTTATGATTCATGACTAGAATAAACTCCAATATGAGGTATTGCTGCAATGCTTCAGATTTTGAATATTGACGTAAAGTTCAAATTTTATAAATTGGATAATTCTTCATTAAAAAATGAAATCGACCATCCATCTTGGTTAGGAGCATCTACCCTAGTTGCTTTACAATTTACTTCAAATAATTTCTCAAACTCAAGAAAAGTTAACACATAAACTTCAATCATCTTCTATTTCACTAGTTAAAAACTAGCATTGACATCATTTGTCCACTAGAAAGTTTCATCTCTTTAAGCGTGATTTTATAGATGTAATTAATAAGCTTAAAGTTTGAATGAATCTCCAATAGAAAAAAAGAGTCCATGAAAGTTATGGATATCATGATTGGAATACCAAATAGTGGATCGTTGTGTCACGTTGGGCTATTGATTTGAGTAATTGACCTTGGGCTTGCTAGGCTTGGGTTTCAGCTGTGAATTTTGTGGATGTGGATTAAATATAAATAAAGTTCATAAATTAAATAATATTAATAATTAGAATGCTCACATGACACATAAAAATTAAATCTAGATAAAACAAATAGCACGAGTAGATTTATATATAATAAATGTTAAATAATTAAACACATCCTTGGAATTGTAGTAGATGATTTTTAAAAATCACTCATCAAATATACTATAATTGGTGGAAAATTTTATTTTATTTTGAAATATAATTTGATGGAAATCTATTTTATCACGAGTAGGATTATGTGTTTTTCAGTGGGTGAAAAATACTTTTGTTTATGAACGGTACGGTAAAGCTAAGACAACCATCCTGTATTTTTCTTTCGGTCTATGAGTGCATTCATACGAAGCAATAGGCCTGGGCCCCGGTTCGTTCATGCTACGCCATAGATCCAAGAGTGTAATGGGCTGAACTGTTGATTTAACCTGAGAATACAGAGAATGTTAGTGTACTAGACAATACCTCGTGTTTCGCCGCGGGCGATAAAATATTTTTTTCAATGTAAAAAATATTAATTGTATATATTTTTTATTATAATATAAATTTAGTTAAAATAATAAATTTGTGCATAATTCATGTCAAATGCAAGTTTTTTATAAAATATATGAATTTAAAATCGATATAAATTTATCTGTTTAGTAGTTTCAAACCAAATAACCAGCATAAATTTATCATCATCGTTAAAAAATCAAGAAAACTCAGATATCTGAATTATTAAGTTCATTGTATTAAGATTAGTTTATTATATAATTCAATTTAAATCAAACAAAAATAAAATATAAATTGTGAAAATACTTACAATAATCAAATAAAAAAATAAGTTGTTAATTTTCTATCAACAAAAAGAAGAAAACATAGATTGAAGAATTATCCTTACATTATTGTCATTATCATTGCTATAAAAGCTAAAATTATTGCTAACATTACAGCCAAAACAATTAAAATAATTAAATTGCCATGAAAAATTAAAAAAAAAAAAGCAAAAGATTTTTATAAAAACAACAACAAAAAATAATAACTAAAATTATCATTATTATTGCATAAATAATAAAATCATAAAATCATATAGCTAAAGAACAAATAAAGAAACAACAAAAAAAAAAAGAGAATAAAGGGAAAAATAGAGTAATATTACTTTTAAAATGATCACCGATATAAATTAAAATTTCAGGAAAATCTTAAAAAAAATCAAAATATTTTTATTAAAAAATAATCACTAAAATTATCATTATTATTGTGCAAATAATAAAATTATAAAAATCATCTAATACAAAGAAAAAATAAAAATAAAAGAAAACATCTAGCCATGGCACCCGCGCCTCGTCGCGGGAGGATTAATATTTTTTTCAACATAAAAAAATATTTATTATGTATAATTTTTTTTATCATAGCATAAATTTAGACAAAATAATAAATATGTATATAATTTTTATGAAGTGCAAGTTTTGTATAAAATAAAAAAATATATAATAAGAAAAAAATATATAATAAGGAAAAAATACAAAAAAAATAATAAAAAAAAGAAACAAAAAACGGAGGAAAATAAAAGAAGAAAAAGAATAATTTGGAAAAAAAAGTATAATAAAGAAGAAGATGAACCGAAAAAAAGAGAATAAAAGCAAAAAAAAAAAAGATAATTGTTGCAATCCACAGTGTATTGTGTCTAAGTGCACAGTGGATTGCCCATGCCTATTATATATATTGTAATGCAAAATATGTTTTATTTTTTAAATTTATTTTATTTTATTGTTTGGATGTTCTGTATTAAAATATAATTTAATAAATAAAAAATATTATTTTAATGTATTTATTAAAACAAATTTTAAAAAATAATCGTTGTTGCGATGCCAAATACTACCTTAACTTGCCTGCCTGCTTGCTAGGTGTGTTTTCGTCAAATCTGTTTCTATTCTTTTTTGGTTTTTTTTTTTAATTTCTGTTTGAAATTCGTTCAGAAATCAATAATTCGATTAAAGAACATGTGTATCAATTAAGTTAATAGGTAACGTGGTTGAGGTTGTTTAGATTTCGTTCAAAAATATATTAAAATAATGTATTTTTTGAAATAAATTATTTTTAATATAACACGTGAAAATAATATGAAAAATTTAATTTAAAATAAAGAATACAAAAATTATATTTTTCAAAAATATTTTAATACGGAAAAAAAAATGTTGAGCTGGTTATTACATGAAGTATCTGTCTAGCAAGGTTGTCATCCACAGGCTTGAAAGGGCCTAGATACCAAATATAGAAGATGGAAGTGTTGGACTTGCTGTATTCATGTGGTCGAGTTGCAGCCATCAGATCATCAGTCCATGTCTTGTCAGTTGATATTTCAGCCCTTCAAAATTCCGAAAACAATAAATCATCTTGTTTGGACAGCTACGAGCCTCGTCGCGAGCAAGCCCGACAGCACTATCTAGCTGCACGTGATGAGCCGAAGCCCCATCACACATTTTGAACTGATCGATTCTCCTGACCCCGCAAAATTTGGAGCATCTACCGATCATCGGATGAGAAAAAGGTTTGGTCTATAATGCTGTTGTCCCAGAAGCATGGCCCACCTTTGTTACTGCACTTCAATCAAATATTATTGTCTCCGATGGTGGTGGTTGCTTAGGCCGATAGGGTAGGGTTCTTTTGACGTCCCATGCATGGCTTTGAAACCATTTATTTAAGTGGCAAAATGAAGGGCACATCATAGTGTCCACATGAATTATTATTTTTTGGTACAAGGGGTTAACAGTCCAAACAAAATAAACAACTACAAAAAAATAGAGCGGGACCTCAAAATATCTCTAGCATCCGCAACGAGAATATTTTTATTTTTAAGAAATTCAGGAGCCTCATCATAGACATAGAAGCCAAAGTCAAGATTATAACTTCTGGTAGCCAGAGTATCAACAACTTCATTTTGTTCGCGGTAAATGTGCTCAATTTTACAATGCCAATGATCATTAATCTTCATTTTGCAATAAGATATGATGTTGTATAGAGGATGAGTTGATACCGTGTCAAACGTTAAAAGAGTGACAACAACAACAGAGTCACTCTAGATCTCCACATCGCGGTAACCATAGTCCCATGCCAAACTAAGCCCCCAAAAAATACCCCATAATTCAGCCTCAAGAATGGAGCTTGCACCCAAATTCACTGAAAAACCCTGGAACCATGCCACGTTTGAGTCACGTAACACACCTCCGACACCACTAATACCCGTGACATTTATTCTACTACCATCTGTATTAACTTTGCATACACCAGGTCTGAGAGGTTTCCAATGAAGATAAACCACAGTGTGCTCTATAGAACCTATTTTAGGAATTTGCGCCTTAGACCAATTCAAGGAATAATCAAATATTAGATGCAAGGGCTCAACGGGCATAAGAAACCCTTGCTCAAAAATCAACTTACATCTCCATTTCCAAATGAACCATAAGGCAATTGAAAAGACCAGGTACCAAGGCAAGCCATAAGAACTAATCTTATTGGATCGAAGATGCAAAAATAACCAATCATCAAACTCCATGGGAGAGTTACTACCAAACCTGCACCAAAGAGAGTGGGTAACATGGCAATCCAAGGTAGTCAAAATCGAGATTTTGACACGAATCAGAAAGGGCTCCAAAAAATCGAATCGTAAGATCCGATCGTAAAATCGTAGAAAGATCGTACGTACAAAAATTATTATTTTTAATTATATTTAAATTTAAAAAATGAATTTAAATATAATTAAAAGACTCACAGTATTTGAGATTTGAAATTTAAACTATTTATTTTATGTTTTTCAAGTAATTATATTTTTTTATGGTTGTTGTATTTGAAATTAATTAATGTTATTTATTATCTTAAATTAATAGGATTTTTTTCAAATTATTTTTTATGCTAACTATTTTTCATGCTAATTATTATTATTATTAATAATAATAATATAATAACCCCTCCCCCGTATATATTATTATTAATAATAATAATAATAATAATAATAATAATAATAATTTATAACAAACCCCCGTAGAAACTAGAAAGTAGAAACCACCACCTTTTTTTTATTATTATTATAAGTATAAAAGGGCTAGCCCTAATTCTCTTCTCTTGGACTCTCAAGTCTCACCGTCTCACGCCACCGCCCACCCTCTTCTTCCTTTGATGGAAATTGTGCGACAATATGCTTTCTCTTCTCCAGTTGCTTATGCCTTTAGTTAACAAGTTAACAGTGGACCATTCAATACTAGTGTCTTGCTTCATATTTGTTAATTCATCTCTGGTTTACACGACTTCAAGCAGATAAAGCATCTCCCTTTCTTGTGCTCATCTCCCTCCCTTTTCTTGTGCTCATCTCCCTTTCTTCAGTTTTTTGTGCTCATCTCCCTCCTTTTCTTGTGTCTTGCTTGTGCTGCAGATAAAAATCCCTTGAACTCGTAAAATCGGACCGATTCGGTCCGATTTTCTTGTGCTCATCTCCCTTTCTTCAGTTTTTTGTGCTCATCTCCCTCCTTTTCTTGTGTCTTGCTTGTGCTGCAGATAAAAATCCCTTGAACTCGTAAAATCGGACCGATTCGGTCCGATTTTACGAGTCAACCCGATTTTGACCGATTTCGGTTTTTCTACCGGTCCAACCAGGTTTGTTGAGTCAACTCGCAAACACGTACGAGTTTGCGAGTTGTACCTTATGGCAATCCTTAAACAAATGCTCAATGGACTCCACAGAGTGGGAACATCTCAGGCAAGCTTTATTATGGGTGAAACCTCTCTTATGACGTTGGGCATTTGTGAGAATCTTCTTGTGGCATAAAACCCAAAGAAAGGTTTTCACTTTGGGTGGGGGTGGGGGGTCTTTAATTTCCAGAGAAATTGCCATTTCCATTTGAGGTTATCCTTCATCAAGGAGCTATAAACAATTTTAACAGAAAAACATCCATTGGAGGTGAATTGCCAAATACGCTTGTCTACCCCACTTCCATTAAACCCAGCATGCATACCAGTAATCAACTTAACAATATTATCAGGCAGGCAAGCTAAGAGACACACGGTATCCCAAACCCCATCATCCAGAAAGTTACTAACCTTAGTTTGAAAAAGCTCCTCAGAAAGATCAATGGTAGCTCATTGACGAAGAGTACCGCAACTAAGCCAATTGTCAGTCCAGAATAAAACATCTTCCCCAGACCCAATTCTCCATCTAATACCATTAGCAAGGGCTTTAGAGCCATAAAGCACACCCCGCCTGACACTAGAGGAAGCTTTATGATGCAAATCCTTTTCAGTCAGGACTCCCCCATGCTTTAAATATTTGACTTTAAAGACTTGGGCCCATAATCCTTGCTCTTGCTAAAGAAGACGCCAACCCGTTTTTGCAAGCAGTGCTTGGTTCATGCAAGCAAATTTTTTAATGCCCAAACCACCACACCACTTTGGTTTACACACCGTCTCCCACTTGACTAGGTGAGCCTTATTTGTCTCAGGGGTGTGTCCCCACAAGAAGTTCCTATTCATCTAATCCAATTTGTTGCAAATAGAGATAGGCAAACGGGTTGTTTGCATAGTATAAAGAGGGATCGCAACTGTAATTCACCACTACAGCTTTCATGCCACACATATCAGTGACCCAATCTCCATTAGCATTTTGTAAGCCTTCAATCTTGTTCCTTCTTCTTCCAATAATAGTAGAGAGATGAAAAAAGTGAGTATTTCTATCACCTTCCTTGAGCCAAGTGTTCCTAGATTTCTGCTTCCAGAAAAGCTCTTCTTGATCCAGGAGGAGATTATATTCCCTAGAAAGCTCTGTGTCAAGGTGACTAAGAAACAGGTTTGGAGCAATACATAATTGTTTTTGAATACCAGCAAGTCTTGTCAAGATACTTCTCTTCCTCTGAAAAATACAACCAAATATAGTCTTGTTCCACTGGATAAGAGGGGAAACCAGATTAGCAGTTTTCTGAACAGCATGATTTGTGCCCGAATTCCAAGAATCCCTAACAACCGTAGGGCTAAATTTTGGAGGTGTTTCGATGTCTTCGTCTGTTAATCCTTTTGTGTGCTGGAGGTGTTTCGACGGGAGAGATTTTCGTTTGTAAATACTACTAAAATATAGCAAGGACACAACGTTGGGATGTAGGGCTAAATTCTATGCTCCTTCATAGATGGTAAAAGATGGCTTCTAGGATATCTAAAAGTATAGACAATAATAGTTTAAAATTACGGTGCATGACTTGTTTATGCTCAAAACCAGGTTTGGACATAATTAATGGTGTGTTTGATATTACGGTTGTTGTTGTGATTGAGGTTGAAAAAATTAATTTTATGAAAAGCGTTTTTAGTTGTGGTTCGTAACTGAAATTGAAGTGTTTGATTAAAATTATAGTAGAGTTTGAAGTTTAATAAAAAACATAATTTTGTATGTTTGGTTACCATGTTTTTCATATTGATGTCAACTTATGAAATTACTTCACTTCAAAGGACACACGCACACAAACACACACACAGATATATATATATATATATATATATATATATATATATATCATTTACCAGCTATAGTGCGGAATTTAACCTAGCTATATGAATATGGATCAGTACGTGGCGTTGTTTTACCAGAGAATGCGCCAAGCGCGGGTCAATGGTTTCCAGCCGATATACTGAACTAAGAACAATATGTATTTCTGATATGCGAGAACAAGGCAAGACCAACAATGTCAGGATCCTTGTTTAAGCACAGAGCATACTTAATAATGTATGTGCAGAATTAAAGATAAAATAAATGGAAAAGATATGAATTATGATAAGATAAAAGCTTTGGATTACTGTAAACGGTAAGGGTTACAGGATACTTAACTTTCAAGGTTTACAAAGAACTTATCCAGATATGAGGACTCCCGCTTAGTTCTCTGTAGACTCTAGAAATTTTAAGATGCTTTGAAAATGAAAAATAACTCTGCTTATATAGAGTTCGCAGAGGATCTTTACATGCTTTGGAAATTAAAACAGTAGAGCCTAAAGGTCTTCTGTCTCTTTGTGGGTAAAACTCTGGATGGCAGACAACTTTACAATAGTGGAGGGTGAAGGAGTCTGGCACCGAAAGTTTCTTTGTCGTTTTGTCATAGTGGAAGACAGCTTTTGATAGTGGCAGGGGCCACGCTTTATCTTCTTTTGATGACATCTTTGGAGGCATGTTTGACTGGTGGCAGGATGCCAAAACAGTCGTCTTCATTGTCGTCTCCCAAGGAAATGACAGGAGAGGAGGCTGAGCTGGAAGAGCTGGCGTTGGAGGAGACGGATTCGTCTTCTTTGCTAGGAGCTAGACTTTGTAGAATTTTCTCATAATCCTCCTGAGTCTGAGCAGAGGCAAGGAGGGCTGCAGTTTTGGCTTTTTGAGCTAGAAACTGAGACTGAGAGCTCTGGGAAATGGATGGAAGAAGTTTTTGGTTTTTGAACCAATCTTCTACTGCTTTCAGGGAACATTGAGGTTCTTTTCTGAAGGCATCCCACCATTTTACTCTAAATCTTCGAATCAGGATAAAAGAGCCATTTATGGAATTGTAATCATAATACCAAGAACACACCCATGGAAGGAAGAACTTGGCACAGAACATTGTAATTGGCTTAAAATGCCTTTCTGAAGGAATAGGCCGATAAGCTTCTTTGAAATATTTAAATCCTTCTTCAACTGAGGGATGATCAGTAAGAAGTTCAGGAATACAACCAAACATATCCCACCAATGTTGAAACCAGTGAGGTAGGGAGGATGTATCAATCGATGTATTGAAGAAAAATAACCAAGAATGGCTATTTCCTTGGTTTTGGATGAGGAAAGCATTAAACCAGGCCTGTTCATAATCCCAGTATGTATAAGGGGGAAAATGGGGGTTCTGTTTTTGTATGTCTGTGGGGAAAAAGATAGGGGTAAATGGAAGGGTTCTGCTCCATTTGTCAGGTGATATGATTCTTTGGATGGTGCAGGTTGAGTATGCAGGATCTGGGTGTGAAGGGTGTTTGAAGAAGTGTTTGAATGTAACCGATCCTGTTACTTGTAAAATATTTTCATAAAAACTTTGAGACTTGGAAATGTCCCATGATTTGAAATGAAAATTCTTTGGAAAAATACTTGCAGTTGTAGCGTGGACATTATGGTCTGGAAAACCATCTTCAATTGTCCAAATATTCTGAATTTTTGGTTTTTCAAAATATTTTGATTTTGCTTTGGAAAAATTTGTAGAAACTTGAATTTTATTTTGTAAGGAAAGCAGGGGTTTTGGAGAGGAAGATCCTGCTTGGGTTTTTGAAAGAGGTTTTGAAATACTACCTGAAAGTGACTGGGAGTCACTGGCAAAGTCTCTGTAACCTTTGTTGATGGCTTCAAGGAGGCCAGGATTCTTTGAAATTCTGATGACAATTTCATTGGAAATGTCTTCAATCTTTGCATCTCTCAGCTTTGAGTAGTCTTCTTCCTGGGTAACTTTGTCGTACCAGGACTTTGTATCTTTGATATCTTTTATAGCATCTGCTAAAAGTTTTGGAGAAGACAGAACTGGGTTCTTTGGTGTTTGGGTCTTTGTAGGTTTTGCAGGGGCTTTCCCCTTATCTCTCTGAGGTCTGGGAGGCATTAGAACCAGAGGGCTTGTTTTGTAAGAATTCTCGGGTAAGGTAATCTGGAATGGAGTTTGTATCACCCTTTATATAAGCAATGTCAAAATCGAAAATGGACAAGATTGCTTGCCATCTGGCAAAAATCTGTTTTGATGCGAGATTTTGAACATCTTTTTGTAAAACTTCCTTTGCACTTTTGCAGTCGACACGCAAAAGGAATTTTTGGTTTAACAAATCACTTTGAAACTTTGTAATGCATAAAACAATAGAAAGAATCTCTTTCTTGACAGTGGAATAATTCTTTTGACAATCGTTCCAGTGTGCAGATGTATATGCAATGATGGTTTCTTTGGAATTATGCAATTGTTTGAGAATTCCACCGAATCCTATGTCTGAGGCATCTGTCTCGACAATCTTAGGGGCTGACGGGTCTGCTAGGTGCAGTAATGGAATATTCTGGACTTGGGCTTTGATGGTTCTGACTACCTGAGTATGGATGTCGGACCATGGTTCTGGGCTTTTCTTTAACCTATCATGTAAGGGCTTTGCAATTCTGATAAGATTTGGATAAAAGTCTAGAACATAATTGAGGCTACCTAAAAACCTTTGTAACTGGGTTTTGTCAGTAATCCTATCAGGAAACTTTGTAGTAAATTCTAAGGATCGCTCAATTGGTGTTACTGTACCCTGGGATATGTAATGTCCTAGGAAACGAACACGGGTTTGAAATAAGGAAATTTTTGACTTTGAAATGACTAAACCATTTTGTTTAGCAACATGAAAGAAAGTATGCAAGTGTTTGAAATGTTGGTCAATGGAATGGGAGAATATGAGAACATCATCTATGTAAACAATACAGAAAGTAGAATATGCATTAAAAATGTCATTCATAATTCTTTGAAATTCAGATGGTGCATTTTTCAGGCCAAAAGGCATGACATTCCATTCGTACTGGCCGAAGGGAACAGTAAATGCAGTTTTATATCGGTCCTTTTGGTCAATCTGGATTTGCCAGAAACCGGACTTCATATCAAACTTTGAAAAGATAAATGCAGCATGTAATTTCTGTAGTAAATCTTTTTTGTTGGGGATAGGGTACCTGATCCACTTGAGAGCAGAATTCAGGGGTTTGTAGTTGATCACTAGTCTAGGTGTGCCTCGCTCAATTTCTGAGTTTTTGTTCACATAAAATGCGGCACAGGACCATGGTGATCTGGACTTTGTAATTAGACCTTTAGATTCGAGATCTAGAATCTCTCTTCTGCAATGCTGTTCTAACTCAGCATTCATTTGTATAGGTCTAGCTTTGGTAGGTATTTGTTTTTCTGAAAAAGTATCTTCATATGGAAGATCAACAACGTGTTGTTTTCTTTTCCAAAAAGCCGTTGGTAAGTCTGAGCAAAGCTCTTGCTCAATCTTATAAAGATAAGACACTGCTTATGGAAGATCAACAACGTGTTGTTTTCTTTTCCAAAAGTATCTTCAAACAGTTTGAAGATAAGACACCTGTTCTAGACTCATCCGGAAATACCACCCAAGATGCAGTCGCATGCCTTATCCTCACAATCTCCTTACATTTCATAGGAGATCCTTCACACTTAAAAGACAAGAACGCTGAACTTCTGTCCAACCTTCGGTGCAAGAAGTTAAGTGACTTTCAATGGTATAAAAATACCTTCATGACCCGAGTCATGCTAAGGGAAGATTCCAACCAGCCATTCTGGAAAGAAAAGTTCCTTGCAGGTTTGCCTATTCTCTTAGGAGAAAAGGTCAGAAACAAGATCAAGGATACCTACTCTACAAAGCTCATCCCATATGACCAACTTACCTATGGTGAACTAGTTAGTTTCACCCAGAAAGAAGGTCTTCAAATCTGCCAAGATTTGAAATTACAAAAGCACTTGAAGTGGGAGATGAAGAGAACCAAGCAAGAGCTAGGTTCATTTTGTCACCAGTTCGATATTTCCACCTCCAAACCATCCTGCAGTGGAAATTGTTCAAAATCCAAACACCATCATGAATCCAAATCGCCATACAAAAGATCATCCCACAAATACCGCAAACACTACAACTCCAAATATCACTCCAAAGAACCCGAACAACCTTACTACAAAAAACCCTACAAAAGATTCACAAAACATGCCAAACACACCAAAAAACCTTTTCATCCAAATAAACCATTTGACTGGAAAAATGCTACATGTTTTAAGTGTCACCAGAAAGGTCACACTTCAAAGTTCTGTACTGTACAGAAAAAATTACATGAACTCAATATTGATGAAGATACCATCAATATGCTACAAAATCTGTATCTTGAAGCCTCGGATACAGACTCCTCTTCCTCAAACATCTCTGAAGAAGAATTCCAAGTTGATGAGTTAGCAGATTCCAGTGCTACCTCAGACACTTCAGAGTCCAATGAAGTTAGTGTCCTTACCCAGGACCAAGAATTCATTCTTGAGGCCATCAAACGTCTTGATGATCCTCAATTACAAAGAATTTACCTGGATAACTTCAACAAAACAGAACAATCCTTAGAAAACCCTCACCCTCCACCTCGTACCATGTTGCCATCAACCAGTACCAAGACTTATGATCTCACCAAGATCCTAAGTAAAAAGAAATCCCAACCCTCCATTACAATCCCAGAGTTACATTCTGAGATTAAAACCCTCAAAACTGAGTTACAAAGCCTCAAGCAAGCCCAACAAAAAGATTCTGAAATATTACAGAACCTTTTATCCAAAGTCGAAAACCAGTCAGATTCTGATTCTGAACCCGAATCAATAGACCCTGACCTCCATGCATTACATGATGCCAATTTAGAACAAATTGATACTGCATTTTTAGATGTGTTATCACAAATCTCTTCCAAAAAATATATTGTTAAATTATCATTAGTTTTTTCTGATAATTTCAAATTAGATACTATTGCCCTATTTGATACTGGTGCAGATCTAAACTGCATTAAAGAAGGCATAGTTCCAAAGCGATTTTTACAAAACACAAATGAGAAATTGGTAGCTGCTAATAGCTCCAAACTAGATATTGCAGGTAAAACACAGACTTCTGTGTTAAACAATGGCATTTCTATTACAACATTTTTTGTTGCTACAAAGGACATAAATCATACCATCATTTTAGGTACTCCTTTCATTGACTTGCTTACTCCATACAAAGTACGCCATGACTGCATTACATCTAGAATTAATGGTATTAAGCTTAAATTTCCATTCTTAGAACAATCTAAGACTAGGAATTTAAACTTAATCAAAGCATGTTCCATACATACTTACAAAATCAATGCTCTCATACATGGAAAAACATATCATTTACAGGACTTACAAAACCATGTTTCTTTCTGTCGCATTGATAAACAACTGCAAGATTCTTCCTTGAAGAAAAGGATTGCAGATTTACAAAATGGTTTAGTCATTTCAAAGTCAAAAATTTCCTTATTTCAAACTCGTGTTCGTTTCCTAGGACATTACATATCCTAGGTACAAGTAACACCAATTGAGCGATCCTTAGAATTTACTACAAAGTTTCTCGATAGGATTATTGACAAAACCCGAGTTACAAAGGTTTTTAGGTAGCTTAAATTATGTTCTAGACTTTTATCCAAACCTTATCGTAATTGCAAAGCCCTTACATGATAGGTTGAAGAAAAGCCCGTAACCATGGTCCGACATCCATACTCGGTAGTCGGAACCATCAAAGCCCAAGTCCGAATATTCCATTCATCGCACCTAGCGGACTGTCAACCTCTAAGATTGTCGAGACAGATGCCTCTGACATAGGATACGGTGGAATCCTGAAACAAGTGAATAATTCCAAAGAAAACATCATTGCATATACATCTGCACATTGGAACGATTGTCAAAAGAATTATTCCACTGTCAAGAAAGAGATTCTTTCTATTGTTTTATGCATTACAAAGTTTCAAAGTGATTTGTTAAATCAAAGATTCCTTTTGCGTGTCGACTGCAAAAGTGCAAAGGAAGTTTTACAAAAAAGATGTTCAAAATTTCGCATCAAAACATATTTTTGTCATATGGCAAGCAATCTTGTCCATTTTCGATTTTGACATTGCTTATATAAAGGGTGATACAAACTCCATTCCAGATTACCTCACCCGGGAATTCTTACAAAACAAGCCCTCTGGTTCTAATGCCTCCCAGACCTCAGAAAGATAAGGGGAAAGCCCCTGCAAAACCTACAAAGACCCAAACACCAAAGAACCCAGTTCTGTCTTCTCTAAAACTTTTAGCAGATGCTATAAAAGACATCAAAGATACAAAGTCCTGGTACGACAAAGTTACCCAGGAAGAAGAAGACTATTCAAAACTGAGAGATGCAAAGATTGAAGACATTTCTAATGAAATTGTCATCAGAATTTCAAAGAATCCTGGCCTCCTTGAAGCCATCAACAAAGGTTACAGAGACTTTGTCAGTGACTCCCAGTCACTTTCAGGTAGTATCTCTAAACCTCTTTCAAAAATCCAAGCAGGATCTTCCTCTCCAAAACCCCTGCTTCCCTTACAAAATAAAATTCAAGTTTCTACAAATTTTTCCAAAACAAAATCAAAATATTTTGAAAAACCAAAAATTCAGAATATTTGGACAATTGAAGATGGTTTTCCAGACCATAATGTCCACGCTACAACTGCAAGTATTTTTCCAAAGAATTTTCATTTCAAATCATGGGACATTTCCAAGTCTCAAAGTTTTTATGAAAATATTTTACAAATAACAGGATCGGTTACATTCAAACACTTCTACAAACACCCTTCACATCCAGATCCTGCATACTCAACTTGCACCATCCAAAGAATCATATCACCTGACAAATGGAGTAGAACCCTTCCATTTACTCCTATCTTTTTTCCCACAGACATACAAAAACAGAACCCCCATTTTCCCCCTTATACATACTGGGATTATGAACAGGCCTGGTTTAATGCCTTCCTCATCCAAAACCAAGGAAATAGCCATTCTTGGTTATTTTTCTTCAATACATCGATTGATACATCCTCCCTACCGCACTGGTTTCAACATTGGTGGGATATGTTTGGTTGTATTCCTGAACTTCTTACTGATCATCCCTCAGTTGAAGAAGGATTCAAATTTTTCAAAGAAGCTTATCGGCCTATTCCTTCAGAAAGGCATTTTAAGCCAATTACAATGTTCTGTGCCATGTTCTTCCTCCCATGGGTTTGTTCTTGGTATTATGATTACAATTCCATAAATGGCTCTTTTATCTTGATTCGAAGATTTAGAGTAAAATGGTGGGATGCCTTCAGAAAAGAAACTCAATGTTCCCTGAAAGCAGTAGAAGATTGGTTCAAAAACCAAAAACTTCTTCCAGCCATTTCCCAGAGCTCTCAGTCTCAGTTTCTAGCTCAAAAAGCCAAAACTGCAGCCCTCTTTGCCTCTGCTCAGACCCAGGAGGATTATGAAAAAATTCTACAAAGTCTAGCTCCCAGCAAAGAAGACGAATCCGTCTCCTCCAACGACAGCTCTTCCAGTTCAGCCTCCTCTCCTGTCATTTCCTTGGGAGACGACAATGAAGACGACTGTTTTGGCATTTTGCCACCAGTCAAACATGCCTCCAAAGACGTCATCAAAAGAAGATAAAGCGTGGCCCCTGCCACTATCAAAAGCTGTCTTCCATTATGACAAAACGACAAAGAAACTTTCGGTGCCAGACTCCTTCACCTTCCACTACTGAAAAGTTGTCTGCCATCCAGAAGTTTACCCACAAAGAGACAGAAGACCTTTAGGCTCTACTGTTTTAGTTTCCAATGCTTGTAAAGATCCTCTGCGAACTCCATATAAGCAGAGTTATTTTTCATTTTCAAAGCATCTTAAAATTTCTAGAGTCTACAGAGAACTAAGCGGGAGTCCTCATATCTGGATAAGTTCTTTGTAAACCTTGAAAGTTAAGTATCCTGTAACCCTTACCGTTTACAGTAATCCAAAGCTTTTATCTTATCATAATTCATATCTTTTCCATTTATTTTATCTTTAATTCTGCATTTACACTTTTAAGTATGCTCTGTGCTTAAACAAGGATCCTGACGTTGTTGGTCTTGCCTTGTTCTCGCATATCAGAAATACATACTGTTTTTAGTTCAGTATATCGGCTGGAAACCATTGACCCGCGCTAGCGCATTCTCCGTAAAACAACGCCACGCATCGTTCCATACCAATATAGCTAGTTTAAATTCCGCACTAAGTTGAGTTATGGTATATATATATATATATATATATATATATATATATATATATATATATATATATATATATATCGTGTGTGTGTGTAAAGGTAGTCAAAATCGAGATTTTGACACGAATCGGAAAGGACTCCGAAAAATTGGATCGTAAAATCATAGAAAGATCGTACCCGAATATGTCCGTACAAAAATTATTATTTTTAATTATAAAAGACCCACAGTATTTGAGATTTGAAATTTAAACTATTTATTTTATGTTTTTCAAGTAATTGTATTTTTTTTTTTATGGTTGTTGTATTTGAAATTAATTAATGTTATTTATTATCTTAAATTAATAGGTTTTTTATTATTAATATTATTATTATCAATTTATCATAACCCCTCCCCCGTATAGATTATTAATAATTGATAACCCCCCGTGGAAGTAGAATTGTAGAACTTTCATTTTTATATTATTATTATTATTATAATTTATAACTTCTAAGTATAAAAAGGTAACTACTAACCCTAAATCCTTCTCTTCTCTCACACCGCCGCACCCTCATCCCCCTCATCTTCTCCTTCACTCTCCTCCTCCTTATCCTCTTCTTAAAAAACGGGAAAGAAGTGATTGTTGCAGATCATAAGACAGCCACTTCGGTACAACCACAATGGTTGGGATTTGTCTATTCTCTATGTAAAGTTGTAAAATGGCAGATCGGATGGGTTGGAATCGTTTCGACTTGGAGTTGGATGATTGGACCAGTGTTGATTTTGACAACCTTTGTTGCAGTGAATGAACAACAAAGGGAAGAGAGTAAAAGAACCAAGAGACTAGCCAACCCGGTTGCAATTCCGGGTCTGGTTGATGGGTTGGGTTTTGAGAGGGGTGATTGGAGGGGTCTTGAAAGTTGAAGAGCTATGTAAAAGAAAGAAACGAAAAATTGAAAACGAAAGCTCAAAGCTCCGGCCGAATATGATGAACTCGTAAAATCGGACCGAGTCAACCCGATTTTGACCGAGTTTGACCGGTCCGGTTTTTCTTTCCGGTTCAACCCGTTTAGCTGTGCCAACTCGCAAACTCGGACGAGTTTGCGAGTTGACTCGCGATTTTAACTACCATGTGTGTGTGTGTGTGTGTGTGTATTGTTAAGGTTTGAATGTTTTTTGGTGGGTCCATAGCCATTGAAACTGTGTTTTGAGAGAAACCAAATGGCTAAAAAATTGTGTTCTTTCAAAACTCCGTTTGGAACGCAATACCAAACAGCCACTAAGATTGCAACCACTATCTAATTAATTGGTAAAAAATATATATTAGGTTAAATGTATGAGTGTTTAATTATTAAATTTAGATTTAAGTTTTATAAAACACAGTACAATTAAGCATGTGTCCCCTGCAATGGAACCTCATGTTGGCACTGGTGTGGGCTTTTTACACACCACTGCCGCATGTTTGGTGGTGTAATTGAGTTAATTTTTGAAATTGAATTTCATTTAAAAAAATGTATTAAATTGATGTGTTTTTATTTTTTAAAAATTATTTTTGACATCAGCATATGAAAACAATCTAAAAATATTATTTTTATTATTATTAATTTAAAGTAAATAATAAAACTGAAAAAATTGTTTTTTTCAAAAACTCTTTTGAATCGAACATTTGCCAAATATAGACAGCTTGATAAATATGATTGTTTTTAAAATAGATAAAATAAATTGTTTACACATAAATTTTTAGAGAAGAAAAATGAGTTTATTAGACCCAGAAACTGTAACCAATCTTAGCAAGCAAGACAACCACCCTATACATTTTCATTATCCCAACCACTGAATAAAAAATTCAAAAAATAAAGATTGAAATGAAAAATAAAATATATAATTAATTTGAATCGAGAGACAAATTTGAAACACATAAAAGCATTGGGACTGAAAAAAAAAAGGATTTCAAAAATTATTATAGTGTAATTTTATTAAAAAATTAAAAGAATAAGGATCGAAATGAAAAGTAGCATATATGATCAATTTCAATTGCAAGACAAAATTAAAACCCGCGGACCAAAAAATTAAAGGAATAAAAAACATACCAAAAATCAAAAGAATAAGTACTGAAATGAAAACCAACATAGACAATCAGTTTCAACTGAATGGCACAATTGAAAGCAATCAAGTTTTTCATTAAATAAATCAAGAATAAAACTGAAATTAAAATAACAGAGATTGAAATAAAACAACCAAAAACATGAAGGATTGTCATGTATTTTGTAGTGGCAGGAGAGAGAAAATGATGGGAAATTAAAAATTATTCATTGGTAATTTACTAACCTTCACACGACATACGCCGCATCGGGAGGAAGAGGACATGACGGCATACCTGGTGACCGGACATTTTAAACCACATATAGACACCACATGCGTTGCCTCATAGACGCGTGCTCGTGAAAAAATGTTGGCGTGTCGTACGCCTGCAGTAAATGCAAAAAAAATATTTTAAAAAATATAAAATTACCTATATATCCTTGGACCCAATGATAACTTTGAAAACCGGACATAAAAGTACCACAACACCCCGCATGATATTTATATAGTTTCATTGTGCATGAATATATGAAAAACTGAAAATACCCTCAATCGACTCTCGTCTTTTTGTCAGCTTCTAGTGGTAAATTAGTAGTTTCACCGTGTAAATTAAAACAGAAAAATACCTCTGGAAATGTCCAAAATACCTCTGGTTCTAAGGGTTAAATTTTTCGATTTGAGAAGTGAAAAGATAATTTTACTATTGAAATCTATAATGATGTATGTTGAGGGATACAAAAAAACCACAACACATTTTATTTTTTTAATTATCTTAAAAATCTTGTCTTTCAGTCTAGGTTATCCTAATATAAAATCTATAAAAAAACAAAAAAAAGCTATCCTCGGGTGAAAGCTGTTCTTGATCATATATGTTTAAATAAGATTTGTAACCTAATTTCCTCGTTTAATCTTCTCTATGTACATGAACTATAATTGATGTGTTTAGGTATTTAATAACGGGGGGGGGTTTGTCCCCTTCCAACAAGCCTCATGTTGGGTTTGATGGTGCCTTTTCCCCGACATATGGCCGCACCCTATTTATGAATCGGAGGCCAGACAACTCTTTGGTTCTTATCTCTGTCGTTATGTCAGCTTCGATTATTCAATTTCCAGCGTCAACCTTACTTGGGCCCGAGTTGAGCTTCAATTTGTTTTCAAGTAATTTACCCACGTTCCAGTCAATTAACAATTAATCTGTAAAATCAATTCTCTGTTACAATTCGATTTAATTATAATATTTACTATATAAATAAATTCAATTTATATTTTATTTTTATATATTATACTCGTCATTTTCATTTTATTTTATTGCAAGTCTCTAGAAAAGAGACTGGTGTAATAAGTATATTTGAAAAACTTAGTCTTAACATTAATAAAAAAAAAAATTAGAATAGTAATCAGAGGTGTTGAGTTTTATTTATTTTTTTAAAAGTTTTAACTATTAAATTAAATTTCAAATCCATTTACTTAACATTAAAAATAATTTTAAATATTAGATTGCATTAAAAAATCTAAATTAAATGTACAATAATGCAGTAACTGCTCTGATATGTGAAATTACAAAATAAACATTAATATTGAAATTCTGTTTCTCTTTCCTATTCTCAATGTTAAGAATACTAAAAAGTAAAAACAACTTTGCATTTTTTTGTAAAAGTCCACATCAGATGGAATACACTAATTATTTGCAAAACAGTTTTTAAAATCTATTTTCATTTAGTTATTTTACCATTAAATATTAAAATAGCTATTTGTACAAAAAAATGATTTACATTTTATACATGCACGCACACAATTATTCTTTTCCTATTCATGCATTGTTTTTCTTACTAACATTTTTTTAGTAGCAAATTTTTTTTTAATTAAACGTACATGCAGTTAAAATAATTTTTTTTGTAAGAATCTCAATAATTTAAAATAAGTAGAAAATATATATGGATCTTAATTGGATTTTTTGTGACGACATCATCATAGTCTTTGAGAGAGAAAGAGATTGTAATCTACAGCCATGACATTCCAACCTCCAGCTTGTCGAACACGAAGAGTACAGTTGATAATCGTTAACTAATAGCAACCGGATCATAAAATTTACAAAAACTGACACGATCCAATTAAGATCCATATGAAATTAGTTTGAAAAACATCTCTTATAATTATGTCTCACAGCATGGACACACGCAATAAAACTTACCCAGCAAGGTGAGCTTAGAGACCTGGACAAACAGTAGGGTTGTGAAAATTGAAGACTGTCACGTTACAGCTAATCCATGTCTGCCACAGACGGCGACTCTGTCTGAATTAACGAAGACAGGGGCTTGGAGAGTGCCATTTTATTAAATTCTTTCCATTATATGTATTCACCTGCATCGGTACAAACCCACAAAACACATACTAGAGATTTCACCTAGATCTGTATCTAATTTTAGATTCATCCGTACCCTCTTTTGAGTAAATAAGCTTGGTGTTTATGCTTTTGAGGAAATCTGCATTATGCGAAGCATCCCCTTCCTGTTCCACCACTGGAACTCTCTATTTTATACGAGAATTCTGCGACTGTACTTCATCTGTTCCATCTTTAGCTGCTTGCTTGGAGGCCAAATTTTGTTCGAGGAAATGGGAGAGTTGGAGTCATCATGGTGTGTTTTACACTCTGAGGTACCGTAAAAAGTTTTTGAAAATCATCCAAAAGAGAAGAAGATTAGTGGACGAAGAAAATTACAATAATATTGTTGGAGCAATGAATAAAAAAGTTTTATTTTAGCCTCTGCACGTAAAATGAACTTCCTTTTCGGATTAGCTGGCTCACGGCCTCATTGATTAGTAGGAGAGGACGAGGCAGAAAGTCAAGAGAAGAAAGTGCGGTGTCGGCTGTCTTTCAAGTGCTTCATAGCGTAGAGCCCAATGTGAAGTAGGGCAGGCAGAGGCTTTTGTTTCAAACTAGCATGGCCGATATCTGCTACAAATCGAAGACTCAGAATATCACGCTACAGAAGCATCCATTACTCTAATCTGCATGCTAGCCAGGCATGCTTCTGGGATCATCATCAGCCATGCATGAATAGGATATTTTTGGGGGTCTTATTATTAAGCCCTATATAGCATCAGGTATTACTGTAGAAATATGAACAAATAAATGGTTGACAAGGCACAAGAATACACTTCTGGGGCGAATTAATGAAAAGTCCAGGCGCTGTTACAGTGCCAAGAACAGTGTTCTGACTTCATAAGCTTTGACCCCGGCATGAATATTATCTGTGGATATAAAATACGTTTTGTTACCAGTAGAACGTATGATCTGCGTGCGTATATATGCATCCACTGGTTAAGATTTTTTTTTTTGAAATGATTCTTCAGAGTCCCACCTCATCTCTTGGAGTATTCTGTGGTAAAATTTCACAATCTCTGTCGCTGGTGGAAGGTTTTCTGTTGCCGGCCACCTTCAATATTCATCGTTTCTTTGTTATCATCGCTATAAAATTATAGGCTTGATCCCTGGTATTAGTTTCACATTAGCTGCCGAGGTTTATTAACTTTAAAGCTCGTAAAATCAGTTGAAATATACATAAATTGATCTAAACATTCATGTTGTTCCAAGAAAACAACAATTGTCTACTTGTTAAACCATACATATCAAGTCCAGAATGTTAAAAACTATTCATTGATCGTCTGGATCGGACAAATATACATGAACAAAAGACAGATAACAGCACCACAGCAGAGTAACGAACAAACAATAGCTTCAGATACTTGAATTTGTAATCAAGAATAATGACATTTGTCTTTAAATGATTCTCCCTTACATAATTTCTTACGTGTTATTCCTCTACGTATTTGAAAATTGAATATTCCATAAACTTTTTTCTGGGAAAGGATCATTGCTTTTCAGTCAACTAACTAGTTGAGAACCTAAAATCTTCTATATCATATCATATATGGGTAATTTGAATTAAATATATTTTTGTTCTCTTAAGTGTATATGTCTTCTATCATGTACTCTTGAACAAATGTAAATTTAAAGTTTAATATAAACCTTGTGAAAAAATGAGGAATTATTTTGTAAGAAAAACTGTGAGAACAGATGGTCAGAAAACCTTATTGTCACGTGTAATAAAAGTTTAATAGGATGAGAATAAATTCAAGAATTGAATTTCTCCCGAAATCAAATGGATAATACCTTGATTGATTATCATGATGAGCTTAAAAACAGTACTTATGAGCGAGAGATGAAGGCATGGCCCCAGGAATCACAGCGACCCAGACCCGTGCCTTGGGTCTGAGCCATCAGATACTAAAAGGTCCCATAAGGTCAAAAGGAGCTACAAAACTCTAGTTAAGGGGAGGGTTGGACCACAGCTATATATAGCTAGGCTGGACTCACTCCCTCTGCAACAGCCTTTGACCTCTCTCCAGTCCCCATGACCCCCCCGATTTCATCCATCTCCAAGTGACTAAATTACCCTCCCAGTTCTCCTGGAATAACAGTAAGAGATGGAGGGAGATTCTCCAAGTTCCACGTCAATGGTCTTTGCGTCAATGGTCTTTGCGTTTCCAAGTACGTCTTTGTTAGTTTTTTTATTAACACGCGTGTCACAAGACTAATTTTATATACAAATTTTAAAATTAATAATTATATAAATTTCTGATTATTATTATATTAATAATTACAGGATTCTAACCTAAGATCATAGGACAAATAAACTCTTAATCCTAAAGGTAGCTTTTGTGGCAAGGGATAGAAGAGGAAAATTGTTCCGGGCAGATCTTGGACATGTTAGTCTTTGACCTCTCCAGTCCCCACGGCCTTGGTATTACAAGATGGCTGGAGTTTAGGGCGTAAAGAGACAGGCATCAAATTAGATGAAGGGCATTGCTGGTACTGCAAAACAACGACTGTAGAAATCTTAGTTTTAGAATTATGAATGGTAAACAAGTGTAAACAGAGTTGCTGGCAGGCTTCCCAAAATAGCCATCTTTTTTGGCACGTTACTGATGACTGGGTAAATTACTCTTCGCCCTTTGTGCCGCGCGTGAAATGAGATTCAGCGTTGATCAGCGAATAAAAAACTCGCTCTTCAAAAGCAGCAGTGTTGAATTTTTATTTATATATATTTTTTATTCATCTCAACGTCTACGCAAACGAATAATAAATGAAGAAACAGTAAAGCAGTGAAAGGGCAATAAACAAAGTAGGCAAGAAGAACAAGAAAGAACAGCGAATCTTTCTTTGTGCTTTCACTCCTTTTCATGTCTTACTCTTCCTGGCCCATGGCCTCCCTTTCATCACTGCAAAAGTAGTAAAGCAATGGCCCCATATTTCTGTACAACTGGGAGTGCCCGTTTATATACAACAGTAGTTCAAGATGACAGAGGGAGAGAGCATGGGACCGCTCTCTAATGGGAGGTGAGATTTAATTTGTGAGAAAAATATCAAAAAATTCAATAAACCATTCATCTTTTCTATAAGCTGTACACATTTCTTATTCCAGTTTACCTCTCGCTTGATCTTCTCTCTCCGGGGAAAAAAAACATTTCCCTGTTCCCTATACCCCTATCTTTCAAACCTTCACAATCCTTGGTCGCCACAAAAATCTCCAGAGATATTTAAAAAGGACATCAGAATCACACTTTCCCTCCCCCCCCCTCAACTCCATGGCTGATCTTCAAAACTCAGAGCCATAAGCACCCCTCAAAAACAGCCTGCCAAGCAATCCTTACCGCATCTGCAGATTATTTGGTCGAACCATTGCCCGCATCAGCATGATTCCCCGTGGAAAGGGGGGATTCAACCAGCAACACTTTTTACTTGCAAGTATCTTTGGCGCTGGCTGCTACCTGTCTTCTATAAATATTCTCCCAATGAAATCCCGGAACCTCTTCGAATAGAGTTTTGGATCTACTGCTGAGATCGAGTTAGGGTCTGCTTGCAAGGATTTGTAGGCATGCTCCAGCTTCTTGCTAATATCATAGTCTTGTAGGATATCAATGACTCCAAAATAAAGGACCACTTCGTAGATTGCACCGCTTCGAGAAGGGGTCAGATGGCTAAATCCACCAGGGGTGTACTGATCAAAATCACTCATCCTCGCCATCCGCTCTGCTCTTGCTGGCATGTTTGCTCCTAACCTTATTAGAGATTTCCTGAAACAACACGTTGGAATTTCAACACATAATTCACATTCCAGGTATATTTATCTCACCCACTATACCAAGAGCGGGTAGTGGGAAATAAAATGAAACTAGGAATGACAAGAAATATCACCTCCCAGATAAAACCCGGTCCATGTCTTGTAGCTCTGCTTCAAGAAAGCGACACCCACGCATGAACTTTTCATTTTGAAACGAACCCTTTTTTCCTGCATGTAGCACACATACTTATTGATGAAAAAACTGCAGAATATAAAAAACACAATCCTATTAAAATTGGCACTATGCTTGCTTACCAGAACGCAAAAGAAAAGGTGACAATCCCATTTTGTCATAATTATTGTCATCACGGAAGTGTAGACCAACCAAGAGACTATAATCCATGATTTTCTCAGCTTCCAAAAACTCACAATCGCGATCAATTTGGCTGGTCATCATCAGATAGAGCATGTTATGAGACGTGCAACATAAGCCACCTATATAAATTCCTGTGAAACAGATGCCTAACAGAAAATATACAGCATATTGAAACTCACTTGATAAACTCGTGGAACCAATTTCGCTGTAGACGAAAAACATAGTTGAGGTCAAGGTCCTTGAGAGTTGTGGTTTCATCAATCTCATCCTCAGGCTTATTTGTTGTGCGACCATGGGAGGATCCTTTCAGGTCAAATCTTCGATGTATTCTATACTCTGAACAGAACAGGTTGCCCATCACAATGAAACGGGTCTGGTTTCCAAATAAATGTTATGATCAGAAATGTAAAAAAGTTCCATTAACAAGCAAAACAGCGGAAACAAAATATTTCTCTTCCAACTAACCTTCGGTCCGCCTATCGGTTTAACACAATGCACACCAAAGAACTTTGTCACCAGAGAGTTTTCATACCGGCTAACATGTTGGAAATAACTGGAAAGCATCCTAATAAGCACCTGAGCATCGATTACCAAACTTCATAATCAATGTAACTGTCCCACATTTTGGTCTTGTGCAGTTAAGAAAGAGCATGAAAGCAAAGAAATGAGCAATTTACCACTTACTTCTCATGCACCTTTGAAGCAGTTTTCTTCCATTTCAAACTTCAAATTTAACAAGACAGAATTCAATGAGGCAGACAACTAACCTTGACTTCTGATTTCTTTGCTGTCTTTATTATAAATCTATCATCCTGAGTAAGATAAAAGAAGCTTCCACTCTTCCCTGGAGAAGAAAGCTCTCTAAGGGCATCATTTCCACAGATCGCTAGCATGTAATCAGCAAGATCTACTTGAAAAAGCTCTCTCAAATGCCTGACATAACCAGGGAAAAAAGGTCACCACCATAGCATAAAGAAAGAATAGAACACAAGTAAAGCAATCAAGCATTTTGACCTCGTTTAACATTGCAGTCCAACCATGTTTATTAAATTTTTTGAAGTATTTTAAGCTTTGAATTAATTTGTGTTTTTCTATGTGTTGATGTTAAAAATAAAAAAAAAAATTAAATATTATGATGTATTTCTCTACCACATTCCCAAACCAATACTTAATGGATGCTAGCAAGTCGAAAGAACATGCACAGCCAATTGTAGCAGGTTCGAGTTTATGAAGATGGAATATCATCTCAAGGGAGAAAGAAAACGCAAAAGAGAGCATGGATGAACCTTAAAAGTTCCAAAATATAAAAAGAAATAAAAATCACATACTCGGGCAATCTCAAAGAAGAGAATGAAATACCTAAACACCACAGGACAGTAATCCTTCCATCGAAAATCAGAAGACTGATGTGGAGGTGTAATTTTTGATCCTTCAGGTGGAAACCTCGTCCAGAACTTCTCCTTTGGATCAAAATCACTTGGATTCAAATCCCTCAAAATCTGAGCATGCTTCCCGACAGAATACCTAGAATTAAATACCCACCATTAAAGAATCAAAACAGCCAAATCAACTCACAAAGACACTATAAAAGCAATCAAACACAAAGCAAACTCCAAAAAAAGGTTAAAACTAAAAGAAAAACTTACATAATACCCAATTGCAAATTAAGCATCAAATCATAATTCTTATGCCCTTTCGAGATGGGAAGGCCGGGTTTCTTAACCTCTCCACCACTGAAACAACAGGGTCCCCTTCTAAAATGTCTAATACCATCTCGATCCAACCCTAAACCATCTCGATAAATCATTTCTGCTTCCACATTATCAATAATATCACAAGTAATATCACCAGCATCCCCATCACTTTCCCAAATACAAATCCTAGGGAAATTCATCCCACTCCCTCGCCCTCCATCAACTGACGACCTCTTCCTCGTCGCTGTAGTGGTTAAAACCAAATCACTCTTGTTCCCTTTTAAACAACATTCCTTTCCATTACCAGGATAAAATGTGCCCTTCAATTGCTGTCCCTTTGCATCCTTGCTGTTGTTATTCCAGTTCCCAACATAACAACTTCCATCTGGCCATGTAAACACCCCATTCCCTTTCGGCACTCCATTTTCCCATTGCCCATCATATCTATTGCCGTTAGCCCAAATCAAAACTCCTCTCCCTGAAATGACGCCGTTCTTCCACTCACCAACATACTCATTCCCGTTTTTCCACACATACCTCCCTTGCCCGTCTTGGAAATTCTTCTTCCATGTCCCTTCATAGAAATCCCCATTCGGGTAACTTTTTTGCCCATACCCATGTTTTCGATCGGAGCTCCATGAACCGCGGTACGTGTCCCCGTCGGATCCGATAAAAGTACCGAATCCTTCCATCCGACCCGATTTAAATTCCCCTTCAAAAGTAGCTCCTGAAGGCCAAGAGAATTTCCCTTTCCCAGATGCTTTTCCGCGACGCCACTTGCCTTCGTACATACACCCGTCGGTCCAGATGTACTTCCCGGATCCGTGTGGCACGTGACCCGAGAAGGATCCGATGTAGAGATCCCCGTTCGGGAGTTGCTTTTCTTCAGCGGTGTCGGATGAGCTGCTGGCAGTGAAGACGGTGGCGGCAGGAGTTACACGGCAGGTGGCGGATTGGGATCTAGGGCGGCTAACAACAATGGGTAGTGGTGGAATAGCTGCTTGCTTTGTGATATCTTGGTCTGCCACGAGTAGCATAATCTTATCTAGCTGCTTATTAGTAGTAGAGGTATTGTCGAGCTCTCCCGATTTCTTCTTCTTTGTGGTTGAAACGACGTCGGTTAGCTCATCAACGGTAGGTCCTTCACGCATTTTGTAGCTCGCATAGAACAGCACCCCTCACGCTCTTCTCTCCTCTCCTCAAATGTATCTCCTGCTTTAAAATCTCTTGTTGTTATTTATGGCAGCATTTGTTGGGATGGGCATTTGATGTTGTTCGGTGGTTATTTGGAAACGGAAACGCCGGAGAGAAGGGCATTTCCCGGAGCCGGAGAGTTATTGCACTTGTTCTATAAATTTCTCTCTCTACAATTTTTCTTTCGATTTGGTTTGTGCCTCACTTTCTCTCTCTTTTAAGGCTTTGTGCTTACGGAGGAATCTTTACAAACACGACCATACGACGACGACACTAATAGTAATGGAGAGAGAGAGAGAGAGAGAGAGATTTACTTATTTAGAACCTGTAAAAAATGAAAAGGAGAGAGAGAGAGAGAGTAATGAATGAGCCGGCTTTTGCCTAGGGAACGTTGATGTTAGGACGCACTATGCAAGATACACTACAGCCAGGGCAGCTTTTTTTTTTTCTTTCATGTTTTCTTGAACGTTTCTAATTTCTCAGGACAAATATGCCCTCCTCTTTGTCTAGTCGCTACAGATAGAAAGAAAACTGCACAGTATTCTCTCTCTCTCTCTGCCTCTGATTTCATCGTGACGTGTCGGAATATACTAAGAACCACACCAGAGTTCCAGAGTATTAGTTTTTAATTTTTTTATCTAGATTGATGTTAAAAATATATTTTGAAAAAAATATATAATATTTTTATATAAATAATTGAAGTTTGGTGTTTTAAATCATTAGATTCTAAGATAAATAATCTAAAATTATAAATATTATTTAAAAAAACAACCACTACAATATTTTCAGATGCATTTAATATATATATATATATATATATATATATAGGTAAGGTTTGGCAGCAGCACTTAAAGGATTCTGTTTATATTGTAATCCCTGAATTATTTTTGGTATGGTGATGGGAAAAAAAAACTATATTTGTTCGGTGGATATTTAAATTGAGTATAACTGGAGTTTGGTGCTTTTAAAATAATTATAGCAGAATCTGGTATTCAGCTCTGAGATAGATAAATAAATAAAACACTAATTTGGTTTTCGTAACTATGCTTTAAAAGTATTTTAAAAAAAATACTAATTTTAAAAAATAAAATAATACAATTTTTATTGATAAAAAAACAATTTTAAAAATAAATAAATTGAATAACACTTACAAAGAGTCATAAAATAATCCAAAACTTAAACCATGAATGCTGTCCTTTGCACCGGCATGGTTTCGCTATTTGAGGTTTGATCGACAGCCGAGTGCAACCACAGCTTTAATTTTTTTGATGTGTAGCTTTGGAAATCGTGGTAGTGTCATCGATAAGAAGAAAAAAAAAAGTGACCTGAATTACCTGGCCCACAACGAGGCCCATTCAATTTAGTGGGTGTACATGAAAAGCCCATATGGAGGTGAAAATGCGAGAGGAGTCTGGGAAAAGCATCGTTTACGTGTTTAACATGGCTTTGGGAAGTGGGTGGCGCTGTTTCTATTTGCCTAAAACAAAGATCGCCGATAATTCTTTCTTTCTGCTTACACTTGAGTGCCGAGATCTCTTTCTAGTGAAAAATTATGAGCTAAATTCATGACATAGGAGTGAGTGGTCGTGATTCCTTTTCAGAGCATCGGCCATGACGCGACACTGTGATTAATTTTAAAAGGAGACAACTTAACGAGTCAGGATGGTCTTTTGAGAGTCCCTTGGCTTGCCCCCAACGCTGCTGCGTTCTCTATGCGCTGCGTTTTACCGAAAAGGGGAAGAAAATGATATGTTGCGATAGTTTTTAAAGTGTTTATAGTACTTGAAATCATTAAAATAATAATGTTATTTTATTTTTAAAAAATAATTTTTAAAATCAACACATCAAAATGATTTAAAACACATAAATATATATTCATTTAATTTTTAAAAAAAATTGACCAAAAATCAGTGGATTACGATGTCAAGCATGCAGAATATCTTTCTTTTGGACGGGCGACATGGATGATAGTAAGAAGTCAATTATTTTTATCTCGTAAGAACACAGAGAATTTAAATTGATACCAACTGTAATTAGGTCTTGTTTATCACTACGTTACGGTAATATTTTTTATTTTTTATTTTAAATTAAAAAAACTTAATATTTTTATATCATTTTCATATGATAATATCAAAAATATTTTTTAAGAAAATAAAAAATATTATTTTGATGTATTTTTTTAAAAGAATTCCACTGATACCAACTATAATTAGATCTTGTTTAGTAATGCTTTACTAAAATATTAAAAATATTAAAAATATTTTTTTATATTAAATTTAAAATAATTTTTTTATTTTAAATTAAAAATATAATATTTTTAGATCATTTTCACATGCTAATATCAAAAATAATTTAAAAAATAAAAAAATATTTTGATACATTTTTTAATGAAAAATATTTTAAAAAAACAATTTCAATCAGACTCTCAAACAAATACTTGATACTATTGCTACGTTGTAAGCCAAACAAATTAAATATTAAAAACAACAACCCCATAATAATAATAATAATAATAATAATAATAAATAGCATAAAATTTGGGTTGACTAAGGGGTATCCTTACTAAGAATTTTAAAAAAATGAATCACAATGTTTTCTTTTATTTAGAGTTTAGTTATATAAACACTTAAAAACTTTGCCATAGAATAATATATATATATATATATATATATGTACTATTTTTATTAAATATCATTTGTTTCTATTTGAACAATTTATTTTTTAACACGCATGCATTTCCGAATTAAATTAAATTAGCAAGCCAGGACCCATTTGAAAAAGATCGTAGGGCTAAACAAGTGCATGAGTCATCATCAATTCCATCTTATAACCTGCCCAATTTGCGTTCCTCTCTTCCATGTACAGTATTTTGCCAGTATAAACCCTGA
Organism: Salix exigua; assembly: GCA_032356905.1. NCBI lineage: Eukaryota > Viridiplantae > Streptophyta > Magnoliopsida > Malpighiales > Salicaceae > Salix > Salix exigua. The sequence continues at coordinate 12,912,833 of CM063592.1, forward strand.
CACGTACATGATGCATGCGCGAGGTCGCTACCATTTTTCATTTCTATAATAAAAACTGTATTTAATTGCTAGCCCCTTTCCCTCTAAATTACTTTTCTTCCTTCCTCTGGCAAGGTCTTAGGCACAGCTCATACACACTGCTGGTCTCACGATGCATGTGGGAGCATGAATTCTAAATAAATTCGTGACCCCTCTCCTCTAATTAATAAGGTCCTCTTTCATGAATCATCTAGGAGGTGACAAGTGATTCAAATTTGATCATTCAAATTTATTTTTCTTATGATCGTAATTTTATATTTAAATTATATGATTATTAATATATTAATTACTGAAAATTTATATAATTACTAATTTTAAAATTTATAAAATTATTCAAAATAGATGCAAGCCGTAACGTAATCCTAGGTGACATTGGGGCAAAGAATGAACTCGACCAAACCAATTACTACTGTGCGTCGCCGTATCTGCACATATTACTACATGGAGAACCGCAAGCTGTACGTCATGGAACCAAACACATAACAATAAAGACAGTCGCTGGATTTTCTTACCTACAAAACCTGTTTTTTTTTTGTACAAAAATAAAAACAAAAAATAATAATGAGAACGACATTTGGAAACCATCTTGCCCATTTACACAACGTTATCCCAACACCACGACCCCCCGGCCAATAGTCTACGCTTATCAACAACTTTCATTAACTAATAAAACCAAAATAGCTGGTGAATTAATATAATTTTCCTGTTAGATAGAACTCCAAATTATATATATATATATATAAAAAGTTGTACGGGCATCAGGCGTTGAAATGCTAATTTGAAAACTAGAACCGCTAAATGATTGATTTATTTTCTTTCGCCATGTAATTGATTGGTCCGCTAATAATTCAATTTAGGAACTTGGTAACTAAAGATTGAAAATATATTACAGAAATGTATCGGTCGCTCGAGCCAAACAGTCGCTTTTACAGTTGAACCGGGCGGGCTGAGCTGGCAAGTCACATGGGGTATTCTCCATGGGCCTGGGTTTTGAAGCTGTGTCTCCTTGTGCGGGACCTTTCCTAGGCGTCGCTCTCTAAGAGTCAGACGTGCGCCTCTGTCTGCCACCTAGACAGTTCAACGGGGACATCATCGTCATCCACTTCTTGAAGCCACGTGGCCTCTCGAAAATAGATCGCCTGCATGTCCACAAGACAGGTGTCGCCCCACCCGCTAACCGAGCAACCGCTCATAAGCTGCCCGCCCACGTTTTCTTGTCTTTTCAAATTCACAGAGAACAGTTTCACAACTAGTACTACCGCCCGCGTTACGCCCGGAATAAAAACATTTTAAAACATAAAAAAAATTGAAGTATTAGTGATGTGTTTTTTAAAAACATTAAATTTTAATTATAGATTGAATAGTTTTTTTTATTTAATATTAGAATGAAAAATATTTGATCGATCTATAGATTAACTAAGAAATTCATAAGATACTCTTAAAAAAATTGAAAAGCTCACTTTTAAATTAATTTTATTTTAAAGGATGAAATTGATAAATAAAGTTTATTTAAAATACAAACTAAGCAAATTTGAGTCAACCATGAAAATTCTAGACATAAGTCATGTATATCATTGGGTTCAATAATTTTAACATCCCATAAATTATTTTTCATTTAATTATACAACATAATTGGTTTTTTAATATGCCAATTTTATTTAATCAAGGGTGAAACTAAAGTATAGTTATATTTAAGGATTAATTTGGGTTTAATTAAACAATAATGTAATTATACTTTAAATGAATTATATTAGTTTTATTACATACTTAATTGGTAAAAAATTAAATTTTAGAAGTCTAATTTAGCCTTTATTGAGAATATTGGAATTATAGACCAAATTAAGTTTATTTTTATAGTCACACGGATTATGATGCCATACTTTTAATGTTTTTGGTTTCCATTTGGTTTTAACTTGATTTCCCCTTTTTTTTGGATGGATTCAAGTTTTTAATCCATTTGGTTCTGGATTGATTAAAATTATTTGGTTCTAGCTTTCTTATGAGCAAGTCGAAAGATATCCTTTCACAACCAGGTGATTTTAATCCAATAATTTATGATTATACATTTTAATTAAACTATTTGACCGATAAAAAAGACATGAAAAAGTTAGATGTTCTCACCAAAGAAAGATTGTTAACTAGTGTTTACATTGTTAAATATAAGAAATATTTTAATTACAAGAGTTGGACAACAAACAAATAATCTTATTTTCAAGTATATGCTTACTTTATACCGAATTGTGAAAGTTTGAACAATCATTTCCAAGTAAGCATCTAAAATCGATAATAAGAAATAGATACAAAAGTTTATAAATTTATTAGATTTGTTGTCCAAATTTTAAATCATTATTAAGTAATTGAAAAATAAAGGGAAATTTTAATATGTGAACATATTAAATTATTTAATATATTCTTCTTCATGAATGATTTCTCTATTGTTTTTACCATAATAATGATGCTAAAAAAAGTATGCTTATTGTGTTGGCAAGTGATTTTAGTTTGAACATTGGTGGTTATCTTATAAAAAACAAAAGTGCAATATGAGTTTGCAAGTTAACAAGAAAAGTTAAACAAATAAAAAAAAAGGGTAAAACAAAAGGTGAAAGGGTTAAGTCAATACAACTCCTACTATATTTGCTCTATTTAGCTCTGATTGTGTTTGTTTAGGAGAAGATAAATAACCATTAAATTTATTGGGTTAGGCCAATTGGTCATATAACTACAAAAAAGATGATGTAGAGAAAAAGATACTATAGAGAATATACAAGAAAAAAATATTAGGTATGAGCTTCCAATGCATTTCAATGTAGAGAAAAAGATAATGTGTCGTCTTAAGTGTATTTTAAAACTGGTTATCAATGAATTAAGGGTTTTCAACCTTCACGTTCCTTTTTATTATGATTGATGACATTCTGATCAAGATCAAACTCGTGAGAATTTATTATTTGCCTTTAATGATTCAATTCTTCTCTAATAACCATTGTTGTTGCAACTTGGAAAGAAAATATACGAGTGTCATCATCAAAATCAAAAACATCATAAGAATAAAAATTTGAATAATTGATGATGAACTTTAAGGTAAATAAATTAAAGGTTGCAAATAAGAGTATATGCCGAAGAAAAATGCTCAAGTATCTAAACATATTTATAGATATATTTATTTTGTTTCAAATTATGAAATCTTAGGATTTAAAATATTGGTGTTATTTTTTTAAAAAAGTATGAGTTTTGAGTTTTCTTATAAAATAAAACAAAGCTTTAGCGGTCTAATATAAAATTGAATATATTTATAGAAATAAAATTACAAAACTTTGAGCTTAAAAGTTTATCTTTTAACTTTTATATATACTTATGAAAAAAATTAATTGTATAATTAATAACATTATTATATTATATGAAAAATAATTATATAATTTGGATCAAGTGGATTTTAATTAATCTTTCACCATGTGATTATAAAGAAGGGGTATATGATTTGGTATATAAGTATTACATGTATGATCATCAACTAGATCTCAAGTAGGTTTGTCATTTAACAAACTTGCAATATAGCAACATATATATAATGAATTCAAAATCTTGCAAGCATCATAATTTTTTAGATTTAATATTTGTTGAATGATGCATTTTGTTTATGGAACTTTTAATTTAATGTATATATTTGATGAATATTAGGTTGACTTGTTAATGCGAGAGGGTTGAGGGATTGCCTTTGTGTTTTATAATCTTGATGAATAACTTTGAAGAGACATAAACTCTTAATGATATAATGATTGATAATAAAGTCACTCAATTAACATACAATCATTATACTAATGAACCAACTCATTTAGTAAACAACATAGATGTAGATAAATAGATAAATTTGTTTATATATTTTTGATGTATTTTATTGTTTTGTTTTAGTTAATTTATGGCTCTTTTTATTGTGTTATTTTGTTAATCATGATTTTTAGTTAATTTTACTTTTTTAGCATATTTGTAAGTTTTTTGTTATTGTTTTAGATGTAAGTTTTTTTTTATTAATGATACATTTAGCATATTGTTTTTTAGCATATTTAGTAATTATAAGATTAATAAACAAACAATTATTAAACATGTGCCATTAACCAAAGAATTAAAGTTAGTATGCAATTCATCCTAAATTCAAATAATTTTTATTATTATAAAATGTTTGATAAAAAATTAATTACAATAAATAAAAACAAGACAAAAATCATAATTATTATTGTGTAAAAATATCACTTTTTGTTGCTTTAATGATAATATCTCCTGTCCAAAATATACCAAAACAAATATGGTGAACAATCCTATTCAATTATATTCGCGTTGATAGTGTTTTGGTAGCTATCATGGTCTAAAATATGATAGACAAGCAAGTTTATATAATGTTGTGTCTTATATGTGTGTTTTGGAACCGCGACAAGTATAAATTGTATTATTTTATTATTATTATTATTATTATTATTTGTAAATATATGTTTTTGACCGTGTTTTAAAAATATTTTTGAAAAAAACTGAATTTTTTAATTTTTAGATCATTTTAATGTACTAATATTAAAAATAATTTTTAAAAAATAATAAAAAATATTATTTTGATGTATTTTTGAATAAAAAATATTTTCAAAATTAACATTAACCAAATTTCAAAACATGCATTTTAGTTCAATTTAAATTCCTTTATTTTTAAAGCACAAAATACCCGATTTTAGAAAGAGAATCATCTATAATATATCCAAAATAACAAGAATGTGATATTCTGACGTTAGACATTGTCTTGCATAAACCCTGTAAATATCACCCTTTTTTGTTGTTAAGCAGGCTGATTGGTTGGATGAGTTCAAAAGACGAGCCCTGTCAGAAACAATAGGTTGAATGATCAGGATTGATTGGACGGTCAGATCATGCGGCAAGAAGGTGGGAGATGCTGGGTCACTTATCCAGCCATCTAATCGATCACGCAAGGAAAGCAGAGCAGGAAACTTTGGTTTGTGGCTGCTACCGTAAGCACAATGCTGGGCCACTCATGCACCCATCTAATCCTGATTGTGTCATCTTGGAGAATAGAGGAAGAAATTTCAGTTGTTTCGTACTGTATTTAAAAATATATATTTTTTAATCATTTTAATATATAAAAATAATTTTTAAAAAATTAAAAATATTTAAAATATCTATAGCTCGGCAGGATACCCAAATGCAAATGGAAGTTTAAGGCGTTAGTTTTAAATTATATTTTCTATTAAAATAATTATTTTATATATAGTTTATTTTTATCACCGCATATTAAAATAATCCAAAAGAAATATTTGAAACAAAAACATTCAATTTTTACCGCAAAAACGAATACAAACTTGGACCTTTTCGACTGGTTCCATGGAGAAACAGGTTCTTGCCACCCTGTTCTTCCAAACAAATGAATATCTCAAACATTTGAGCAGAGATCTCCAGAAAAACATAATGCTTTCAGCAAACACCCTAAAATCTACCCATGGGTGGACCCCCTAGGAGAATTCTGAGCTATGGATTTATTATTTATACAGAAACGAGACAGAATACAGGTACATTGAGAAGAAGCTAATTTTCTGTTTGTCACGGCGTTTCAAAAAAACGCAGGATTTCGATTGGCATACGATGGACGTTGGAAGTGGAAAAAAAAACATTTCTTTATTGATTGGTTTAATTTACTTGTATTGGATATCATGGGGGCAGCTGGACTGCTCCGACCAGCATTCGATCACTACCTACACCAAAAAAATGAATCGAGAATCGAGAACGGAGGCAACAGTGTCATTTAATCAAAGACCTGATCGATAGGAATCTGGCCAAATATATCAGGGCATGACTCCCAATTTCCCCTGCCTCTGGCCTCCCAATACCCGCCAATATAACGGTATGTATCGCTTCCTTTATCCTTTGCAAACCACCGTGGTTTCCAACCCCTCTCCTGCATATTTCGGGCCTGGAACATGTAAAGTAATATTTCAACAAATTACCATCAAAACCACATCAAGAAAGATCTGACAACGCACATCAACAGATAGCTGTGGAAAGACCCCATTGTATTTGGTAACCCTCTCAAAGAAGAGAGATTCTCAGAAAGGGAAGAGAAAAAAAAATCTAAACCGATCCCTATAAGATCAAAAAAGCCTGTAACTGTTTAGATGTCAAATAATCCAACCTTTAGGAATGATGCCTAAATTGTCCAACTGCTTAGACACAGAATCCTGGAATGGAAAAAAACAGCAAGTTACCTGGCGCTGACGTTGCTCTAATCGCAGTTTCTCTGAATTCGCCATATCAAATTCACCATTTTCCAAATATCTTTGGTCAGGTCTAAGCCTTGAATCTGTAGGAGGCAGCTTTTCCTGAACATAAGATGAGATCAGGAATCATGATTTAAGGAGCATGCGTGTTCTAAGGGCGCTGGAAATGCATAAAACTAGATTTTTCCCACTGCCATGTTGCCAAACGAACAAGAAAACCAAACACAGAATAGCTATAACATAAAAACTACCTTAAGTCCACGGGTGAGCTCATTCAATGTCATGGCAAAGCGTGTCATATTGTATTTGGTGGGAAATCTGGGGGGTTTACTTCGACTCCACAGCATGTGGGCTTCTTTCATAGGCTCGAACCCCTTTCCCTTCCCAGAGAAATCACCATTCATGTAATGCATGCTCTCATCCCATTTTCCCAAAAGAGTTGCGACTGTTCTACCATGCTTATCTTGAACTATTCCTTGTACCTGAAAATCAAGTTTATTACTGATGATATTCCATGTTAACCAGCACCAACCACTAATAGATGATTTCATATAACCAAAAGAAAACTCATAAAGAAGCAAAGTATGTGAGGCTATAGGTTGGCGGATTATTTTGCTTCAGGTTTATGGAGCCAACTAGCAAAAAAGTCATATACATCACAGAAGTCATCTGGAACAATCATTTGAGGAAGATAAGAGAGCATGCACCTGGTGAGGATTCCGGTCTATGATAGACTGCTCCTTAAATTTCAGCTTGCATGAATGCTCACGATTTCCTTCTATGCGCATTGTACCATAGTGATCACAGTACAGTTTTCCCAGTATAAGATTGTATATTGACGTTGTAACCTGAGATAAATGACAAATTTCAAACAGGAACATAACAGGGAGTAAAAAGTCTTGGCTCATACCTTACTCCATTGAAAGACCTCTCCATCATCAAATTCTAAAGTCAAAACTCCAACAGGATCAAGTTGAATCGAGCGGCCCCAAAATTTGCTTTTGAGATTGCTATCGCCCCAAAATTTCCATCCTGTACCCTCACAATGGCATGCAACAATCATGGGGTGATGACTGACCTGACATAAAAGTTACATAACAATAAGCTACTGGATACTTGACAATGAAGAAGGAAAAGAATCACACCCAAAATAATAGAGTTCTTTCCACTTGTGTGAAAGAGTAAATAAGAATCTTCTAGGGGAGAGCGAGAGGAGAGAAAGGGAAACCACAAGAACTAGTTCTGGCTCTTGCATCATAACATATCTGTACCAATTTAGCCATCAAAAGCTAATACAACATCTACCATTTTCCTTGGGAACTCCCCTGATTATATAATGATACAGTCCTCATGGTTAATTAACCATCATGAAGTATATATATTTATTTTGTTTCTTTCCTCTAATAAGGTTCCTAATCATTGCCCAATATTATCTCCATTGCAGAAAAATAATAATACTAGCACCACCTGCACTTTGGACATGGTATCACACTATTAAGTTCAAAGTGTTTCCCATTAGGAAGATTTGAACCCCCCGAACACCACCTTCCTATTGGTAATAATCCCTACAGTCATATTGGTACTGCAATATGAAGTCATTATACAGCAACTCAACATGCACCAAAAAGCAGGTTAACTCGTCCTCCTACTTGTTTTTTTATGAGACCATATTTGAATAAAAAATTAAGATACAGTGTGCTCTTGCTATTATTATGCTCAAGCTATTATCATGTATGTATGCAAAAAGATTAGAAGAGAATATAGATCATGTCAAACAATTAATTTTGAACTTTCAGAAGTTCACAAACCTTCTCTGAGAAAAACCTGAGGCCCTTATCCGGATAGTCAGCCTCATATGTTTCCCCTAATAATGGATTAAATGGTTTGCAAATTCTTCCTTCAGTTGAAGCATATCCAGAAACAGCAAAAGCAGCCACATTAAGAATCCTCATAAGACTGTTACCCTGAAGACAGAAATTCAATGACCATGGGTTAAAAAGGTAAATGCTGCAGAGGTTAATCTCATTGGATGCAGCCATCGGAGGCTACTATGGAAAAAGAGTAACCACTAAGCACACAATGGATCAAAAAGGTATGTGCTGCACAGGATTATCTCATAGAAAACATGAGACAGCAATTGGAGACTAAGTGTGAACATGAAACTAAGTGCAGCGGGTTAACAGTGAGAAAAACAAATCAAGAGGCCCACCTATGCCAATATTTTTTTGTTGTTGGAGGTGGGTGCCTTGGATATCTAACTTCTAAGAAAAGCACTCCACAGGATGCAGTCTTGGATGTACAGGTAAAAAGGAAGCTCATATGTGTAATGCAATGATGGGTTGTAACCTATCCCACAAAAAGACATCATGCAACATGCATGGTCACACCACAAACTATAAAAACGAGTATAAGAATCTTCTTGATCTTGCTCCATTGAAGAGTAAATTGTAAATATGAAAGGAAAACTCTTATAATGACAAAATCAGATTGCACCAGGATTGAATCTCCATGGTTCAACCAGTGGCAAAGGGTGACGTAAATTGTTGGGGGAGCTAGATTAGAATTATCATGAGATTTTACAAGTACTTAGAGATATTCTGAAAAACATTTTGGGGGCTTGTAATAATTTACAAGGGATTAACATAAAAACATGCATAAAATCAAGGGACTATATTGATGTTTTCAAAAACATTTTGGGGGGCATGAGGGGTGCCCCCTCAAAGAAGTTAACTGCTGCCCCTGGGTTTAACCAATTTTCCAGGAAAATTACATCCACTCTAAGATGCTGAATCAGAGTTTATGCAAAATTAATGGGTTTGTGAGATGGAAAGTAGGTGAAAAAAGTAACAATTAAGGTAAAGCATCAGGAGTCATGCGATTTATATCTAATAATTAGATGAAAGGATATTCTATCACATGACAAAATGCACATGATCCAGTAATCCTCTAAGGATTCAAACTACATTTTGTGGATTTTCCTTGTGACGGGTAACTGAAAAATTAATTGCTGGAGGTAACAGCAAATCATTTGAGAAATGTAAATATTTGCAGAAGAAACAGCAGGAACTTAAAAGAAGCAATAGATAGATTTGCATCAAAGTGATAGAAAAACCAGGTGTCAAGTCCCACAGCTTTGTCAAAGTGACATGCATAACCAAGAACAAGACTACCTGCCTATATGTGGAGAAAAAAGAACAGTACAAACTCCAATACTTAAACTAACCTGTTTTCCCCATTCATATGCCCGATCGAGGAGATACGAATATTCCAAATCTTCAAAGCATTTTTGTAATGAAGAGAGAGGCTCGTTGAAGTAAACAGGAAGACAAACTTTGGTTAGGTCCTTCCCAATGTTATCCTTAATCATCGACCATAGACTCACACCTTTTTCTTTTTCAATTGGGTCAGGTAATTTCTTACGACGCTTAATGTAAGGATGGTTTGATCCAACACACCTAATCAAAGGATCAATGCCATCTTCTGATTCAAGAGCTAAAAACCCTTCATCATCAGAAGAGAATGATGATGTCCGAAAATCAGACTCTATACTTTTGAAAGAACCTGATGATAGAAAATCACGAGTATCAAAGAACACATTCTCATCATCATCTGTTTCTTCTTCTGCGCCATCAACTCTTTCATTATCATCATCAGATTCACTGAGACTTGCTTCTGAGAAATAAACAAATGAGAGTAAAATTCCAAAGCATCCACAGAGCTAGGGAAGAAAATAAATTAAAAAAAAAGACACAAACAAATATCAAACATGATTAACATCAGAAATTGAACCACCACAATGATGAAAGGAGAGAAGAAATTGAAGGAAAAAAACAATCATATGCTTTCAGATTTCATACATTACCGACAATTGCAATGTGTTGCACAAAAATGAAACAAAAGAGAACCCATTGTTACAAGTTGACTTGGCATAATACTATGATACAAGCAATAATTACATGACAACCAAACCAGGATGCTAGATGCTAGATGCTGTCAATTACAGCTTATGTTGTTCATTTTAGGAAGTAGAAAAAAATCCAGATTCCAAGTCATAATATCATGACCTTCAGACAGAGTCTGTTGTGTCTTACAGGTTTTATTGTTAAGCAAATATTACTTTTCAGTAAGATACATGCCACATGCCATAGAGTAGCTTGACAAGAAACAGAAATGCTAAACCAGTCTTCAGATATTTAGTACCAAGGCATAACTTACCACTAAACCTGTATTGTCTCATAATAGAAGATGTTGTGCCTAGATCGTTCAACTGCCTTTGGCTCTCATCAACTACTGTATTCTCCAAGTCAACCTTTTCTGTCTACATAATGCAGTTCAAAAACAGTTTTCAGGTTAAACATGGAAAAATTGAAGATAGATAACCGTGAAACAGAATCAGGCCTACATATTTAGTCTAAGAACTTAAATTGAAATTAAACATGTATTCAAAATGCTCACATAATCATTAACTGAAAAACAAAATCACACTGTAAAAGAGCACTAGAGTTTAAAATCATCATCCAATTCATCAAGTAGAAACAAATATTCATATTGCATGCAAGTGAACAGAAAGCAAATTGGCAACAGTGGCATGATAATAATAATAATAATAATAATAATAATCATGATGATAATGATATAGCCCATATTAAGCAATCAGTCCTTAGCTTCCGATATAACATCAAATCTGTCAGATGCATAAAATGTTAAAAGTCCCTCATATCAAGTTCTAAGCACTTTGCAGTCTTTACATGTAGGATAATAATCTCATGATGGGAGAGAAAACTAAAAATATTGAACTTTGATCTCTCCCTCCTACCGCAATAAGTTGAGCACTTCTCTATCTCATACCTCCCAGTAAACAACAGAGAAAATGTAGGATTTAGGATAATAATCCTGTAATGGGAGAGAAAACAACAAACACAGAACTCTCCTTCCTACCGCTATTGAACAATTCTCTACCCCATACCTCCCATTAAATAACAGAGTGAGGGATCCAGAATCCCCCCACACACACACACACTATAATCAGAGCAATCCTTAACATGAAAATCTGTTCTTTTTTATAACTAAGAAAATTATTTAAAAAAAGATACAAAAGATGAAGCAGACTTGCTTTTCCCAAGGGGACTGTAGCGTTTAATTTGTTCAAAATCAAGGAAATATCTAGTACAACACAAAAGGGCCTGACAGAAACTAATGCAATAGAAAAGCCGTTTCAATCGACAAGGTTAGACTTACAGAAAATTAAAAATTCCATCACTGCACATATATATAATTTAGCAAGAAACATCACAAATCCAACTACAAAACTTCAGAAATACTGGAAAGTTGCACTACCAACCTCACTGAGTGAAAAATGAAAGCAATCCTTTTAAAAAAATAACCTCAACTATATATTTTGAAATCAAAAAGTTCCTTGCAGTCATTGTGAGTGAAATCTGCTGGTGGGGCTACAAGTTCTGTTTGCTTGCAACACTCACCAGCTTCAATAGCATGTCATACAATGCCGGGTTCAGAAAAAAAGGCAAGCACAAAAATTGGACAGCTCATTGAGGAAGTGAACTGAAGGAGAATTTGTCTATAGGCTGAGTGATGATGACAATAGTTAGTTTGCAGGAGCCACTCCTGCAGACCTCACTGCCAAACCCAAAACTTCAATAATATTTCTGAAGCTGAAGAAAAAGTTAAGTGATGATTGGCATATATCTGTGTAGCAATACAAAATGCATACCCCCTATACTGCATGGATAAACAAGTCCCCAGCCTATGTTGTGCATGTATATGGTCAGAACTAAATAAATTGCTTAAAAACTCTCAGTGAACTAGACTGGACAGACTGACTCAGGTCAAAGACCTTAACAGTTGGTGAAGACATTCTCATCACATGTATTTGCTTCTTGGACTTCCAAAACAACCAGTAAAAATAACACGATCACAGACAATCTGCCCCGAGACAATCACCTGATCCCCAAACATAACTGTTGCTTTTTCCATTTTAATGTTGTCAAAGCAACCAAATTGAAATAATTTCCTAAAAACTTCAGCTGCTAGACTGAATATCTAATATACTAGTAATTTGTGTTTTGAGACATTAATTACAGTCAGGTAAAAATAAGATAGTGGTCTCTAAAAGCACATATTGGCAAAGGTACCGCGTTATATTGGTGATAAAAATAGAAATCAACTTACAAATATAAATTTTTCTTTTAAGATAAAACTATGGGTATCTATAAGAGTTTGCAATTATTAAGAGGGCCAAATTACATATATACAATAAAAACTAAAAAAACACGCGCTGAACTGTAAAATGTGCAATAAAAAAAATAATACACTGGATGTGTAAATCATGGTCAAAACAAATCAAACTCAATATAAATGGTTAGCATACATGACTTTGTACTCAGTAAAACATGTTCTCTGGAAAGGACTCTGCAACTAAGAAATTAATGGTATACCTCGTTTCATTTTAACTATTATGGTAAGTTCACAAGCAGAAGTAGAATTACGAATTTGAATGCCATTTCTTTTGAACTTTTCAATACATGTACCTCTAACTGGCGAAGTGTGTCAGTGAGAAGCCATTGCTTCTGCTTGAGCAGCACTCTCTGGTTCTGCAGCGCGGCAAACTCACTCCTCATGATCTGCTCACTTTCCTGTATCACCTCCTCTCTCACTCCTTCTTCTTGAAGCCGCTTCCTGAGCTCATTTGAAACTGCCACATTGTCCATAGGAGCCATTAGTTCACTGTTAGACATACGAGGGAACATATCCTTTACAGCCTGCAATGCTTCCATCCATTCCAAGCGATCCTCACGTATCTCTGCTCTCAGGTGCAGCCTCTTCGTGCCGGTAAATATTGAGAACCTCTTGTCATCTGATCTGCTCTCCCGGATCGAAGATACCTAACAAATCAAGTACAAATAATTCCTTAAAGAAAGAAACCATTAAAAAAAATCATAGCCACACAATTTCTATTGAAAGTAAAATCCAGTAATCTATAATTAAACACCCAAAATTCCACTCAATTTTCATTGAAAGTAAGATTTTCCCATTAAGGATAATTGACATTTCAAATCCAAAAAGCAATTTATAATAATAATAATAATAATAATAATAATAATAATAATAATAATAATAATAATAATAATAATAATAATAATAAATTTTAAAAAGTCATATATTGAAAGTTGATTGGATAACCAATGAAAAACCTTAAGGTGAATTTCACCAACAGGCTTACGCCTATTCATTGAATTCCCATTCTTAGGCCTAGACATCCGTCTCATAGATTCTTCACCGATAACTTTGGATCCTTTCTCCGTCTCCTGATTAACGAGAATCTTGTCAGGTCCATGGATTTTAAAATACGACAACACTCCATCTTGCAAAACAAACCATCTCGGCCGCCAGCCTTTCCCATAATTCACCCATTTATATAAAATCCCCGAAATTCCATTCCCTACTATATCATTTATCTTCACATCCACCTGAATATGTGGTTGCTCCCTTGCCGACGAAACTCTCTGGTGACTCATCCTGTTATCATTGTTAGAATCCTTTCCGCTATTGCTGCTGCAGTTGCTGGCGGTGCTGTGGTTATGGTGGTGGTGATTTGAGAAATGACCGCTGTTGTTGTTGTGGTTTTGGTTATGTGGTTGAACGATGGTTGATCCGGGATTCGGGTTGGATCTGGCGGTGACTGCCATGGATAGATTCGCCGGAGAGTTGTCGGACACGGTGGAGATGCAGCAAAGTGGATGCATGGGGAACCTTCTCAGCACAAAACAACTGACACTCCGGCGGTTATGGGTGAAATGATGACATGGCGGCGGCGGGTGGTGGTGGAAGTGAGAAGGCTATTATTCATGACGGTTATTTTTAGCGAGGCAAAACCGGAAATCTTGTTACCAGAACGGTTGAAGAAAATGTCGACAAGAGGACGGCTATCAATTTCGCTGGTAGTGAGGATTTTTAATTAAATGCGATAAATTTTGAGAGAAAAAGTGCCTGCGTCAGATAAAATAAAAAATCCTTGAAGAAGCAGAAACACGAATCAGATTTGTGCAAAGGCGAAGGTAATTTAAATATAAAGCGGTTGGCTACTGAAGTCTTGACTCTCCGCCTCTTCTTTTAAATGGTTTTGATTGTATGCGGTAAGACGCAGGGCAAACAAGTAAAGCTGTAAAGGTCGCCGCCGGGTTGTACAGTGGTGATGTGAAGTATTTTTATGCTGACACGTGAAGTATAGACACTGTAACACGTGGAGTAAATACACTGTGACACGCGTGGTGGGCTGTTTGACGGGAACCGAGCGTCCGAAGAGAGCAAGAGCTGGCCGGTATACATTAATGGTTTATGATTTAGACCGTAACGAAAGATAACAAAATTTATTATTTGACAAGACTCTTAAAGACCAACGAGAAAACATTAAATATTAAAGTTTTTATTTATCTAAGTCTTATTTATCAAAAACAATATTACAATATTTTTATATCGAAAATCAGAAAACCCTGTTAATATCAAACAAGAAAATAATATTTTTTTTATAAAAAAACTCCTAATTTATCTCTCGAGTTGGAAGAAACTCCTCATCAGATTTATAGATTTCTAATAATAGAAACTAGTGCCGATAGAAACAACACACTGTTTCTAAAAAACAAAATCTCTCAACAAATATTTATTTTTTATTATTTTTAGATTATGTTGATAACAGAACACTCTTCTGTTTACTGGGAAATGACTCTCAGCTCACACACGTAATTGAAGGAAAAAATTGCAATGTCTTATTAATGTTCATCATAATAGCTATTGAAATAGGAAACAAATAAATGTTAAGACTCCCACGTTTAACAAACTAAGTTACGTGGCAATTGACTCAATCAAAGCTCACTAAGACTCCCTTAACAGTAGGGATATTATTTAACAAACAAAACAAACAGAGTTGACCATAACATTGTCTCCCTTAAACTGAATGCACCAATTGTAGCATGCAATCAGTTTATATGTGGTTCTTGACAGACACCCAGCATACTTCGTAACTTCACAAATGACTACCATGAGAGGTTTTGTCATTATATCAGCAGCTTGTTCTTGACTGTTGCAATGCACCATCTTCAAAGTTCCAGTTTTTATAAGATCACACAGAAAGTGAAAACGCACGTCAATGTGCTTACTATGCCCATGCATTATTGGATTGTTTGCTAATTTGATGGCTGAACTATTGTCACAATGCACAACTGTAGGTCCTTCTTGCTCTTTACCAAGCATTTCGACAATTCTTCTTACCCACACAACCTGACATGCACAAACGCAGTAACAATGAATTCTGTCTCAGTGGTAGACAAAGTCACGATTGGTTGTTTCTTCGATGACCAAGATATAGCTCCTAAACCTAGCAAAAATACATAGCCTGAGGTGCTCTTTTTGTCCTCTTGATCCCCAACGTAATCACTATCTGTATAAACACACAATTCACCTTGTCTTCTGTAAAACCCCCGAAATCAGTTGTCCCTTTGAGATATCTCAATGTTCTCTTTGCTACCTCCATATGAAGCTCAGTAGGATTACTCATATACCTACTAACAAGACTCACCACAAACATCATATCTGGACGAGTAGCAGTTAAATACATAAGACTACTCATAATTTATTTGTATTTAGAACTGTCAACTTTTACTCCATTCTCATCTCTTGACAGTTTGCACCCTGGGACAATTGGGTTTAAAACTGAATTGCACTTACTCATTCCAAATTTCTCAAGCATCTCCAGAACATATTTCTTTTGACTAATGAATATTCCATCATTAGTCATATCAAATTCATGCATCATTGATCTTTTGAATTCAGCAAACATGGACTCATCATTTCCAGTAATATATGAGATCGTCAACATATAAACTCACAATCAAAATTTTACCTTCCTTTTCTGATTTTGTAAACAGGGTGTGCTCAAAGTGACATCTTTCAAAACCTTCTCTTGCAAAGTAACTCTTTATACGACTATACTAAGCCCTTGGGGTTTGCTTAAGGCCGTATAGAGCCTTTTTAAGTTGATACACTTTATCTTCACTTCCTTTGTGTACATAACCCTATGGCTGCTCAATGAAGACTTCTTCAGTCAATTCTCCATGCAGGAAGGCAGATTTCACATCCAGCTGGTAAATTGTCCATTTTCGTTGAGCTGCAAGTGCTATTATCATTCGGATTGTGTCTAGTCTTGATACAGGTGCGAAGACTTTAGTATAATTGACCCCATACTGCTGAGAATAGCCTTTTACGACAAGCCTCGCTTTGTATTTGTCCACCTCTCCACTCTCATTAAGTTTTGTTTTGTATACCCACTCCACCCCAATCTTTTTTCCTCCAACAGGTAGAACCTTCAGTTCCCATGTGTTATTATTCTCAATTGCTTTAATTTCTGAGTCCATTGCTTGTCTCCACTTTTCATCTTTTACTGCATCTTCAAAATAAATTGGATCAGTATTAGCGAACATGATAAAATGTGTTTCATCCTCACCATCAAAAAATGTTGCTCTGGTTTCGTAGTCTTCCATCCAAGCTGGTGGCCTTCTATTTCTTCTTTCTCCATCAATTGATGATTCTGCAATTACAGCTTCTGGAATTTCTTCAATTGGAGGAGTAGATGAAGAATTATCATTGCCTCTTGTATTATTGGCATAATCAGCAACTCCATCTTCTATGTGATTATCAACATCTTCTGTATTGATATCAGTATTAGTCTCTTCTATACTCTCATCCCACGCCAAGTCAGCTGCAATTACATCTTCATGAGCTTTGTACCAGTCCCAGCATTTGTCCTCTTCGAACACAATATCTCTACTTATAATGATTTTTTATAAACTGGATCATACACACGGAAAGCTTTTGATTCTTCACTTACACCCATCAGCACACAACTCAAGCTTTTATCATCCAGTTTAATTCATCGCTTGTCAGGTACATGCACATGAGAGACACACCCAAAAACTTTGAAATGATCAACTGATGGCTTGACACCACTCCAAGCTTCTTCAGGAGTTCGATTCTTGACAGCAAAGGTTGGACTTCTATTTAATACATGTACACTCCAGTTAACTGTTTCTGGCCAGAAAGTTTTAGGAACTTTCTTCTCCGAAAACATACTTCGAACCATATTCATTATGGTTCTGTTCTTCCTCTCTGCTACCCCGTTTTGTTGAGGGGTAAATGGTGTTGTCAACTGTCTTCTAATTCCACTTTCAGTACAGAAAGTGTTGAACTCATGTGAATTAAATTCACCCCCGCGATCTGTTCTTAGCCCCATTATGCATAACCCTGTTTCTTTTTCCACATGAATTTATAACCTTTGAAAGTAATAAAAGCTTCTGATTTTTCAATCAAAAAATAAGTCCATGTCTTGTGGCTAAAGTCATCAATAAAGCTTATGATGTACGTTTTCTTGCTCTTTGAGATTGGGGTGATTGGTTCGCAAATTGTCAGCATGCACAAGTTGAAGGATTTGAGAGGCTCTCCAGGTGCTTATTGATGGAAAAGAATTCCTGTGTTGTTTTCCCATAAGACAGTCTTTACATACATTAGAAGTATCTTTGAGTTGAGGTAGTCCTCTCACCATCTGTTTCTGTTGAAGTGTCTGTAACCCTTGAATGCTCAAATGCCCATATCTGCAATGCCAAAGGTGTGCTTGGTCCTCTGTAACTGTGTTGAGACACATATGGTTTCTTGATTGCATCATCGCAGGTATCATAAACATCTTGTTGGCTGTCATCCCAGTCTGCATAAGTAATCCTCTTTCTGGGTGAAAAATCTTGCACCTTCCATGCTTGAATATAATTGTAAATCCCTTCTGTAAAAGCTGGCCAACACTCAATAAGTTATTCTTCAATTCTGGTATGTAAAATACCCTAGTGATGATTTGATCAATTCCACTTGCTCTCGATCTAATATTTCCTTTTCCATGCACTGCTACACTCGAATTGTTGCCAAGCTTGACAGTTTCTTTGAAGCTTGTATCCAACATAAAGAAATACTCCTTCTGACCACTCATATGGTTGCTACATCCTGAGTCAAGATACCATACATCTTCCCTGGTTATCCTTATGTCATCAGCAAAGGCCATCATCAGTAATTTTCCTTCAGTCTTAGTCTTTGTAGTGTTGATAGTCTCGATATCAAATTCTGCAGAATTTACAATTTCTGCAAAATTGATTCCTGTATCAACAACATAATCATCATCATAGCCCATCAGTAATAGTTGTTCTTCTTCGTCAACAACATAATCATTAGCATAAGTCATCCTCAACAATTCTTCTTCATCCTCGATCTCTGCAATATTGATTTCTGTATATAGCCAATTTCTGCAAAATTAGCTTCTTTGTCAACAACATAAGCCATCAGTAGTAACTCTTCTTCAGCTTCTGCAAAGTTTACTCCTTTATCTCGACTTGGGCATTCATATTGAAAATGCCTAAGCTTATGACAGTGGTAACATTCCACTATGGATTTATCAAAGTTTCTGCCTCGACCTCTGCCCCTTCTACCTCTGAAATGGCCTTGCCCACGACCTCCTCGTCCACCTGATGCTCCATCAAAGGTGATCTTCAGTGCTTGTTCTTCTGTGACATGATCATTCATGCGTTGTTCATGCACAGGTAAACTACTTTGCAATTTATTAATAGACATAGAATCCAAATCATGAGACTCTTCAATAGAGCAGACCACATAGTCAAATTTAGAGGTCATCGACCTTAAAATTTTCTCAATGACTAGCACATCAGTCATTTTCCCACCATGTAACCTCATTTTGTTCGCAATGGTGAGAGCCTTTGCAAAGTAATCATTGACAGATTCTCCTGCCTTCATATGAAGAGTCTCAAACTCTTTTCGAAGAGTTTGCAATTGTGCTTGTTTGACACATGTATTGCCTTGATACTTCTGCTTCAAGGAATCCTAGATACTCTTTGATGTATCTTTGTTCAGAATCGTCTCAAGAATTGATCTATCAATGGCTTGAAATAGATAATTCTTGGCTTTTAAGTCCTTCAGCTTCTGGTCATCAATAGCCTTTCTCTGTCCTTCTGTGAGATTTGCTTCGTCTGCAACGATTGAAATCCTACTCTCCACTAAGCTCCAGTATTCTTTTGATCTCAAGAAATTTTCCATGAGCATTGACCAGTGGTCATAATGCCCATCAAATTTCGGAATTGTTGGTTGTACGTAACTGTTCCCAAATGACATGCTTCTTCTCGGGAAGATAGTTGCTTCTTCAGTCTTCAAAAACAATCCCTTAGAAAGAAGGGCTCTGATACCAAATGTTGATAACAGAACACTCTTCTGTTTGAAATAGAACACTCTTCTGCTTACTGGGAAATGACTCTCAGCTCACACACGTAATTGAAGGAAAAAATTGCAATGTCTTATTAATGTTCAGCACAATAACTATTTAAATAGGAAACAAATAAATGCTAAGACTCCCACGTTTAACAAACTAAGTTACGTGGCAATTGACTCAATCAAAGCCAACTAAGACTCCCTTAACAGTAAGGATATTATTTAACAAACAAAACAAATAGAGTTGACCCTAACAATTTTCATGTATTGATCTTAAAAATAATTTTAAAAATTAAAAAAAATATCACTCTTACTTATGTTGCTCTTAAAAGTTTTTTAACCACACTCGCACGCACACGAAATAATAACCAATCCAGTATACATAAGCAAAGGATAATGAAGTTCATAAAAATCAAAACTCTCAAAGATAAAGAGCACATAACTATAGGAAGACACCTCATATATATAGACTTGTAAAAATCTATTATATATATATATATGAGAGAAAATACAACTTAATAAAATATATTTATTATTCAAATAGAGAAACTAGAAATGTCTAATAGCTTTGACGTGGCACTGGATTATCATTTATTTATTAGTTTGACATGGTACGTGCGCCCTCCGTGTGGTAGCAGAAGTGGAGAACCTGTCCTCCTGGTTTGTTGAATAAACAGAGCAAGACCATTCATGTTAGCTGATTTTCTCTCGTCCCCAACTCCCCATCATGATATATATGTAAGAATATTTCCCCTATAGTGGCCGATGTATTAACGGTCCGATCATTAAAATTCAAGTTCTTTATAAAGTCTATGGATTCTAATACGTTAAAGCGAAATCGTGATGGATCGGTCTCAATAAACGAGTATTAGAATGGGTACGTTGAGACCCTCTCCTCTAACCATAAAAGAACATATATTCTCATCCGGTTGTATACATACATATATTGATAGTTTTAAATATATGTAAGTGTATAAAACAAAGTGATGCCCTCCTTTCTTTTCTGATTTGTTTGTAACACCCATTCGGTGGGTGTTACAAAATGGATGGTGTGGTGGCTGTTTTTTTGGCTTTTGGAAGAAAATGGAAGGTAGTGGAGGAAAGTGGAGAATAAAAGAGAAAAGAAAACCATTAAAGAAAATCTCTCTCCATCATTGAGATTAAGAAAAGTTGAAGGTGTAGAGGAGAAGATCAACAGAACAAGAGAAGGAGAAGGAAAGATTTCGATGCAGCAATTCAAGAACAAAATGGAAGGTGGTAAGTTCTAAATTTTCCATTGTTCTATATTGAAAAGTTTTCATCATCAATATGCATATCTTGTGGGATTAAATGATCTATTGATATATTGGGATAGATTTCAGAAATAGAAATCATTAAAGTGTGAAAATTACATGTGGTATCAGAGCCTAATAGAACCCATTGATCTCCCATTAAAGGATTGGTGATAAATTCTGTTTTTTTTATTTAATCTTATCAAACATTGATAAATTGTAATGTATGAAAAACAATTATATCAATGTGTAGAGACTGAGATTATCTTTCCAACGGTATAATATATGTTAAAATCCATTAAGTAGATCAAAAGTTATGATTTTTTGAAAATTTCTGGTTTTAATGGTGATGACGATGAACTGTAACTGTCAGTCCAAGCGGTCGACCGGTTCAGTCCAAGCGGTCGACCGGTGAACTTGGTAACCCAAGCAGTCGACCGGTTCACTTGGTAACCCAAACGGTCGACCGGTTCATGCAGAAACCTAAGGATTAAAATGTTTCCAATGCAAACCGTAAAGGAGTTCATATTACGTATAACTTGTTAATCACCACAGTGATCTAGTTATATTTAATGTGATGGTAAAGTAAAGATTCATAATTGATCATGATTAAATGATGCTTAAATGACATGAAAGGTTTCGATTGATCAATTAATTACTTAATATATCCTAGGAGATCACCCACAGGTGGATCATTGGGTGTAATAAGTAACGCCTAAAGTATTAATCATTTATGCTACGATCGATAATGTGTATACCCACAGGTAGCATTATTATCGGTTATATGTATGACTTGATTAATTATTAAAGAAAATCTAAACAAGCATCATGTAAAGTGTATGTATTTAATGTATTGCCCATAGGTTGCTTAAATACATACAAGTAAAGTGTTTAGATTTTATTGGTTGATGAATCCATTAAAGTTTCAAAGCACTAACGGTAAGCACGTTGAAATTTTTGCAGCTTTATCAAGTTTGTTTGCTTCTGCAAATTCTGTGGTAAAGTTTAATGGACTCAACTATGAGGAATGGTCTGAACAGATAAGGTTTTCTTTGGGTGTAATGTCCCTAGACCAAGCCATACTCATGGATGATGAGCCAACAACCATTACGAATGAGAGCTCAGAATTGGAAAAGTCTCGTTATGAGATGTGGGAGCGCTCTAACCGGCTGTGCCTGAACTTACTGAGGATGTCGATGGCAGAAAATATAAAGCCATCTATGCCTAAAACAGAGAAAGCAAGGGAATTCATTCTGAAAATAAATGAACAATCCCAATCGGATGTGGCTGACAAATCGATTGTAGGCAACCTAATGAGCGAGCTGACTACGAAGAGGTTCGACTGGTCTCAGACAATCCATGAACATGTCACACACATATCTAATCTGGCATCACGGTTGACGTCCATGGGGATGGAGGTGCATGAATCTTTCTTGGTTCAGTTTATCATTAACTCTCTGCCTCAAGAGTATGGTCAGTTCCAGGTGAATTACAACACCATAAAGGATAAATGGAACTTTCAGGAATTGAAGGTCATGCTCATACAGGAGGAGGCGAGGTTAAAAAAGCTGAAAAATCAAGTTGCACTCATCGCTGAACTAAACAAAACCGGTAGCAGTTTTAAGAAACCAAGTATGAAGGACAAAAGGAAGGATAAGGGTATCTTCAAAAGACCTGAAAGTAAAATCCATAAAGTGGTCAAGTGTTTCTTCTGTAAGAAGGAGGGACACATAAAGAAAGATTGTCCTAGAAGGAAGGCATGGTTTGACAAGAAAGGTACACAATATTTATTTGTTTGTTCCGAATTAAATCTTGTAGAAGTGCCTAGAAATACTTGGTGGCTTGATTCTGGTGCATCTACTCATGTATCTCATATTGAACAGGGATTCCGTACGATCCAACCTTTAAAAGGAACTGAAAGGTATTTGTTCATGGGAAACAGGATGAAGGTGCGGATAGTAGACATTGGGACGTACAGATTGATCTTTGACACTGGTTGTTTTATAGATCTTGAAAATTGTCTCTTTGTACCTGAATGTGCTAGAAATCTTGTTTCAGTAAGTAGGTTGGACGATTTAGGATTTGACTTTAAGATTGAACATGGTGTATTTTCTTTGTACCGAAAGGACTACTTTTATGGTAATGGTACTTTGGTTGATTCACTGTACATGTTTAATCTCGATAAAAGTTTTTCTGAATCTTTGTTTAATATTGAGAATCAAGGAATTAAACGTAGTGCATCAAACGAAAAATCAGCACTCTTGTGGCATAAAAGATTAGGTCACATATCTAAAGAAAGGATGACGAGGTTAATAAAGAAAGAATTATTACCTCCATTAGATTTTAGTGACTTAGATGTGTGTGTAGAATGCATTAAAGGAAAGCAAACCAAACACATCACAAAGAAACCCGCCACAAGAAGTAGTCAACTTTAGAGTTAATACACACGGATATTTGTGGCCCATTAGATGCTCCATCATGGAGTGGTGAAAAATACTTTATTACTTTTATTGACGATTACTCACGTTATGGATACACTTATTTATTGCATGATAAAGCTGAGTCGGTGAATGTACTGAAATTATTCATTGATGAAGTGGAAAGACAATTAGAAAAGAAAGTGAAAGTAGTGAGATCAGATAGAGGTGGTGAGTTTTACGGTAGATTCACAGAAAATGGACAATGCCCAGGTCCATTTGCAAAACTTCTAGAAAGTAAAGGTATTTGTGCGCAATACACAATGCCGGGAACACCTCAGCAGAATGGTGTAGCTGAAAGACGTAACCGTACATTAATGGAAATGGTTAGGAATATGTTAAGTAATTGCAAACTTCCCATGTCGTTATGGATATATGCATTAAAGACTGCGACGTATATATTAAACCGGGTTCCTAGTAAAGTGGTTCCAATGACACCATTTGAACTATTTAAAGGAAGGAAACCCAGTTTAAGACATTTATGTATTTGGGGATGTCCAGTAGAAGTAAAGCTGTATAACCCACATGAAAAGAAATTAGACTCAAGGACGGTTAGTGGATATTTTATTGGCTATCCGAAAAAGTCTAAGGGATTTGTGTTTTACTGTCTTAGTCATAGTACGAGAATTGTCGAGACGGGTAATGCTAGGTTCATTGAAAATGGTGAAAGTAGTGGGAGTTCAGAATCTCGGGGAGTGAACATAAAAGAAATTCGGGCAGAAGATTTTTCACCCGTAGTTCCGACCCAAGTAGTTATTCCTGTTGTTGGTGTACAACCAAATACCGAAAAAGAACAACAGAATAAGGAACATACGGTCCCACTAAACCAAGAAATCACAAATGAATCTATCGCAATTCAAGAACAGAACATTGTGCCACAAGTACCATTGAGGCGATCTATAAGGGAAAGAAGATCCGCCATTACAGATGACTATATGGTTTACGATGTTGAAAGTGAATGCGACCTTAGTCTTAATGAAGAACCGAAAACATTCAGAAAAGTCATGGAAAGTGAAAATTCTGAAAAGTGGTCTAATGCTGCAGAAGAAGAAGTATCTTCTATGAATGTCAACAGAGTGTGGGACCTAGTAGAGTTGCCTGATGGTTTCAAAACTGTTGGGTTTAAATGGATTTTTACGACCAAACGGGATTCTACAGGTAACTTAGAAAGGTACAAGGCTCGTCTTGTTGCTAAAGGTTTCACTCAAAAGGATGACATTGACTATACGGAAACCTTCTCTCCAGTTTCAAAGAATGATTCCTTAAGAATTGTTTTGGCATTGGTGGCTCATTATGATTTAGAGCTTCACCAAATGGATGTTAAAACCGCCTTTCTGAATGGAGAGCTTGAGGAAGAAATTTATATTGACCAACCTAAAGGTTTTGTGGCCACAGGAACGGAAAATCTTGTGTGTAGGCTTAGGAAGTCAATATATGGGTTGAAACAAGCTTCCAGACAATGGTATATAAAATTTAATGATACCATATTGTCGTATGGTTTTGTAGAGATCATCGTTGATCGATGTATCTACATGAAGGTTAGTGGGAGCAAGTTTGCCATTCTGGTATTATATGTTGACGACATATTAATAGTTGCGACTGACATGGGAATGTTAAGTGACATAAAGAAATATCTCTCTAGTAACTTTGAAATGAAGGATATGGGTGAGGCATCTTTTGTGATAGGGATAGAAATAATCCGTGATAGATCACAAGGACGGTTAAGTTTGTCTCGGAAAGGATACATAAATAAAGTCCTAAAGAGATATGAGATGGATAAATGTTCCATTGGAAAGGCTCCAATTCAGAAAGGGGATCAATTCAGCAAAATGCAATGCCCGAAAAATGAATTGGAATGTAAAGAAATGGAAAGAATTCCGTATGCTTCAGTGGTTGGGAGTTTGAACTATGTTCAAACATGTACTCGGCCAGATATCAGTTTTGTTGTTGGTATGTTGGGCCGGTATCAAAGTAATCCCGGAATGGATCACTGGAAAGCTGCAAAGAAAGTTCTCAGGTACTTGCAAGGCACCAAAGAGTACATGCTTACATACAGGAGATCCGACAATATAGAAATCGTCGGATACTCAAATTCAGACTATGCCGGTTGCGTCGACAGTAGGAAGTCGACGTTTGGCTATCTGTTCCTATTAGCTGGAGGAGCAGTCTCATGGAAGTGTGGAAAGCAGTCTGTCATTGCTACTTCCACTATGGAGGCCGAATTCGTGGCATGCTTTGAAGCCACAGTTCAAGCATTGTGGTTGCGAAACTTTATTTCAGGGCTTGGAATTGTTGACAGTATAGCCAAGCCGCTGAGAATTTACTGTGATAATTCCGCAGCAGTATTCTTCTCAAAGAATGACAAGTATTCGAAAGGTGCTAAGCACTTGGAAATTAAATACTTATCTGTAAAGGAAGAAGTGCAGAAACGCAGAGTGACTTTTGAGCATATAAGGACAAACATGATGTTGGCAGATCCTTTGACGAAAGGGTTACCGCCCGGTATATTTATTGGCCATGTAGAGAAAATGGGCATAATAGATAAGACCTTGCTATGATAGTTTGTGCTCATGTAAAGTTGTTATTCGAAGATGATGTCATTAAAGATTGTGTTTTTCTGTAATTAAAGAATGTTATCATAATAGTTATGCATATAAAGTTTTTTTTAATAGATAACATATAAAGTTGAGAATTATGGTTTCTCTCAACATAAAGGTCTTTGAGAAATATAGTGAAATCTCAATAGAAAAGAAGTAGTAAAGTTGGAGTTGGTGTGTGGTGCTTGGAAGGGATCCCATCGCAGTAAATGATGGGCAACCGCCATGACTCGGCTAACTCTGGTTTTATGGCACTTACTGAATATTGAACTTGATGTAAAGATGCGCATGAAAGAGAATTGAACTATAAAGTTAACACAACTGAATGATGGGCAACCGCCATGACTCGGCTAACTCTGGTTTTATGACACTTACTGAATATTGAACTTGATGTAAAGATACGCATGAAAGAGAATTGGACTATAAAGTTAACACAACGGCCAAGTGGGAGAATGTAAGAATATTTCCCCTAGAGTGGCAGATGTATTAACGGTCCGATCATTAAAGTTCAAGTTCTTTGTAAAGTCTACGAATTCTAATACGTTAAAGCGAAACCGTGATGGATCGGTCTCAATAAACGAGTATTAGAATGGGTAAGTTGAGACCCTCTCCTCTAACCATAAAAGAACATATATTCTCATCCGGTTGTATACATAAATATATTGATGGTTTTAAATATATGTAAGTGTATAAAACAAAGTGATGCCCTCTTTTCTTTTCTGATTTGTTTGTAACACCCATTCGGTGGGTGTTACAAAATGGATGGTGTGGTGGCTGTTTTTTTGGCTTTTGGAAGAAAATGGAAGGTAGTGGAGGAAAGTGGAGAATAAAAGAGAAAAGAAAATCATTAAAAATATCTCTCCATCATTGAGATTAAGAAAAGTTGAAGGTGTAGAGGAGAAGATCAACAAAAACAAGAGAAGAAGAAAATTTTTTGTCGTGGATGATAACCTGTTGGCAACCAGGATGAAGAACCACGTTTATGTTCTTGGAGTTGACATTCGCGGCTTCATGCACAGCCTTTGAGGAAACTCTGCTACGTCCTCCAGCACTTATTTTCATGCTTTGTACGTCGAGGACAAATTAATAATTATCGGCAGAATAGAATACTAAGACAAATAAAATAAATTGTTTACTCTATATAATGGATTGTTATGTTTTGTCGAGTGGATGCATCGATTCTTTCAAGCGGATCAAAATTAAAGATGCTCGGTTTCTTCCTATATTCTTTCTTTTAGCAGGTTTTGTTGGTCCATGTGTCAACACATTGACTGTTTCTTTTCTTCTTCTTCTTTCCCAGGGAACAAAACCGTGGATGATAAAGGATAAATCTCAGATTATTACTGAATATGTTTTTTAAAATCCAATATGTTCGTTACATGAACATTGATTTTATTTATGTAAAATATATTTATTATTAATAAAAAACATTTATCTTTAATATTTTTTATTTTTTGAATAAAACTATGACATGTTCAGAAAAATCTTTAATTCAATAGTCTTTAATCCTCCCAAATACAACTCTTATAGGTTGTTCTAATCTAAATAAGAAAAATAATAAAAGAGTTCTAATCTAAATAAGAAAAAGAATGAAAGATAAAAAAATATCGAAAATAATAATAATAATAATAATAATAATGTGGGTGAGAAAGGAATTTGCGGAATTTCCATGCACTGCTCCAACTTGCAGCATCTTTTTTTCCTTATTCCATGTATTAACCTCATTTTATTTGATTCTATCTCCCGCACCCAGGTCCCCCCCCTGCGCGCCTGCTGGTCACGTGATTGTGGTCAAGGTCGTATATTTGACTGATCCTAATCTTTTTTTACATAACGACCTTGCTGTACATTATTATCACAATGTGAACTAAATATTTGTCTTTTTTTTTTACGTAACGTACCTCTCTCTCCATCTCCATTCATGTCCATTTCACCCTTCTTTTCTTTGTCAGAGCTCCTAGCTAGAAAGGGACATGGTAAATAGAAAAGAAAAAAATAATAATATTGTATTGACTTTTCAATGCTTGACTTACATGTTTTAAAATCTACTAGTTAATTGCCCCGTTAAATAAATAATATTTATAATTATTAAAATTAAAATATAATTTTTATACATTTAAAATTTAATGTAATAAAACAAATTAACATACCCTATTATAATAACAGTAATATTGAAGTCTTAATATCTAAAATCACAACCACTATTACTATCGAACCAATAAAAATTATTAAATTATGCTGAGAAAAATACACAAAAAATTAACAAAATGTAAGTAAGAACAAAATAAAAAAACAATAAAAAAAACTAAAAGAAAGACAGAGAGAGAGAGAGAGAACATAAATATTAATTTTCAAATGATTACAGACACAAAATAAAATTTAAAAGCTATTTTTTTATTAAAAAAATATCACCTTAACGAATAAGAAAATAATAAAAATTAAAAACAAAGCTACGAGCACGCTTATATACATGAACAAAAATAAGGACTATTCCAGAAATATAACAAAAATAAACAGATTAAAATAAAAAATTAAAAGTATAATGCTGAAATGAAAATATATTGTCAATTTAAATCAAAGGAAAAAAAGTGAAAAATCAAAACTTCTGTACCGAATACATTGAGATATTTAAACCCAATCTGGAGGATCGAAGTGAAACCTCAGTATATAATTAATTTCAATCAAAGGACCCAATTGGAATAAATCAAAACTTATATAATAGATATCATGATCATACAAAAAATTATAAGTACAGGGACGGGAGAGAACAAACCATAAACTGGGGGCCTCTCTTTTACTTTAGCGTGCAAGAGAGAGAAAATAGAAGAAAAAAAGTTTAACCAGCCACCGTCACGATAAAAACCACCCTTTGCCAAAACACAACACACCACGAGGAAGACCACACGACGATGCGTCGTTGGAGATGCCGAAAGCTCATTTTTCCCTGTCAGAGACGCACGAAGCAAGTGTGAGGCTGAACATTGTTGGTCGCGTGAGGCACACGCGCACACAATTTTCAGTAGATAATTAAAATAAATGTAGTCAATTACCGAAATACCCCTACAACCAATTCTTCAATTTGTATTAGTGGGGGCATATTAGTATTTAATCATTTTAAAAAAAGAAAATCTCATGAAGCCTCTCCTAGAAACAATAATTTTTTTGTCTTTTTCGAGGGCTAAAAAAATTATTTTATTATGCAAATAATAATAATAAAAAATTAATAAATAGGTAAACCAACCAAACTGATTGACCCAAAAATTGAATTGATCTAAAAATATACTATTATAATCAACAATATTTTATCTCACAATCTGCAGGGATTGTGAAATTATAGGTACGTGATTAATAGCAACTTTGTATAACTATACAGATAAAAACACTTTAATTCTGATAATTTATAAGTATTATAAGTTTTTCTAAACACTTACGAGTATCTCTGACAAATATTAATAACTAATAATTTAAGATAATATACACATAAATAATAAAAACATTAACATCAATTATAAATAAGAATTTAGGTAGTTTTTTTATATTATAACAATAATTATTTTTCATTTAATACACATACATATAACATTAACATAGCTAAACAGTATAAAAATACTAAAATAATTTGAATTTAAGATAACAAAAAATTATTTGTTAAAATAACACAGTGGTACCAAAAAAGCAAAAGCAGCTATCTATTCAAAACATAAAGCTTATATTTATTCAAAACATGGAGATAGATAATAACATCACACTATCGATTTCTCTCTCTCTCAATATCCCCTTTAAATAAAATCAAAGAAACTGTCACTAGCCGTTTGCTAAAACGGGAAAAAACTATTATCTGTGTATAAAATCCAACATTTCAACATAAAAAAAAAACTATCACAACAAAGAAACCTTCCTTAGCTGTTAAAAAAGCAAAGTCACATAAAACATTCTGGCTTTGTTTATATTTTTAAAGAGGGAAGAAGGAAGAAAGAGAGAGGAGGGGGAGCTCAAGATCTTCTATCAGACCTAAATTGTAAGAAATCTTATTACATTCTAGGTGTTTAATTTGGGTTTTTGTCTTATGTATTTGTTTTTGTAAACAAAAAGCTTGATAAAAAAAGGTTGATTCTTTGATATTTTCATTCATTTTTTCTTAATGTTTTTTCTCTCATAATAAGTTTCCTCTTGGATTTCTCCTACCTGGGTTGGAAAAATGATAGTACTTTTCAAATTTAGTGGATTTTTGGGGTTTTTTTATTGGTTATTTAGAATGGAGAGATTTTAGCTCTTTTTTTTCCCTCACATTTTTATGGGTTTTGCTGGTATTTATGTTGTTCTTCTTGTTTCTCTTGTTATTCTCTTCTCTTCCGAATAATGATAAAAAATCAATAAACCGCTTAATCGACTCGACCCAAAAATATACTATTACAACCCACAATGTTTCCCCTCACAAGCTACAATGAAACACTGAGTTCTTTTAGTATATTGTATAATTAGAAAAAAAACAATATTTAATTAAATACATCATGTGAACACAAAATAACTTCAAACATCAAGTTCCTTGAAGAAAAAAAAGAAAACATTTAAGTTTACATTACAATATAATTGACTTTTCAAATGATATTTTCATTGAAATATACACAATAAAAAATAAATATTTGTATCATTTAAAATATTATTTTAACTAGATCTGGCCCCGCAAATTCCATTGCCTTCTTTCTCATTGCCAACTCAGCGAGTTCACCAAATTGTTATTAATTGACTTTTAAAATTGATTAATGTTCTTTATGAATAGTAAAACATCATTACCTAGTTCTCTTAGGCTGTGTTTGTTTCCCGGAAAGTGAATTCCGGGAAACAACTTTTCAAACTTTCTTGTGTTTGTTTGCCTTCCGAAAAGTTGGTCAACGGAAAACACTTTCCAGTCAAAAAAGAATTTGGCTTGGTTTTCAGGAAAGTGTTTTCCGGAAAATTTTGGCGGAAAACACTTTCCGGAATTTATGAAAAATTTAGAAATATCATTATTTGCTGATTATATCAAATTTGATCCTCAAACTTTTGATTGCTATATATAATTTGTTTTGAATATTTTTTTTTCAATTCCATCTCTTAAAATTTAATTTTTATATTAATTTTGGTCCTTATTTTTATAATTGCTATTTGCTTTTTTCTTATCATTTTTTTATTGAAAATTTTTATCTATCAAATTTGGTCCTCATTGTTTTATTGTTACTTATTTTATTTGAAATAATTTATGAAATGTTAATTATTATTATTTTAATTTATTCACCTTTCATTTTTTTAATTTTTTAGATTTGATCTTTATTATTTTGATCTTTATTTATTTTATTTGAGATAATTTATGAAATTATATTTTTTTTTTCAATTTCATTCTCATTCAACTTTTTAATTTGTAAGATTTGTTCCTCATTATTTTAATAAACTTGAAAAAAAAATAATTTATTAATAAATTATTTTTCAGTTCATTTTCCATAACACAAACAAACACTGAAAAGTGTTTTCCAGTTCATTTTCCATAACACTGTCAAACATCGAAATTCATTTTACAGGAATTTACTTTTCAGGAATTCATTTTCTCCGGAATTCACTTTCCAAAATGAAACCATTTTCCAGCAAACAAACGGGGCCTTAGTGTTTTAGGGAATATTAATTCATTTAACCTTAAAATAACCAAGTACAAAAGGAGAACAATAAAATTGGTAACTTGATATTTTACTTGCTAGCTGAATCACTTGAGAAAAAAAAAATATGACTCCAAGCCTGTAGCAGCCGGATCTTACTGTTTCCTCGTGGTCCAAGGCAAAAAGCCACCACGGAGCCCACCTTTTTGGAATTGCTGTTATAATTTATTTTGAAAATAATTTTCATTTAGCATCAAAATTATTTTACATACAATTTTTTTAATTTAAAATAAAAACTAAAAATATTTTTTTTTGAAATGCAACTCTCATGTAGGAGTCAAACACATCTACAAACCCCGATCGATCATTTTCAGCAGGAAAACTTCGGTTAATTAACCAACTGGGATGCGACAAATGAAGAAAAAGACAATTTGTTTTTGGGTCTAATCAGTGATTTACTTGCTTACAAGTAAAAACATAGGATTGAGAATTACAGAAAACATTCTCATACCTCCTCCTCCTCCTGAACTCCATAAGTAACAACAAGCATACATTAACACATTAATCTGTATCAAATTTTAAGCAATAACAAGCGTGTTATCCTAATGTGTGGACAATCTATTAACATTCTCATGCAATGCATGCCAAAGATGCAACTGGACGCGTGTTTGGTATACTGGGGGGCCCGAACCGGAAACTAGAAACTTTTTACAGATAACAGAGAAATAGAAGGAATGAAATTGATCTTTACTTGCTCTTTAGCAGCCTTTTGAAGAAGACTGAACCTCAATATAATTCCATAATGATATTGTAATGAAGACAATGTCTGCCACATGGTCCCCCTATAACGGGTTACGGTCACCCCCAATATCTATCTATCTATCTATCTATCTATCTATCTATATATATATATCAAGTTGGACCATTTTGTTCATTCAGAAGCTAGTGTTTATGGGGGTGAAGGGTCGCTTTCTTTTCCTTCTAAAACAAAATACCGACGTGCACAAAATTCATGAGAGAAAAGGGGTGAGAAAGAGAGAAATACCTCTCAATCATAGGTCGTACGGCGTCTCAGTTTTAGACTGCACTGACAGACAAGGAATCTCCAGTGATGAGTGATCATCGGCCTGGAAGAGAAATCTCTGCCCTGTAGGTTTTAACAGATAATGAGTGATGGAAGAAGCAGGGAAACAATGACAGCCATATTCGTATGACACCAGGTTAATAATGGGCCGATGGATCCATATAACACACATAGAGTAAACAAACCTTTCAACTAGACCTTTGGAGCAAAGAATATAGTCAATGAACCACAAACCAAATCAATTATGGAGTTCTTCATTTGGATAATTCCACTGACAGCACAGAAGTGACCAAAATTCTAACAAATGATTGATTATTGGTAAACATCTTTATCTGCTCTCCGCAAAATAACAAAAAAGATTTAAAATTAAATATTTGGTGAAGCAATACGACCTAATCAATAAGTAAAGAAAGAATTGCACCTGCAGGGGAAAAAAAGAACTAAAGAAAGACATGTATAAGTTTTTACCAAAATCTCAATTAAACAAAGCAATTTCAAGATAAATATGGGCAGCGTAGTTTAGTTACATAAATGTAAGAAATACAGTTACACAAAACATCTTCAGCTATGCAGCCATTCAAACATGACTTTTGCCTCTGGTGGAAGGTGCTAGGGAATCTTCTTTATTCAAATTCTCTTCTATCTGGTCCTTTGAAGAAGTCAAACTGTAGCCAATGGGAAAAAAAATTACGAATGCTTACATTACAAGGATAATGAGGCGAGTTCTCTGTATGGAACCAAATCATCCAAAATGTAAGACTATATGATACTAAACCTAGCATATTTTAGTCAAAGTAGGGAAGATGATAGCAGATAGTAACAATCAGAAGCAGATTGTTTCCAACTTTTTTTTTTTATTTGATGACCAGAAAAATTCAGAAACATGGAAAGTTGGCGCTGGTCCAATCAAATTTGCAAACAAGTCAAGGACTCAAGGCATCTAGATTGAGAATAACATAATGGCCACTCTGATGCACATAGATCCATGGAAAACTAGAGCAATTAGAGAATAGGATATATCAATACATCCTTTCCTCGTATAGCTACCTAAGGGTATGGTAAAAGTTTTCTATGCTAATGACTGGAAAGTAATGAGAAAGTTAATGCTATGTTTAGGTTGCAAACCTGCAGCCACAAATGCCTCATGCAAAGTGCTAAATGCACCCTAAATTGAAGGAGAAATGAGACATATAGACACAAAAGCATGGAAACCCATTTTATCTCTCTTTTTCCACTCGAACTTGGATGAAATAAATATAAGCTGAATCAATATTGTAGAGCCTTAACTAGAAAGCACACTTTGAAGAATTAAATCATATCTAAAATTCAGTGTATAAAACACTTTCTATTCTTTAAGAAAAAGGAATCAACGAAAACAGTCTTCATAGACCTAGGGCCACGTTTGTATATCATATTATCTCCGGTTGTAGAGAACTTCAAAGCAAAGCAAGAGTTAATGATGCACTATGCTTTTGTTGAATAAGTACCACTCATGCACATCATAGCACCGCACAAACCCATTCATTCTCTTCTAATTCAATTTCAAAAAATGTGTAGATTTTCATAAACAAGAATATATATTTTGGAATGTAACACCAATCTATCTATTGTCATCAGGATGAAGTTCACACATTTGATTGTCTTCCCAATAGCTAGCAAATAACCAGAGGATGTCAAGCCCTGCAAATAAAAGAATTAGCTAAATACTTTAGAGCACACCATTTCAGGTTCTAGCACAAGCAGCATGACACTTCCTCTGATTTAGCACTTGTTGCTAAATGTCTATCATATCAAGGGGCTTAAGTGACTAAAATTTGCATCACCAATGAAAATGAAATTATAAAATCAGATTGTGGAATTTTCAGTTAGTAATACGTAGCAGAATAATACTCTTCCACAAGTTTACATGGGAGCAAAAAGTGAATTCAAATCACAAGGTAGTAAGTTATCTACGAGCCATGTCAATGGTCATACCTGAATGGCGACCACATTCTCTCCACTACTTGGTTCTCATTCTTCTCCTGGATGATAACTCTGCCCGCTGTATGAACATCTCAAAATAAAATCATAGCTATACACGCAAAAGATGACTGATGCATTGCAGATCATTATAAGTGAATCCAAGAAGTACTGGATAAGGAACATAACCAAGGTTCCAAGATACCACAGATAGCCTCTGAGGTTTCAATAATAAAAGCACACGGATAAATATTTGAAAATTTGTAATTCAATACTAGGGAAAGGTGTGCCCTGAAAAAAATCATCTAAAACATGCACGTCTGAACAATATAAACAAGTCATATCAGCTGTATTATAGGCAATAGCATAGAAAGTTGAGCAGTTATCTAGTTATGAGGATTTTTTAAAGCAAAGAGAACATCAATCTGGTGATCCATAAGCAGTAATATAAACAAAACAAGAATTAGGAATCAACAAGTGAAGCATTTGCAAGCATTATATATATATATATATATATATAAAGAAGTGGGAATCAACATGCTTGTGGAAATCAAGCAGTTACACTCATAATCTGAAGACATCCAAACGGAATAAATAATGTGAGCCGCTGAAACAAGGATATGCCTATACCAGACAACTCCCTTAAGACCACATCCAAGCATGTTTCTTTTTTTATCATTATCAACATTCAAGCCTATACCTGCAATATTGGAATGCTAGTTTACTCATATCATAAATACAAATTTAGAACCAACCTTATGTATGAAGCAGCCAGTTAACTACGTGTAATTATGAAAATCAGAAACCATTTGCAAATAACAGAAGAAGAAACATTTGTACCAGCACTGACACTGAACTTCTTTGATCTGTATGTTGAGGTGCAGAGAATGCCTCCAACTTTAATACCATTTAAATAAAGATCACTTGACCATTTTATCCTAACTTAAATATGTGGTAAGCCCTGAAGTAAATCATGTACCCCTAAAATGAGTGAGTCGACGTCTAAACCTCAAACTCACATACTAGCTGACTGAGAATTGCAATAAGACAATCATGTGTAGAATTAATGGGTAATGCAGCCAAGAGTCATCTTTCAATCAGACACTGTCAGGTGTCATGCTTTAGGAACTTGTGTTTCTCACACACCATCGTATGTTATCTGGTTAAAGCAAACATCATAAAGGAAGCGATATTTAGATATCAAATAAGAAATAAAATCGTTATAACTAGGTAATGGCTGGCAGCGCATTTCAATTAAAAAACAAAAACTAACGTTTTGGTCACAAGGATCCTGAACTGCCCCTGTAACAGCGAGAGACACTACGTATTGCAACAAAGGCAACACTTGCCCATCCTCCATTTGAATGGTAAATGAAAACACCAAGCAACCTGCTGGAGGTCCCCTCACATTCTTCGATCGACCTGAGCGCGCGCGCGCGCGCACACATATTTGACTTTTGTAAACTCACAGCATGACATTCCTATCACAAACCTAACCCTTCATATTGAACATCAGCAATGCTGCCAGAAAAGAATTAAAACATAACAATAATAATTGAACAACAAACGAAAATCGCAAGATTAAATTTGGAGATGCTTACTTGGAAACGAGTTCATGAGTTGAAAGCAATAGCGGAGATCAAATGAGTAATCTACCGAGTAGATTAGTTGAAGAGAATCCATAAACCGTGAAAGAGAGAGATTCTTCATTTTGCTGCGGCGTATCAAGAATCTCCGAGTGCAAAAGAGCAGAGATTTCCACATTATCGGTCACTTTAAGAGTGTTATTGTTCATCGATAATTTAGCAATTTCATTCCCTGCAGATGATTTTCCACATAGTAACAGATTCAAGGCGCACTACTGCTATCCATTGCTGAACCAGAACAACAGCAACAGCAACAAAGAAATCACATTTTAAGCGTTTCCGGTTGTCAAAAGAGGTAAAAATATTTGACTGGTAGTGGCTACAACTGACTGATCGATAGAGGTGGAGAGAAAGAGAGCGAATGGTTTTTTTTTTTAAAAAAAGAAGAGGTTGGTCAGCGGAGAAAACAACACGTGCCAGGAGGGGTTAAAGTTTGTTGTCATAGAAGTTTTGAAGCCGTTGGATTATCCAAGGGACACGTCATTAACAGTAAGAACGGGTGAATTTAACCCAAATTGTAGGGCATGTTTTGGAATGTGAAAATTAGAGGAAGGAAAGGTCAAGGTATCTCCAGAGTTATATTCAAAATAAGTGGAACCGTCTAGACTCTCCAGTCTGCCTTAGAGTTATATACTCCACTAGATGCAAGTGGAGGGGAGAGGCTAGTCCAGCCCGAGCAATCTATCTATCTATCCATGGAGGAATTGCAAAATGCTGTTAAAGATGGTGGATTAGCTGTATCTAATCTTCCGGAGAAAGGAAGATGTCTGCTCACCACCAAGAATTTCTATCCAGGTCTCTCTCTTCCTCATTTATTTATCGTACACTTGACAAGTCCAGGAACTCAACAGCTATTGAGCGGAAATTGCTTTAGTTTCTTGAATGCGAAGCCAACTGAACGCTCAATATCTTTCCATCTGTAAATTAAATTGGCCCTTTGTATTCGCAGGAGAAGTGATTTTAAGGCAAGAACCCTATGTCTGTGTACCAAACAATACTGTCTCGAGATGTGATGGGTGTTTTGCATCAGAGAGCCTCAAGAAATGCTCGGCTTGTCAAGTTGTGTGGTACTGTGGAAGCACATGCCAGGTGCGTATGAAATAGTTACAAAAATTGAAGTACCCCGGGATAATAATTGCTTTGCAATTTCTTTTCTCTTCCTTTAAAATGGAAAAATTGTGTATTGAACAAGGGTGTTTGTGTATAATTTTCAGAAATCAGAGTGGAAGTTGCATCGACTTGAATGCATTGCTCTCTCTCGGCTTGAGAAAGAGAAGCGAACGGCTGTTACACCTTCTATTCGTTTGATGGTTAGACTTTACCTTCGTAGAAAATTGCAAAATGAAATGGTAATAACTTTGTCAGTCTGGTTTATTGTTCATCGCATATTGCTCACTGGGCTCGTCTTTGACCTATGCACTTACAATATTTAACTGTTTTGACTGCCAGTTCATCCCTGCTAGTGTTACAGACAGCTGCAATTTCGTGGAGGCATTGGTGTCGCGTATCCACTCATAGTTTGTAGTTTATTTCCTCAATATTGTGGTTGCTTAAAGTGCTTGTTTTGTTTAACCTTATATTTGGTGAAGACTTGAAGGACCTTGATGAGAAGCAACTGGTGCTATATGCACAGATGGCCAGCCTTGTCCACTTGATTCTTCAATGGCCCGAGATCAACTTAAAAGAGATTGCCGAGAACTTCTCCAAGGTCCCCAACTTATTTTATTCTGTTATTCATTAGTAATTTGTAGCTGTTAACCACTATCACCTAAAGCTGTTTCAGGAAGCCCTCCCATGGTTCGGCTGATTTATATTCTAGGAGAAGTTGCAAGCTTTCTTTAATGTGCTTGGTCTGTAGTTTCATATTCCCTATCATAACCTTCCCTTGTGTGAAACAGCAGGGACAGTGCAGTGTTGTTTTGGGAAATTGAGCACAGCATTTCATTCATTATTTAAGAATTTAAGGGTTGTTTTAAGTTAAGCTTTTAATTCATAAGTGCTCAA
This sequence comes from Salix exigua, assembly GCA_032356905.1. Taxonomy (NCBI): domain Eukaryota; kingdom Viridiplantae; phylum Streptophyta; class Magnoliopsida; order Malpighiales; family Salicaceae; genus Salix; species Salix exigua. The sequence continues at coordinate 12,951,126 of CM063592.1, forward strand.
CAGATTCTTGTGTAGAAGTGCACTGGATCCATAAAAAAGTGATCCTATGTTTTATTTTCATGCGGATTGCAGTTGAAATGGAAACTGATTCTATGTAGTGCACTGAGACAAACCTCCATTTGACACCTTTTTTGGTACTTTGCTCTGGCATCTGATCCTCCACAATGAAATGCAGCTGGCATGCAATGCCCACACCATTTGTGACTGTGAACTAAGACCTCTAGGCACGGGACTCTATCCTATTGTTTCCATTATCAACCACAGGTAATTATTAGTGCACTACTGTGAGCTTGTCATCTTTCCTTGTTGTTGATTTGCCAATTCATTCTGGTGCTTGCAGCTGCATGCCCAATGCTGTGTTGATATTTGAGGGAAAGTCATCTGTTGTTCGAGCTGTAGAGCATATACCAGAAGGAGCAGAGGTAAGGTGTGCTTTCTATTAATCAGTGTACGTTGTACATTAGTTGAAGAACCATAAGAGGTAACTGATTAATTGGGTTTGCCCAGGCCTACTTTTCTGATGATCATGTCAAAATTTATTGGGAAACCTAAGACTCAGAATTGATAGAGCTGTGAACGGGTTACTCTAATATATATGTGTTTAATTGTTCATCACAATGTAGTCTCAGGGATTTTAATCCTGCTTTATAAAAACTTTTCTTGTTCTGCACCAGACTCTATGTTCATAAACTCTAAGCATTTGCTAGTGACCATTTGCTTCAAAGAAACTGTTATTGTCAGTGACATAGATGAATATGAGTGAATATTGAAAAGACTGCTGATGTGAAATTCCGGTTAGTTTAGTCAGTAACATAGATGAATATAGACTCTTCCAAAAGGCAACTTCTCATTTTTCTTACTGATATCTGAAGCAGTGGCAGTGCAACATTTGTCAGGTTAGTTGAGTCATACCTATTACCGTGTCTAGAAAAAAAAATGATGATTCCTTGACACAGGATGCTAGGAACTGTTACCTGCTGGTTTGGATTAGCTTTTTTGAAGTTTCATTGAACTTTATTGTATCTTTAAACCCTCTTTTTATCTGCTTCTGCTTTTTTCTTTTTTCTAGAATGTATGTTTGGGACATTTAGCTATAGTGTAAATTGGCATTAGAATGCAAATTGTCTCGTAAGTCTTAAGTACTTTTATTGATGTGATTCTAATGTTATTTGTTCCATTCTTCTCTTAAGGTGTCGATAGCTTACATAGACATTGCTGGAAGCACTATGACCAGGCAAAAGACTCTTAAAGAACAGTACTTTTTCACTTGTGCATGTCCCCGCTGCATCAAAGTGGTATCCTCCTGGCCTAAATTTATAAGAATACAGCAGACATGTGCATGTGTAAAGTATGCTAGGCTTGTCAACATCTTTCCCTCATCAAATATTCTGCATGGAAAAAAATATTATGAGGAAATAGCGTATCAAATTCTTTTGATTTCTTTTGATTTTTACTACTCTTTGATAAATCCAAGTGATTTCTGTAATGGCACCTGTTTTTAAAGTGGACTTGTGATGATATGAAAACAAGAGGTTCCACAGTATGCATGAACACAAAGACACGTACATTTGTTGCCAGCTAATAGTTTTTGCATACTGTTGAAGGGTCAGTACAATGATATCCAAGAAAGTGCGATTCTGGAAGGCTACAGATGCAAAGATGATAGATGCAATGGTTTTTTGCTTCGTGATTCTGGTATATGATTATATTGTAGTCATGTCAATCATACAAGCTTCACTATTTTTTAATTCTTTTCTTTTTGGGTATGGCAGAAGACAAAGGATTTATATGCCAAACTTGTGGCCTTCTTAGGAGCAAGGAAGAGGTAAAAAGGATTGTAAGTGAAATAACAGCAATTTCAGACAAGGAACTTAAGTATAAATCCCCTGGAAGTATCCTTTTCATTGGTTACATGGGTTTGCTTCACACCTTTCCATTGCCATGTTAATTTTTTTTCTTTGTTGAAATGATACTTCCATTTACGTTTTTCAAAATTAAACAATAGTTTGATATTTAACTAAGTTTAGATCATGAGGAAGCTATTTCTCAATATAAGATGATTGAGAAACTTCAAATGGAGCTGTGCCATCCGTTTTCAATTAGTTTGATGCGAACTCGAGAAGAACTTCTGAAGGTATTTCCTTACGTGTGTTTTCTTTTTAATGATTGTTCGCTTACCAACATTGAGCTCTGTGTTTGAAGCAATATATGTAAATATTGAATAAATGCTTGGCTGAAATGTGTTATTTGGCTTTTCAGATTTTGATGGAGGTAGGAGATTGGAGAGAAGCTCTGGCTTATTGCAGATTGACCATTCCTGGATATCAAAGTATGCCATGTGTCATTTGGAGTTCTGGATAGGAGATATATTAAAGCTTATTTTAATTATTCTCTGGTTTTTAATAATGGAAATGGGATACTTTGGTCTAATATGGTAACATGAAGGTTTATTGCTTTAGGCCTTGAAAAGTCAAGCTTCAAGATTTTGTAAAACTATCTACTTCAGCCTTGAAGGCTAGGAAAAAAATTTAAGCTTAACTCAACAAACATAGCTCTTAGATTCTGAACTTGGGCCTCGATTCTCTGAGTTACTCATCATTGGTTGACTAACTTCTTAACAATTATATTATAGTGCTTTGATATCAAATTTATTTCTTTTACATAGGGTCCTTTTGTCCATGCAATTTATTTTTTTTCCCTTTTTCGAATTGCAGAACTGAAATTGGATTGCTGATGACATCCTAAACTTTGTTCCCTGTCCTATTGCAGGAGTGTATCCAGAGCTTCATCCTTTGCTTGGGTTGCAGTATTATACATGTGGCAAAATTGAGTGGTTAGTTTTTTCCTTCTACGTTTTTGACTCAAATCTTTTAAACCCCCCTCCCTTTTCTTGATTCATTTTTGCCATGCTTTGACAATCCCTTTGAAAGCCTATCTTGTCAGAAATATGCCTTTGAGGGTTCAAAGTCGTTTTGGGGCATGTAGAACTTACAGTTACAGTGACTGGAACACTGTCTATATCCGGCAGATTGTGAATCATATCACAATCTTCTTTTGCTTAACCCTTTTAGTAATAGATGACCTAAATTAATTAACTACATGACAGATACTGTAATTTGGCATAAGAAATGGGGCTGATTAAGATTGACATATGCTTCTCAGTTTTATAAATTTTCTTGCTTTCAGACTTCTGATCCTGTTCTATGCAATGATTCATGGAATATCTACCCTTTTTTGATGCTGGAAACCAAGAACTGAATGCAGGACTGTGTTTGGCGTATTCATGATATTGCGAGGACATCTTGCTTTGTATTGTTTCAGTTATGCACCCCATGCCAATGTACAAACCAAAGAGAAGCATTTCAAAGAATATTCTCATACTTTTTTGAGAAATATCTTCTTTGGTGCCACACTTTTGGAGTTTAGACTAATAGGCTTAGTAGTTGTTGCGGTTGTCACTGGCACAGTTGCGCTGAACTGCTGCTATTTGTGTTGCAGGTTGCTTGGTTACACAGAAGATGTTATCAAGTCACTGACTAGGGCTGTTGATATACTTCGAATAACTCATGGGACAAATTCACTCTTCATGAAGGAACTCATGATGAAGTTGGACGAAGCACATGCTGAGGCATCTTACAATCTTTCATCGAGAGATGAATAGTGTGCTATCTTTGGAATTCCTTAAAATGGCCCTCGCGTAACTGCCAACATTTTACCGCTGCAAAGGTAGTATTGCATGGGTGAGTACAAACTACAAATTGGTCCAGAAAAGGGAAAGGAAATTTCGGTCATCATTTGAGAAGCGGATTTACTCTGATCTCACAGGGCTACTGTACTTGCATCTGAGAGCCATGTGCCCATTTTTCTGCCAACAGCTCGCGCAGTAGCACTCAAATGGATTTCACAATCTTCTTTGGCTGCGTTGCATTTGGTAGCCAGCTCGCATCCATCGACTCTATGTTTTGACTAGCTGGCAGGGAGATTTATTTTTGTTTTTTGAGGTAATAAACCTGTTGCACAAACACAGCGAATTGATGTTAAATTAAAAAAAGAAAAGAAGGGGAAACGAATATGTCTCCGTATGGAGTTGCCTACGAATACAGTTTTCTTTGCTTGGAGCGGTTGTCCATGGAATGAAGATGGGGCTTGTTGTAGGTGCTAATAATATGCTTGTTGTAAGGTGCTGGTGTGACTGGGAGATTCTAACATCATTTGCTTGTTTCCTTACTCTGCAATCTCTAGTCTTCAATGATCCCATTATTCGCAAGAAGAAAACTTGATAGGGTATACATACTTAGAAATCTATGAATGCGTGCCTGCGTTACTTCACTGCATGAATTTCTATTGAAATCCAAACTCAAATTTTCGAAACCGAGTTTACAGGTGAATTTATTTAATGTTCGAATCTATACTAGACCTAGAATTCAATCGAAGGTGGATAACTTTCCTGTTTCATCATCTTTTTAATGAAGTTTTTTTTTTCTTCTTAAATTGGGTGTTCAGAGTAGTAGCTTACACGTCTCAATTAAATTTCTACATTTATTAAGTTTCTGTTTACATTTATATCTGTGTCCATGTAAATTTTCCACACTAACAGGTCAAGTCACTAGCTTTTTATACTAGTGGGATTTAAGAAGCATATTTTTAAAACTCAATATCCTAAAGGACTATTTGGCACCACTTTTGAAAAAATTGATTCTTATATTTTATATTTTTATTTTAAATTACTCTTTATATTTTCAGATTATTTTGATGTGAAAAATAAGTTAAACAATAAAAAATAATATTTTAATATATTTTTGAATAAAAATTATTATGAAAAGCAACCGTCACCATTCTTCAATACAAATTATTTTGTAGGAGTTGTTTTACAAATTATTTTTTTATTTGAAAATATATTAAATAATAAAACAATAAAATATTATTATTTTTAAAACTAAAAAATAAACTGGAACTTAGAATAATCCCACAAGAAAAGGTTAAATTATTTACTTTTAGTGGATTAAAAAATTAACTCATAACTTAACTACATACTTAGAAAGTTAGAATAACCCCTCAGGGATTTTCTTTTTTCTTTTTTCTTTTTTCGTTTGATCACCCGAATTGACAAGTCCTTTGACGGGACCACTTTCAAAAAGTAAAAAGTAATGCTGTCTGTCATTTTCGTATTTCACAAAGTAAAATCGAAACTACATTTTATTTCTCCATGCGCCGCTTGCTTCCTTGTCCGGTACGTGAGTGCCCGCCATTGAGTGCGTGAAACACGCTCTTTATCTCAGCGACTGGGTGACTTGAAAACTAAATCATAGAGATGGCAATTCAAAAACAGAAAAAGAGAAATGAATTAAATTTTTTTTTATGATAGTAGGATTTTCAAGAGAATGGGCGGGCGCACTAATTGTGCAATAAGGCTCAGGAGGTATCCTCTCTGTATATGCTCTCTCAATCTCCTAACAACGAAAAACAAAGGACAATTTGTTCTTGTGGAGAAACAAGCATTCAATGGTGATTTTCATACTCTTACCATATGGAGTCATCATTCTTCTCAGTCGTCTTTCCTTCACCTTTTGGTTTCATCCTGATCCCACTGTTTTTTTTTCCCATATGGATTTGATTACTCTCATTTGTCTTTATTTATCTGATTTTAGGGCAAGTTAGTCTCGCTGACCTGCCTGCTTTAACAAATGCAGCGTTAAACAATGATTATCTTAGCATTTTTGCTGTTGTGTAAAGGCAATGTGGCAGCGCAGGTGTTTGATATGTTTGTTGAATCGTTGCAGAATAAAGCTTGTCAAAAGTGCGGTGATAGTGGCTATACGGAGGCTCTAAATTACTGTATAAAGTGTAAAGTTGTTGCTGAACACACGTAAGTTTCCTCCTATCTGCCCCTTTATTTGATGGGATGATTAGATTAATTTTTGGCAGCAAAACTTGATGCCCAGAAATGAAGTGACCAAAATAGAAGGAATGAATTGACATAAATTGTTTATCATCATACTTTTATTTTATTGTCATGTCACTGCTGCTGCTTTATTAGTTGTGTTGTGACTATACTCAAAACCATTTGTGTTTTTAGCGCTTCCTTTTTTATACTCTTCAGCTACTGCTTAGATGTTGTTCCGAAGGATTTTGATGAGGATGTGGCTTGGACGTGTTTGTTTTGTTTATCTGGGAATGATGGTGGACACAGTAATACCTTGGAAAGTTCTAGTTATACCCAATTATTAACGAGTGATCAAGCACTTGAAGCTGTAAGAAAACAGAAATGGAAGGCATCAGATGCATACTCGAAAGCTCTGCAAAAGGTGGAGAGACTAAAAAGGGGCCCCCCTTTGCAATCTAGTGAGCCAGAGGCAGCTAAACGGGTTTGCTTGACTAACTCAACTGATCAAAAACTGGACTTTTCTCACTTTCATAAGAAGAAAAGGAGAACACTGATTCAGGATGAGAGCTCTAATGAACATAAAAAGACAAGAGAACATGGTATAATGATTGTAGAAGATAGGGGTGGCTCAAATGAAGAGGCATTAACTGTTGAAAGAGAAGCATTTCAAATTGACGGTGATTCCAAAGTCAATGTACAGCAACCTTTTGAGAAGAACGAGAATACACTGCCAGGCAGTGAGAGTTGTGCACAGGATCAGAACTTAAGTGATCAGAATATACTGATTCTGGATGTCGGGGGTGGCTCAAATGAAGCGGTAAATTGCATTGAAAAAGAGCCATCTCGAAACGGCCCTGATTATTCCAAAGTCAATGTACAGCAACCTTTTGAGAAGAACGAGAATACACTGTCAGGCAGTGAGAGTTGTGCACAGGATCAGAACTTAAGTGATCAGAATATACTGATTCCGGATGTTGGGGGTGGCTCAAATGAAGCGGTAAATTGCATTGAAAAAGAGGCCTCTCGAAACGGCCCTGATGATTCCAAAGTCAATGTACAGCAACCTTTTGAGAAGAACGAGAATATAATGTCAGGCAGTGAGAGTTGTGCACAGGATCAGAACTTAAGTGATCAGAATATACTGATTCTGGATGTTGGGGGTGGCTCAAATGAAGCGGTAAATTGCATTGAAAAAGAGGCCTCTCGAAATGGCCCTGATGATCTGCCTAAAATTTTAGATCGGGATTTCAACACCAGTGCACAACCAATTCTTGATCCCATATGGAGGTAAGAAAATTGGGTTCTTTTTTTAATTTTGTTATGTTCCATTCCCTACTTTGGGTGGCGTTTTTTTTTTCCATTTTTTTTTGGTGGGGGTAGGTGTGTAGTCTTTAACTTGTACAGAGCATTTAACCTATTTGCTTTGCAAATTTGGCAGGGGAAATTTTACTATCAAAGATGGAAATTTTGATGTTATGAATGGACTGGTGGCCTATACATCTAACCAAGCTTCCCCAAAAGTTCGTGTGACAGCTAGTCTGTTGCCTGGATCGGTTTCTATAGAAATGCTTCCTAGGCATGAAGTGTTTCCAAAAACGTTTGGCACTTCAGATGTAACTTCTGAAGATATTGGCCTTTATTTCTTCCCGGAAAAAGAGAGGTTCCATTTTTGACAACAATTTTATGCCTTCTCTCTAAATTTATATCCTGTTTTAATTCCTTGAAACATTTTTTCCCTCTCTTCAATTGTTGCAGAGATGAACGAGCCTTTGATGAGTTAGTATATAATGTAATTGAACAAGACCTTGCCTTGAAAGCCGTTCTTGAACATGCAGAATTATTGATCTTTACATCTCTTCAATTACCTTTGCAGAACTGGAGTAAGATTTGCTGCCATTACATGTTCTATTTGACTGTCCCTCTTCTCATTGAGAACTGAATGAATGCTTGCATGATCTTTCGGCAGGATATCGGGGAAAGTATTTTCTGTGGGGGTTGTTCGGTAGAAAGAAGTTTTCTCACTATTCAAGTGGAAGAGAGCATGCTACAGCTTAGACTTTGTAAAGTGATGGGTAGAGGCAGCTCAGACGGATCAGAACTCTATCATGTCTCCGTAGGCAAGGAATGCTGGAAGGTAATTGGCATGATGCAGAGAAAACATGTTTAGACAATTCCAGCAATGTTTTAATGGATCAAATCCTGTATCATCGTGCTATCAAGAAAAGTAATGGGTACGTAGGAAATATTATCACTTTTTTATTTGACTTTAGAGAGTTGGGGCTATGGTAATGGATTCTGACGCAGCCGCCTCATTGTCGCATATACAAATATGAAAATGAAAGTCAGCTTGCATTTCTTTTACGCGAGGAATCTCATTGTGTTTTTCCTTTATTTATTTATTTTTTTTTATTTTTATTTTATTATTGTTTTTTCAGTGGGGATCATAAATAAATAGCTGGTGTACGGAATGCCTTGAATGGTTGAAAAGAAATGTCGGTTTATTCCAGTCTGCGAACTGGATCCTACCGCTAGAACTCCCTTCAGAAATAAATAAATAAATGCTGTCGATCTCTGAAGATATACCTCGATTCTGTAATCCGTCTCGAAGTTCCCTGCCCGGTTCACAAGCTGGGAGAGTATGTGCTCCAAGCTTCACCATCCCTATTTCCCTTCGAGCATTGAACATATTTTGACCAAGAAAAATGCTAGAGATACCAAAAATTTCCAGAAAGATATGGTACGCCCTCCCTTATCAGTAGACTTCACGGAGGCATGCAGTCAATACTCTCATACTTTACCATTGGCTACATGGGGTAATCATGGAGATCACAACTGGCTCTCGTTTCTTTTCTTTTCTTTTCTGGTTCCTTCCACAGTCAATCAATTGTACGATGCAAAAAATATCTTGCGACATGGCAACCCCGGCAAACCTAATTTAATGTTGTTCACGCCATTATATATATATATATATATATATATATATATATATATATATATATAATGGCGTGAACAACATTAAATTAGGTTTGCCGGGGTTGCCATGTCGCAAGATATTTTTTGCATCGTACAATTGATTGACTGTGGAAGGAACCAGAAAAGAAATATCCTATACTGATGTTGTAATTAGGGTTGTAAATACCCTTCCGTTCTGACCGAAATATTTCGTGTTATTAAAAAAATTGAAATAAAACAATGTCATTTTAATTCCGACCTGTTCTAGATAAACCGGCTAAATTTCGGCCGGAACATCTCGGTAGCGTTCCGGGTATGCCGTTCTCCCTTAAAATCCTTTTTATTTTGATTAACTTGTGATTGTGTTTCTAATTTTGAGATTATATTTGTTTGACTTTATATTTATATCGTATACTTTAAAATTAATTTATCTTGAATTTTAATTATGCTTGTTAAATTAATATTTTAATTTTTTTTCATATATATATAATTATATATGAATAGTACAACCCTGAAACGGCACGTCAAAATGCTCTGAAACGTTCCGTAACAAAAAAAAATTGGAACGGTATTGACAATTTTGGTTGCAATATTCAAATGTTCAAATGTTGCAACCGTGTTTTTTATTAAAAAAAAATAATTATCAAAAGCAAGAAGATGATGTGTTGTTTAATTTATAAGCAATTAAACATGGAATGACAAAACAGAGTAAAGAAAAAAAAAAAAAAAACTGGTGTGAGTCAATATATTCAAGAATGGTTGACATGTAATTTAGATTTTCAGGCGCAAGTTAGTCTGGATTAACCTTATGAATTTCCTATCTAAATTACGAGGTCGAGATAATTTCGAGAAATGTTTTTAAAGATAATTACAAAACCATTTAAAAACAAACATCAAACAATGATGTAGGAAAAGAACATACAACAAAAAAAATTCAATTTTAGGGTTAGATTAAAAAGAATAAAAACATTAACAAAATGGTAAAATAAATAAATAAATAAAATAATTAGGAACAAAAAAAAGAGCTTGGATTGAAGGGTGATTTAAAAAAAATCTTTTATAAAAGAGTCAAGAAAAAAACTAGAAAATCAAAAGAATAAGTATCACATTGAAAACACAAATAAATGATAAAAAAATGAGCATGTTGAATTTTTCAATGTAAATTGAAAAAATTATGAACACATCATTATATAAATTCAATTTTCTTAAAATAAATTAAAAACACCATAAAAGATAAAAATATACAAGGAAAAATTAAGCGACTATTTACCATGTTGTGTTTAATAAATATATATAAAAATTAATATATAATAAATGAAAAAAAATAGAATGGATATCAATCAAAACATAAATGCAAAAAATATTTTTTAAAATACATAAAAAGTAATAATTTAAGAAATAAAAAAAAAAGAAATGAATGAGGCCAAATGTTGTGGGTCTGGTAAGCCAGGTTTAGCACCTGGACCACAAAGAAATAACCCGCATGTGCATGCCTTTTTTTTTTCTTCCTGAAGTTAATAAGGTAGATGACGTGTCATCCACTCCAAAAACAAATAGATAATGTGTTGTCTAGAATTGTCTAGAATCCACCCATTGTGGTGGTAAAAAAAACACAACTCTTTTTTTTAGCCTACAAACCTCTAGGAAACACCATTGAAAACTTGTTTAACAAATCTATGATCTCAAAAAACACAAAACACCACCTCACAACTCATAATCAACCCAAAACCACAAAGCTTTTAACACTCAATTTTTTTAGGTGTTTTCAAGGTAAAAAAAAATTATTTTGTCTGAATTGTTTCCATCATATGAAACTATTTAACACAAAAATCTATCATTTTAATGGCTAAAATCATCGCCAAAAATAATTTTCTCTCTTTAAGACAAAATCTAATAACTCCCTCTCTTTTCTCCACTGAAAAAATACTAAAAAAATGAAATTTATGGTACCAATATGTAATGTTTAAAGATTATAAAGACTAATTACTTAGTAGCTTAAGATAAAGGAATAAAATGATTTTTTCAAACAAATTATAGAATTGCCATATAGGTTACTTAACCTTTTCATTTAAGCCCTTTTTCTTTCAATTCAACCTCACCCTAAAAACATTCAATTGATCTCCAATTTAGACTTAATTATATAAAAACAAAGTTCGAGAACTATATTGATTTTTTTAAAAAAAAAAAAAAACTATTGCGATGAAAAGTAAATTGTGAGATGGTAAAGAGTAAAATAAAATAGCTAGAGTAAAAAGGGTCACACAATTTATATATTCTGCCCACATTATGAAACAAATTGGGTCAACTTTTTTCTAACATGAAAAAAAGATATTTGGAAAATGATAAATTGAGTGAAACCAAGTTAACTTGACCAACATGTGAGATATGAGATCAAGATACCTCAAAGAATGGAAAACAAAAACAATCAAAAAGCTCAATGATAAACAATGTAATTTTAAATTATAAAATAAAAAAAAAATAAAAAAAAAATGCAAAGAAAAAAAAATCAAAATCCTGAGTCAACCCAAGTTCACTCAATTAACTCATCACCTGCAACTTGAGATAGGGATACAATTTTTTTTTAAAATGATTCAGAAAAAAAGATCAAGCTTAAATAAATAAAACATGAGTCACCCTAAATTAACATGATTACCCTACAACTCAGGATTATCCTATGAAAAGAAAAATCATAAAACTCAAGACCTAATATTCTAACATCAAATGATAGAATTAAAAAGAGTTCAAAACAAACCGGGTTAACTTAACTAACTAACCCGTGACAAAAAAAAAAATCTAGAGTAAAAAAATGAATTTTTTTGTTTTAGAAAACTCAGGTCTAAAAGTCAAATGTCAAAGAATAAACAAATATAAAATTACAATAAATATTGAGAGATAAAATTAAAAATATGACGGTCAAATATAATACAAATTAAAATATAATATAATATTAAGGGATAAAATTAAAAGAAAATCAAGAAAAAAAACCTATAATTGATATAAAAATAAACAAAATGAAATGAAAAGGGGTGAAATAAAAAAAAATAGCAATAAAAAAATCATAATTGATAGAGAAAAGAAGAGCATCCACACGTACGCTTATCTCGGTTTCATTTCCAGGAAAAAAGAGAAAATAAAGGGGAAGAGAAGAAAAAGCACTCAACCACCGTCAGATTGTCGAGAAATGAGCAACACCTGCCATGGCAGCAAATATGTTTTTATTGTACGCTTTCGAAGAGACGACGATTGTGAAATTTTAGCAAGTGAAAACCTTTTAAACTTACCCCTGAATTAAGGTTGATGATTTGTTTCAATTTTTGTATTTTTAATATGAGCAACTAACTCTTGTATTCTTCGAATTCCATTAATTTAAATTGAGTCATAGTGGTGAGAAAAGGGAAAGAAAAGAAACCTATGTTTGGTCTCCAGCACTTTTCCCCCATTTTATTATATATATAGTATTACTCAGTTTTCGAGTCGGTTTATTTGGTTTGCTAGTTTGCTGTTTTTTTTTTTACATAGTAAAATAACGATTTTGTCCCTTGAAAAGGACAAAAAGCAGGTCCTACCGAGAGGGCTACCACAATAATTGCATATTTTCAGTCCGGTTCGGGTCACCAGTTTTTTAATATTTTTATATTTCTTTGCAAAGTAAAATAACTATTTTATCTCTCAAAAAAGACAAAAATCAGCTATGACCGGGAGGAGTGCACTATAATTTCATATTTTTTTTAAAATGGCTAAATACGAATATACCTCCAATAAGACAAATTTGAAGAACTTGGTTGCAGGAGTGTTGCAGTAATTGACTATATATATATATATATATATATATATATATATATATATATATATATATCCAGTTACTATTAGCACATGTGACACGCGACTGGCGGTAATCGGCTTCACGTCCTCTTCTAGCAGCACATGCGGCTTTGTTCGGTGGAGGGAAATGTGCATCCGGTGTCTACATGGATGCATCTTCATGTACTCTTCCTCATGGTGTGACACGTGCAATCAAAAGATAGTCGGAGACGAGACGGTGGACAATTGAATTTTTTTTCCTCTTTTCTCTCTCCTACACCCTAAACTACACAACAACCCTGTGGTTTTATGGATTTTTCATTTCGGTCCCTCCGCTTTTAATTGTGCCATGTGGTCCTTATTTCTATTATGTAAGTTTTGATTTGTTTCAATTGTGTCCTTTGATTGAAATTGATTATATATTGCATTTCATTTCGATACTTATTCTTATAATTTTTTATTGTTTTTAAATCCCTTAATTTTTTCGATATATAAGATTTGATTTTTTTTCAATTTTTTTCTTTGATTGAAATTGATAATATATTTGGTTTTCATTTCAGCCTTTATACTTTTAGTTTTTTATTTTAATTCCATTATTTTTTATATTTATTAAATAGTTCCTATTTTTGTCCATGTTCATATGTATGTGCTCTTAGTTTTTTTTAATTTTTATTATTTTATCTTTTGTTGAGATATCATTTTTTTTCAAAAATTGTGTTATTAAATTTTAGTTTGTATTTATTATCATTTGAAAATTAATTTTTTTTTTATTTTCACGTCAAATGATATTTTTAGCTAATTTTATTTTTATTTGTTTTGTTTGCTCTTTTGTTAAAGTTTTTGATTTTTTTATTCTTTTATTGAATTTATTTTCCCATCATTCACGCTACAACAACAACAACAATAATAATTTTAGTTTTTTTTTCTTGCTTTCTTTTTTGTTAATATTTTTGAGTTTTTTTTTCTTGGTGTAATTTAATAATTTTTATTTTTATAGCAATAATAGTAATGGTATTTTTAGATGTTCCTTCAATGTTGTTGTGGTTATAATGTGTGTTGATGTCAAGGGTGTCAAAATCGTGATTTTTGACACGACACGAAAATGGCTTATGAAACTCGGATCGTAAAATTGTACCTGATTTTTTCTGTAAAAAATCATAAAATCATAAAAAAAATATTTTTGAACACAATACAATATAATTATGGCGATAAAACTTCATTAGTTAAAGTTCATACATGATTTAAAATAATTTAAAAATACATAACAAAATAATTATGTCCATAAAATTTTATTAGGTAAAAAACTAACAAATTTAAAACAAATATTTTATTGGCACGCTATGTAAACTAAAATGAGCCTCATTACTTGCAATCCGTCATCTTCCTCGCTATTTCTAATACATTGATAAAAAAAACATTACTATTGTAAAGATTATTACTACTACTACTAGTATCCATATCGATATTGTTAGTACTAGCTTCAACTTTAACAAATTATTTTGATATTAGCACATGAAAATAATTTAAAAACACAAAAAAATTATTTTAAATAAAAAAAAAATTATTTATTTTAAAAATTTGAAGTATAATTTTTAAAATTAATACTTATTGTCTAATAAATGGGTACGAGTGTACAGATTTTTTTTAATTTGTTTTTTTTATTGAGAGGAGGGAGAGAGAGGGAGTGGCTAGGCGCCTAGCTTGCCAGAGAAGGAGTGGGGGCTAAGCCTAGCTTGCAGGCATAGCCTGCGTAGAAAAGCTTTGGCCTTGCAATAGGAAGCTGGGAATTCTATAATCGTTCTGATCCCGTTTGATATTATGATCCGAATTGATTTTTGTGTTTTTTATTTGATTTTAACGGACCTGATTTTTTATTTGATTTAATAAGGTAATTGTTTTAATCTCAACGGCTATAATTATATATTTTATTTTTAAACTAGTAAAATATATTAATTATTTCAATGTTATAAAAATTATTTACTTGGTGCACGACAACGAAAGTTAACTAGTATATAAAAAATCAAGTCATGTATGTTGCTCAAATTACATCCATTGTCACGCCGCGAGCATTAATTACATCCATTGTATATAAAAATCAAGTCATGTATGTTGCTCAAATTACATCCATTGTCACGCCGCGAGCATTAATCGGGTCCATAAAGTAGATATATACAAGGAATTGGAGCTCAACACTTCTGTTTGGAGTCAAAATAAAACAGGGACCTTGCAAAGAGTAGGACGGACATGATTTCTCCTATTCCCCAAAGAGAAGAGCTTCCCGGAGTTGACTGACTGCCTCAAACACGGATTTCTACACCTGAAACGATTCTTACAATCTCTCTGACTTTGCTAAACATTCCCGGAGCTGAAAACAAAGCCTAGACATCTGGGAGACCAGCTCATATTGTTGGTCCCGTGATACGAGGGTGCCTGGGTTAAGCGACCGTTGGAGCTCATGGCACAGCATAGAAGCTTCCTGGTCACTGCCACAAGTTTCTGCAACGAGCTGAAGCAGTTCACAACCTTGATCCTGAGATACAGATTGTCGAGACGGCACTGGTGGAACAAGAAAAGGATGCTGGAGTAATTGAGGAATCCTCCATCTCTCGTTCCTGTCCCAAGCCAGACATCTTTTCATAAGATCAAGAAGCCAGGGGCTGGAAACTGGCTCATAAGTTATCTCATGGTTCGGATCTGTTATAACTTTGAACTTGGCCCAGAATGTTTTGTACTCAGAAAAAGGGGTTCTTCCGTACACCATTTGGTAAAGGATACAGCCAAGGGACCAGATATCTGATGGCCGGCCACACTTTATGGTGTTTCCATCACCATCACTCTCATTGCACATGAACGCCTCTGGAGACATGTAGCTCAGGGTACCTACCTGCAGAAACAGAGTCTGAACCATTAAGCAAAATAATACTAACTAAAAAACTTTTGAAATAAGCTAAATTGGCAAATAAGCAATCCCCTCATTTCTGTAGTCAAAGCAACTTCGTCGCTGTTATGTGCCGATCAGACAGCAGCCCTTTCAGGGGTTGCTTAGGGACCGGTTCAATCTGCGTAGATTGACTTGACGCAGAAAGCCTTCCACTGGCAGGCAATCGTGTTTTCACAGATTTCTTGTTATCCAAAAATATGTAGAACAGAAGAGAGGAGTATTCTGAGGTGGCAACATGTTATCGGTCACCAGATGAGCACAACAAACATGGGGAAATATGCATTCTAATGCAATTATACGTTTGTTTTATGAAAAGTAGTTGTTTAAATAATATTTTTAAAATTTGTGTCTATTTATCATTAAAAACATTGCTCAATAAAAATCACTTTTCAAAAAAAAAAAAAAAAAACTGGAATGGTTTTAAAGAAAGCGCTTTACTTTTATTTTGGATAGAAAACATTTTCAGAAATGTTTTTAAAAAATTAAAAAATATTTTACTATTCCTTGATTATATTAAATTTAATATTTAATCTTTTGATTACAATATATATTTTTTCAATTTTATTCCTTATCATTTTATTTTATTTAATTTTTATGTCAACTTTTATTCTTATTTTTTTACTGTTATTTGTTTTTTCTTTTCTTTTTAATTAGATTTTTTATCTATCATATTTAGTCTCTATTTTTTATTAATATTTTTTTTATTTGAAATAATTTATGAATATAATTTTTTATCTTTTATATGGCAAATTTAATCTCAATTATTTTGATTGCTATTTATTTTATTAAAAATAATTTAAGATTTTGTTTTTTAATTTCATCATCTTTCATTTTTATTTATTTATCAGATTTAGTCCTCATAATTTAAATAAACTTGAGAAAAAAATTAAAATGTTAATAAATTATTTTTCAGCCTATTTTCTATGATATTGTCAAATATTGATAAGTGTTTTTCAATTTATTTTCTATTATACTACTATGATAGTTTGGGAAACATCAAAAAATGCTTTCCAGCAAAATCTAATGATAGCTTGGAAAACCAAATGTGAGGAATAAGTCTAGTCTACCTGTGAATCCCTTTGAATGTTAGTAGTATCGCTCATGATGGCTTTGGCGATACCAAAATCAATCAACTTTAGAGAACCTTTGACAAGAAGAAAATTAGCTGGCTTCAGGTCAGAGTGCACGATACGTTCCTCATGTATGATATTGACAGCTTGAAGTATTTGCTGCAAAATAGTTGAACAAAAAGATGTCAACCCCCCTGGCATTTAAATAACTATGAACAAGACCAGCAAGTTTTTTGTGTTTTGAAGACGATGTGAATTTGCTACTGGATAGTATACTATGAAGACAATGTTGCATCAGTGATATAAAACAAATGCCTTTCTTCATTAATGTCAAACCCCCTTCGATACTAAATATGAGAGAAAGATGGGAAACCAAACAATGCCAATAATCCTGCCACCATTAGAAACCTATCCAGTATCCACCCCATGATGCAGAGCAAGTCTCAAGAATGAGAGCAGGATCACTATCACAATGCTTCATTGAAACAAAGAAACACTGTCCCCACTGTCTGCAATGACTTTCTTCTAGCAATAAACACTAATATCTGGATAAGTAGCTACATATATCAAGAGTGCTATGAAAAAAAAGCTATAGTGTTACTATAACCAAAACTGTAACTATGATGCAAAATAAGGTGTAGCTCAAGGACCTGCCAATAAAATCTAAGCCAATTCTCGTCTATCATCTGGTTGGAGCTATCCATCTTCTTCCATTTCTGAGACAGCATGTGAGCCAAATCAATTTCCCCATATTCAAGGACCATGTATATACACCCATCATCTTTGACTCTTCCATCTTTATTACTTACAGAGCTACTCATGACTTCGCGGAGCAAAGTTTTATCTGTCACCTAAATCCAAAAGAGACTATTAGTGATCTACTAGACAAAAACAAAGCAAGAATAGATGCCAGGCCCTGGAAAATGGAATTTGTTGAGAAGAAAAAACAGCACCAAGCTCAAGTGTAAGAGATATATTCTTCTGAGACAGAAGATTTATCTTCTGTAAGGATATCTTGAAGCACCTATGTTGCAACCACAAAGTATCGAGTTCGTGTAAATTGGACTAACAGAAAGAACATGATAATATTCTATTGTAAACATATTGTCTCAGAGTAAATCATGGAGACTGGTGCATGCTTCTTTTAAGGCTGTAAGTGAATACCTCATAATCTATTAACTGTATAATGTTGTTCTTCCCCTTCAGTTTGTTTAGATAAAGAATTTCCTGACAAAAACCATATGCAGTTCCATAATCACGACCCTTGAGCTTGATTTTCTTAAGTGCATAGATTGTGCAGTCTGATGAAATGACTTTGTGAACCTCACTGCTTCCTCCACTTCCTATCTTACCAAGCCTTTGATAGAGCTTCCCATTAACTTTAAAGAACAAATCAGGATCATAACTCCTTTTTCGAGGCACTGATGTACCTTTACTACTTGCATTTTTTTCATGTTTTTCAGGTTTAGGAGGCTCCAACTTCACATCTGAAGATGGGTTTTTGGACATTATAGGCTGAGATTGTACATCAGCACCATCATCTGCTGGTCCAGTATCCTTAGTGGGCCTATCAACATGTGAAGGATTGTTTGCAATGTCACTTGCTTCAGGCACACCTCCCTGTTGCTCCTTAGACAAGTCCTTAAATTGGGAATGAATAGCAGAGATAGAAGGCTGGGTTGCAGTGGCTCTCAGGTCAATTCTTGTGTCCTTCAATGTAGGATATGACAGCTTCTCCAAAATCACTGGAGTAGAGTGCTGAGAATTTGCATTAGCATCCCTCAAAGGTTTGACTGCAGCTTGAGAACCACTCTCATGAGAGCAATATGTCATCGAGTTATGCATGGGTGCTGAAGTAGAATGAACAGATGTTGTGGTCGCATAAGATTGTCCAACAACAGAAGACTGAGTAGCAGGTTGACTTAAAAAGTTCCTCAATTGATGCAACTGCTTCTGAATAACCATTGTTTTCTTTCCCAGTGATGGCACGGCTCCATCAGGCCTCAAAGTGACATCTGATTCCATGTTCTGAAAGTTCTGCTTTGTTTCATCATTGATCACATTTGACAGCTCTACTTGACTGCTCATATCCCATTCCATTTCTGTCAATGCAAGTGAACCCATATGAGAAGTTAAGTTCTCCAATCCAGTGGCCATTCCATTATCGGCCCCTGCAAGTTAGAAGATTACAGAACATGTATATCTAGAGCAAAGAAATTAGAAACTTTTGTCACTGCTTCGCGAATTAGATGAGAGACAAACAACTAATCCAGCAAAACCAACCTTCGAGCTACAACTCAAAACAGAAAGGAACAGTATATTACCCTGGGAAATGGTGTTGTTCACTATCGAAAACTGGACTTTTCTCTTACCCTCGACAAGTTGAGATTCTATGCATGTCAGGGGCATTGGGTTATTCTCTTTAGTATCAATAGCAGATTTTGCTTGCTCTCTCTGTGCATCAAAGGGATTAAAACTCTCATCAAACGTCTTCGTAATTGTTCCAGGAAACGAAGGACGTGTGATTGACGCATCTTCATGACTTTCCCTGTTAACAGTAACTGGATTCTTTTTTGGAAAAGTTGAATCTTTACTTAACGAAACAACATCTTGAGAGTACTTAGTGCCTGTAGTTCGACCCAAATTTGAAGCTGCAGTTCTTGATGCTTCACGTTTTGGAATTAACGTGCGTCTAGGCTTTATGCTATTACTCGTCTGCATTATTCCTAAAACAAGCATATCAATCATTTATAGCTTCAACAGTTATTGCAGTTTTAACTCCCAAAAATCATAATTAACGCATCCAGATTACAAATTTCAAAAAAAAATCCAAAATGAAGAAGTTGTTCCATTCTAATAATAGAATCATCAACATAAATAGGGATCAGGATTCCTGGATTAAGACTTCATTTCGTTTTATAGTAAATGACAGCAAATAAATAAATGTGCCAAAATTGAGAGCTAATTTTCAGAAATTCATTGTAAGAAAAAAACTAGAGGGACACAAAGCACAAAAAAAATTATAGACAGAGAGCGGCGGCGGTACCAAGAGGGCGGTGGCGCTTGAAGGCGGCTTGGACATGCTGGAGAAAGTCCGGCGGGGAGGAGGATGAGGAAGAGAAAGACGAGGAGGAAGAAGACGTCGTCTCAGCGGAGTTTATGACGGGACGAACGAGATTTCTTTGCGGACGTGCAGATGGGACCGGAAGGTTAGCCTCCCTGTCCATGACACTATCTGAACAGCATTTCCGTCAAGGAGAGGAGCAATTTCGGAAGTAAAAGAGCAAATTGAAGATTTTAATTTGGGGAAATTAAGGTTTGTGTGATGACTATGAGAACTTTTGAGCGCGAGTGTTCGTGTGTCAAACAGAGAAAGGGGAACCAGCCACACCCACAATCGCTCTTCCAATCCTGCCAAAGCTAAACACCCAGACAGAGGAGGGAGAGTGGAGCGTCTTGGTTTTGAAATGACTTGATGGCGCTCTTGATTCAACTCCGCATTTGGGCCTTTATTGGGCTCCATTCTTTCCTCGTCTGTAAAGCTAATATTGATAGTGGGCTTTCTAAAATGTGGATTTGTTAGTGGAAAGCCCAAACGGCCTTTTCTTTTCTTTTTCTACGAAGCAGCATGAATTTTCTTTGGAGAGAGGCAAGTAGACCATAATTAAAAGGAGAATATAATAGTAATGGTAATGTTTCCAACAGTCAAGACTCCTGTGAAATATTGGTTTTCTCCCAAGGATGATTGAACAAAATCCAGCAAGTAGAATAGATGGGAACGGGAAGAAGAAAAAAGAGAGACAAAATTGAGTTATTCACCTTAATCTCTTTCTATTTCATGCATTCATTGTGTTTTTTTTCTCATTGCTTTCAAAAAACAATTTATACCAACAAAGTGGTTAGTTGTTTATATTTGTAGGATTAGCTAATGTTCTTACATTTGTTCTTCACCATTACTAAAACAAGAAAAATAAAAGTTGCGTTTACGCATATAGATTGAGTATAATTGAAACGATGTGTTCGGTGTTATTTCCATATTGGTCCCTCTTATTTCAAATTCCTTTGCCAACCATCACCTCTTTTTCCTTGTCTTCTTCCACACCTCTTCACCATTTTATTTTTTTTATAATTTATATTGTTATTTGTTTGATGGTAGTTAACTCGTACTGCAATTTAAGATCTAGATGAGAGTTCATAAAATTATGATTACTTTAAAAGTCTACCAAGATATGAAGAGTTTTTTTTTTTTTATCTTTTTAGTGACCTTCATGGTGTGTAACCCCATGGTTCCTTATAAATCCTTTAGTGAAATGTGAGGTATGACTTCTCTAGTAGAGCATTTTTCCTCATGAATATCCCTTTTTACAACCTTTTCTTTATTCTTTGTAATACTTGGGGAATATAATTTATTGTCCTTTCCTTTATAATCAAATATAAATTTATCATCATATTAAAAACATAATCTATTTAGCCTTTATTCTTTGAATTCCTAGTTTTTGATAGGTGTGGGGGTAAAAAAAAGAATGTTTTGTCGGGTAATTGGAGGTTGTTTGTGAGTCAAGGTATTGATTTACAGACCGGTAAAGTTAAAAGCATGTATGGAGTTCTCAGGTTTAAACTTATTTATAATATTTTGTATCTCCATTTCAAAACCCTTTAAGAAGATGAATTAGACCTATTTCTCACCAATATTAACGTTATTCCATACAATATCAAAGTCATAGATATAACTCTCAAAATCCCCATCTTGTTTCAAATCTATTAGCTCATGTATAAGGTCTTTTTGTCCCCCCCAAACTTGTAGTAAAGAGCTACAACATACTCCCTCCCAACTTACTATTTGATTACCTAGGCTTCTCATAAAATTATGGTGTTAGTAAAGAGCTATACCATCTAAGTAATAAAAACAAATATAAGTTTCTTATAAACATAATGTCTTCTATCTCAAAATATTGGTTACATTTGTACACTCATTTGTGCATATATTCTCTCTCAAACATTGGAAAAGTATGTTTGGGCTTATATATGTTATAAACATATGTTCTTTTCTCATCGAACATAGATGATCCTAAAAGTTGAATCGTCTTTATAAAATACTTATTTATCATTGTCATGGCTAGATTTCCTAAAAACATGAGAAAACTTCAGAAAGGCAAACTCTATTTGTTATTTCAGGTCATTAATCATGTTCTTTATATACCCAATTTGAGTTTCATGATTGTCAATAGTGTGATCCACGTAACACAATACCATATACAAACACATAATCTCTAAACATATATATTACTTTCCTTCTTAATTTACCAATTTAAATATAAAAAAGATTCACTATATATCTTGATAAGGAACTGAAGTTGTTTTCGCAGGAGATTCATGAACTCTGCCGGTGATCAACCATTAAAAATTGAAAAGGGATTCTTATGGCAGCTGAAACTTCAACTACAGTCTCATAAGCTCTTGCCCCACCCTCTCACCACCGATACGTACACCCTAATGGAGTTGTAGGGAGAATTTGTTACTATCACCAAGCAATATATATGAGCAACATGCATGTAGTTTCATATGATACGGCTTCCAAGAGAACCTTGACGAAAGCAAATTGCTCCATGTTTTACGAGCTCAGAAACCACTAATTCTGCTTTCAGGTGGGACAGTGGGATTGTCATCTCTGTCTGATGAGTTAGCATTAGCTTTAAATTTTTTATTTTCATAAATGTAAAACAAGCCTAATTGCAGGAAAGAGGATGCTTATTCAAAATTCAAACCCAGTCCCCCCCCGTTACATGGGTGTTGCTTTGTAATAATTTAATACTCTCCGTGTAATATTATAAATTCATTTGAAAATCAAATCCCTCTTCTCTGCTGATAAAAAAAGAAGAAAAAGTGAAACATTAAAGAGCTTGTTGACAGTAAGAAAAAACCTATTGGACCTGTAAATTTCATCTAAAATGTGATGAAGATTATTTCTTTAAAATACGAGGAAACTGTATTATTTTGAAATCATATTTTATGGATCCATGAGCAATTAAAATACTGTTCTAAATTCTTACAAAACATACATATTATGTGCAGATAACACGTCTTCTGCTATCACGTATATAGCGCCCGTAAGAACTGTTGGAAAGGTTGATAAAACTTGAAAGCAGATATTGCCCTAGCTTTAGCGGCCGGTAATCAAGAAGATTAGCACACAGATCGAACTGTTTTTCTCAAATTTTATGTTTTTATTAGCAACCATTACTGCTTCCTAGAGGTATGTTTTACTACTTCCTGTAAAAGATGAAAAGTTACGGGTTGGTAATTTTGAGAAGAAGAGGGATGGGATTTTGATTTTGATATTCACAGATTATTATTAAAGTGCAGAGCTTTATTCCATTGCATATGGGTGCTCGCATGATTTTGAGGCAAAAGGAATCAGTCAGCTTTTCCCCGTAACAAGGACCCATTATGGCGTAATTAGTGAGTACACTGTTGATGACGTGTCGCTCTTAGGCCAAGAAATTCACCTTGGGATGACAATAAGGCAAGCTGGACTCTCTGATCAGCCATTGACACGATCTGTATCGGATCACTGTAGCATTAACTAAGCTCCCGTTTGTTTTCTCAGCTGCATGTTGCTTTTTTCTTTAAATCTAATATATTTTTAGTACTTTTAAATTTTTATGTTAAAAATTAAATATAAAAAATATTATTTTAATGCATTTTCAAGAGAGAGAAAAATGTTGTACCTAAAAGAGAGTTATAATGTTACAATTGTATTATTTATCCTCTCACATATCGCCATGAATTTCAATAATAATTTAAAAGAAAATTAAGTTGGTCCTCGTTTATTTTGCACAATTGAGTAATTTTAAGCCTAAATTATTACTCAATTGTATATTATAATTTTGTTTGAAGGAGAGTTGAAATGAAAGATAAAGAATTTTTAAATATTTATTCTTAATACCAAACTTTACTAGCTTTTTTTCCTGGTTTTTTTTTATTGATGAGAGGGGAGGTCATAATATTTCATGATAGAGAGAGAAAATATGTGTTAGAGATGATTTTGGCGACTAGAACAATTGGTGTTTTTTAAGTATTAGATAATTGGTCCTCTAATTTTTTTAAATTCAATTTTAATATCAAACTTCATTTGCTTTATTTTCTTAGTTTTTTTAAAGGAGAGAGGGGGGTTCATCGTATACCATCTTAGAGAGAGAAAATCTTTGTTAAAGATGATTTTGATCACTAAAACAATTTATTTTTTTAATTAAATTATTCCTTGTGATGAGAGAAGTTACAATTAAGTGTTTTTGAAGCGCTAAATATTATATTTGAGCTTAGAAAGATTTCTTGTTTCGAATTGATTATGGTTTTTGGTGTGTTTTTGAAGGCCATAGATTAGTGTAACAAGGTTCTAATAGTGTTTCCTAGCCATAGATTAGTGTAACAAGGTTCTCATAGTGTTTCCTAAGTGTTTTGGATAAAAGATACGTTGAAAATGAGTTTTTGAGTGAAAATAAAAAATAATATTTTTTTCAATCACCACAATAGCCAAAATCTAGGGAATTATAAACAACATGTTATTTGACAAGATAGATGATTCATCGTCTACCCATTAACTTAAGAAAAATAAAGGCCCACAAGCAAACCCTTTTTTGGTTGGGTCAAGCTCTTGCCTTGGTTTACTAGATTTGTGTTTATTGATTCATTTATGATTACACACACATATATGTGTGTGTATATTAAATATGTACTTTTTTATGATATTTTAATATGGAAGCCTTGTATGTTATTTTATTTATTTATTTTATTCAATAAATTTTATATATGTGTTGATTTTTACTAAAATTTGATTTTAATAAACAAGTTTGTTAATTATAACCCAGTAAATGACTTGTCTTTTTGCTCTTGGATAAAAGTATTTTCCCCGTACTATATATATATATATATATATATATTCATGTTTTCTATTGTTGCCTTTCTTCTTTCCAATATGATTCGAATAATGCCAACTTATTTAGTTGGTCGAGACTATAATCAAATTTATTGGATTTATTTTTGTTGTTTTTAAAACACGCTTACAATGGCTAAATATTTACTGAAAAATTAATTCTAACTCGCAACATAACCAGAGCATCAATCTAATTGTTTAGCTATAACATACAGATAATAGACAATTATTCATTTTTTGGTCAATTTATTAATGACCATGCCTGTTTAGATTTTCTTATATAAACACAATTAATTAAAAAAATAGCTCAATTAAAAAAATAATTTATGAAATAACAAAGTTTTTACCTATCACAATTGAAAAATATGACTTTTATAGCTTATCATTATTATTCAGAACAATGATATCCAATAAAAAAAACATTAAATATGCAAGAGATATGAGAAATAAGAGATAAAAAGATCTTGAAAACACATCGAAACTTTGATTATGATACCAACAATATCACCAGAATATCTCGACGAGATAAATTCATCAACATTAAAAAAGGTCATTAACAGTAACCCGAGTGAGTTATACTTGCATCCTAAGGGTGGAGGATGACTTTCTTGTCTTTATGGTAAATGATTCTCAATCGCTGACCTATTCAAAATTTTGTAATTTTAGTAATTCTTTTTTTAAATGTATTATTTTTCCAATATTCTTAAAAATAAAATGTGCTAAAAAACAAAAATAGCCGTTTGTTTATTGCTTGCACCTTTTACTGTATAGAAAAAAAAACTAAAGCTGAATCTTTTTCTCTTTTTTTGAATAAAATAAAACAACATTAAAGTTGAGAATGTGACTAGTTACTATTATTATTTTTTAAACATAGACTTGAGAATTTGAGAAAGGTTTTGAGTCCTGAGCTCGAGGGAGTGCTAGGAATGTAATAGGAAACTGAGGTTGAAAAGAAAGAAAAAAACTTAATGTTTGTTTGTAACTGTATTTAAAAAAAGAATTGAATTTATTTTAAATTAAGTATTTTTTATGTTTTTAGATTATTTTAATGTATTAATGTCAAAATTTATTATTTTTTAAATATTATTATAATATTTTTCTGAATAAAAAACATTTTAAAAAATAATTTTAACTACACTCTTAAATATGTTTTTAGTAGAATAGAATTTTTAGTAGAATCAGTTCTATATGAATTCTTTATTATGTTCATACCTTGATCCTGAAATTAAATCCGAGGTGCATATTTGTTAGTTGCTCACTAGCTAGCTGAGCCAAAGCGTAGGATGTTTAACATTATGTTTTAAAAGTATTTTGAAAAATATTGATTTTTTTATTTTTATTTTAAATTAAATAATTTGATGTTTTAAATTATTTTCATGTACTAATGTCTAAAATAATATTTTTTAATTAAAAAAATATTATATTATTTTGATGCATTTCTAAATTAAAAACACTTTAAAAATAGTCTTAACCACACTCCCAAACATGCACTTAGTCTAGTTAATGTTGTTTTTTTAAAATATTAAAATAATATATTTTTCTTAAAATTATTTTACACATCAAATCATATAAAAAGACAAAATAAATAAATTCAAAACAAAAAATATAAATAACTCTTTTAAAATACAATATCAAATAAACACATGTGTAGATTCTAAGCCTCGTGCATATCAAGTTTTAATTAAAATGTGTACTTTTTTGTTTGAACATGGGAAGTTCCTGCTGATGCAATAACCTAACAGGAACTGTTTATCAATATTGATGATTTATTTATTTTATTTTTTAAATGTACACAGTGCAGACCACCCAGCTTTCCCATTCTAACCTTATGGACAAAAAGAACAGATCCATGCAGTAATTTAACATGAGGGGCCCATATTTCTTTCTTCTTCAACTGATCGAAGCATCTCTTTCATGCAATGAACGGTCAGATTCCCATCATGAGCAATGTCATACCCTGGGCTATTGGCTTACTATAAATCACAGTCTGCACATGCATGTCAAAGACACCATGAACTCCAAAATCTAGAAAAAAACATCTCCTCCAAAACGAAGCTTCACCTCCTCGGCTGTTTTGGGCCTCTGCCTCGTGTGACGGAAGAGCTCAAGCTTCAGAATTCTATCACCTTCCAATGTCTAAACCAAAAAACTCGAGGAAACCCATCGACGAAGTCCGCCAGAATCAAAACCACCAGCCTCGGAAAAAAGAAAAACAACCTTCATGGCTAGCTGTAAGAGACCTTTTTGGCTGCAAGCATCTCCAAGCACAGCAGCAGCAGCGGGAACAGAAGCAGCAGAAGCCATTACCACAGCATCGAAAGCCAGATCAACAGCAGCAATCGAAGAAGGAGAAAAAACATAGCCAGAATCAAGACCAGACATTGGAGGAAACAAGCAAGAAATGCAAGAAAATGAAGTGTTCAGGCTCAATATGCAGCAACTCGAAGGTCATGCACAGGCCTGAAACAGCTTCCCTTGAGGTCCAGAGGAAAAGGGCTTCAATCGGCGCCTCAGCTCGTAAAAATGATATTTCAAGCAGATCCATGAAAGGTCCTTTGAATGAAATCATTGGGGGTGTTTCCTCAACTAATTCTTCACTTTCCGCATCTTCTAATTTCTCCAGCAGTAATGTTAGTTCTTTCAGAGGAATGCCATTCAGTAGATTCTCTGGGTGCTATGAATGTAGAATGGTAGTGGATCCTGTTCTTGGAATTGCAAGAGACCATTACTTGAGGGGTAGCGTTTGTCCTTGCCCAGAATGTGGTGAGATTTGCATGAAAGCTGAAAATCTGGAGCTTCACCGGGCTGTGAGACATGCAGGTAGCTCGCCATTTCCTTCAACTCTTGATTATACATGTTCATCCAACTACCATTTAATCATTATTTTCACTTTCATTTATCTATTAATTAGTTTATTTGTGGTTCATAATCTTGTTTATTGAAAAGGAACTTAATTTTCATCCATTTATTATTTCACTGTATTTTTTGGAGAGGAAAGAAGTCAAAATTTTATTTTTGGCTACTGGGCTTCAAATTTTGTTTTTTTTTATCCTTGTTACAATATATTTTGGTTGCTCAAGAGTTACTCCGTTTATTTCAACGCTTTGTTTTTAACTAATTTCAAAATTCTCAATACCCATCACACACATATCCTTGCATGTGCACCATTACCATCTCAAATCCTTAACTCCTTAATTCCGGAATCAAATTTCAGTATCTGAACTGAGTCCAGATGATACAAGCAAGAACATAGTAGAAATCATATTCCAATCAAGCTGGCTAAAGAAACAAGCCCCCATTTGCAAAATAGATCGCATCCTCAAAGTCCATAATACCCAAAGAACCATCTCCAAGTTTGAAGAGTACAGAGACTACATCAAAGCCAAGGCCATCAAGCATCCCAAGAAACAGCCACGCTGCATAGCAGACGGCAATGAGCTCCTCAGGTTTCACTGCACCACCTTCGCATGCTCACTGGGCTTAAACGGCGCTTCTAATTTGTGCAATTCAGGTCCACACTGTACTGTATGTAGCATTATCAAGAATGGCTTCAAAGAAGCCACCACTCGAGATGACAATGGCCATGGGATTTTGACTACAGCGACAAGTGGAAAGGCACACGACAAAGCTGCGATATCAGAGGACGGTGGTGATGGTGATAGTGATAAGAGGGCGATGCTGGTTTGCAGGGTGATTGCCGGCAGGGTTAACAAGAGCATGGAGGGAAATGCTGAGGATTACGACTCAGTAGCAAGTGGCATGGAGGTTTACTCCAATTTGGACGAGTTGTATGTATCTAATCCTAGGGCCATCTTGCCTTGTTTCGTTGTTATCTACAGAGGGTTTTAGTATGGTCGAACTCAGTGCGACCACCTTGTACTCAATTAGCTAGGGCAATGTTTCCTGTTTTCTTCAATTGATTCTCTTGACGAAGAAGATATTTAGTTTTGGTGGGATTTTGCGATGCGCAATTTAGGGCTTCAGTCAACTTTGAACAATAAATTTGTAAGGCAGAACTCGGTGGCTCTCCAAACAGGGCATTAATGTCCATTGGACTTGTGCACTGTCTCCTACGTACTCACCAATCGAGAGTTGTGTAATCTAAGCAAAACAGTAGCCTTTTTGTATTTGTTTAATCATACCAAGTTTGAAGTGAAGGGCCATCAAATTCTTGGAAAGATGCACCCATATTTTGAGATGTGATTACGGAGTACCAGCGCTGTTAAGCTTCCCCGCCAGTCTAATAGTTTTACAGACTTCATCTGTCGTGGCTCAGATTAGGCCCAGACTTTTCAAAATCCTTTTTGATAAAACAATATTATATTTCTCATAATTGGATTAAAGTCTATACACACACACACGATGCAAAGCGGAGTAAGAATGTTGAAATGGGAAGGGCGAAGAGAGTGCAGAAGAAATTTCTAAAGCTGTGGGTTTGGCCATATGTCCCCAGAGGCGGCAACAACCTCACCTGTGTCTATAAAATGCACTATTTTTTTAAAAAAATTTCATTAATCCACCATGTAAAGTTTTTTAGTCAGGTAAACCTTCCCAAGTTCACCAAGGAATTGATAGCCTCTGGAGTCTGCACTCCCATTCGATCTCACCAAAGCTTTGTTGTTAATCATTAAACTGCCAGAAGAGGTAAACGAAGGAGAGAAATAGGCTACCTATTAATGGTCGGGAGTGTGGTATATATTATTTTCATAGTATTTTTTGTTTAGGAAAGTATCTGAATGATTTTTTTTATTTTTAAAAATTATTTTTAATATTAACATATCAAAAAAATTTAAAAACATTAAAAAAAAATTAATTTAAAATAAAATAAAAAATCAAATTCCCACCTTGAACTTCACGTGTAACAATGAGTTCTAATGGGGTGGCGCGCTCAAGTGGCAGGGATTGTTAAGGAGCATAGACTTGCATGTCACCAAACATCAGTAGAGTAAGCTCAGTAAAGTCTTAGCTGATATCCTCGGCTGGTTATCCTATGAGCTCATGGTGGACATGACCGAGCAACCTTGAACCACGGAGGTTAACCATGTCCTATATATGTGGTACAGCGTGCTTTAGCATCTGTTCGCTGCTCTTGTTTTGTAGCCTGTACCGCCGGGCAATCTTGATTGGTGTCGCATTTTTTGCACTCTAGATTTACTTAAATTCTTGACTCTTGTTTTGTACTCATTGCCTTATGATTTCGAGTTTCTTGATTTCCGGTAAAAAGGCAAAGCACCCTAGTATGGGCTCATCAATCACTCGCATTACTATAATTATAATAAAAAAAATCAGCTTCCACTACCACGAGATTTTGAAACGGCAAGGAAGGATATTTATCATGGCAACAAGCCAAGGAATGGATGGGTGACGTGGAATACCAGTCTACGTCAAGTGCTGAAATTTAAGGGTACAAGTGGACTAGGGTTCGCTCTTAGGACCAAGTCGACTGTCGGGGGTGATTGGTTGTTCATATTTTGAAGGGAAGTTTGTCACTATCGTTCTAATTTTTCATTTGAAATGAAACATTTGAATTTCTAGCATTTTGAAATGTTGTTTTGGGTTGTTCTCTCTCTATATATATATATAATTAAAATATTAATTTAACAAGCATAATTAAAATTCAAGATAAATTAACTATAAATTATACAATATAAACACAAGTTAAACAAACATAATTCCAAAATTAAAAAAAAAAATCACAAGTTAATCAAAATTAAGAGGATTTTAAGGCTGAAACAAGATCGAGACATTCCAGCCGAAATTTGGCGAAATTAAAACCGAACGAAAACGACACGGTTTAGTCTCGGGTTTTTAAAGGCACGAATGTTCAGTCGTTCGTCCGAATGGAATAGAATTGACAAGCTTGGTTTGATGCATGATAAATTATTTTATAATTCTTTTGCACATTAATATACTAAAACACCAAATAGGGTTCACACCTATCTATAACCTATTGATGTTCGTTCGTGTCTATTTAGGAGTGTGTTTGAAGATGTTTTTTAAAGTGTTTTTCATTCAAAAATATATCAAAATAATATTTTTTATTTTTAAAATTTTGATTTTGATATCAACACATGAAAATGATCTAAAAACATAAAAAAATTATTTTTTTTTCAAAAATATTTTTGAAACACAATATCAAACATCTTCCAAATGAGACTAGAGGGGGACTTATTTGCATTGATTTTATCACGGGATTTCCCTATCTGCAATGCAGTTAAACAACAATAAACCATCTTCGATTTTCACCACATTTTGAATACATATCATCATGTCAACAAGGGCTATAATCGTGATTTGTTCTGTACCGTATCCTCTCTTAATACAGAAAGCATGAACCTGTTTATCAGGTCCATGAGATGCCAAACTGGAACAAATTTTCAGAACGTTAGAAAAAACATATTGATCTACTTCAACACGACACATAACCATATCTCTAACCAGTGAAATACAAAGGAGTTCAATTCCATCTTCGTGCACCCCAGACCAAGCTATGATATCTTTCTCTCGGAGCCTATGAAACAATCCAAAAGCATCCTTATTCCCCAGTTTTGCATAGAGGTCTACGAGAATGCTTCCAGCAATAAAATGTAAACCAGGGTTGTCAGTTTCGGTTCGGCCAAAATGTTTCGTCCCAGTTAAAAAAAAAGTTAAAACATAGTTATTTTTATCTTAGTTTATATTCCGGCCCATTTCGGATTTTCAGCCATACACTGGCCAAAACGTTTCGGTTTCATTCCACTAGTTCTGTTTCGACGAAATAATTGTTTTTTAAATAATAAATAATTTTACAATATCAATCATTTCTCTTATTCCGGCCATTAGATTGAGATGAAATTTTACGAGTAGTCTCTTGACATATTTATATATATTATTTTAAAATTTCATAGCAATCAAAAAAAATTTAATGACCTTGCGAGATTGATAATGATATTCTCATAATATTATACATGTTCATATTTTTGTTCAAAATTTTTTTATTGTGTTTTGTAGATTAAATTGCACAATTCTAAATATTTTTTTTTTAAATTTGAACTAATTGTTTTTTTGAATTAATATATAGCACAACCCCGAAACAGCATTCCAAAATGCTCTAAAACCAAAACCTTCTGTTACAATTGAAAAAACTAAGCACCAACACGTATTTGACAACCCTGATCTAAACCCTACCCACTCATTACAACCAAACTATGAACTTGAATCCCAAGTCCCAGACTAAGCAGGTTGATGTAGATCTTCAAAGCACCACTCAAAGTGAAAGAGCCAATTCGAGCACCAGAATGATGGGTTCAAAAAATCATATTAACAGCAGCTCAAATTTGCTCATGAACAACATACCCCCGATAGCATAGAATTCCAAAGTACTAAACAATCACGTATTCATGGAAATGTAAATTCATCAATCTTAATCCCTTCCTGGTGCATCTCAACAACAAACTGTAACGCATGCAAACTCCTTTGTTCTGCAAAACTAGCAATAATAGTATTCCAAGAAACAACATTTCTCTCAAGCACTCGATTGAACAAATTAACAACCTCCTACACCAAATCTTCCTTAAAATACCC
Source organism: Salix exigua (assembly GCA_032356905.1). NCBI lineage: Eukaryota > Viridiplantae > Streptophyta > Magnoliopsida > Malpighiales > Salicaceae > Salix > Salix exigua. The sequence continues at coordinate 12,983,270 of CM063592.1, forward strand.
TCAAATCATTGTGTTCCGGGAAGTGGAATTCGCCTTTAAAAACCCATCAATAACATTTCTTGCACCACTCAAGCATCCACATTTCACTTATCCAAAAGAGCATTCAACAAAACAACACCGTCTTCTAAATTCTCTCTAAAAACTCTCTCATGAATCGATCTATATACCTAGTTCAATCTCACCCACAAGACCTCGTGCTCTTAAAACCAGAGAGTATACAATCCCATCAGGGACCTTTGATTTAGAACCCAACATCTGGGAATATATAGTTTTATTGCTTCACGAGGCTTTTAATTGTTGGTAGATGCAAAAACCATGGTGATCCAAGTAACAATGTTTTTCGTAGGCATTTTTCGAACAATTTATGTGCATTGGATAAAAATACGATGACCGAGCAGATGTTAAGAGAATACTCATCAGTTTTGATCATACTAGAATGAAATGTTTTGCCTGGTTTGAGAGCTTTAACTCTCCTGCAATGGCTTATGGCTGTAAGAGTGGAGGAAGCCAGATTCTTTTTCATTGTCCATAAGGGGTGAAAGAGCTCGCAAATTGTTAAAATAACATGGTTGGAAGAAGGTAGATTCTTTTTCTTTGGCAACCATAAGAGTGGAGGGAGGAGGTTGTCGATATTGATGCGAATTGGCAGGTGGAGATATCGAAGCCGAAGCTTGAGGAATCAAGACCAACCCAGGAGAAGCCCTTGCACAAATCTACAGAAACATGGGCTGGGCCCATATATGTGGTTTTCAAAAATGCATTGCCGAGTGCCTTCCCATTAACCTTTAATATACATCTCATGAGTTTCAAAAATATTTTTAAAAAACATTTATTTATTTTTTAAAAAAAATATTATTTTGATGTATTTTTAAATATATATTTTTAAAAAAAGTAACCACAATCACACTTCCAAATAGAAACTAAATTTAAGTTGGTTAGTGCATTATGTTGGATATAATTTGCTTTACGTGTAGTTATCTTAGTTTCATTTATTTCTCTTGATTTAACCCTTAACATTGGATAGGTTAGAAATGATTTTTGTTTTTTTTTATAAATTTATTTTGATCTTTTGATTTAAGTCGGTTTAACAAGATAGTAGGTTCACTTGGGTTTTTCTTTTGTCCCTTTTTAAATTTATTTATGTATTTCATTATTCAATATAAATTGATTTAGAATTGAGTTTCATATTTTTGTATGTTTTATTAGAATATCCTAATCTCATGACCCAACTTGTGAATTTTAGAAGTTTAACCTCCTTTAACTCAAGTGATTTTTGTATTTAAAAAAAACATTTTTTTTATTTTTATTTTTTAATATTGAATTATCATAATCTTATAACCCAACTAATTTATTATATATATATATATATATATACTCAGCACAATCTTATAACTCAAGTCATAGATTTAACAAGTTAACACACATTCAATGTAAGAAAATTTCATTCAATATAGATCATATTTTAAGATTATTATTATTAGTTTTGTTGTTGTTATTATAAGAGAAAAGACAGAAAAGAAAGCTCTTGTACACTGTTCCAACATCTCATAAATTTGAATTTCATCGAAGAAAAATGCCTCCAAGTCCTTTTCTTTACCCATTTGTTTTCTTTATTTGGAATTTCCCATTATCAAAGACGTAAACAAATGCATTTTACCAATAGAAGAAATATGAATAGCCAATTACAAATATAAATGTATGATAGTTAAACAATAAAAATGATCTAACATTTAGAGTCCAAGACGTGGGAGCTCAACGAGGCAGCCAGTTAAGTAGAGCTAGCAAGTCAGTCTCTATGTTACTACAACCACCAAACCCCAATTCCAAATTAGTTGGGATCGGCTATACAAATGTTTCTGTACCATTTATTGAGATCATATCCCAAATGCTATGCTCACACTTTGCATGCTGATAATCGAATGCAGCCAAAAACCAAACAACAGCCACTTGTTGCAGCCAACAAAAATCTGGATACTGAAAAAACTTAAACCAATGTAAAGAATGCTTGGATGCAGTCCCTCGCAAAATGTATAAATATCAGAAGAATTCCTCAAATGATCAAAATCGGAATCCACACATCTCCCCATGGAAACTGTAAGTGCTATCTGCTTTTGCATAAAACAATCCAATGAGAATGGGTTGAATTGCTGCGAGGACCGCTGAAATAAACACCCCAAGCTGCACTGGACCATGAAAGTATTGAGTGATTACTGTACATGATAGGAACACTAATCGAGTCTGGAATCTGCTCATCTTGGGGGTTCAAGAGTATGGTTTAGCCCATGTGAGGAGTCGTGTGATTGGAGACAGTCACATTCTGGCAAGGGGAATGTGTAGATTGAATTTTTTCTGTTGAATTTTCTGACTCTTGGAATCATCATTCCCTTGCGATCACTTTCAAGGAGCATTGCATCCATATCATCCTTGAAGTCCTTCCAGCTGCAAATCCAATGAGTAAACATTTCATCAACTACAGAGCATATTCTTTTCTGTATTGGGCCTTCTCAAATCCTAAAGCTCATTAGTTTCTCGAACTCTGGTTTTTAACTATACATAAAGCAAAACCAGGAGAATTTTCAAATTATACTAACTACCATTTGATAGAACATTCCAAACTTCGAAGTGGCACCTACAAGATATTTTATTCAGCAAGTGTTTTTTACTGTAACTGCTATCTATCAAGTCATCAACAGAGTATCGAAGATAGAAGCAGAATGCAAGTCCAAAACTCTCAAACACTGCAGTTCCAAGCAGCACAAGTATATTAACAAAGAGGAATGACGCAGTTGGTGGAAAAAATACCTGATTGTCATGTTTTCTAGTAGACTAACAAGCATGCGTTTATCAGGTTTAATGGTCTTTGCATGCCCATTATAAAGGAATCTACGGTGACCCATCAGAAAATGTGGGAAGTTTCCTCCTTGAGTAGTCACGAAAACTTCACTGAACAAACATACAGTGTAGTCCAAAGCTGCTAGCCTTGAAGAATAGCCCTTCAATAAGAGAAAACAGGTATTTGAGCAAGTTAGTACAATAAGCTTTTGGGTCAAATTGGAAAATAAGCACATGCATAGCAGTCAAGACTTGTTCAACTTCGTGTTTGTCTCCATATTCGGAATCATTTGTATGCTGTTTATATTCAACTCAAGTAACTCAAAAAGGTAACTTACCAATATAGCAATCTAGACACTCAGCAGTTCATTCAATTCAATTAATCAATAGACATTGCAAAATCCTATTGAACATGTAGAAACTTTAAAAATAGAGTTAATTATAACTCGACCCCTGTAGTTTATCAAAACTAATTAACTAATCCATGTAGTATCAGATATAAATGAAAAGTCCCTTAATAGTTTCTTGTTCCAAAAATGCCTTCTTATCAAAACAAAGTTTTTCATCTTACCTGATTATCTTTTTTCTCTCTTGTTAAGAAAATAAAAGAACAAAGTGAATTGCAAAAGAATGATAGATTGATGAAATGATTGAAAAATTATAATTAAGTAAACATAACATTTGGAACAGAGTATCAGGTCTGCTCAAAATCCCAAGTCAAACAAATGCCTTTCAAATTTCCTGCCACGAGCTCAGGTAAAACATAAACTGTAAGTGAAGAGGGAGCAGTAAAAGGGCCCCTGTTTTAGACTTGTATGGTTTGGTTAAACTTTAAAGCACATAAGTAAATTTGAAAACACATTCTGAATTTTGATCCAACATATTCCCTTAAGCATGCACTGCAAGAGAGGAATAGTGAGTATTTGGATATACCTGAAATGGAGCAAGCTCGTCAGAGGTTGCTAGAGATTCCTTGGTGTAAAGAAGGGGAAACATCTTCAATAAAGGAGCTAAATTTTGTTCTGCTTTGTAAAGTTTCCCTGAGGCTAAATAAATTGAAGTGTTGTTATCAAATCCCATGCCACGCAGCATCATCCCAACCTGTGCTGACAGCAAAAACATTGTGTACAAAAGAGTTATCACTGGCAAATTAGATCAGCAAGGATGAAAACCAATAAGGTGATTTAAGAGATAGTGCACCAACCATGCCAAATTGAATCAAGAGTTATTTACAATTAGTTTGCGTAGCCATAATTTAAACTGTTAGAATTTTGTTTGGTTTTATAGCACTACACAACAAAATCTTTATTTTCAGTTTTAAAAAAAGTAATAAACATCTTGCATGGCGCAAAACAAACCAAGAGAACATAGAAGTACAAGGAACTTAGAGAAAAGCGGTTGTGCACTATACAAGGCCATTCTCTTTAATTTAAGTTGCTATAAGAGCAAGTAGAAGGCCATGAAAATTTGTCCCAAGGCTGCATGTAAATCACAAAAGCAGCCATTTTATGATAGGATGGGATAAAATGAAAATGCCAAAAGTCAGAGTAGCAAGAAAAGAGGTACATAAATGAGATACCTCCAAGGGGGTCAGAGGGCATTTTCCATCAATACGATTACGACCAGCTACAAAGTCAAGATCTTTTTTTTTAAACTTCCCTTTCCACCCCTTTTCACGAAATGAATCCATTTCAAACTTTTCAGCATCTCCTCCATCATACAAGCAGCATGAGAAGGCCACCATGTCCTGAAAGATGAATAGGGATATCTTTGTAATTATTTGATATCTGATCCTCAACATCTCAACATAAAATATTATAAAGAACAGTAAACTTGTTTAGAATAGATTAATAAATGCAGTACCTCCTCAAATCTAAGGTGAACAGAAACATATTTTCCACCAGTCATTGAGCTCCTCTCAATCATTCGGTTTTTTAATTTCTGTGCTAGTGTTGATATAGGAGAAGAAAACCTCAATGCTCTATAATTTGTTATGCACCTTAGCAATTGAATATGAGATGGGACATCCATAGCCAATCTATTGGCAAAGGGTGCAATGCGGATGACCCTGCTTTGAACAAGCAAATAGTAAAAAAACGAGCTAGAAGTATGTTTCAACACTTATCTGGTTGGAAAGTGGTGAACACAGAAAATATAATAGCTGGGACAAATTAGCAACTAACAGATGGATCATTTTCTTACAAACAGATATATTCTAATTGAGTGAACAGAAAAAATGATAAGAAGAATAGAAGAAAGAATGCTTCATTACATACCCTTGCTCCTGCAGAACAGGATAGACTTTTCCTAAATAATGTTTAGCAGGGGCCCATGCTTCAACACGCAGGTGTGGAATATTAGTAATATTGTGGTCATATCTTGATATCAATTCATCAGGCAACTCTTTAACCACTTTCACATAACCCTCAAGAGTGGCTATAAAATGATCTTCATCATAAATGTCTCTGAACTCGCTGTAAAACAAATGAATCTTTAGCTATAATAGATTTGGTGAGGAAAGATTCACTTTCAAAAGAAAATCATAGGAAGCAAGGAAATGCAGGGGAGTAACTCATTGTTTCACCTATAAGCTTGCACTTGTAGGGAGTGCAAATTTGCCAAGTTTCCAAATACAAACAATGGGGCACTCACCACTGTTGGAGGCACCATTTGAATCAAGAACCTAAATTTACTTCCGGGAAAAGGGTGGTTTTGTTTACACATGCATGCCAATAGGGGGCTCATCCACAAACTAAAAGAAATAAAATACCAAGAAAGTATTGCCTGAAAAGTTACGGCAGCATGGTGGGTTGATGGCGTGATATTTTAATGCAGCATGTAAACTGCTAATGCCAGCACCCACCACCACCATCTCAAATTTAAAAGAAAATGAAAATGACAAAATCAGCATTTGATCATATCTTTAAGATGCCATGCTTGGCATTAATTGTTAGTCTTAGACATAAAGCCCTGAAAAATCACTCCAGGCAAATTTAAATACAATCACGTGTCTCATTCCCCGTTAAAATTCTACCATCTCTAAAGAATACTTCCAAGTTACACTAAAATAACGTATTTAAATTCATGTGTATTTAGATAAAATTAAATGCACATTACAGTAGCCAAAGATGACCTTAATATCGACTCGCCAGTTTTGAAATTAAAAATCTGGTCAAGAAATTAAAAAAAAAATGAGGAAATAATTTAACAGCTCACCTTGGATCCTTCCAGACACTGTTGTAATCAAAACTAGGGATGACCAGCACTGCATTCAAAATTCCTGCTACGGCAACTGCATTGCAGATCTACAACAAGCCATAACGGATACATGAGGACAAGCTTTATGAGCAGATTATATATAAATTTATATCAACATCAATGCATCAAGACTCTGCATATCTGGCAGCCCATAATTCCCTGGCTATGAACTACAAAGATAGCAGTAATTAGATAACATACCGCAGAGCGTTGTTGGTTGAGACCGCCATTTGCCTCGACGATTAAGTAACCGGTTGGCCCAGATGACACTGCATTTGAAAATACAAATATATTACTTCCTAAAACTCAGCCAAGTTTCCCCTTTGCGTAGGATTAGCATGCTGACATTATCCTCAAACAGAAGGGACCGATGCAAAGGGATGTGCATTGGACTGAAAATCATCAATAGCAATAACAACTACCTTCGACTGAGCTCAAATGCCGTCTAGCAGTTGGCAAGGGACAAGGTTTATGCACTTTCATTCTCCTTTTTAATTGCCATACAGAAGATAACTGGAAAAATAAGGGGGGGACATTGTTGGCAAACATAATTTGCAAAAAATGGATAATGGTAAGTCTCCTTGATTAGGACTTATAACATTAATTCACTTTACTAAAAACAAAAGGCCTATCAAAATGACTAATGCCTTGAATCGATATCAAATTAACCCCTCTCTCTGTAGACCTGATTGTCATTTGAGTTTTTTTATTCCCGTGTTTTTTTTTCTCTTTCGGCCCCACAATAGCAATTCGGTGGTTTCAAACTTCATTTCTCTTTTTTGTTCCTTCCCTTCCTTTTTTTTCCACATCTCCTCAACAACCAGACAGAAAATAAGATTAAAACAGCAAAAAACAAACAAAATTACAGAATAATGATGGTGATGATTTGAAAAGGCTGAAAACCTCAAGAGCAGTAGAATTGTCAGTCTCGATATCATGCCAAAACTTCTCTAACAACAGATGGCTTTTATAGATCGCAATAGGCTCACGGGAGTGAAGCAAGAAATTGGAGAACCGGCCCACGCACATCATCAAACCAGAAAAGTAGAGAAAGAACAGAAGCAGCAGGTACTGTATGTTCCGCCTGAAAAAAATCACGGCAGCTAAGCTGTATTTGGGGAAATACTGTAAGGGAACCTTCGAGCGGAGCCGACGACGACATTGAGAGAAACCGCTTGTCTGACGCCGTGGAGATGGTGGTGAACTAGGAGAGTTTCCGTCTCCCTCGCTACTGACAACATTGTAAGGCTTGTTTTTCACTAAAGTGTTTATAGCCATGCAAATAAAGAAAGAAAGAATGCTGATGTTCTAGAGTAAGAGAGAGATCATTTCAAAAGAAGAAGAAAAAGCGAGAGAGAGAGAGAGCTCTGCAGTTCCTTTTGTATTTTTGTGTGCCAGGAAAAGATGAAAAAGATGTTTTATGTTTGTTCTGTTCCCAGGAGATTTTTAAAACATTATTTTGAAAAAATCTCGTCCAGAATCTCTCTATGTACTAAGCACTGCTTCCGGTATGTTGCGGAACACATTATATTTTTTAATAAAAATATTAATTATGTGTTTTTATTAAATATTAATTATATGTTTTTTTTTATAATATAAATTTAGTCAGAATAATAAATTTATGTAGAATTCTTATGAAACACAAGTTTTTTATAAGATATATAAATTTTAAATCGATATAAATTTATATGTTTAGTAGGTTTAAATGAAATAATCAGTATAAAATTATCATCGTCATTAAAAAAAAATATTTGGATATTTAAATTATTGAATTCATTTTATTAAAATTAGTTCCTTTTATAATTTAATTTAAAATCACATTTAAAAAATATATAAATTGTGAAAAGACTTGCGATAATTAAATAACAAATAAGTAGTTAATTTTCTATTCACAAAAAATAAAAACATAAATTGAAATTCATCCCTACATTATCCTCATTTTCATTATCATAACAGTTCAAATTATTATCAACATTACTGCCCAAACAATTAAAATCATTAAATTACCCCCAAAAAATCAAAATCAAAATCAAAACAATTTTAACAATAAAATCATAAAATTATCTAATCCAAAAAATAAATAAAATAACAAAAAATACAAAAAAAGAACAAAGGGAAAACAGAGCAATATTAATTTTAAAATTATCACCAACATAAATTAAAATTTTAGAAAGGAACCAAATAAATAAAACTTCGATAAAAAAATGAATTGAAAAAATAATAATCTAAAAGACTCAATGAATAAATACGGATAGAAAACAAACATTGTATTTTTTAACGGTTTTTTAATGTTTTTAGATCATTTTCATTTCATGTGCTAATGTTAAAAATAATTTAATTTTGTTTTATAATTTTAATATATTTCAAAACAAAAAATATATTTTTAAAAATCAATCACATTTCCAAGTAAAATAAAAATTATATTAAAGCAAATCAGAAAATACCAAGATTGGGATCCGAACACGCGACCTTTTTAATAATCTCGCGCATATTTGCCAACAATCTTGAAACATGAGAAACTTTAAGCAGTCTTTTGTTGACATAATCTCTTACAATGTGGAAGTCAATAGTAATATGCCTCATGCGAGAATGAAAAACTGGATTTGCACAGAGGTAGGTGGCACCCACATTGTCACAGTAGATAGTTGGGGACGTGGAAAACGATGTCAGTGAAGGTGGGAAGGTTTGTTCATATATTGAGATAACTTTGGAATCCGGTCGTATGTAAGAAAACAAAATATATTTTTGAAAAAAATTTTAAAAGAAAAAAATATATTTTTTTATTTTATTTTTATTTATTTTATTTTTTATTTTTTATTTTTATTTTTATTTTTTTATTTTTTATTTTTTTGTTTTTGTTTTTTTAATTTTTTGTTTTTATTTTTTATTTTATCTGGTCGAGTTATCGACTTAGTGAGTGACGACATTGCTCGATTGAGTCGTCGATCTAGAGTCGATGACCTTGAATGGCTGGTCTGGTCAACCTGACCAAGAAAAAACGAAATTCATGAAGAAGAAGAACAGTGCATGTGCACTGTTCATTCAAAATTTAAAACATCAACGAGAGGTTTACCTGAGAATACCTTCGTGTAGAGGATCCTTCCTGCCGTCGTGGTTTTGAAAATGGAGGTCTGTGGTGGCCTGGAAAGTGCGTCGAGTCGCCAGCCTGCTGTCGCTTGCGTCGGGCCGCTCTGCTTTCTTCGTCGGAGATGTCTGCCTGGGTAGCTGGCGTGATAGGGGAGAAGATGGTGGTGCTCAAGAGAGGCCTGGATGGTCGACGGTGAGATGGAGGTGGTTGACAGTGATCGTGAGGCTGCCGAGAATGAGGAAGAGAGAGAACGGCGTTGGGTCTGTTATTTAGAAAGAGAGGGCTGCTGAAATTGCTTCTGCTGGCATGGGAAGAGGATGAAGGCCTGATATGTTGACAGTGAGATGGGGAAAAAGGTGATCGACGATGGTTTTTTTTAAGCCGAGAACGAGAGAGACGGTGATGGCTTTTCAAACCGAGAACGAAAGAGGGACGATGATGTTTTTTTTCTAGCCGAGAGGGACGATGATGTTTTTTCTAGCCGAGAACGAGAGAGGGACGACGATGTGTGAAATTTCAAGGGGAGAATGCTTTCTGCGTGATCACTTCTCCTTCTTTCCCCTCTCTCTGTCTCGTTTTCTTCTCTCTATTTCTGCCCTCTGTCTCTCTGCTCTTCTCTCGGCTCTTCTTTCTCGTCTGTCCGTCTGCTTCGTTTGCATGGCTATTTATAGCCATGCCACAGTGTTTGAAACATTGTGGCCACCATAGCATAAATAATTGTTGAATTATTTTAGGTAAAAATATGATTTGATCCTTCAATTTGCGTGCCTTTTTTATTTTGGTCCCTGCTTTTTGTTTTGTGCAATTTGACCCTCAATTGAGCATTAAATTCTCAATTGTCTTCAATTTGGCCCCTAATTTGCACAATTAGCTTGGAAAAATTCAATTGGGTCTCCCAAAATTCCAATCTTCTAAATTAAACCCAAATTAAATTCAAGAATTTGATTTTTTGTCAATTAAGCCCGAAATAAAATTAATTTGATCAATTTAAAGCATAATTAAGTCCTTGCACTTAATTAAATTCTTTAATTGGACCCTAAATTAATTCTTAAACATAATAATATTTTGAATTAGCCCATGATTAAATCAACTTGGCTTATAAAAAATATAATTATGACTTTTGACTTAATGTTTAGCTTGAATTTGTATTTTTTCCTCATTTTTGGGCGCAATAGGGATATGATTAAGCTCAGCAAATATTCAAAATTTTCACCACAATGTTTCTAACAACCCCGATCTCTTTTATTTATTTATTTTTGGTATATTTTGGGAGTCACCCAAAAATTGGGTGAGGACGATGTGAATGGTGGTTGGCTTGATTACGGGGCTGAAGATCTCAGTGTAGTCAAAGTCGGGGCGTTGGTGGAAGCCTTTGGCCACGAGACAAGCCTTGTACCTGTCAATAGAGTTGTCAGGGTGTCTTTTTATTCAAAATACCCATTTGCAGCCCACCAAGTTTTGATGCTGGGAAGGAGGAATCAAGGTCCTGATGCCATTACAGGTTAAGGCATTGAATTCATCGGACATGGCAACTCATCATTCAGAGTGCTTAAGTGCCTGTGAGACACAAGAAGGTGCCAGAATAACAAAAAAGGGGTGCTTAGTAGTAACATGTAGCTGACGAGGTTTGAAAATGTTATTTTTGGCATAGGTGATCATAGGGTGAGTGGAGACAGGTGGAGGTGAGAGTTGAGGGTGTTGGGGGCAATGGTGGTGGACTAGGATCAGTGGAAGCATCATTGTACGGAGGTGGTGGCCTGCATGTGTGTATGATAGCTTATGGTGAGTTTGGTGAAGGAATGGTATGCAGCAGAGCTGTTATGACTGACGAAGGAGAAGTGAAGGATGTTGGAGAGGAGTATACTGGGGATGGTGACTGTATGACAGATAAGGGTGGAAAATTTGGGAGAGAATGTGATAATGACAGGTCAGGAGGAAAGAGAGAAGAATATTGAAATTCAGTTTCAACAAAGTGAACATGACGAGAAACAAATAAAAGATGAGTATGAACATCAAAAGAATAATAAGCACTTTGAGTAAGGGAGTAGCCTAGGAAAACACAAGGACATGAACGAGACTCGAGTTTGTGTTTGACATATGGTCGAAGCCATGGGTAGCATAAGCACCCAAAGACACGAAGTTTAAGATAATTCGGGATGTCACCAAAGAGGGTCTCAAAAGGGAATTTGAGTTGGAGAATGAGAGTGGGGAGACGATTAATGAGGTATGTACCGTTTGAAAGGCATAAAGCCAGAATATGAGAGGGAGAGAAGCTTGGTGAAGCATAGTGAGGCCATTGTTTGTTATGTGCCGATGACGGCGCTTAGCTATGTCATTATGTTGAGGAGTATGAGGGGGAGTAGTGAGGTGAGATATGCCATGAGTGGTAAGATAATTTTGTATGGCAATATACTCTCCCCCATTGTCTGAGTAAAGGGATACTATTGTTTTTTTGAAGTAGTTTTCAATTGTTACTTTCAATTTAGGAAAGATTGCAAGAACATTAGATTTATAGCACATAGGATAAACCCAAGTGTATTTAGTGTAATGATCAACAAAGATGATATAAAAACGAAATCCTTTGGATGATGTTATGGGAGCAAGTTCCCATACATCAGTGTAAAATAAATCTAGAGGACCACGACTCTTTAGAGAAGATACATGAAAAGGGATTTGCTAACTTTTATTACAAAGACAGGAATCACAGTTGGTGTCACTAGGAATCACAGTGGAGGGAAGAGCATGAGAAGCAACTAAATGTTGGAGAATTCGTGAGGAGGGATGACCAAGTCTTCTGTGCCAATTTATCGGTGGAGTTTTAACACCAACTAGGGCATGATAAGAGATTGAAAGAGGCAAGGATGAGGCCATTCATACACATCATGTTTATTCCATCTGCGAATTAGAGGCACCCCCGTGCGAAGATCCTTCACCAAAAAGAAGGCAAGAAAAAATTCAATAGATGTATTGTTAGTTTTACAGAATTTGGAGACTGAAAGTAGGTTTTTCTTGATAGAGGGAACACAAAACATTGGATAAAGTGAAGTTGGTGGAAGGAGTAGAAGAGTGGTATTATAGGTGTGAGTAATGTTTAAACCTATAGAATCTGAACCTTCATATGGTGTGGTGAGGGAGATATTGGTGAGTTCATCTATTACATGATGTGAGGTAGCAAAATCCACTAGCTAATTTTTAGGTTATGAGGGAGCATTGACAGTGTAGGTGGTAATGGGAGCTGAGGAGAAGTCAAGACAAACTTGGGGGCAACATTTTACAATGTGACCCTGTTGATTACACAACTGATTGGATCCTTGGTAACCATTATGGAAGCTAGAGAAAGACTAGTGACCACGATTGTGTGTAGATGGTCTGCTGTGATTATACTACTTACTGTGATAGTGTCAATGCGATGAGAGGCATGAGTTGTGATTGGGGGAGATACAACATGCCTCTCCTCATGGTTGAGGAAGTTTTCATACTCAATAAGTATATCCTGCAAGTCTTTAAAGCTTATGGGATTGTCCCGAGCCCGAATTGCTGCAACAATTTCTTTGAATGAAGAACCAAGGCCATTGAGGATGTGAACAACCAATTCAATATCACTAAGGGGCTCACCAATTATTAAAAGTTCATCAGAGGTACTTCTTATGGTGTTTAGAAACTCACGCACAGAATTGGACCCACGAGTGATGGTTATGAGTTGTTCTTTAAGGCTCATGACTCTGGATCTTGACCGATTTGCGTAGAGAGTTTTGAGCTTCTCCTATGCCATGCATGAGGTTGTTGTAGAGGCAATGAATGACATAATTTGTTCTAAGACTGAGGCAATGATTGAGTGCAGCAGAAGCTGATCTTGTCGAAGTCAGAATGTGTGAGCTGGGTTGACAAGGTCATTTAATGTTATGGTTGGTTCTGGGTAAGTGCCATCAACATATTTCATGAGATCATAGCCAATAAGGAGAGCATTGAATTGGGCACGCCAAGTCAAGTAGTTTGTTGGCGTGAGTTTAAGAGGCAGCTGTGTTGCGGCATTGATTGCTATCAATGAATTTGTGTAATAGCAGGATTAGACATAATGAAACTGAGTTTGCTTGAGTGTTTTCTGCCATGGAAATAGAATTTGAATGCTCTTTGGAGCTTTAAGGCTCTGAAACCATGAAGGAATTGATCAAAAGTATTTTTCACAGTATATTGCAGTATGTATATATAGAGGTTACAGAGAGAGTATTGCAATGGAATATCCCAAAACAATATTCTAACATAATGGAGAAACAATATTCCTTTGTTTGTTGTAATAGGCTGAAGGACGATTGAGGTACAGATGGAGAGAGAGCAGCGTGTGAGTTTGTTATGTGCAGGCTGAGTTGTTATTCCTTACACTATTAACTAGAATAGTGTTTTTATGGTTTTGTTCATCACACCAAAAACATTAACACTAGCTATCGAGAATATTAAGGTCTTTTCATGATGTTCTTTGGTTATTAATAAATTAATTGATAATAAATATTTTTTATTTTAATTTCCTAGTAAAACAATCAAAATACTCTTACAAGAAAAAACAATTAAAATAAGTGTCAATGAACTTTTTATGGATCCAATTTGGATGGTGAAACTTTGTTATTAAACTTCGTAAACCCGATGGAAGAGAACTGAAAATCTTCATCCTTTTCCTTTCTCTCGACGTACCCAGCACATGAAACCAAGGTTGTCAATACCATTCTGGTTGTTGTTCCGGTTTTTTTATTAGTATGAAATGTTTTGATTTCGGAGTGTTTCGACGTGCTTTTTCGGGGGTTGTACTGTTCATATATAATTAATTATATATATATATATATGAAAAAAATTAAAATATTAATTTAACAAATATAATTAAAATTTAAGATAAATTAACTTAAAATTATACAATACAAACACAAAGTCAAACAAACATAATCTCAAAATTAGAAACACAACCACAAGTTAATCAAAATAAGAAGGATTTTAAGGCCGAAACAGCACACCCAAAACGGTACCGAGACTTTTCTGGCTGGTATGTAGCCGGTATTTCCGGAATGGGCCGGAATTAAAACCGAGATGAAAAAGACACTGTATTATCTTGGTTTTTTTAATGGCATGGAACGTTCTGGCCAGAAAAAAATAGTATTGACAACCCTGCATGGAACACCTTGTAGTGGTGGCAGACGACGGTATAGCTTGTGGCAAAAAAAAAAGATTTTCATGAAGGCAGTGAACGTGGTGGAGGTAAAAGTGATGGGCGGTGGTGGTGTGTGGGTTACTAATGATGTCTTGTATGCTGTGTTTTTTAGGCATACATTACCATGCTTTTCGGAAAGTATTTTCCTTCCTGCAATTATTTCTTCGGGAATGTGAGCATCAAATTATTATTTTTCTACAAAAAAAACTGAGATAAGAGAATGGGCAAGCTTCAAATTTATTACAAGAAAAAAAAACTAATTGTCCTATATTTTTTTTACTGCTTTAATTATGATAGACTCATTATTTGCTTGTTTTTTTCTTTTTTTCTAAGTCACATAATTTTTTAGTTCAATTTAATTCTCACATTTTGTTATTTTTTAATTAAAACTTAGAATTTCAATTTGACTCGTTTTGTTTGATATAGGGGTGTTACATTGTCAAAACAAAAAAAAATCAATGTTGGATTGAATTATAAATAAAAAAAATTCAGCCTCTTTCTCTTAAGAAAATAATTTAAGAAAAAATAGAGTTATTAAATTTAGTGGAGTATGTAACCTGGGTCTAATGTTTAGTTTGTTAACCTATGGTTATTGAGAATTTATCTTTATGATTTGTTTTGATTGATTTCATATGAGATTATCATGATCTCTTACCAACATCTAAGCATCTCTTGATTTTACGAGCATGTATTTTTGTTATCAATAATTAAATAAAAAATATTTATCATAAATAATGCTATTAAACTTAATGGAGTTTATGTTATTGATTGTGAACTTAGTAGGTTAAGTTACAAAATAAAAGTCAAATCAATATGTTGTCATCTCAACTTAACAAAGAAAGATGTCATCTGTGTTTCCACCCTTGGACCTGACCATGTCAAGATAACTCCATTAGATTTAATTTGGAACCTAGGTTAAGCATAGTTTAAGCTCGTTTGATACTGTAGTAGCGAATATTTTTTTTAAAAAAGATATTTGCTTAGAAATGCATTGAAATCATATATATTTTTATTTTTTAAAATTTATTTTTGATATCAACATATCATAACAACGTGAAAATACTAAGAAAAAAATATTAATTTGAAAGAAAATCAGATTTTTTTAAATACAAAAAAGGAAAAATAAGCGGTATTATATAGTGAAAACGATAAGAATTCAAAACAAGGTAATTACTAATTATTAATTACTTAGTCTTGAAATTCCTCATACCAGGTAGTAAGGTTCACATGGTGCTATAGTCTTGCCCACACGTCAAGGAAAGTCAACCACATCACCACAAAACGTACGACCATAGTGACCACACAATAAAGTAGTGAACGAGAGGAAAAGTCTCCATTAAATGCATGCGGCCGCATGACTGTCTCGCACATGCCTATTTCTAAAAATAAAAAATCATCGCAATATCTAGCAAACAATAGTTGTGTGAACATAGAGATGAGGTCGAAATAAAGCAGCCCCTGGAAACCACATGCCTGACCCCTGATATAAAATTGATGTTTTACATTTAGTTTAAATTTATATTTTTGATATTTTTCAATTTTTTAAAAATATTTTTTAAAAATATTTTTTAAAAATATAATTTTTTTGATATTTTTAAATAATTTAAATATAATAATTTTAAAAAAATAAAAATATATATAATTTAATATATTTTTAAAAAACAATCTCAACAATACTATATAAAAAAAATCAAAAGGTTATGGGGAGCACGACAGGGGACCAGTGAAGATCGTCCGGTACAATGGCAGTGGAGAATACGGGAGAGATCTCTTATGTTTCGATTTGATGGATTAGAAACATGATCTAGCTTTCAATGGTCACACCACGGATCAATAACAATTTACGCAGGATAATATAATAAATCACACCCTCTTTCTTACTGGGATGAGACAAAAAAATAATTTGAAATATAATTGTTTGTTGGTATAAATTAACTTGGTTTTCTAGTCGTAGTTCCGGTTTTCGATTAAAACAAAATATTCCGGTTTCAAAACGCTTCGAGTGCAATTTCGATGTCATATTGTTCATATATAATTAATTATAAATATATATATATATATATATATGAAAAAATAAAATATTAATTTAACAAGCATAATTAAAATTTGAATTCTTTTTTATTTGAAATATTTTGGTGTTTTTAAATTATTTTGATGTATAGATGTCAGAAATAATTTTTTAAAAATAAAAAAAATAGATTTTGAACCCGAACGAAGCAGAGGCGTTCAAATTGGAATTTAGTCGAATTTCGAAGCAGACGAGAATTAAAACCGAGACAAAAACAACATTGTTTTGTCTCAATTTTCCGAACAGAACAAAACTGAATCAACAACTATATGCATCCAACACTTGTACAAGTTATTAGCCAACTTTGCTAAGAGGAATAAACTAGATTATTAGAAGTAATAGATTAATGAATTGTACACTACATGAATCCTTGTACATGTAGGGGTGTGTATCGTGCTTGAATGTAACTCTCCACGAGGCATAGTTGAAAGTTGAAACTTCAAAGAGGGTCTATGTTCTACTTTAGTTTTTTTATTTTTTATTTTTAATTAAAATTTCTAAGTTTTTCTAATTTATTTGTAAATAATAATGTCAACAACAATTTTAAAAAATATTATTTCAATATATATTTTAAATAAATTCAATCAAACTCAGCTCCTAAACCATCAATAAATCTCCCCGAGACATGCGCTTTATCAACTTTTGCGGGATCCCAGGCTGCAAGTTGGACTAAAAGAAATTGGAACGGTTGCTTTTGCCAAATTGGTCCACCTTTTCTTTTATCTCGATGAACTCGCTCGCAGCTTATTTGTTAAGCTGTCATTTCGTGCGTGCTACTCAGCCAGCGGGGAAGGAGAAAAGAAGAAGGGGGAAATAAAACCTGAACAGCTATTGATAATAATGCAAGGGAATTGCAGGTTTTCAGGATGAAGAGTTTGGTTTAGTTTTTTAAGATTAACTTAGTGATCATGACAGTGATGCATGTTTTATTTTATAAAAAATATTTATTTTTATAGTAATATGATAAAACAATTTAATTTAAAATAAAATTTTTATAAGAAGTTGGCAAAAGAGTAGTGCAGCCCCAATAAGAAGATGATTTTTTATTTATTATTATGGTAGGGGCAAAGATTTTCGACTAATTTTTTATTTAAGAGTGTGGTTGATTTTGTTTTTGAAAATATTTTTCGTTTATAAATATATTAAAATAATATTTTTCTTGATATTTTTAATATCGACATATAAAAATGATCTAAAACACTAACAAATTTAATTTAAAATAAAATAAAAATTTTATTTTTTTCAAAAATATTTTTAAAATACAATGTAAACATCCCTAAAGATTTTAAATGGTACGTGCAAAAAGGGAGGAAGATTTTGAATGGAGCCAAATACTAAGAAAATTATTCACAAGAAGCTCAAGGTCTTTTGTTCTTTTCATTTTTGCCTTGTATTATGAGTATCCTCGCCCCAATGGGAACATACCCATTTGTTTTTTTACCTATTAAATCGATGAATGATAGGATCACTTGATCCATTACTTTTCTATGATAATTTTCGGCTTGATTTGATTTTTATTTATAAAAATAATTAAATTAAAATTTTTAAAACAAAAACTCGAAACTGAATTGAAATTGATATAAACTGACCGATCTCAACCTGGTTTTTTATGTAAGAAAATAAAAAGTTTCAGCCTTTTTCTTACTTTACTTTAATCAAATCTTTCCATTCTCTTATTTTACCAAAACAAAATTAGATCAAAAAAATTGAACCGAACCGGAAGAATATAATTTTTTTATAGTATATGTATATAAATATATATATATATATATATATATATATATATATTTAATTTGAACCAATTCAGTTTTAGTCTACAATTTTAATCTTAAAAGAAAACTGAACCACAAGTAAGGTCTTAGCCTAGCAGTTGAAGAGATTTGTTTCTTTCCTCTGCACTGAGGTTCAAGTCCTACCATAGATACCTTGTCACCCTCGTAGTACCTTACATGCTTCATTGGGTTTCGGGATGTTCAGTTGAACTCCGGAATTAGTTATGGTGCGAGTAAAGTTTGCTCGAACACCTTGGTCATCAAAAAGAAAATAAAACTGAACCAGAAGTTTTTTAAAATATTCCATTTACTTTTTTTGAGTTTTCTCAGTTTAATCGATTTTTTAGTTAAAATTGAACTTTAAAATTCTACTCCAGCCTTCCAAACTCTTTTTTATTAGAAAAGGAAGAGGGGAGATTCACGAGCATAGCAATCGACACCGTGATCCATATTCCAGATTTACGAGCCTGGCAGTCAATCACAAACCGACACCTCCCTTCTCCAAAATTTTGAAAGCTGTACGTTATTTCTCCACAACATGAGCCAACGTACTATTGGCTGCTACTGCTCTGTAGTATCACCTGGGCCTCCAAAAGGCAACTCGCAGATGTGAAAAAACAGCTGCCACCGAGACGAAAGTATCTGGAAATACTGTCGGGACGCCTTCCCGTTGCTGGCCCTACTAGGAGGCATGAATACGATAGTGAACGTGGTGGGGTGAGTGGTCCGATTCAATGATCGATTTTCAGGATCCAAAAAATTGAATGCGACTCTGAATGCACTTGTCCTCACTCTCTCAACCTCCCCATTAACTAAACTGACCACTGCTAGGACGATATCATCTTTGTGGGCCTCGACTCTTTAGGGTACCCGTACCCCTCTGCCCTTTCTCCTCTTCTACCGACTTGCTAAAATGCAAATAACATGTTAAATCAATCATTTAGTATGTGCTCTAGTTAGTTACCAGCTAATTTGCCCGCTTCGCTGAACTTTTTTATCTATATAGAAAATTGATTGATTTTGTAAATGTTGTATTTTATTATTTTAATATTAAATTGGTAAAATTGTAATTGATAAAATCTGTTAAAAATAGTTTTTTTCAACTAAAAAATGGTTGAATATTGCTATTGCTAAAAAACTTTTGATAAAATTTGTTAGAAATTTACTAAGAAGGTGAGATGATTTGTTAGAAACTTGTTGTCACGGAAACTCTGGTTAAAAAAAACACAAAAAAAGAAACCGGTTTAAAAAAAAGACTTGAACACCACGGTTATTAAAAAATAAAATAAAATGTTAAAAAAAGGTTATCGTTTATTAAAAGAACCAAAAAAAGAGTATCAAATAAAAATCTAAATTCAAAGCTAAAGCCAAAGTTATATTTATAAGATTTATTAATCATATTATTATATTAAATGTATTCAAGAATACTGATATTAATTTATTTTTGCAAGAAATCGTAGTTCATATTTTTTTCTCTATCTATATCGAAATGGGAAGTGGATCGTAGATTTTTTAAGTGTAGATAATTAAGATAAATTTGTCAAAAACAATTTATGAGTTGCCTTTTTCCGCTTGTAATATTAGATCTGACACATTATAAATAAAAATATTGTAATTTGTTTTTAGAAATAAGCCTCAAGTTTTTTGTGTGCTATAATTACTTATCTATCATCTAAAAAAAACAGTGTAATCGAAACGGGAAGTGACTTGAATATTTTTTTAATTGTAGATAATCTAGGTAAATTTGTCATTTTTTTAGTTGTATTTTTTGCCCAGTAAAATTTGATATGAAGTATTAAAAACCAAAATATTCTAAATATTTTTAAGAAATTAACTTTAAAAAGCAGATCACAAAATTAAAATTCAAAGACTTTTTTTTATTTTTGAAAAGATTTATTCTTTGTATTATTATATTAAATGTATTAAACTGTTGAAAAAAAAAGGTAGACGTGCGCCGCGATGTATCGGAGCAAATTGCCAATGAATAGTGACTATGAGTCACGGGCTACAGTAGGAAACCGAGTTGTTTTAGCTCTTTAGGTAATAAAAAATAATAATAATGAGCCTAGAAATTATTTGCGGCGCGCTCAGTTTAATAGGAAAAAATATATTTGGGAAAAAAGAACCGTGATGCGTGTAAGTTAACCCAGACACCTCGGTTAAGGAAACAAATGTATAAGTAGCCAAACAAAATAGGGAAAAAAATATATAAAAAAAGTTGATCCAGAGATTAGTCTTGGTGCACGTAAGTTGGTTTGGACACTTTAGTTATTTATAAAAAATATTGTTTTTCGGAAAAAAATAAAAACAACAACCAGTTATTAAAAAAATCATTTTTTAACAAAATAACATTTAAAAAAACAGTTCTTAAAAAAAAAAACAAATCAGATTTGTAAAAAAAAAAACAGTTATTAAAAAAAATTAAAAAATTAACCATGTTTTTTCAGTGTCTGGTCAGTTTGAACTTGCGCGCGCCTGTGTTGGCAGCGCGCGGACAACCGCTCGCCCAAAGCTTCTGATTTGTCATTTTCATCATAAAAAATACAATAGAGTTCTTGTGTAAAAAAACCAATTATAAAAAAAAAGTGGATCCGGAGATTAGTCGTGGTGCACATAAGTTGCCATAGACACTTTAGTTATTAAAAAATATATATTTTTTTTGTAAAAAAATAAAAACAACAGCCAGAAAAAAACATTTAAAAAAAAAACAAATCAGATTTGTAATAAAAAACAACAACAACCAGTTATTAAGAAAAAAAACATTGTTTTTTTAAAAAAGAAACAAAAAAAATTAGAAAAAAATATTTTTTTTTAAGAACTGAAATTTTTTTTGAAAGGTCTATTGCAACCAATCCATTGAAAGGTGAAGGCAATTGCTAACTAAACTACGCAAACCGGTCTAGAAAAAAATATTTTTTTTATTTTAACCGAGCTTTTTCTTTGTTTTTTCATA
This sequence comes from Salix exigua, assembly GCA_032356905.1. Lineage (NCBI taxonomy): Eukaryota > Viridiplantae > Streptophyta > Magnoliopsida > Malpighiales > Salicaceae > Salix > Salix exigua. The sequence continues at coordinate 13,004,435 of CM063592.1, forward strand.
CCGGAGTATCTGTTGTAGCTTATGCACATCGACTAATCTCTAGATCCATTTTTTCCCTATTTTATTATTTTATAGAATGGCTGAAGGAGATCACAATTTCAAACAGTAATGAATAATTATTTCAACTGTGGTTTTTACTTTTCATTACTCTTTGAAAAACAATTTCTTTTTCCACTATTTTAAGATTTGTTTTTAATATTTAAATTTTAATTTGTGTTGGTCATCATTTTAAAAATAATGTTTGTTATTATTTTTCTTTTTTTATTTTTCAAGTTAAATAATTTCTTTAAATATAATAATATTTAATTTTTGTTAATATTGTTAGGTATTGAATTTTCTAATTATTATAGATAAAACATTCAGAATAATAATAATTATTATTTTTAAGTTTTATTTTCTTTTAAATATATCAACATAATTATATATTTTGATATTTATTTAATATTAGAGCTTTAATATATATTAAAACTTTTTATTGGATAAAAAACCATTTTTAGCAAATTTTATCAATTATAATTTTATTAATTAAATATTAAAATAACAAAATACAATACGTATAAAATCTATAAGTTTTTAACATAGATAAAAAAAGCCCAGCGCATCGCATGGGCAAATTCGCTCGTTAGAAATAACCTAAAACAGCTCGGTCGTTTCTAGACCCATGAGTGAGTTATTCTTGTTAAAAGAAAAAATCTGCACCGAATATTAGTTATGTTAAAAGAAATCTGCAACGAAGAGGTTGCAGCAACAAACATTCTCGTTAGGAAGAGGTCTGTTTTGTGCAGGTTATGGGAAGAATTCATGCTGTCATATAAAAAAATGTATGAAAAAAAATCATATAGGAAAAAACTGTAAAGAAAAAATATATGAGGGAAGAAAAAATCGATACTCTTGTAAGATGATCAGGACATCCCGGTAATTGGAAGAAAAATATGCAAACGAAAAAAGGGAAAAAAATGGATATGTGATGTAGAACAGGTTGCGGAATCATATATGCTGAAGAAGGATTACCCGAAATTCAAAGGCAACTGAATTTCGGCAACCGGGTCGTCGACGTCGGAATAGCGCAAAACTCACCCTGTCAATGCATTTCGTTGTTTGCGGAAGAAATCAGCAGCTTTGCTGCTGTCCTCGACCCAAATTTGGCCAAATTCCAACATTTCGGCCCCGAAATCATCGTTTTTGCTATTTTAGGAAAGTTTCGTTTTTGCAATAACTTTTGAATTAAGAGTCCGAATTGACTTTGGTCAACTGGTACTCTCTCAGAATTCATAGGCCTTTTACATTCTGCATTTATCTCAAATTTGCCATTTATGGCAAATTTGATGTTTTATGTCCTTTCCTATTCTGTATTAAATTAGGCTAGGGTTTTATCTTTAAGTATCCCTTGTAAAACCTGCAGTCGGGTTATCTACCATTCTATTGAATAAACTTTGAGTTTGATTGAGATTTAATCTTTTTTTATTTTATGGAATATTGACATTGGTCGTATTCCCGCGTGGTTTTCTGCTGCGTCAATATGAATATTAGTTATGTTACGTGTAAATTGTCATTAACACCCGAGATGAAAAAAACTACTAATACAAATAAGAAAAAATGTAGAGAAAAAAATATTAGAGAAGAAAAAATCGATATTCTCATAAGATGATCAGGACATCCTCGTCATTGGAAGAAAAATCATTAAAAAAAAGGAAAAAATATGAATATTAGTTATGATACGCGTAAACTGTCAGTAAAACCCGAGTTGAAAAAAACTATTAGTAATAAAAATATTAGAAAAAAAATTCAATGGAGTCACTTTCAAATCCAGGATTAAAGAAGGAAAAAATTAAAACGTTACGGTAAAAAAAATAGACTTGAAAAGTAGTTATAGTACGCGTAAACTATCATTGATATCGTAGTTTATACAATCGATAAGAATAAAAATTATATAAAAAAACAATACAAATTATAATATAAAAAAGAGAAAACAATTTTTCTACAATTGATAAGAATAAAAATTATATATAAAAAATACAAATTATAATATAAAAAAGAGAAAACAAATTTTCCATACAGTGTAATTTTAAAAAACAATAAGAATAAGGAAAAAACCAAAAGTGAAAAAAAAGCAACCCGGAAACAATAAGGAAAAAACCAAAAGTAAAAGAAAAGGAAGCTAGAAACGACAATTGAAGAAAGAAAACATTGTAATAAAAAGTAATAAAAAAAGAAAGCAAGTTGAACTGCTAAAAGAAAGCAACGAATGGGGTAGAAATGGTGGCCGAGCGTCTCGAACTCGCGCGCCTGTGTTGGCAAAGCGCGAGACAGCCGCTCGGCAAAGGCTCTCATCTGTTTATTTTCACCATGAAAAATACAAAAAGCTTCCCGGTGTAATAAAAAAACAAAAGGTGCACAAACTCGCGCGAAGCAGGGAGACAAATATCCACTCCACAGTGTTTTCAGTCTGCGTGAACAGTAGAAATCCGAGCTGTTTTAGCTCTTTAGGTAATAAGAGTTTGAGATGAAATTTAAAATAAAATAGTTTTTTTATGGTCTTGGATTTGAATTTTATGATTACTAATATAATTATCACTAAAAATTTATATGACCGTTAACTTCAAGAATTAGTACATGCATAAAAGCTAATCCATGCACCTATATTAATAAAAAAACAAATGCACACATGTTACACGGTGCTTGAAAAGGAACATGACCTCATCTAGGATTGGACTTGCAACACATTCTCCTGTAAAGTTTGGTACGTACCAAACTTATTTTAGATTAAATTTATTTAGTGTTTTAAATTATTTTCATATGCTAATAATATCAAAAATAATTTTCAAAAAATTAAAAATAATAAATTATTTTCATATGCTAATAATATCAAAAATAATTTTCAAAAAATTAAAAAAATATTATTTTAATTTATTTTTAAATAAAATAATATTTTTAAAAACAACAACGACCACACTTTCAATCAGACACATCATCGTTCCGGCCTTGACTCTTTTAGGGTACCCCGTACCCCTCTGCCCTTTCTCCTCGTCTACCAGCTTGCTAAAAGCAAAGAACTTGTTAAATCAACGTGTCCAAGTGGTAAGATTTTAGAACTAAAAATTTACTCTCTCTATGGTCTTAGTCTCAAGTTTAAGTCCTATAGTCACTAATATAATAGTCTTACATGGTCACTAACTTCAGGTTCATGAGATTAATCGAGGTAAAAGTAAACCGAATCAAAATAAATAAAAAAAGTTATATCAAATACACACACAAACGCACACATACTACCGGGGTGCTTGAATACGAACATGACCTGTACAGTTTGGTCTGCAAGCTCACACCATCTTCAACGTGGGTAGTGGGCATGGGCACTTCGGTCAGAAAAGAGCAAGAAAGCCAGTTTCAGTACTCCACCTTTGCAAATGGTCTTGGGTACTGAACATTCTCGACAAATGATTGGCGTTCGGACCGAGGATAGTGCTGAAATAGAAAATGAAGTCATCCGGGAGCAACCCTTTCATGTCATAGCAGCGAGGGTAACCCATCAATGAAGCCCATGAACTTCCACAATGGGCCTTGGTTTTAGTCTCTAACCTAGATCCATCAAGCAAGTCAAGGTAAAAAAGTATTGAAACCACGCCTTTGACCTATAATCGTCCACCCCAAGCTCAAATCTCTGATGAAATTAAGGGTGGGCAAAATGGAAGAGAAAGGACTAGGAAAATGGGCAATGCGACCTTTCATCTCAATTCATATCGAATATCATCATATCAGTTATACACTAATACAATGCGCCGAAGCGACTGTAACTTGTATAATGACACAGAAGAAAGCAAGATACAGATTAAGCAAAAAGATAAACCACTTTTTATGCCTGATGATGATCCTGTTCTCAACATTCAAAAGATCCAACTCTGTCACGGGGGATCAAGCGCAGTTCAGAACCATGTTTAAGGAAGATATTGCCTAGCCAGTCAAAATCGCGTGAAATAAAAATCAAGATCATTAAAACAACAGTGTAGCGCACGAATCATAACTAAAATTATATATCATCATGAAAAGATACTTCCTAACATACGGAGCTAACATCTGAGCAAGGCCTACGGTCAAAGTGTTATGATTTAGTGTTTTTTCTTAAAACAAATTGAGAAGTAACTCACTGCAATTGCAAAAGCACACAATGTACTATCAATGCACTTCTCAGGCTAAAGTGATAATAACTTAATAGAAATCTGATATCTTGTTATTGGGGTGATAAGAAAAGGTACTGTGTTATCTGTTGAAGACAGACAAGGCATGAACAATAAATGATTTGTGCCTTACTCTTAATCCTAGGGGTTACTGGCAGACATTTCCTTGATGCCATGGGATGCTAAAAATGGCAAAACTAGAATGTGGAGATGGGACATGCAACTTGCAAATATTATGATCAATCACCGTCCATGGAAAGACACCATAGAAAGAAAACGGCAAATTAACTGAAAACACGAATAAAGGTATAAAAGAGAGCAAGGCATACCTGCACTTTGTTGAGGATTGATTCCCACTCCATCTGGACAGGGGAGTCAATACAAAAGGTTTGATGTCAGAAACAGCGAAAAATGTGAAGGAGATAGGTAATGGCTTAGATTGTATGTTCACATAAATAATAAAGATCAATGCAGCCAATTCATTTACAGAACCAACATTGGATTCTCCATCCTGTCAATTTGACTTGTCTAATCTCTTCATAATGCCTATTCAATTTCAAGTATCTAATCCCAAATCCCAGTGACAAGGCAACCGTGAATCAGGAGCACTTTGTTAAGGAAATCTCAAGAGTTTTCTTTCCTCTAACTTAGTTGAAAATCATCAAGGACAATCACGATAAAAAAAAATTTCTGGTCTTACGTATGTAAAAGAGAAATGCAGACAGTTAATCATAGTTTTACTTCATTGCACTATGCCAGATCAAAGTCCAAGACAAATACAGACAAAAATAGAATTCCAGCAGAACTACTGCATCACTTAGGATAGTCCTCAAGGTCTAAGAACAATGCAAAAAAGTTTGACTTTTCAACCATGTAAACAAGACAATTTCTTAAGGGAGTTGTTTGTGAACAAAAAGTCCAAGAAAATTATTTCCAAGCTCAAAATCGATATTCAAAAACATCTGATCTATAATGAGACACTGGTTAAAGCATCTCAGTTGAGCACATAAGCATCAAGGGAGCAGCCTTTGACTGAATAGAAGGAAAACAACATAGGTTTAAACATTTCATAGTTGCATGGAATTCCAGAGTTTTTCATCAAAACCATACGAGTGTCGAACCAAAATATTTTAACCCAACTGAAACCCTCTATTTTTGGTTCCCATGTCTTTCATATGTATTTTCAGAAAATGTTAGCCTGAATTCAACTTCATTTCTGTTCCAAAATAGAGTGCACTTTCTGGTACAAGATACATAAAGCAGATGAAATACGGTAAGTAAGATGAGTGTTCTAGTCCCACAAAACAGCCTTCTATTTCACGAAACAAAGATTAGTTTTGAATGCAAGAGCCAAACAATGCCTTTAAGAGTCCAGAAATAGCTCACGCTAGCTGTTTACCAGCTCCAAATTTCAGAATTAAAGAGGGTACAGGTTGTCGCACCCCAAAAAATGGTCATGCGCGGCCAGTAGCGACCGGTCCCCATGAGCGAGGATGATTAAATAATGTCGGGGATTATTTATTTTTATAACAAAAGAGTCGCCACCTAGTATTACGGTTACTAGGAAACCTAGTACTGGTCTTTCAGAGATTCTAAGGTAAGGGACTGGTTGCGTAAAGGGAAGGTTTTAGCACCCCTAGTACGCCCTACCTAAGGTAAGCTGCTTGATGTTTTTGTTTGTTTTATAATTGCTAAAATATATAAAAAAAATATTTACATGTTAAAGATATATCATTTATACCGAATATTTTGGATAGAATTTATCCAAACTCCGAAAAAATAATGTGAATCACCGAAAAGTTTTTTTATATTTTTTTGAATATTGGCCAATACCCTTTGGATTTTACAAATGTGTTGTAAAATCTCAAAAATGCAATAAATGATTTTTTCTTTGCAAAATCCATGCTAAAACTAATTTTTTCTTCAAAACCCAAGATAATATATATATATTTTTAAAGAAAACAATTTTAAAATATGCTAGTGTATTGGCCTTATGCAACAAAAATAACACATTTTTTAGATATTTTGTATATATATATATATATATAAAATATTTTATATATTTTATATATATTTTTTATTTTTATTATATTATTATATATATATATATATATATATATATATATATATATATATATATATATTCTTTTCGGGTGAGTGAGTGCCACATCACCCTTTTCCGTCTGAGTCGCCGACCAGTAGTCTCCGATTGGTCGACAGCCCGGTCTTATGCGATGCGGGCCGTGGCCCGGATATCACGAATCGGGCCGTAGCCGGACTGACCGACCCTGATTACCCTCAACGGTAACCGGTTTTTTTGCGAAACCGAAGATGATGCACGATAATTTGCGAGTTTTTCAAATACAACTAATGGAGATTCGGTTAATACCTTGGTGTAGAGGGCGTTGAGGGGTTCTCCCTGTCATGGTGGAATCGAGAATGGTGGTCCGAGCTCGCCGGAAAAGGATCTGAAGTCGTCGGCTCTGCTGGTCGCGATGGTGGCTGCTGCCTCTTTTCTTCACCGGAGACGATGGATGAGATCGTTGGGGTGATGGGAGGCTAATGGTGGTGGAAGGTGGTGGTTTTTATGCCCTGAGGTGGTGATTAAATCGACTCGAGGTGCAGAGAGAGAGAGGAAGAGCTTCAGCTTTGTTAGAGAGAGAGGGGAAAGAGGTCGAGAGAGAGACGATGGTAGTTCTATGGTGGCGTTGAGCGTATGCGGGGTGTCGAGGGTGTCGCCGGCGAGCTTGCTTCAAACGAGAGGGAGAGGAGATAAACCAGTTCCCTGGTTTGAGGTCGAGACCGAGAGGGAGACAAAGAGCTTCCTGGTTTCAATCCTCGAGGAGACGTCCCTGGTTGCTTGTGAGTGAGAGCGATTGACAGATGATCGAGAGGGAGGGAGAGGCGATGGTGATGGTCGGTTTATGGTGAGGTTTTGTTCTTAGACCGGGAGAGGGGAGGCAACTACCGAGAGAGAGAGAGGAGCTTCCTGGTTTTTCCGAGAGGAAGATGACCGGGTGGAGGATGAAGACCAAAATCGAGAACGTGTCGAAAATACCCTCAAAACCCAGAATTCCAAGTCTTTTTACGTGAAGTCCCTGGCTTCCTCGGTTTTTTGTTGTTTTTCTTTTCTTCCCTCTATCGTCCCTGTTCTTCCGGTCCCTTTTTTACCTCTCCTCCTTTCTTCTGTTTTTTTCTTTATATGGCGACCAGTTCTCAAAACAAGACCGGGGTGTTTGGCTCAAAGTATTTTCGAAACATGGAGTTTTTGGGTGGCTCAATGTGCATGTTTTGTCCATAAAATAGGGGATTTCGGGTGGCTTAATTTATTTGTCTCTCAATTTCAAATGGTGGTGGGGAATTTTGTCTTCAAAGTGGGGTTTTTTTGAGTGGCTCAAGTTTTGTTGTTTTTGGGTATAAAATACAGTTTGGTCCTTCAATCAGTTACTCTTTTAATTGCACCCTCCATTGAATTTAAATTTATGATCGTGTGCAATTATATCCTTGTGAAAAATTCAACGTTAATTTTATTTTGCGCACATTTGGTCCTTGATTTTTATCTGTGCAATATAGTTCCCCACTCGACCATAAAACTCTTAATTTGTTCAATTAAGTCCCCGATTTCACTTAATTGGCTTGAAGAAATTCAAATTGATCAACGAAAATTCAAATATCATCAATTGAGCCCGAATTAAATTTAAGCACTTGATTTCTTATTAACTAAGCCTTTAATAAAATTAACTTGATCAATTTAAAGTATAATTAAGTCGTCAAGCTTAATTAAACCCTTCAATCGCACCTAAATTAATTCCTCGAATATAATTACGCTTTTATATTAACCAATGACTATATCAAATCGGTCCATAAAAATATAATTATATTTTATGACTTAATTTATACGCGGATTTATCTCATGATAAATTACTTTAGCTTTGGATCCGCGTTTTTTCATTTCTGGGCACAAAAAGGTACAATCGATTTTTCAAAAATGTTCAAAATTTTAACTTGATCTTTTACCGACACCATCCCCCATTTTATTATTATTTTTTTGTTATTTTCTTATAGTTTTGGGGTATGACCCAAAATTGGGTTACAACACAGTGACAAATAAAATGAGATGAGGAGGCAATCATTGGGGCTAAGTAGCTTAAAATGTAGATAACTTTTATTATACGTTCCTCTTCAAAGGTCCATGTAGGTCCATTGCTGAAGTGTAGCAACAATATACAAATATCGGATATAGGCAAAGAGCTCATCAAGATGAAAACTGTTAATGGAGCTTTGTAAACTAAGATAAAAACCAAGTTTTCCATTTGAAAAAAATCAGGAATTAAAACTAATTAAAAGGAATTCACTCCATTGTGCAATGCCATATCCAATTGTAGGAAAAATGTCCCAGAAAATAAGATTCCAGCAGAACAACTATTATGTCACAAAAACTAATCACTCAAGGTCTAAGGTCAATGCAAACTCAAGAAACAACTTTCCCACTGTTTAAAGAATGATCTTTTTAGGAAAAGAGTGAAAGGCCAGATTAAGAGGGATAAAATAGAAAAAAAGAAAAGAAAAGTTTGGGATGAAATTTCTTTCCAACTCAAATTGGTTTTCAGGGAAACCAGTATAATCTAGAATACCACATTTGTGCAAGTCTTGGTTACACATATACACATCACTAAAAAAAGCTTCCACTTCAAAACAAAAGGCCATTTTAGGTTTTCTTGTTTCTCAGTTGCATAGATTTGGGAGCATTTTCCCTATAAATTTAGGAGGCTAAAAGCAATACGTCAACCAGCATGATAAGAAAATAGAAATGAAACAATCTTTGAGAATCCTAAAGCTGCACATACCAACTATTTAGCGACTATGAGTAACGAGATAAAACGAAGGAGAAGATGATCGATAAAATAAGAAAAATACTTAGGGAACAAAAGTAATATGCTACAAAAAATTGTTTATGCATAAAATTTGAATTTGTCAACAAACAGCTTGCCCAGTTGAAAATCATAGAGGATCTCATGAAAAAATTTCCAGATCATATTTATATATAAGATCAAAAAGTCGAACAAGCAATTCTGGGAAACTTATCAAGAAACCCCACTCCATCAGACAGTCAAATCAAATTCCAACATGGGAATAGAAATCCATCAGAACAAGTATCACATCACATAGATTTGCTAGGGTGTAGGAACAATGACAAATCCAAACCATGTAGATACTAATCCCTAAAAAGGGAGGAAAACAAAACGACAATTTAGCAGGGAGTAACAACAAAACTAAAAAAAAAGAACTATTAAGATAATATTGAAAGGTCAAATTGGTGTTTAGAGAGGCCACAATACGGTTCAGCATTGATTCGACCATCTCAGTTACATATGCATCACTAGAGTGACATATCGTTACCTTGTACATGCATGCAGTTGACATCTTTCATAATTATCTTATACTAAAATTTGTTTCCAACATAATCTCATGAGGCTCTTATCAAATTATTTCAAGCTCTTATGCCCTCTTATTTTTTTGCTGCTCTCGTATTTTTACACGCATTTTCTCAGTGCATGTAATGAAATAACTATAAACCGATGCATTTTTTTCTAATCATTAATAATGATATGTAAAAACAAATTATAAGAAGAAAGACAAAAGAAGAGAAGTACCGTTGGTGATGATAGCGCTGGTTTGGGGAGGAACTTTGAATTCCTCGGCAGCGAATTTCAAAACGGCCGTGAACGGGGCTGCTTCCGGTACGCAAAATCTGGAATCTCAAAAATTGACACATTGAATTAAAAGATAAACCACAATTAAGAAATTCAACAGCAAATCAAAAACGAAAAAAAATAAAATTAAAGATATTGAAGGGAATTAACGCACACTTTGAAAGGGAGTTTTGGATCGGAGGTGAGCGTAACTTTGAACGACACTTTTCCACCACCAGCAGCAGCTGCACCGCAACTCGCCATCCCAAATTTGAATCCCCCCACCCCCCCAACTTTACTGTTGATGTTTTCTTCTTTGTTTAGTGTGTGTTTGGTTTTGTGGTTGTGCCCACGTTTTTAAAAAGCCGATGCAAAGCGTTTTTAAGTGTTTGGTAATGTGTTTAAACCGCATGAACAAGTGACAAGGCCCACTAAATTTAGCGTTTCTACCGTGGTTTTAAAGCAGCAATTTTTTCATTTTTTCCGGACCCATCTCTTTTTCAACTTTTCAACCCTCTCTTTATTACTTTTCAACATTTCAACATCTCTTTATTACCAACATCTCGGGCATCTCTCGGCATCTTTGTCACAGAGCATCCGTGCAAACTGCTACCTCATCGATTTTTCATGCATCCCAGGCATCTCTCAGGAATCTATCATCGAGTTTTCATGCTTTATGTCTCGAGCCTGCAAATTGCTCAGGTCTGTCTTCTCCAGCCTGCAAATTGGGTTCACTGAGGGATTTGGCCAGTGAACCCATCTCCCTTAATAAATCCTCCCTTGCCAGAACCATCTCCATTGCAAGCATCTTTTCTCTTCTCCCTTGCAAACCGGCCAGAGAACCCATCTCCACAAATCCTCGGCGTCACGCAACCACCTCCCATCTCCCTCTTCTCCCTTGCGTAACCACCGCCCATCGCCGGAGAACCCTCTCCCTTACAAATCCCCAGCGTCCCCTCTTCTCCTTGCAAAACCATCTCCCATCTCCCTCTTCTCCCCTTTGTTCCTCAGTTGCTCACTTGGTAAGACCCATCTGTGAAGATTTTTACATACCCAATCGAGTTGCTCGGCCTCACCCTCTGCTCCTCTGTCTCCCTCACAATCTGCGCTGACTGCCATCACCGTCGTCCTCACCATCTCTGCAGCAGATTGTGATCTGTTCGATACCTCTTTCAAGGCAACAACATCGGAGCAGACACCCAACCGATAAGGTCTTCTTCGTTGTCGACTTGATTTTTGCTCTCAATTGTTGCGTTTGTGAAGTTAGTTGAGAATATTATGGGTTCCGACATGTTTTGAACATTGTGATATTATGGATTTGTGATGAATTAGAGGAATAATATTCACGAGCATGATCTTGAGTTGCTTGGGGTTGTGAAAAAAACTTAAATTCATATTGCATCCGTGAATTGATAGAAAATTAATGGTGGAATTGCAAGATGTGGTTGTGAAAAATGAATTGATATATGGGTGATGTGAGATTGTTAGGGCCTGTTTAGAATTGATATGTCCTAGAGGTTGTGTAAAATTTTTAATGTTCATGGTTATTTCGCACTTCAGAGAATTGATTGTGTGAATCTTGTATAACTTGTTTTATTAGGTTTTGATAATTTGAATCGAGGTTTTTAGCTTGTCCATAGAAAATGGTGATTTCCATAGAAACTAGGCTCACCGTGACATATCACAATAGTCTCATTTACTTTGCATTCAGTTTGATAAAGCTTGTCTTGTTCATGTTTTCATCAAGTGCTAAAATATATGACCAAGATTCACACAGTGAGAGGGTAGGGAAATGTGATTTGGTTGTTGGGTTTTGGTGGGGTTTTGGTGGGAGTAAAGAAACCTTATGAGTTCTTGGAAATAAGTGGGATTTGGTGTGAGTGTTGATTTTAGGTGTTGGATTCAAGTAGTGGCTTGTCTTGGTGAAGAAACAAGTATGTTTTAGAGGGTTTTGGTCTAGTTGCTAGGTGTGGTTGGTTGTTGTGATGGGTATCCATAGTATAAGCAGTGAGATTTTAGAGGGTTTCGGTATCCAAGTTAAAGTTTTCGGCTTCTCAAAGTGTTCGGTTTTTAGCTTGTCCATAGAAAACTTGTTTTTCATGTAGAGTAAACACGAAATCCTATCTTTCGAATCCATTCAAAGATTGCATAGACTAGAGTAAGGGTGATCTTAGTAGTGGCTTGTGTTGGTGAAGAAACAGTAGATTTTAGAGGGTTTTGGTCTAGTTGCTGGGTGTGGCTGGTTGTTGTGATGGGTATCCATAGTATAAACAGTAGATTTTAGAGGGTTTTAGTATCCAAGTTAAAGTTTTTGGCTTCTCAAAGTGTTTGGTTTTTAGCTTGTCCATAGAAAACTTGTTTTTCATGTAGAGTAAACACGAAATCCTCGCTTTCAGAATCCATTCAAGGATTGCATAGACTAGAATAAGGGTGATCTATTGGTGTTTATGTGAAGCATGGTTACAAACTTGTTACCAATATATATATATATATATATATATATATATATATATATATATATATATATATATATATATATATATATAGTGATCTATATAGCATCTTAGAAATACTTTCATGTGTCATAAGTTTCTTTCCTTGTTTTTATTTACGTAAAATAAAGAGTGAAGCTTGCATTAGCTATTTTATTTCTCTTATATTGTGTCTTTGTTAATGTTGTGTTGATGCGTTTCTAGTTTCAAAGTTGAACGCGGTATCATGGACAATTTTGAATCAACGGATAAAGCTGCTTGGAATAAAAAAATGTTGCATATCTTTTATGATCTATGCAATAAGGCCATTGACATGGGAATGAGACCAAATACGCATTTTGATAAATCTGGTTGGAAATTTATTTCGACATCATTTAAAGAAAAACGGGTCATGCATTCACCAAAAAAACACTTCAAAAATAAATGGGATGGATGTAAAAAAGATTGGAGAATATGGATGAAATGGATAGTTGAAACTAGTGTGGGTTGGAGTAAAGAATTAGGGACAATTGCGGCTAGTGATGACTGGTGGAGATCAAAAATTCAGGTAAATTGTCTGCTTCTCTGACTATTTCATATCCTTTGTATTGTTTTGTGAATATAGTTTACAAGACAACTATTTATTTCATGTAGGACATTAGGGGAGCAAAAAAATTCAGACAGACCGGTATCGAGCCATCGTTGAAGTTCAAATTTGATCGAATGTTCTCTGGCGTAAGCACCACCGAACAATATGCATGGGCACCATCGTCTGGCCCAGTTGGTGGCAATGAAGACGATGTGGAGACATTTAATGTCGGTCTCGAAGGTGTTGATTTGGAAGAAGGAAGTGGGGATTCTGAGGAGAATGTCAATTACGATAATGAAAATCATATTCCTCGAGGCGTGGGGAGGGTGCATATGTCAAGTAGCTCTAACACAAAGAGTAGTGGGAAAAGAAAAGAACGAGAGCACCCAGCGGCAAGAGGTGGAAAGAAAAAAATCTCCTGGAATTGGTGCTCAACTAGTATCAATACAGCAACAGCATGTCCAGTATGAGTGATTCAACATCTGCGAGTAGGGATTTGCCAGGCTGTAGTATTGCAAGAGTTACTGCTGAGTTCCAATCAGTTCCTGGTGCGACTGATAACGATGGTTTTTTTACCTCACTACTGAGTGTCTACGAATACGACGAAGCAGAGAAATGTGGGCAAGCATCACTACTATTGAAAAAAAATGGCTTGGCTGCACCAACTCATCGTAAACCGAAAAAACACTTAACTGCAATGCTCTTTTTTTGTTTGACTGTTTCGTTTTTATATTTGTCTTCTTTTAGGTTGTAACGGATAAAATAATTTGTTCAGTTTTTCTATTATGACTTTCGTACTGAATTATTCTAGTTTTATAAAACATTTTATCTTAACATCTTCAAAACTATGATTTAACTTTTTATATTTATCAAATATTATTGTGCTCATTGTTATGGATGACTGTTTGTTTGTAGTAGTGAATAAAATTATTGAGTTGCATCGGATTTTAATAACATGATATTGTTTGACAATGCAAGTTATGTTAAGAAAAATGTGGACCTTGACTCGAAGTATTTTATGTCGACAGGTTTCCACTTTTTTGGTATTGCTCTGCTTTTAACAGGTTTGCACTTTTTGTCTATAAAAATAATCAAAACAAAATGTTTTTATGCAACACTGACATTGAACTTTATTTATTTGTAATGTTGCTATATATGGATTATCCACAATTTAATTCTCTATTTAGCAGAGTTTTGGAAGATGACAATGACAACCACTATAACTTTGGTGGTTATGAAGGTACCAGTAACTCAAACATTGATGATGAAACTTGTAATAATGAAAATAATAAAGGTCTGCTGCGACGACAAGGACTCTAACGACTCATCCGACTCCGATGACGGTGAAAATTTCATACACAAGCCATGTGCTAAGAAAAAACTAATTACTTGCACGACTGGATCTGTTAACCAATATTATTTTAAATATATCCATCAAGAACCATGTATGGTTTCATACCAAACAGGGATGCGTTGGTTTACTGATATTTTACGAGGGCATTGGTCACATTGTGTTAACATGTTTAGGATGGATAAAAACACTTTGCTCGACCTATGTAATGATTTGGAAACGCATTATGATTTAAAACCTTCACAAAGGATGAGCATAAATGAGAAGGTACGGATGTTTCTATTTACTTTTGCAGTTGGGGTGTCGAATCGACATGTGCAAGAACGATTCCAGCATTCAGGCGAAACTATAAGTAGATGTATGAAAGAAGTCCTTAAAGTCGTATGTTTGTTTGCTGTAGACGTTATTAAACCAACTGATCCAGAATTTACCGACACACCAATACAAATTGCGATGGATCCTAGATTTATGCCACATTTCAAGGTAATTATGTAAGTTCATATTATATATTTTTGGAATTTTATTGTGTTTTTTTTAAATGTATACTAACTCTATTTATTTATGCATGTAGAATTGTATCGGTGCAATTGATGGAACACATGTTCGGGTCACCATATTAGCCGAAAATCAAATTCCTTTTATTGGTAGAAAAGGTGTTCCAACACAAAACATCATGGTGGCCTGTGGTTTTGACATGCAATTTACATTTGTCTGGGCAGGATGGGAAGGTAGTGCACACGATACACGTATTTTCTACGAGGCAATTGACAGTACGATTATCAACTTTCCAAAACTTCCTCAAGGTTGTGATTTAAACGTATTTTTCACTTAATATTCTCTTTTGTGAATGAATTTATGAAAACGGTTGCACGTTGTTTGTTTTTCAGGAAAATATTATTTGGTTGATGTTGGCTATCCAAATGAGTATGGGTATTTAGGTCCATATCGAGGGTCACGGTATCATTTACAAGATTTTCAACGTCGTGGACAACTAAGTGGACGTGAAGAGGTGTTTAATCGTGCACATTCATCACTACGTAATGTGATAGAATGAACATTTGGAGTATGGAAGCGAAGGTGAAAAATTTTACATAACATGCCGCCTTATCAATACAAAACACAAGTTCAAATTGTTGTTGCGTCAATGGCACTTCATAACTTTATTCGAAGGAGATCGTAACATGACGCTGATTTTGTTCAATATGATTGTAATTCCAATTATGTACTAGCTGATGTTTTTCCAGATATTGTAGCGCGTGATAATAGTCAGGGATTGCAAATGCCTTCACGTATGGATAATGTTCGTGATAGCATTGCAAATAGTTTGATGAACAAATAATAAATAAATGTCAATTTGACTTGCTTTATTCCTTCCATTACAAAAATATGATTATTAATACAAAATATATATACACAGAGAGTTCTAAAAATATGTGTATATATGTAAAAAGCTACATGCAAAACTTGGTAACCAAATACACAAAACTGCTTTTTTTCAACCTCAGACTCAACCACTATTTTAACCAAACACTCACTGCTTATTTTGAACCGCAGAAAAAACGCTTTTTTTTTTTCAACTTCAACCACAACAGCAACCGCAATACCAAACAGACTCTTAGACTTTAGAGGGGCTGGGGTAACATTATTTTTAAAATAATATAAATATAATAATTTCTTATATATTTAAATAGAAAAGATCATTTTAGAAAACTAATTGTATTTTAATATTAATTCAATTAATAAATAATTAATTAATACAATTTCAATCAATTTTTTTTCTCCATAAAACTATGTTATATAATTTTTTTTTGACAAAAATATAAAAATAACCTTTCAATTAGATTTTTAAAGCTATAAAAATATCCCATCTTTTGTTTTTATATATATATATTGATGTAGCATTGAGATTATATGTGTGGTAATAATAGGAGTGAGCAGAAAAACTAAAAAAAATCAAGAAAATTGAAAAAAAATAAAAACAAATAATCGAGAAAAAAAACCCAATTAAACTAATTAGATTTCTTTAAAAAGTTTCAGTTTAGTTTTCAGTTTTTAAAGTAAAAAACGATAAACCGAAACAAAAAAAAAATTGATTTTTTTTTGTTAAAATACCAAACCAAACCGAATTTGGATGGTGTGGACAGGGTTTGGTTTTTTTTTATTTTTTTATTAATAAAAATCAAAACGAACTGAAAATGTTCACCCTCGATAATGAATAATATTTTCTATAAATATTTGGGAGCTTAGACCAACAAACGAGTTAATATTTAGTTTGTATTTTTTTCATAAGTTTAATAATTGAAGAAAGATTAAAATTTAAGAAATGATTGGAGAAATGGAGATAAAATAAATAAATTATTTGAGTGTTTTTTATAAAGAGCGAAAAGAATTTATATTGGTTGAAATTTGAAAGAGTAAATGTTTTTTTTTTAAAATAGTCTTTAGAAGCACCAATATGGGTAGGTGTGTTTGTGGATGTGGTGCTCAATGCTCTTATAAAATTATTTTTAATTAAAAATATACTATTTTTTTTAACATTATCATATTAAAATCACTAAAAATCAACTAAAAACATCAATTTGGTATTTTTAGGCAAAAAAACATATTGAAAAACACTTTAAAAAATAAATTGAACTACATTGTCAAATAAGTTAAATGTAAAATTAAAAATATATCATATTAATATTTTTATCCTTAACATCAACATATTAAAATAAAAAAAAACATCAATCTGGTTTTTTAGATGAAGAGCGTATTAAGAAATGCTTTAATAAATCAATTGAATTGCATTATCAAATAAGTTAAATTTACTATCTAAAAAATAAGCTTAGTAAATTAACAACCCCATTAAACAATATTTTTATTTAATCGCAATCTATACTTGAAATTTAAACAATATCTCAATCAATCAATCAATCAATTTTTACAGTTTAAAGCGTATTAAGATAATTTGTGTTTACATTCAATTCGGAAATATTTCCTCTCGCAAAGAGAAGAATAAATAGCAATTAAAATTGTACAAGGCGATGCTCATGAAATATGAGGCTTCAAATCTATCATCATCATCAGAAGGCAAGCAGCAGTGGCAAGACGAAAACGAGAGCCCACCATCTTTCAGGCAATGATTTTATGCTTTTTGATTTCGATCCACTGCAAATAAGCTTGTTATCATGGTAGGTGCAGACCTCTTTCTTCCTGAAATCAAAAACAAAAAACATGTTTATGCCGAACCCAGAAACCTCAACAGGATTGAATTGAAAAATACTAGAAAGAAGCTGAGAATCTTAATCAATGTTGTCGTCGTGTTTACTAACCTGGACAGGCAAAAGGAGATGCCATAATCTGTTCCTGAGCACGTAGAAATGCTGGTCGGATCATCATATGCATAGCTGTAAGCAGTGGGGCAAGCTTCCTTGAACTTCTTCGAATAGAATGTGGGCTGACACACCACGGGGTTTCCATAAACTCCCCGGCAGCAATACTCATCGGTGTTGAACACGTCGCAGGCGCTCCGACAAGAGATAACCTTTCCCTTAGACTTGACAGCCAGCTCTGAAGGACAAGTATCCCTCAAATCTGCGTCACACCCGGCAACACTGCAGTTTCCCTTGCCGTTAATGGGTGTAACGGTTATCGGCAAATTAAACCCGTCGACAAGGCTGACGTCGTAAAAATCGAGTGTTGATAGGGTAAATTCGGCAAGTGAGGCCGGGGTTTCACCTGAGGCCCTGCATTTCAGGAATGAACCACAGGCCCCGGTCTGGCATGTACCGTTACCATCTTTCCCGAAATTACAGCCTGTTCTGCCCCATATCCGGCCACTCCAGCCAACCGGAGCATTTATAACGATAGATTGGCCTGATTTCAGCTCAAATCCACCGCCATTGAAGTTCTCACCTGGGAAGATACCCGGCCATACCGTTTCTTTGCAATAGTTATTGATGGTGAAAACTCTCGCACTCTCCATCATTTTTGGCCCTGTCCATCCCCGGTGAGATCAGTCAAGCATAGAAAATGTTCTTATGATGAAATAAATTCAAAAGGTTGTAAAAAAAACGAATGCTGGCTAGTGATTCAAAGTCGTCGTCGTTTGGTATGCATCATAGAGAAATGGCTATCATTTTGAATTATAATTAAGAAAACTACTTTTTAATCAAATTCAAAGTTATATTAACCAAACTTATTTATCTTCTTTCCATGAATCTAAAATTAGAAAAAAAATAGCCTAAATTGTTTTTTTTACAAGTCATACTAAATAAACAAATTGCTTTAAACTAAATAAAATATTTTCTCTTCTCTTCTCTCATGCATCCATGCAGTGACAGTTTAAGAGTGTGATAAAGATTTTTTAAAAAAATATTTTTGATATTAACGAATCAAATTA
This sequence comes from Salix exigua, assembly GCA_032356905.1. Classification (NCBI taxonomy): domain Eukaryota; kingdom Viridiplantae; phylum Streptophyta; class Magnoliopsida; order Malpighiales; family Salicaceae; genus Salix; species Salix exigua. Next base: position 13,023,095 of record CM063592.1, read on the forward strand.
ATCTAAAAAAAATACATAAAATTTAATTTTACCTGATGAAACCATGATTAGAATTAGCAACAGCGGTAAGTGAAGACGAGCCATCCCTCTTTTGCCTGTGTTCTCTCTGCTGAGGTAAGATTGAAAATGGACCCAGCATATAAAGCGAAGAATGCGTGTGGAGGGAGGGATGGTAAAACTAAAATATTAGGCCGTTGTAGGAATGATTTAGAGCAAAGCCAGTCGATTCTTTTCCAAATTCTTTCATGCAAGTTTACGAGGTTCCATTCATTATTTTTTTATCCACTTGATTTTTCAGTCAGGCACCAAAGCGATTGGTGGATTCTACCATTATTCACTTTTCCCAACTTTTCCTTAAACTACGAAACCCCTCTTTGATTAATAAAAAAAAGAGATTAAAAGATTTTTTTGTATTTATTTATATTTTCATGTTTGAGTTTTGTGGTTGTTAATATGATATTCACTGGAAATTTATAATTTTTAATTTGATGGTCCAGAAAATTAGCTTAGATGGACACAAATTAATCTAAAAGTTGATGTTAATAATAAAAAAAAACATCAACACTTTTTTCTGAAGTTGCATAGTGAGTTGCTTGTCTCGAGGTGGGTGGCACAATGGTAAGAAATTTGGGTCGTGCTTGCACAACCCTAAGTTCGAACCTCAGCAAGCCCTCCTCGTAAGAATCTGAGATAACCGGAGATTTACACCTACCTTATATTTATAAAATATATTTTTCAGGTCATGGTTACTATTTCCAAAAAGAGATATCCAAAAAAGAAAAGAGTTGCTTGTAAGCCGGGGTGTGATTTGATTTGCATTTGTTAGCTTGCTACACACAAACTCGCATATATTTCTCGTATGCTTTGGGCTTTGCTACCTGTAATTGTTCACATGGACATCTAGCTGGAAAGCAGCAATTATAATGGGCCGGCTGCTGCAGATACTTTCCTTCATGATTTTTATAGACATTAGGACAACTTTAGTCGAATTATAGCCATGTATACAAGTTTGAAATATCATCAAAGAAAATCGAAAGAGATTTAATAGAGATAATAGATAATGAAATTTAATTTAAGATATCGATACTAATTAAATTAAATTGAATAGCACTACAAATCAATTAGTTTTTGATAAATCAGTTTAGTTCTTTCAAAAACTAAATAAAATACAATAATCACTCCTACACACAAGCTATACAATCAAAATAAGATTATTTAATGACGGCTGAGGTTTGGACTCACAAAGAGTTTTAAATAACTCTAATGGATCTATCCTTACTAACTAAATTGGTCCATATAAAAAATTAAACCAAAACCTATATTGATACACCTAAAACACTGATTTAAACAAGTCTTGGATCTTAGCTGAAAACCAAGTATTAACAAGGCTCAAACAAGCCTTGGACTATAAATAATAAAAATAAAACTCATAATTTAATTTCAAATGTTGTTGTGAGAAGAGAAGAAAGAAAAAAAACATTACAAGTATGATAAAAGATTATTTATACCGTACAACGTTACTCAATGATCCTATAAATCAAGAGAGAAGTTGTTGCCTTATAGATTCCAAGATATAAATGGATTTTAATTGTAGCCTTGTATTTATTCTTCTTCCGAAAAGAAAAGTTGTTATCTTAATTGTTTCTCTTTAGTGCCAATTAACTGTCCTTCCATTACTATAAAAAACAATTAAAATTGCTCAAATATTCTCCTTTTAAATTTAGTAAACTTTGTTGCCACCTTGTTTAATGTTTAAAACTTAGATTTTTTATTTTTGTTATTGTGTATTCTCCTTATCTGACATGAAAATAAATTAAATAAGATATCCTAATATATAAAAGAAATAATTCATGTTGCCACACACAATTAATATGAGATCCACAAAGCATATGAAAAGTAACACAAAAACAAGAATGATAAAAACTAGTGCAAAACTGGTAGCCTTGTTGTTAAAAGTTCATGGTCTAAATAAGCTTGGATTGACCCTCTTTTGTATATGAATTAAATATACTAAGGTCTTATCTTGATGCTCCAATAAATCTCTAATTTTTTGCGTTGGTCAAAACTTACAAGAATAGTCCATTTAATGCTTCTTTTAATGTTTTTATTTTGAAACATGTAATTGGCCTACTTGGAACATGTAATAGATCATTGTTGGTTTTTGTGGGTTGATCCGTATAAATGTAGCTTACACTTTGCACTAAAATCTTTCCAAAACTAATCAGTATCTTGAGAATTCCTATCATTGCTAAATTAGGATTTGCCTCTTATGAGAAAAATAAAAAAGATTTGGGAGGTAAAAGTAAAAAATTATAATTCAAATAATTATGAGTCATCCATAACTGTATAATGAGACTTAAGATTTTCTTTAAAGTTGAGTTGGGTTAGTGTTAAATGAGCTTTGAGTTTACTCTAAATTAGGATTGTTTTGTAGAATAAAGAATTCTTTAGTGATTAAGTTAGCAAGGTACAAAAAGATGTAATGTATGAAATAAAAAGAGAAAAAAATAAGAATGTTATGTTTAGATAATTGTACGTAAATGTGTGTTTCATGATCTAATATGTTAGGTTACATACTTGGTGATCTTGAGTATTTGTAGTTGCTCGATCATATGAATTTGCATTATATAAGGTAGGGCCATAGACATGTTGTTCATCCTGCTCCTTAAAGTAATCATACAAAATAATTAACTTTATCATATAACAATTGAAACCTTCCGGCTAACTTATAGACATTATCCCTCACACCTTTAATTTATAAAACAAAACATTTAGGTCGGTACTTATATTGACAATTTATAAAATAAAAGATTTAGGTTGATGGTTGTTGTAGTGTGAATGTGCCTAACACGGAGAATGCTCAAAATAAATAACCTCAATATAAGTTTAGAGGGCTTGATTTTGAAACTATATTATTTTCCTCGGTTTTGATTTTAAGCCAAAGTTTTCTTCTTATTGATTTTGACATTTGTTGGGCTTAGTTTTGAGCCTAAAGCTTTTTGATTTTCCTTTTTATTCTTTATTTCTTGCTTTTGTTTTTACTTTTTATTTTTTGGCATCTTTTTATTTATTGTTAGGATCATTTTGGGTAACTTTTTTTTTTATTAAGCTCTATTTTAAGCCTACATTTTCCTCTTTAAGTTTGGTTTTGAGCCAAAGATTTTTATTTTTAATTTTATATAAATTAATTTTTGTTATTAGATTTGATTTTAAGCCCAACATCTCTTTTTTAGGATTAGTTTTGAGCCCTAGTTTTCATTTTTTCTTAACTACCTTATTAGTTATCTTATATATTCTTTAAAATTACATGCATTTCATAGACTTCATTTTTCCTTTCTATGATTACATGCATTTCATTTCATATGGTGTGAAGCTATGAAAGAGACATGTTTGGTAAGAGATGGAATGCATAGACAATTAGCTTTCATATATTTATATAACATAGTCAAACAATGTAAGAGGCATGTTTGGTCAAAAGTACAAGGCAAACAATTTTTGTAGAGTAATATGATTATAAGATGTAAGAAAAATATAAATAATTTTTCAAAAAATACATAATTGTGTACACACCCTTTGAGCAGCTCATATGGATAAAATTCCTCTAATGATGTCTCATTGGAGACCCCATTATATATTTTTTTTTCTTCTTTCAGAGCAATGCGTGTTATTTGTGGTGGCATAGTTTGTCGTCATTTATTTTTCCTTTTCTCTCTTTTTATTATCTTCTAGAAATTCATGTTGCCTATGCAAAATTACAAAGTCTTCTTATGATTAACGAGTATTCCCACCTCAATCCTTATTACTTGATTTCTAATTTTAGTTTTTTTTGTCTTTTGTAAAACCATGATTTGTATTTTTTTAAATTTGATCCTCATTATTTTGATTATTTTTTCAAGCATTTTGTTAAATTTAGTTTTTCTTTTCAATTCCACACTTTAATCATTTTTTATATATATTTCTTATTCCAATTTTATTCATTTTCTTGTTATTTTTTTTCCTTTTGTTAAATTCATTTTTCTTTTCAATCACCATTCAATAAAAGATAAAACTTATTTTGTGTATTACTTTTTACCCTTATTCTTTTAATTTTTATTTTTTAAATATTATAAATATATTTTTTTTCAATTTCATCCTTACACATATGACTAATTGAGAATTGAGTTCCATTATTATTCTTTTACATAGGGTATTTCTAGTCTAATAACCTACACATTAAGTTTAGGAAGTTAACAATAGTTGATACCTGTATTTTTTTTAATGGTTTTTTTTTATTTTTCATCTATCAAGTTATTTTAGTCTCATGACTTTGGTTTGCGAGTATAGAGGGATAACCCAAGTTGTCTCAATCCTAATTATCGAGGTTAAGAGTTTGTCATGTGTCGAGTTGACTCGAATTGGTTTCTTAGGTATTTTTTAGCCAATGTTATTCTTCTATTTATAATGGATTGATAATTGAGCCAAATAATTATCCTTTTTTGAAAACATATTTTTTCCTATGACATCATGATTATATTTTTGTCTTATATTTTTATTATTGAATTAAAATAAAATCAACTGATTTCATCTGATTAGATTTGTAATCCGATTCATAATTATTTTCTTATAAAACAAAACTCGTTTACAACTCTGAATTCTTTTTATTTTTATTTTTTAGGCCCATTGCATACTGCAGCCTTACAGCTAGTTAAAAGAAAGTTAAATGAGCTTGGAGAATTAATGTACACGCAAACTAAATTCATTGTGGATTGGAACAGTGAAATGATGATTTTGCCTCTCAGCGCGTTTCAGCTTTAGCCTTGAAATTATTGGTAATTTCAATTTTTCACATTCCTATGCACAATAAAATAGTTATTCTACACCTTAATAAGACAAAAACCATGTTTTGCCTGCAAGGGTATCATGGTCCTTATACATTTTTAGTGAACGATGCAAGAAAGAGGTAACTACCAATTTGCGTCCATAAACGATAAAAAACGATGAATTGGAGATAAGGGAGAGTCAGTAATTTGCACTTTTTTAATAGTATTTTAATCCGGGATGAACAATGATGTTAGTGTGTTAATACTGATTTACCCCCATAAAAGATAGAATATAAGAATTGGGTGTAGGGGTGATTATGTAATTGATAATTTTTAAATTAATATTTCCTGTTGATTGCAGAGGCACATCCGACAGGCGCACTAATGGATTTCAGGCTCACACTCTCTTTAGGAGGCGCGATGGGCTACTCTGGCGGTGAAATTTTTTTATCCGGCGTGTCACTGGATGCGCCTCCATGTCATCCACCTTATGGTGGAGCACGTTGCATCCAAAGGTAGCCAGAAGAGTTTAGTTGGCTATCAAATGTTTATTCCCCCTTTTCTTTCTCCTACCTATGAATTGATTGTCGCTCTCCAGGATCCAACCGGGTAGCCATAGGCCATGCCTATACTTTAATGATTTGTCCCAAAAAAGGAGAAAATTATAATTAACAAGAAGCTTGTAGCGAAAACAAGTTCAATTATCATGGGTTAATGTTTGTTTCACATGTAGTTGAGGTTATTTTTAAAAATATATTTTATTTAGAAATACATTAAAATAATTATTTTATAATTTTTAAAATTATTTTTAAATTCAAAAAATAATCTAAAAATATTAAATTTTGTTTCATTTAAAATAAAAATAAAAAATAAAAAAAATATTTTTTTTCAAAAGTATTTTTGAAAAGCAGTTCCAAACAGTTTTTAGTTTTAGTGCTTGTTTGACAATATGATTATAATTGTTTTTTAAAGTGATTTTCATTTAGAAATCTATCAAAATGATTTTATTTTAAAAAAATATTTTTGATATCAACACATGAAAATTATCTAAAAATAGTACAATTTGTTTTTTATTTAAGGTAGATTTTTTTTTAAATACTCTTAAAACTGTTTCAAACAGTACTTAGACAATTATCATAGGCTGTAAAAAGAAGAACTAGTGCCGCTGTTATTTTGAATCAAGCTTGGTCAAAGTCAGCCATTTTATTGCCAAAAGACTTGAGTTACTATTTAAATGAAAATTCCCATCAAGAAATTACCAAGTTTACAATGAAAGCTCCCAAGGTATCCATCATAATGGACACCCCCTTTGATTTTCTCAACCAAAATCTTTCAGAAATCTGATTTTCGTTTCAGAAAAGCTTGCTTTAATGCCTAAAGTCGAAACTGTCAACACCTCCTTTAAAGGTTGAAACTTGAAAGTGATCTCCTCTAGCTAGGCTCCTCACAGGGCTAAATGGGCAGGTGTTGCCCATCTCGTTTCAATCATGAAATACCAGGCCCACTCCTGGCAAACTTTCTCAAAACTGTAACATGTTTCTGATGCCACTTTCGGTGTACTTGGTTGAACCTTCTGTTTGATTTCTCAACAGCAATAATGGATGGATGATTTTACAACTTATTTGTCATCCTAACAATATAAATTTTTTAAAATAATATAAATTATATTCTACGATCTCACCTAAACATTTAATTTTTTAACTGAAATAATTTTTTAATATAGTATTAGAGTCTCATTAACCCAATATTATTAACCTCGAATCATCATCCCTATTAATAGAGTGAAAATAACACTTTTAGATAAAATATTTTTTTAACCATTTCAAACTTGCCTTCCCATTTTCGAGACGATACAAGACATCGCTCAAGGTCATCAGCGTGATGGCTATTCAATGGGCTTTTAAGGGAATGGACACTCACATCAGAAGATAAGGGCCTTATCAGTTGTCAGTCCCCTGAAAATCAAAGATTAGAAGTAAAAAGATAAAAAAGATGCAAAAACTTTTGCAAAGCCAGTTGGCGCACGTGTGGTAGTAATCATGTTTAGCACCAAGACCACCTCTCAAAGCAATCATTCACTCCATGTTTAGCCTCCACCTGCACGAATCCAAATTCCAATCTTCCTGTAATTCTTTTAATTATTTAAAACTTCTATCAACATGTTCAAGATCAATCCATTTACTTATTTATAAACATGGGCTCCGTTTGGTTTAGAAAAAGCCTGTGGTGGGCCACCCCGCTCGTGCAATGCATGAGAGCTCCGGTCCACCATTCCACTTTCTAGCCCATGGAAAGAGAAAAAGCAGCACTGTGAAATTAGTTTCTCACATGCGGGGAACATTGCTATGTCACCCACCAATGAGATTTTAGAGCTAGACCCAATGGAAAGGAGCATGAGATTCATAAGACTATGTGATGTGAACCAATATGAAAATCACATTTTCATGGGTGACATCAATAGTTAGGCCCGGAGTCGGTGACTCAATAATTGCTCCATATTTTTTTTATTTTTTTATGAAGATGATAAGAAGAAGCGTCACATAATATAGAGAAAAGAAGCACCCCCTTTATCTATTTATAGTCTCTATTGATTAGTTCATTACTTCCTCAACAAGAGCACCAGTAAGCTCCAACAATGGCTTCCGAGAAAGTTGAGACTGTCATTGCTGGAAACTACGTGGAAATGGAGAGAGAAGAAGGGAATCCCAAGTCTACAAAGGGCAAATTCTCAAAGTTCTTTTGGGATGGTGGTTCAGCTTGTGATGCTTGGTTTAGCTGTGCTTCGAATCAGGCAATATACTCAAGCATGCTCTCTGCTTATATAAATCCATCAATCTACATATACTGATATGTCCAATACCATATATATATATAATATCTTTTCTTTTAATGAATTGCAGGTTGCACAGGTGCTTCTCACATTGCCATACTCGTTTTCACAACTTGGCTTGTTATCTGGGATTCTGTTTCAACTGTTCTATGGCTTGATGGGAAGCTGGACTGCTTACCTTATAAGTGTTCTTTATTTGGAGTATAGAACTAGAAAAGAGAGAGAAAAGGTTGATTTCCGGAATCATGTGATTCAGGTAATCTATTTTCTACACCTACATGTAATTAATTACAAATTATATAGTATCTTAGCATTCGAAATATGCTACTGGAAGTTGCCAGTTTAAATAGTTCTCTTAATTTTATTGTTCGCAGTGGTTTGAAGTTCTTGATGGGTTGCTGGGAAAACACTGGAGGAATGTCGGCCTATTTTTCAACTGCACTTTTCTTTTATTTGGGTCTGTCATTCAGTTAATTGCCTGTGCAAGGTATCATAATTACATATTCATCAATCATGATATTAACTTTTTTCTGCTTTCCTGCTCGGTTGATGAAGTGATTTCATCGCAGCTGACCTCACTTTTGCTCTTATTTTCTCACTAACTCGCAGTAATATCTACTACATAAACGACAACCTAGACAAGAGAACATGGACCTACATCTTTGGAGCATGTTGTGCGACAACCGTCTTTATTCCTTCATTCCACAACTATCGAATTTGGTCATTCTTAGGTCTTCTGATGACTTCTTACACGGCATGGTATCTGACAATTGCTTCCCTACTCCATGGACAGGTAGAGTACTGCATATTCTATCTTCGATGAGTGGTATAAAACTCAGACGAAAAGTCCACTGTGGCGCAATATCCTTTTCATATAATTAACACTGACCACCCTCTCTCTCTCTGATCTTTTATTGAAGATCGAAGGAGTCAAACACTCAGGTCCGACCACGATGGTCCTATACTTTACTGGGGCTACCAACATTCTTTACACCTTTGGTGGGCATGCTGTCACAGTGTGAGTGATCAATAGATATAGAGAAATTAAATCTTTTCCTGTAAAAGCTGGTAAACAGCTTTCTGATTTCTTCACGATTCATTTGGTTTCCTGTAATTATAGCCATACCACCATCATTTTGGAATTTAAGTTGACCATCGAGATCACTGTTTTTCATGATACATGCTCCATATATATATATGTCTGCGCGCGCGCATGTTTGTGGCAGATGCACAATTTTATCAGAAATTAAATTCGGCTTGTTAATGCAGGGAAATTATGCATGCAATGTGGAAGCCGCAAAAGTTCAAGCTAATATACTTGATAGCAACACTTTACGTGTTAACCTTGACGCTGCCATCAGCTTCTGCTGTTTACTGGGCATTTGGGGACCTGCTGCTTACTCATTCTAACGCTCTCTCTTTGCTACCAAGGAATGGATATAGAGATGCTGCTGTCGTGCTCATGCTCATCCATCAGGTTAGTTAATTTTCACCTCCAGAATTCCATGGGCCTGAAAAGTCTTTCAAAAATAAATTCACTGCATATTCAATCCCATGATTTTGATTTTGATTTTTTTGGCAGTTCATAACATTTGGGTTTGCATGCACCCCGCTGTACTTCGTCTGGGAGAAATTCATTAGGGTTCATTACACCAAGAGTGTGTTAAAGAGAGCTCTGGCTAGACTTCCTGTGGTGATACCAATCTGGTTCCTGGCTATCGTCTTCCCTTTTTTTGGACCTATCAACTCTACTGTCGGCTCTCTTCTTGTCAGCTTCACCGTTTACATAATTCCCTCCTTAGCACACATGGTCACTTTCTCTTCTGCTTCGGCTCGGGAGGTTAGACATCTTGAAGATCTCTCAACTCATTCATATCATGCACTGAGTTCTTATTCTCATTCGTTAAATCAAGTTACCGACATTATTTTTTCTGGTTTTTTCACAGAATGCTGTGGACAGACCACCCCGATTTCTGGGAGGTTGGGTGGGCTTGTACTGTGTGAACTTTTTTGTGGTGGTGTGGGTTTTTGTAGTGGGATTTGGATTTGGAGGATGGGCAAGCATGCTCAACTTTATACGTCAGATTGATTCATTTGGTCTCTTCACCAAGTGCTACCAGTGCCCTCCTCACAAGGCTTGATTATTAGATTTCTCCCAGCTTCCAGAAAAGAAAGTTAACAAATTAAGATAATACTTAAGCAAGCAAGTGTGTAAAGAGAGATTGGCTTTCGTAGTAGCTTTCCCCCACCTTTCTTTGTAAGGGCTATTGTTGATGTCTTTTTAAAAGGCGTGATGGCAATCATGGCCACCCCCCTTATATATAGACCCACAGATGTAACTTGTGTGCTGATTAATCTTTGCTTCTTTTTTTTTCTTTCCTTTTTATCTTTTAAGAATGCAACTGCCTTGGTTTTCGTGGATACACTTTTTTTTTATTATTATTAATATAAATATTTATTTTAGATTACATGTATCTTAAATTTGCTATTTTCCATTGCAATTCCATCGGTAACTTTAAAAGTGCTATAATCGACAACAACCCTCTATTGAACAATATAAAAAGCAACCCTCTTCATTTTTTCCCAACAAATCTAGCCTCTATTCTCACAAATACAGCCAGCCAACACTTAATAGTATTAGTATCTCTATCTTGGTTGAACATTTTCTGAAGATTCACCACAACAAGTAAACAAATTTATCTATTTTTCATGCAACTCATTTATTTCCAGGGTTAATTTATTGAGATTTCTTATAGTATTTATAGATTTTATAGTTTGCTTGTATATCCAAGTGTTTTGCAGCTTTTTCCTAGAAAATTTTTGTTGTGTTACAATATGATTTGCATATTAAGGTTTGTTTGAAATTTAGAAGAACAAGAATTTGATCCATTTCTATCCTTTATTGCACCCTATTCATGTTGGCTAGTTATACTAATAACTTATAACTTGTTCCAGGGATGTTTGTAAAACTAGAATTCATGCTCTTATCTATGGTCATACCTTATCTTTATAGTTTAGGTAGGAATATAGATATTATGTTTAACTATTGATCGATAGGTTGAATAAATTAGGGTTATTTAGAGCTTTGAGGTATGATGTTGCAAGGAATTGATTTTGTTTTATTTTAAGAATGAAAATAGATTTAACTAGTTGAATGCCCGCACTACGTTGTGGATGTAGTGCGGGCGAAGCAAATAATTTTTACAGCTGTTGAGATTAAAATATAATATTTTAATATATATAAAATTTGATATACTTAAAGGGATCAACATCGTCTATTATCATAAAAATAATATCGAAGTCTCAACTTCTAAAATTATCATTACTATTATTGTCAAAAAATTAAACATTATTGAACAAATCTGAGAGGGAAACAAAAAAATATATTATTAAAAAAGCATGTCGGAACAAATACTAAAATTATTATTATTATTATTATTATTATTATTATTATTGCTTTAATAACAGGAAGAAAACGAAATTAAATCAAAGGCTAAAAAGGGCAAATAAAAAATCAAATAAATGATAAAAAATAAAAATTATTGACTCAAAAAAAATCAATTTATTTGAAAATTTAAAAGATTAAATCATCATCATCATCATCGTCGTCATCATCATCATCATCATCCTCGTCGTCGTTGTTGTTCTTATTATATTTTTTTAATAATGAAAGAAAAAAATGAAAGAGCAAGAAAATCCTAAAAACCTCAACAAAAGATCAAACAATTTTTTTATCATTATTATTACTGTTAAAACAATAAAAATTATCAAATTATCCCGAAAGAAAAAACCTAAAAATATTAACAAAAGAGTAAGCAAGATTTTATTATTATTATTATTATGTTAATAATGTAAAAAAAACACAAATATCAATTTATCAAGGGATTAAAATCCAAAATTAAAACTATAAGGGCCAAAATGAAAATTAAATATATTATCAATTTCAATAAATGGATCCAATTGAAGAAATTGAAATATCTGTGTTGTATTTATTGAATAATTTAAACCCAATCCGAAAATTAAAATAAGAAGGACCGAAGTAAAACATTGACATTCAATCAATTCCAATCGGAGGACCCAATCAAACTAAATCAAAACTTATCCAACCAAAATCAGGACATAAAACAAAATCGAAAGTTAAGGGACCGAAGTGAAAAGTAGTACAAAATGGGGGACTCTCCTGCACTTTTATGTGCAGGAGAGAGAGAGAAACGTGGCCGGTGGGTTTAATCGGTCTCCGGCGCGTCCACAAATATTTTAAGGTACACGCGTCACCGCGGGAGGAAGACCACGCTCAGACGCACCGCTCTAAACGTTGGTAGCTCGTCTCCGACCACCGTATGACGCCACACACGCCACCTAAATAGGGCATGGGGCGTGAAACAGGTCGGCGTGCATGACACACGCACTGACAATAACCAAAAAAAAAAGAGGATCAATTACCAGACTACCCCTGGACCAAAATCATCGTTTTTGTCTTATTAGGGGCTATAATCGTAATTAGCCATTATATATATATATATATATAAAGTGCGGTGGACTGGACTGGATTGGTCATTACATGTGCAATTACATGAATGACCCTCACCCTCAATCCTTTTTACCCTTAGCCGTAGCCTTCATTTTGTCTTATTACTGGGGCTAAAAGAGTCAAAAACTTTTCATCAAAGAAAAAAAGGTGGACGAACTCGCGCGACTCACGGACAAAAAATATCCACTCCACAGTGTGATTGTCTTTGATGCTACATCAAAAGACTAGGGTCTTTTAGATTATTGTATAATATGGACTATAAATATTTTCCCCATGTGTAGAGCACACTTAGAAAAATATCATGTCCATATTATATGAAAAATAATAAGACATTTACCTTAATAAATATTTATAAAGCTTCTTTTTTTTATTCCTACCAAAGATTCCTTTTCATGTCATAATCTATATATATATATAAAAACTTATTGAATGGTAAAATTAAAAAGAATGTTGCACTGCTAGTATTATTAGGTGACAAATTGTATGATATAGTTTCATAGTGTAAAGGCGTTGTACTTGGTTTTAACTTTGAAAAACAAAAGTTTTCTGGTTTTAGAGTGCCCTATAATTGAATAAATAGAGTATTTTTTTGAGAGCTTTCTTATTAAAAAACTATTGTCACTCACTATAATTTGGATGTCATGCATATCAAGAATAATATATTAGAAATATATTTTTAACATGGTCATTGATGTAAAAGAAAAAACAAATGACAATATAAAAGTTATAATAGATGTGGCTTTGTATTGTGAATGTCAGAACATGGAGTTGTTTAACGATGAATTATGTAAAACAAAACCCAAAGTCATATTTGCTTCAAACAATGATGCACAATTTCTTATCAATAAATGACTTAAGAGTTTGTGATTTCTTGATGGATATGCTTCAAATATAGATACATTGATGAATTTAAAATAATACAGAATGTATAAAATAAAGATTCATGACTACAACGTGTTTATGAAAACACTTATTCTAATTGCTTATAGGGATTTATTGTGGAAAAAAAAGGACATAAAATGCATTGACATAGATTAGTAAACTAACATGTGTTTATAAAAACACTTATTCCAATTTTTTTATAGGGATTTATTGTAAGAATAAATATAAGATGCACTGAAATAGATTAACAACTTTTTCAGAGATATTTATTTGATCAAATTGCATGTTCAACACATGGACCAACTTAAAATAAATATTATTGAGGTAATTTACAAACTTGAAATGATCTTCCCTTCTTCATTCTTTGACTCAATAAAGTATTTCCCCATTCATTTAACATATGAGACATAAGTTACAAGTCATGTGCATTGCAAATGGATGTATCTATTTAGGAGGTTAAGGTTTATATGCAGCCTAAGTAATTGTTTACTGTCCTGTTTGTTTGTTTGTTTGTTTGTTTTTTTAGAAAAAAATAGTTATTAATATCTAATTATTTGCATACAAATACTTGTTCAACTTTAAAAAATAAAATAAACAGAGAGCATGTTGAGCCTTCTAATACGATAGTTATGTTGTTGAAAAGATTTAAACATTTACCTTGTATTATTTTAAGCCTTACTTAAAAACAAGAATCAACTTCATTTCAAGATATGATGGTGGTGGTGAACAACCTTTGATTGAAAATTTATCATTGTTTTGCCATCTTGGATGACCATTATTGAAGAATGGAGTTTGAAGAAGATATTTGATAGACATCTAATTCAGACAAACACATAATTAATTATTGTTTTGTTTTACAATTATATAGTTTTAAATTATTTTCTTTTAAATTCTCATGTAAACTATGATGAATTGAGATTTTTTATATAGCAAGTCAATTTTTTCATTAAATAGTTTTAAGTTATTTTCTTTTAAAGTCTCATGTAATCTCAATTCAGCAACTTTCTTATAGACAACATTATTAAGTATTGTTCTCCCAAAACCCAAATGGTAATGAAGCTTAAATTTTTCAATTATAAGATGAATAATTTGTCACGTGCTTTAAAAAACATACAAATATTTAATAATTCATAAATCTTAAGATATATTTACTTAATGTTTTCAGCTCGGAGGCAATCTGGTAGATTGAAATTTCTATTTTTATAACATGAAGGGAAACTCTAGATAGCTATTTTATCAATAAATATTTTGTTAATGAATGTTTTATCAATCTGGATGATCCTTGAATTGTCAACAGCACCGTCTTGTGAGGACCATTACAAGGTGCTGTGGTACAATATATAGACAGCTGCAAAAACTGACCGCAAAGACTGGAATGGCTGTGCTCACGGACCCAGCTGTGTTAATTTCATTACGTGCCTAATCAATCCAATGATTTGACGTAGCTTTCACGGTCTCACGGTGCTTTCACACAGCTGAACTTGGAAGCATGCATAATACGATGTCGTCTATCTGTACTCTTCCTCGAGGACAAATGAAATGAACTAAACGAGTTGAGAGTTCATCATCCACTTAGTGATTGTTTGGAGCAGCAGAATGTAACACAAGCACATGTATCGTGAAAAGAGTACAGGGCTGTGGACGGAGTGGGCTAAAGTGACTTTGAATCTGACAAATGGAAAATGGTCACAGAATTAATGCAGAAAAGCTCCAAAAGACAATCAAGTATTGATAGCTACTCGACACCTGCTAAAGACTCGCAACTCGATAGCGAATGCTCCACTTTCCAGACCTAACCCGAACCAGATCGTGGACAATCAACGGTTTCTGCAGAAGTGATTGTGTGGTAAGATAAAGTGAAAGAGGCAGTACTGCACTGCACAAGCACGCAAGAAAGCAAACAAATGGATATGGGATCTGTCGTTCGATCGGAAATGCACTACAAACTACTGGTTGTAGCGCTTAGTTCTTGACCAAAAGATATATCTGGCCAGATCATCAAGTGGCAAGTGTGGGGTGGTGGGGTTATCACACATGATCAGAGCTGATCAAGGGGGACCTTCGAATTTTGTTAAGAACTTTCCAAGATAAGGACTGCGTGGCTGGTCATTGTTATGGAATGTTTGAATTATTTTTCTTTTTTCTTTCTGCAATGAATCTGGCTATCTACAAAGAAATGTTTTTGACCAGCAACTGGGACTTTCCTGGATCAGTGGGGACCCTAATCCTCATGAGTGGAGATCAGCGGGGACCCTAATTAATCTTCGTGGAGATCAGTGAGAGGCAACTGTGGCTTCAATTCTATGTACAAATCTGAAGCACTATCTTGTAAACGAACATCGCAGCGCATTTTGATTAATCTTTAATTGCTCTGCATTAATTTGTTTTGCTTGTATATTCAGGAAATACAGGACCAGGCCGCTGCAATATAAATATACAGTTCACATTTTCTATGATTTTGAAGGAAATTAAAGAAGACAAAAGCTCTGAGAATTTGATTTAATTCAATCCACAGGAGAAAGGATAGACCAGCCTCTTACTGTTGTAATGATCAACAATGAAAACATATAAATTGCAACGTAGAACTTGCCAGCTTTGACAAACTTAATGCGATGATTGTTACGTGAAGCAGAGATGAACAGTGAAAACAACATCATCTACAAGAAAGCAACAATACAGCCATGGGGAACTTCGTTAATATCTCAATTATAAATTAACCTTTCTTGTATGCATGCCTATTGTAGGGTTGCGGAAAAAGAATCAAATCTTGATCAGGGCTCGTCCAAATCAAGTCTAACAGTGTAGATAGGGTGCACGTGTGTGGGTCCTGAATGGTCAATTCAAACAGTCTGACCACCTCATGTGTTGTGAATCGACCTGTATCCCCTTGGAGATGGACTCTTTCGATTGTCACGAACATTTCGACAAGTATAATATCACTTCGCCTTCGAAACGTTCCTTTGCAGCAGCTTATACTCCCATGTATGCTATTATGGTTGAGATTTTAATAAAATAGTTTTATTAAAAATATTTTTAGCTGCGGTCTATAATTAAAATTGAAGTGTTTAGTTAAATTTGTAGTTGAGTTTGCGGTTTAATGAAAAACAATTTCATATATTTGATTATCATGTTTTTTATATTGCTGTCAACTTGTGAAATTATTTTAAAGGACACACACGCACATATAGATATTATTTTTTAAATATTGTAGATTTAATAATCATAATAATAAAATGTAATTCAAGTAAATTAGACACTTGTTTTTATTCTCCAATCAAACTATATGCAATTACATCACAGACTAAATTCATACGTGAAGGCCTCTACAATCACTTACTATTTGATCAAGGAACAACATTTGTGATCCATGCCGAGTTTGAGGATCTCTATCTATATGTTGTAGAGAAATAAATCCAAGGCAAATCCAGTTGCAAGTTTTTGATCCATAATCAATCAAAAAACAACAGGGTTGTCGAGTGAAACGAAATCACTCGTCTTTTCCTTTCCTCGGGGTTGATCTCTCTCTACATTTTTTTTTAAAAATATTATATATATGTTTTTAAAAAAATCAGACTTGACCTAACCCAATTAAATGAGCCGACCCAGCCAAGTTGGGCCAAAAAGAACAACTCTGCAGGACTTGGGTTGGGCTGAGAGCAGGTCCAACCCAAGAGGTAAAAAAAAGTGAAACAGTATGTTGCACTGTTCACGTCTTGTGTAAATAATGCAGAATGAATCAATTCACTCATGCACTGCTGATGCCGATGGGTAGAGAAGATCAAGGTGGTTCTTCTTGTGGTGGTGGCCGGGAGGAGCGTCAAGAGCTTGCCTCTATGTTGTGTTGTCGTTGCTTCTATGTTGGGGCTTGCTGCTACTGGAGATCACAACGGAGCTTCTGACGTGGAGGAAAAGTTATCGGTGCTGAGAGGGATGGTGGTGGTGCTCTCTAGGAGCTTCCCCTGAATGTGGAGAGAGAGAGAGAGAGAGAGAGAGAGTTGGTTGCTATGGAAAGAGAGAGAGAGATCATCGGCTAACTATAAAGTGGGAGAGCGGCTAGCTGTGACGTGGTTGATGGTGGTAATGCGAGGCCAATGACCCATTGTTTCTGTA
The DNA here is from genome assembly GCA_032356905.1 of Salix exigua. NCBI lineage: Eukaryota > Viridiplantae > Streptophyta > Magnoliopsida > Malpighiales > Salicaceae > Salix > Salix exigua. The sequence continues at coordinate 13,040,247 of CM063592.1, forward strand.
TATTTCTGTTTAGCTCAAGCATGGGGAAGCTTCGAAAAAAATGAAACTCATGCAAAGCTTCGAAATTTTACTTCTTATAAATGGTGGTTCGATAATTTTTTTGATGGGTCCCATGACAATTGAAATTGCGGTAAAACCATAACCATATGTTGTAAAATTGATTTCTCTTAAAATGCAGTTTGCACCACAATACTGCGACCACTTTATATGCTAATAAGTTCCTATTTTTCAAAATTATCATGACTGTATTAAAGTTCAAATAAGATTGTTTTTCTATTACAATCTTTATGCCAACTAGTTATACCTATATAAATAGGTTACCATGATTGTATTTGAAAACTATATGAAACAATATCATAAAAAACCATCTTTAGTAGTGTTAGAATATTATTATCAACTATATTTTATTAAGACTTAATAAGTCAATTTAGTTTTATTAAGAAAAAGTGTTTAAAAATGCTAAAACAATGTCATTTCGTTTAATTAAAACATTGTGTGTTTGACTAAAATGATGTGTTTTGGTCAACAAAAGGTTAAAAAAAGTGTTGGACGACATGTCATGTAGTTCATTGTTTTCCTCATTTAGTCCTAAATAAAAAGGCTGGTTGAAATACCTTTTTTCAAGTCATTAAATGTATTGTTCACGTCTTAAAGAAGACAACAAACACACTCATGAGAGCCTTAACCTTGTATTTCATCCTTAGCCTATTCATGTTGTTTTTCCACCATAAAAACCACTTAAAAATTATAAAATAAACTAAAATATCTCATCATTTTACTGTAGCTTGTGAGTGAAAACATTGTATATTTTAATAGTTTTTTTTTTCGTTTTTGAACAATAATTATTCTATTTATATATTCTTTCAGAAAAAAAATCAAAGAAATGCATGTAGACTACCGGGAAGACACAGAGCGCCTATTTTTTTCACTTTGCTTTTTCACTTTCTTTTTCTTTTTTTTTTCATTTTTTTTATTTTGATTTATTTTGTTTTTTATTGATTTTGACTTTTTTTTCACTTATATTTTTTTAATTATTATTATTTATTTTTTTCACTTTGCTTTTTTTTTCTTTTTTCACTTTGCATTTTCTTTTCATTTTTATTTATTTTTATTTTTTTGTTTTTTTATTGTTTTTGAAGTTTTTTTATTTCTTTTTTTTCACTTATATTTTTTATTATTATTATTTATTTTGATTTTTTTTTATTGATTTTGATGTTTTTTTCACTTATGTTTTTTTTTTAAAAAAAACAATTTATTGACATTTTTTATTGATTTTTTTTCCAATTATCAACTCAATAAGAATAATAATAATAGTAGTAGTTTTTTTCTTGCTTCCTTTTTTTATGTAACATGTGAGGAGAATCACTGTGGATTGTAATAGTGCTGCTCAGTTTTCGGGTCGGGTTGGGTCGTTTGGTTCGCCTGATTTAAGATATTTAAGAATCATGGTGGAGCTTGAATCAAAATGATATATGTATCTCAGTGGATAAAAGACGGCTTCCTGAATAGGAGGGCAAGGTTCGACCCTTGCCAAGCGCTTTCCATTTTGTTTTTTTGTTCTTTTTTTTTCATTTTTCATTTGCTTTTTTGATTTTTTATTTCGCTTTTGCTTTTTTTTCATTTTTCTTTCTTTTTATTATTTTGACGTTAGATTTCTTTTTCTTATATTTTTTTTCATTTTTATTTTTTTTAAGTTATGGAATTTTTTTTATTGGATAGTTTTTCTTATTATTAATGCAATAAGAATAATGTTTTTTTCTTGCTTCATTTTTTTAATTTTTTATGAAGGTAATTTACTAATTTTTATTGTTTTAACATTAATCATAATGATTTCCTTCTTAAAATGTTAAGGCTTCAATGTTTCTGTTGTTATAATAGAATGTATTGATGTGTTTTATTATATCGAAACTTGCATGTATAGATATTATACTTTATTTGATTTTTTTATTTTTTTCATTTGATTGAAATTGATAATATATTTGATTTTGTTTTCGGCCATTATACTTTTGATTTTTTTTATTTTAATTCCTTTACTTTTTTGTAGTTCTTAAATAGCTCCTATTTTTATCTATATTTATATATATGTACCTTTAGTTTTGGTTTTTAAGTTTTATTATTTTCTATTTAGTTGAGATAACATTTTTTTCAAAACTTTTCTTCTTAAATTTTAGTTTGTATTTATGATCATTTGAAAATTGACATTTCTTATTTGTTTTTCTTTGGGTTTTTTTATTAGTTTTTTTATTTGAAATGATTTTTTAGCTAATAATTTTTATTTTTATTCATTTTTATTTTGTTTGCTCTTTTGTTAATTGTTTTTAGTTTTTTATTCTTTTATTGAATTTATTTTCCTATTATTCACGCAACAACAACAACAACAACAATAATAATTTTAGTTTTTTTTCTTGCTTCCTTTTTTATTAATTTTTTTGAGTTTTTTTTTCTCAAAATAATTTAATAATTTGTATTATTTTAACAATAATAGTAATGATATTTTTAGATGTCAAGCCTTCAATGTTGTTGTTGTTATAATAGGATGTGTTGATGTGTTTCATTATATCAAACCTTGTATTTATAGATATTATATTTTATTTTTGTATTAACAAAATTTATTAATATTTTATTCTCAATAATTATAAAAAATATTTGTTTGGTCCGCAACGTAGTGTGGGCAATTAAGTAGTATATTCAAAATGGTTGACTAACCAGTCTTAACAACCTGGTTTTGCAGTAGGTTGTTGATTTGTGACTAATTGTTGCAATCTTTAATGAGCCAGTAAATGGATGAGATTCATGCTTGGAACGGACTTTATGTCCCTCTTTCATGCACAAGAACCACCCCCATTACCATTTCTCTTTCTCCCGTGTGGCTTCTTCATTTCCAAACCAACAACCCAAACATCTCATTCGTGGTGATTTTGACAACTCCACTACCACCTAGTATATATTTTCCAGGCCAAGTAATGATTTTATCTTCTTCTTCATCCTTTCATGGTGATACTTTTTGTATGTATAACGAGAAGTAATTCACATTTTATTGCTGGCATTTGCAAAAAAAAAAAAAAAAAAAAGACAAGGGGCTGGGCTTTCATTGCAACCTACACATAAAAAAGAAGTCTTTTAGGTCACGTGCTAACCTAACAAATCATGTTGGGCTTAGTCCTGAAGTTTATACATGAAAAAGAAAACACTTGTTGGGTTACCTCTTGGTCCAACAAAATCAGGTTGGGTTGGACCTTAGGCCCAATAAGCCTATAATATATGGTTAATTCCACCTTTCCCACTGTATTCGTTCGGGCCGCATCATATATTTTTTTTTCAATATTAATTATGTGAGATTTTTTATTATATTATAAATTTAGGTAAAATAATAAATTTATACAGAATTCCTATGAAGTACAAAATTTTTATAAAATATATGAATTTTAAATCGATATAAATTTATCTGTTTAATAGGTTTCAACAAAATAACTAGATAAATTATCATCATCATTAAAAAAAGAAGATTCAAATATCAAAATGATTTAATTCACTGTATTAAAATTAGTTCATTTTATAATTCAATTTGAATTAAACATAAAAATAAAATATAAATTGTGAGAATACCTACAATAATAAAATAAATAAAATAAGTAGTTAATTTTCTATCTACAAAACGAAAAAAACATAAATTGAAAATTCATTCCTACGTTGCCGTCATTATCATAACAATAACGGTTAAAATTATTATCAATATTATTTTCTAAACAATTAAAATCATTAAATTGCCATGAAAATATAAAAAAAGGAAAATACTTTTACAAAAAAAACCAGTAAGAAAATAATTACTAAGATTATCATTATTATTGCGTAAACAATAAAATCATAAAATCATCTTATACAAAGAACAAATAAAAATAACACAAAACACACACACACAAAAAGAACAAAGGGAAGAATGAAGAAGTATTAATTTTAAAATCATCACCACTATAAATTAAAATTTCAGGACTGAACCGATTAGAAATAAAACACCAATAAAAAATAAAACAAAAACTAAAGGCATAGATGCATAAATACATATAAAAAATAAACATTGTCCAACAATGACAAAAAAAACCAAAGGAATTAATATCAAATAAAAAATTCAAAGAATGAGGACCGAAATGAAAATAAAATATATAATTAATTCCTAGAAGCTCGGGGACCGAAACAAATAGAGTATTTTTTTAAGAAAAAATTGTAGTGAAATTTTGTTAAAAATTAAAAAAATAAGGACCGAAATGAAGAATAACATATATGACCAATTTTAGTTGGAAAACACAATTAAAAAAACAATATATATATATATATATATTAATTTAATGATAAAATTGAAACAAATAAAAATTTTATATATATATATATATATTAATTTAAGGATAAAATTGAAACAAATAAAAATCTTAGGACCGAAACAAATAATAATACTTTTAAAGGTAATTGCATTGTAATTTTGTCAAAAATTTAAACAATGAGAACTGAAATAAAAATTAATATATACGATGACTTTCAATAAAAAAAATATTAAAACAAATTAAAACTTATGTATTAAAAAATTGAAAGAACCAAAAATATATCAAAAGAATAAGAACGTCAACAATATATTTTAGCCCGAGGAGCTAAAAACGACATGTGGATGATTCTCTCTAATCTCAGGCACCCACTGGGCAAAATCAGAGGTGTTCTAGATACTTCGACTTTTGTCCAGAACCTGCCACTCTTTCTAATATCCTCCTCTCCCACTATGTGAGTTCCTCATCCAATCTCAATCTCCATCCCTGAAAAATCGATTCATTCTCTTCTCCCACTGTCTTGTCTAACATTGTTGTTTGATTTTGTATTTCAGCAAAGAAATAATTAAAAAAAAAGGTTGAATTATAGCTGTTGGTGAATCCTGATCGTTGAAATGATGTCTGCGTACGAGAACGTGATAGAGAGTAAGCTGAAGCTGAAGGGTAAAGCACTAGACGTGAAAGCTGGTGGCATAATCAAGAAGAAGAAGAAGAATCTAAGTTACAAGAAGCATCATTATGGAGATCAATCTGCAGCAGGTTTTTGGTTCATGCCATCCTTTTTCTTACCCTTCTTTTTTACCTTGATGTTTGTTGGTAACTATGATATTTTGATTGATTTAGTTTTTTTTAAATGGATACTCTCATGTAGACTATGCACCATGAAAGTTAAATTAGGTGGTCTTTCTAGCAATTTGTAATGTCGGAATGGCACCGCTATCTCCTAATAATGAAGGCATTTCTGATAGGTAGAGGGCTCTAAGGTGGAGTTCACTGAAAAATTGACTTGAGAAATGCAAGTGTGATTTTCAAAAGTTCAAAAAATAGGGAGTTGAAAGAAAGAGATGAGGATATATTCAGGAGTTGAGGGTGATCGTGTGGGATGACTATTGCACGATTTCACTGGGCAGCGGGATTAGTATTCAGAACAACACTGTAGGATTTGAATCTAATGTGGCATGGAGAGAGAACTGATTATTTTACATTTATCATCAAAACTCTCATGGATAAAATTTTGGGTGTAAAAACGCAGGGGGTTGAGTTCATGTTTAAGATGGACTGAGCCAGCTCCAAAATTGACAGGAGTCAGGGAATGGCCTTTGGAGACCTTCCCCGGATTGGAGTTGCAGTATTATCCGACTAATTGCTGAGCAATAATTATAAAAAATTATAAGATGGGTTTTATTTGAGTAAGATCTCTTAGTTTATTCCCAGTTGGCAGTTAACCGATAGCATTTAACCTTTGCTGATCGGAAAATGGTTCAGTCCCGACTACATCTCTAGTGTAATTTACAGACTGATTCTTTAGGGCTCATTTAATCTGCTGCATGTGACACACACGCACACGCGCACACACTTGCTGATCTGTCCAGAGTTCACAATTGGATTTGCTGCCTGCTCATCATAAAAAATCAATGATGATAGAGCGAGGATGGAGAAAGAAATCTATATTGCTTGTTTTGCGAGTGCGTGGGAGCTGAGAGAAAGGGAAGCTAAGAAGGAGAGAGAAAATGGGAAGAGGGTGTTACCATAGTTTTATTCAGTGATTGTCTATGATGTCATAATACTTTCTGCAAATCCTTCATCAAATCATTCACCGTGTGCAGTTAATATTTCCTTGATTCATGAATTATTGGTTTTAACCATCAAAATGTCTTCATTTTGGAGGTTGTCAGGTGGAAATACAGCATTAACAACAAATCATGCTGAGGATATGAACGAGACAGACAAGTATGATGAACAAGGACAGGCCGCAAAGTATGATGATCATCTTACACCAGCTGAGAAGCGATATCTCCAGATGTGGGAGAAAATCGATGCCCAAAGGATGGTTAAAATGGCCAGCAAATCTCATCGTGATCGGATTCAGGAATTCAATCAATATCTTGCTAATCTAAGTGAGCATTATGACATTCCTAAGGTGGGGCCTGGTTAGCTTGTTTCTCCAGTTTGTCAGTCAGTTTTATACACTACTTCAAAAGATTGACAATAATGAGTTTTCAAGCCATGCATATTGATTGAAAGCATGGCAATTGTCTTGATTTGTATGTTTTTAAGTCCCCGTCTGTTTGACTGTAGCAATTTGTGCAAGGATTATTCATTCAAATTATGAACTCTGCAACAAAGTTAAATGGACAGTTTTGATGTCTGAGCAGTTGGATCTTTGCCTCTGTAGAGCTCCCAAAAATTCTAGTAAACTGTGGAAAACATTCCAGCTAATTTCAATGGTTTCCAGATTTCTTACATATGGTGATTATACATGTGAGGTGTGTCTCGTATGAGACAAGTGATCTGCGGCGGTGACAGGGAATTCGGGCTTTCCGATATTTAATTAACAAGATTTAAGAGTATTGTTGCTATCTATTTTTTTATCCTATTTTTTAATTATCTCTGAAAATTTTAAAAATAGTAAAAAAAGAAATATTCATGTTATTTTTAGTATTTTTAGCATTGTTTTTAAATTTTAAATATTTTTCAAAAACCATTGATACAAAGAGATCAAAGAAATTATTAATAATAATAATAATAGTTTCTCTGATTTTTGCTTAAGTTAAATATTCTTTAATCTTATCAAAAGCATTTTGATATTCTTTTCATTCAAACTGTTTCTTTGACTTTAGTTTAAAGGTGTGAACGTGTTTGTTTTTTAGTGCAAGGTTAGCTATAAACCTCCTTAAATAGCTTAATGATTCATAAGAGCTCAAGAATTCTTTCTTATTTGTAGGAGGCTTTGCTTTTAGAATTGTTTGTGCTTTATTTCTTTCAAATTGTATTCCTTTATTATGAATAATAAATCTTGAGAAACTCCATGCTAAAACTCCAAAAGCATATTTTAATGGATTTGTTTTTAAGTCAAATTTGTTCATCATATTAAATGTTTCTTGCAAGTTATCTATAAGCTCTTTAAACTCATTTGATTTAAGCAACCAAGTCATTGATGTAGTTTTTTTTTCTTACCAATTAAATCATGAAAAATTATATTCATTTCCATTTGATATACAACTCTTGTACTTCTCAACCCATAAGGTATTATTATTAGTATTCATTCATATGCTCGAAATGAGACTCGACATCTAAAAGCAATTTTATGGATGTCTTCTTTCATATTATGAATCTGGTTATATCCAAAATTTTCATCCATTGCGGTAAATATTTTAGATTTATCTATGACATCCATTAAAGCATTTGTGATAGTCAAATGATACTTGTCTTTTGGCATTACTTAATTTAGATCTCTATAAGCTTATCATTTTTCTTTGATACTAGAACTATATTTGAAAGTCATTCCATCTACCTGTCGACTTTGATGAACTTAACTTTGAACAACCTTTGTATTTCCTCTTTGACACTAGGTATAAACTCTACATAAATCCTTCTCTAATTTTAGAATACTAATCTAGCGCTCTTGTGTGTTGGGATCTTCAATTCCATCAAAATTTTACTCAATCCTATCATATCGTTGCTTGTTATTTATCCTATCATATCTTTGTTTGTTATTTACTCAATCCTATCATATCTAACCAGGTAGGTCACCCAGAAAAATAAGACCCATATCTAACCGGGTAGGTCACATAGAAAAATGAGACCCATATCTAACTTGGGTAGGTCACCCAGAAAAATAAGACCCTTCTAACTGCTAACCCGGGTAGGTCACCCAGAAAAATAAAACCCTTCTAATTTTTAACTCGGGTAGGTCACCTAGAAAAATGAGACCCATATCCACCAACTTCATCTATTTTTCTTTACAACACTTACTACTTAAAGTCTTTTACCAGACTTAAATCGTAAGCATTGTAAATAGGGAGCATCTGTTGCTACCCAATTTTTGACTCATTATTTTTTGAAAAAAAAGATATATCCAAAAATACATATCCTGGTACAAGGGCAAAATTGAACAAATTGGGAGTTTAATAGTCGATTGATGGTTAAATCGTGAAAATCAGGAACCAAGGACCAGAATAAAAAGATCGCGCAAAGCTAAGGTTAAGATTGAATTTTCGATGGGATATAATTGCATAAAATCACAAGCTTAAATCCAATTGGGTGCAATTAAAGAAATTATAAATTGGAGGACTAAATCATATTTTTACCTTCTTAAAATTTTTGAAACCTGCATTAATCAAGCGTGCCTTGCATCACTATTCTAGCGTGCATTGCGTTTAAATTTTCAGGCAAAATTTGATCACAGCAAAACAAATCAATCATAATTTTCTTCCTAATCCATCATGATTTTCTTCCTGATTTATCTCCATCAATATCGTCCTCCTGATTCTCCTCCCTTTCTTCCTGATTCTCCTCTGATGCTATCAATTTGCGTGGTTGTTCCAGACTTCCCTCAAATACTGCATTAAACGTTATGCTCTGCTATAAATAGCAGCTTACATGGTCTAGAAAAGGGGGGGAGATAACAGAGAAAAGTAGTGAGGATTTGTAGAAAACAAAGTTCTGCAGACTAGAGTGAAGGATAAACAGAGGAGAGGAAACAATTTCGTAAAAAAACTCTAGCATTTTTCTCACACAACCCAGCGACATTAGTTTTTTTCTTCTTTTTTTTTCTCCCTCGGTCTGTTCGGCCATCTTCTCTCTCTAAAGAAAATAGAGGAGCTTTTGTCTCTTTCTCTCTCGGTGCAGCACTTCAAGCCTTGACTCCGGCCACCTTGTGCCACCACTTCGTCACCATCATCTCCGCCTTCACTCCAGCATCACAGCCACCTCTTCCGGTGAAGTAGCAGACCAGCAGCGGCGTCACCACAGCACATCCCTGTCACCTTCCGATGCCATTTCCGACCACTACAGACCACCATTTTCGACGCCACCATGACCAAGAGAACCACTGAGAACTCCTCTACACAACTGTAGTAACAGGTAAGCCATTCGTAGTAATCGAAAAATCCTCATTTTTACAGTTCGTCTTCTTCATGAAAAAATGTCCCGGTTACTGTTGATACAGTAACCGGGTTGGGTTGGGCTTTGTGCCCGACCCAAATATATTAAGTAGGGGTGGGCTTTCAGCCCGTACGGGCTGCAAGCCTAGCCCAAGATAGGCTGGGCTGGAAGCCCAAACCCAAGTTGTCTGGGCCGACAACCCAGAACCAAGTTTGTCTGGGCTGAAGGCCTAGATCCAAGATCTTCTAGGTCGACGCCCCAGGTCTTTCTGGGCCGACAGCCTAGCCTGAGACAGGCTAGGCTGGCATCCCAGACTCCAAATAGGGTGGGCTGACAGGCAACCCACCCGAGAAAAAAATAATAATAAATAGAAAAAAAAATATAAATTGCAAAAAATAAAAAAAAAATACATTTTGAGAAAATATTTAGAACAAAAAATGTGGTTTTATGCATACAGCCAATACACTAGTATATTTTAAAAAAATTATTTTTCTTTTGAAAAAATATATATTATCTTGGGTTTTGAAGAGGAAATGAGTTTTAGCATGGATTTCGCAAAAAAAAAAATCATTTCTTGCATTTTGAAATTTTACAACATGTTTGTAAAATCTAAAGGGTATTGGCCAATATTTCAAAAATATCTTATTTTTAGAATTTATTATTCACTGTCGGTATTTGGATAAATAAATCCTAAGGGGTTAATATCCAAAATATTCGGCGGGAATGATATGTTATTATTCACTGTTGGTATTTGGATAAATAAATCCTAAGCGGTTAATATCCAAAATATTCAGCGGGAATGATATGCTATTATTCACTGTCGGTGTTTAGATAAATAAATCCTAGGGGGTTAATATCCAAAATATTTGACGGAGTAATATCTTATTCATCATTTAACCAATATATTCTTTGAAATATCAAAATCATAACAAATCATAACCAAACAAAAACACCAAGCAGCTTACCTTAGATAGGGTGTATTAGGGGTGTTAAAACCTTCCATTTACGCAACCAGTCCCTTACCCTAGAATCTCTGAAAGACCAGTTTAGGTTTCCTAGTAACCATAATATTAAATGGCGACTCCCTTTTTCTCACAAAAATAAAAATGATACCCCAAGCATTTTGAAAATCCCCGCTAGCTGGAGAGAGTCGTCACGACGCCGTGGTGCGACAGTACATCCATTGAAAAACTCATGGAATAAGATTGTATGATATGTAAAACGCATCTATCTTCTACCCTCAGTTATATGTTTATTTTGGAGGGCATAAGGATATTAAAATTAGTGTGGGTTGAAAAAACCTTTAAATTTGAAAAATTGAAGATGCTTTATATATATATATATACTAGCAAATTGCCCGCGCGTTGCCGCGGATATTTTTTTGTATATAATTTACAATTTTGAGTTGAGTTTGTCATGTAACCATAGATTACATCTTTTATAATACAGGTATTGCGTCATAAACGATCACAAAAGAGTGCACACTAACATTAGAAAAAAGAGCAAAATATTTGAATAAGGGAAAAAAAAACTTACTTAAATCATTATTGCGCAGATAATAAAAGTATAAAAATCAATTAATAGAAAGAGCAAAAAAAAAAGGGAAAAGGAAGCAATATTAATTTAAAATATTATAACAATAGGAACATCGGAGTCCTAACATTTAAAATTATTATTGCCGCTAGAATAAAATAAAAAATTATTAAATTATACCGAGGGAAAAAAATAAAAAGCATGAACAAAATAGCAAGCAAGAAAAATCAATTAAAAAATTATTATTATTATTATTATTATTATTATTATTATTATGAAAGAATAAATAATCACTATTATTATAATATTAATAATAATCACTATTATTATTATTATTATAATAATTATTATTATTATTATGTTAATAATGAAAGAAACAAAAATAAATGAAAGACTAAAAACATCCTATAAACTTTAACAAAAGATTTAAAAAAAAAACAATTATTGCTATTACTGTAAAAAAAAATATATGAAATTATCCGGAGGGAAAAAGAACAATAAAGAAAGAGCAAGCACGCAAAATAATTTAATTATTATTATTATTATTATTATTATTATTATTATTATTATCATTATTATTATTATTATGTTAATAATGAAAGGAAAAAAACAATGAAAGACTAAAAACATGCAAGAAATTTTAACAAAAGATAAAAAAAAATATTATTATTGCTATAACTGGCAAAAAATATTATTATCAAATTACAGGGAGAAAGGAAAAAAACAGAGAAGCGTAAGAACAAAAAATAATTAAGTCATTATTATTATTATTATTATTATTACAACTACTATTATTATTACTACTACTATTACTACTAGTACTACTATTATTATTATTATTATCATCATTATTATTATTATTGTGTTAAATACACTTTTATATATACATGGAAAAAAGTAGGGATTATTTTTGAAATATAAAAAAATAAAAGTATAAGGACTTAAATGAAAATCAAATATCAAGGGCTGAAATTAAAACATTAAAAGTCAAAGGGCTGAAATGCAAATTACATTTATTCTAAATTGAAATCAGAGGACAAAATTGCAAAAATCGGAACTTTTGTACCAAATTGATTGAGTTATATACAGCCAATCCGGAAATTAAAAGTAGAAGGACCGAAGTGCAACTTTGACATTCAATAAATTGAAATCGGAGGACCCAATCGAATAAAATTAAAACTTTTATACCAGCAATTAGGACCAAAAACAAAATTCAAAGTCGAGGGACCGAAGTGCAAAGTCAAAATACATGGGGGACTCTCCTGCACATTGACGTGCAGGAGAGAGAGAAAACGTGGCCGGCGGCTTCAACCGGCCTCCGCCGTGTCCATGGACATCCGGTGGTTACACGCCCCACCACGGGAGGAAGCCCACGCGGCGGCGCATCGTTCTGTCCGCTGGTAGACAATTTCTGGTCACCGGAGGAGCCCGCACGCGCCACCGGAACAGGGCGTGAAACGGAAAACCGTCTGGCGCGTGCGGCGCACGCCCTGACAGACGCCGATTAAATAATTCGAAAAAGAGGGTCAATTACCGTTCCACCCTTGCACCCAATTCATGGTTTTTGTCTTATTAGGGGCTAGAATCGTATTTAGCCATTTTCGAAAATAATAAAAAAAGAAAAAGTTGCGGCGGACCGGACCGGACCGGTCCGACCGCGTGCAATTACGCCGGTGCCCCTCAGCCGGAAGCCTGTTTTTGTCTTATTACCAGGGACTAAACCGTCAATACACTGTTCACAAATGAATATTTAAAAAAAAATAGAAAATTCAGAGGAAAAACCGAGAATAGCCCCGTTGCCAGCCCCTCTCTCCCGCGCGCGCCAGGGCCAATTTCGCCCGTGCACTGCCACAATCCACAGTGGATTGTGAGTGCATCTACAGTACAAAACCCCACGGGGTTTATTTGTTTTGTAATATATATATATATATATATATATATATATATATATATATATATATATATACACCTGCACTGTAATACTATTAAACACGATTCGAGGCCAATTCCAAGGTTTAATTCTCGGGCTACTTTGGAGTTAATCCAGCTCACTGCATAACATGGGCCGGCCATGCTTGAGCCCACCATAAAATACTGGATTTTGCTGACGAAAAATGTGCCTTACCTCCCCATCTTGTGTGTAGTTGGGCCATCAGCAGGCGCTAACAATTTGCGAGGGCCTGAATCGAGCCACTTTCAGAATAAATTAAGCACTCAGTTCAATGCAGCTTGCGGACCATCATAAGTTATGAATCGAGAGGTGAGAGGAGAGGGGGGCTGCTAGCGTTTTTTTTCCTCTCACAGTAATCGAGATTCGGGGAAATAAATTAGGGTTTACATTTATATTTAGTTTTTTAACTGAACTGGTTTGCTTCGTTTCGGTTGGTTTGAGTTAATCGGATTTTGTTTTATAAAACCCACACCAAACAAGATATTTTATAGAATATTACAATCAAGTTTTTTTAATCGATTTCTCGGTTATTTTTATTCCGGTTTTCTCAATTTAATCGATGGATCGGTTTTTTTTCTCACCCTTAATCATAACAGTTTGGGTTGGTGTTAAAATTATTTTTTAAAGTATTTTTTATATTAGCACATGAAAATGATCTAAAAATTAAAATAAAAAATGATCAGGTTTTTTCAAAAATAATTTTAAAATACAATATCAAAACAGCATAAAAGGCTGGCTGGATGAGCTGAGCCATAAAAAAAAAAGGTTGGCTGGAAGCGCCGTGTTGTAGCCAGTGGTGTCTATTTCTTTTGGTTCGAACTCCATTAAGAGAATCGAGAAATGGTAGAGGATCAGATTGAGATTGGGGATTGAGATCGCGACCCGAGAGATGCCATGCCCAGGAAGGAAGTTCATTTTTCACTGGCTGAGGTTGCATGTGCCTCGCTAACCATGCAAGTAGCACTCCACTTTATCTGTTCAGTTACATGTCTTTTTATCATGAAATGAGGGGTGGAGGTTTTTGTTTTTTTGGTAATAAACCATTTGATTTATGAGCTGTTTATTTATTTATGTAGATATCGCGTTTCATGTTTTTTATTTTTTATTTTATTAGATTGTTTAATATGTTACTTTCAAAAATATTATTTTTATACATTAAAAATATTTTAAAAATTAAATACAAACCTTTTAGTTGTTGGTTGACTTTAAAGGCTTTCTTCGGCAGTTGAACAATCAACTTTTACCTGTTTTGGAATATGGTTATAGTAGTTTTTTAAATTGTTTATTGTGTTGAAATATATCAAAATAATATTTTTTAAAATTATTTTTGAAATCAGAACATCAAAATGATCTAAAACACACAAAACATATTAATTTAAAATGAAAAAAAAATCAAATTTTGGCCAAAAATCGATGGAATCTCAATGCCAAATGGGCATCTATTTGGTATGGCTAAAAGAAATCCAAATACTTAATCAAAACTAAGTTTATTTTTCTATTCAAGATAATAAATTAAGTATTCTTTTTATTTTTTATCTTTCTTTTTTCATTATCATTGTTATTATTATATTTTCAAAATAATTATTTAAATTTTGATGTAATGAGATAACTTCTTTCGGTAATTTATACTTATACATATACATATTCATAAGCAAGTAAATGCTTTTAATAGCCCATAATTTGCAAACACAAAATATATAGTATTGACAACTTTTTTTTTCAAAAATAGGAGCATATAGGAGCATCACCAGCTTTATATATTTTTTTCCCTTTCGGAATACATTACACACACACACTATACACACACACACACATCTATACATATTTATATATTCTTTTGGTATTTTTTTGGACAAAAATGATCCATATTTTATGTATTTGTGCTTTTAGATTTTATTTTTATTTTTATTATTTTATTTTTTATACTTATCGTTCTGAAATTTTAATTTATATCGGTTACATTGTATTTTATTTTTATTTTCCGATCTCATAAAACACTGTAGCAATCTACAGTGTTTTCCCTGCGTCATGATATATTATTAACTATACAATAAAACACATCCCGGTTTTACTGTGCTAATCCACAGTAACACCTACTATTAATATATATATTTTCGTGAAAGACAAACTGTTGTTGAAGTAGCCGAGATGGTCTAAAGAGCGTTAGATTAAGGTCCCCTCTGAGGGAATGAGTTCGAATCCCACTCTCAACACATTTATTTTTAGAAAATCCACATTAAAATTAGATTTAATATATATGTTTGAGAAATATGAACTAATGATGAGGTAGTCGAGCGGGTCTATGAGGCGGAAGACAAAAAATCCGTTCGATGGGTTGAGGGTTCAAGTCCACTCTTGATAGATTTCTATTTTACTTAAAAATATGATTAATTTTTCTTTAATGATGATGATAATTTTCTTGATTTTTTTAATGATGATGATAATTTTATATTGGTTATTTCGTTGAAACCTATTAAACAGATTAATTTATATCGATTTAAAATTCATTTATTTTATAAAAAACTTGCACTTCACAAAAATTCTACACGAATTTATTATTTTAATTAAAAATATATAATAAAAAAATAATTATTTTAATATTTGTTGAAAAAAATCTATTATATATATATTTGTCGAGAACGGGCACACAATTGTGCTGTTGTATCAAAGAATAGTAACTCTTGAATATGTCACTGTTACCGTTGCATCGATAACAACCCGGAAAAATAAACAACGAAGAATTGCACGGACGAAAGAAGGAAAAAAAAGAGAGAGAAGAAAGTCAGAGATAGCGTGTCAGGGCAGGGGACCATTTTCTGAGCCCGTGTTCATAAGATTGGCCGCAGAGGCCTTGAATAAACGAAGGGCTCCAATTGTTGCACCATTAAATCCTCTACAAAACATTTAGCCAAGGAAGCTTCCTCCTAAATGTATGGCTCAGCAGTAGAGAGGAAAAAAACGAAGAAGATAAAAAAGGAAAAGAGGGAGAGGAGGATATGGGTGTTTCTTTCTTCATGGACTAAACCCTTGTAGTTCATTTAATTTCCTGTTCTCTCTTCTTATTAACAGATTTTCTCTCTCTAAAACAAACTTCCTTTGATTTCTCTCTTCCCCTTTGTTTCTTGATCTGCAACGATTTAGCTTTAGGCTTGCTTATGCACCTGCTTAAAAGGGTCATTGCCGTTCTTGCTGAAGAGGCCTTTTAATTTCAGGTAGCCTTTTTCTCTTTTGGGTTCTTGATTTTCTTGTTTCTTTGTTGATGGCTTTGGTCTTGCTGTAAGTTTCTTGCAAATCATTGATTTTTTTTTTTCCTTGTGGAGTTTTAAGGTTCTGGCAATGTAAAATTTTTTTTTGTTAGTTGCTTTTCTTGTCTGGCTATGCTCAGGTCTGCTCGGTGGGCAAGCATTCATTTCTAATTTCTAATTTACTTCAATGTCCTTGAAAGAAAGAAAGCAAGCTGTACTTTTGGGGGATAAATTATTTGCAAAAATTCATTTACTGTTAGAACTTAAGCCGGGTCCAATCAGATGGAGCAAAGTGGTGGTTAATTATTATATATAATGTTGATGCTAATAGAAGAACAGCGCGTTTAAATTATCGAAGCCCATGTGGCCGATACTGAGAAAGTCATAATCATCACCCCCTTTTCTCTTGGGACTTGGAAAGTAGCTATGATTTTCTTTTTAATGCTACCATTTTTATATGCCGTAGCTGCACATGAAGTTTGTATTTTCTCTTGTCAAATAGGCAACTTGCAAAAAAGTTATTTATTTTGCAGCAAATACCAGTGCTCGGCTTCTTCTTTTTTTAATGCAAATAAGGAGTGGTTGACTCTTAAGAAATTGTTCCCGCCTAGCCTGTATGGACAATTCAATCACGGTTCTGTTTTATGGTCAACCTTACTATTTGGACGGAATATAGAAAGCGGTGGCTGCTAGTTTGGATGGTCCACGACGTGTTCTTAGAAATCACATAAACTGCTGGCTGCTGTCCGGTCTCGAGATTAGCTTTGCCCCGTCTCATTTCTTATTTCTGTTAATTAACTCCCTTCACCCCTTTTCATTTATTTGGGGTTGCAGCAATTATTGCATCTGTTCTTGGATTTAACTTGGGAGTTGGCTATCAATAAACGAGACATGGTTAGCCAGTTGTGTATTCGTGAAATGAAGAGTTCTACATAATTCAGAAGTAGAAGGGCGGTGGCAATATTTGTTTGACTTTTGCTGATTTAATTTAGTAGGTGTTGTTGTCCTTTTCCCTCTCATGTCATTAGCGTGTAATTGCATGAGGCAGCACGCTTACTTGTGTCGACTAATCTTCATTTTTTACTTGACAATTTTTTTTACTGAAAATGACAACTAATATCTTCTTCTTCACCAGATTCTTTATCACGTCTCCTTGGATTAAAAAAAATCGATTTCATAAGCTGTTTCTGCTAATCTTGTAGGTATTGCTCCAGGAACGAAACCTTGCAGCCTGGAGTCCGCGGTTATGGATTGTGGAACGAATGAGTCTGAACCCAATCCGAGAGAATCATTTCGTCAGACTAGCGGGAGCTCTTCAGTGAGAAGACGTTCTTTAAGTTTATCACGCAACATATCCTTCCATGTAGATGATGATATTGAAAGTGAAAACGTGTCGGAGGCAGGTGATATTGGTGACAGGGCTCTTCATAGCAAGCGGCATAGTGAAAGTGGCAGCATCAGGTTATCCATTGACAGCGGATTAGAAAATGGCATAGTGTTTCCCGTTTCAGATAATAACTTTTTACGATCAAATGAGATGTGGGCTCATGATTCCACAGCATTGAATACAAGATCTTCAGTGTCACCTTTGCCAGAAGAAGTTGTGTTTCCTATCGCAACTGATGCAATGGTCGGCTCCAAGGAAAAACAAGAAGTGGGTATTCATTTGAACATTATCATCTATCTCATTATCGCTGATAGGATTTGTTTAGTTTATTGCCTCATGGGTAGGGCTTTGTGTCTTTAATGGCTATTTGTCGTGTGATATTAGATCAAACTGCTGCTACTTGTCTAAGTCTGTTAATCTGATAATTCATTTGTTTCTTGATGCTATATGCAGGACAAGGAGAAAGCATTGGTGTTGCCACCAGTACTCGAGTATATCTCCTGTCTCGTGTATCTAGCGTTTTTTGGAATTCTTGGGGTAATATGCATAACCTTTTCTTCTTACTTTCTGAATATTTAAAATGGCATTATAAAAATGGTAACCTAACTTCAAAGACTTTTTATTTTTTTTCTGTTAAGATGGGTTCTGGTGCTTCTTTTCCTTTTTTTCTTATTTGTCAGCTATGTTGGCTTTTTTGAAGTGGTTTTGTCGTGTATACTTGATTCTGCATTACCTGCTACCATTCTGATTCTGCAGACTCTGACCCCATAAAATTTTAAAAGGCAAATGATATTTTTCAGGAAGCTAATGAAATGAATTTGATAAATTCATTATTACTACCAACACTTGTAGTTTTCAAGTACTCAACATGACCACTTGAAGAGAACAGAACTTGAAATTGAAACCACATGGCCTCATGGAAACATTTGTACAATAAGCTAGATCAAGAAATATGCTCTTCGCTTGACATGAGCTGTGTTGGAAACTAGTGCGCTTTAGTTACCACAACACGAAGTGGGTGGCTTTCTAGGAGGATGTTTAATCCTAGGAAGTGTTGTCAAAATCTTGCTTTAGAAAATAATAAACCTAGATACTGAAACACGATACTAGATGATTTGTAAATTGCTAGCAATAAAACTTTACGATATCTTTTTATATCTTTGCTAATTCTCATCTCCTCCAAACAATAAATAAAGGTTAGAAGAGTAGTTGAGGCGAGTGATGTACACTTCTAGATAATATTGCTAATCTAACAGAAAAGAGTACCTACTCCTTAAGAAAGGTATCCAGCAGTCCTATTTTTATCCATTGGTAACCAATACTCTTGCACGCAAGGATCACAGTTCTTTACTCTGCAAACATTGAAGGAATTTTAAAATAGAATCAATGCTGGACTCTATTGGTGGAGTTTGTAGAGGAGGTGTAATCTGATTTTGGTTGTCCCAATATATTCCTATTTTCAACTCTTAATACACGATGCCATCCTCCTGAATTGGGTTTGTTAAGAAAACGTTGCTGCATCGGCATTATCTATACGGCAATGTTGCATTAAGTTTTCGTTTCAAATTGATTATCATGTTGATTTAATTGTTTTTATTTACCCTGTTTTTTGGTTATTGATGTGAGCATTGAATATTGTGCTTGATAGGAGTGCAAAAACAAAGAAAACATTTAGACTTGGCTGGGAGAGGTGTGGATTAATATGAAAAAAATACTAATGTTTGGAATGACATAATTTGCAGGTTTTAACAAGGTATTTATTGCAAAAACTCTTCGGCCCAGGAGTTGCTGGTGTGACAAGTGACAACTATCCGCTTTATGTTGACCTGCCTTCCAATATGGTCGCTCTCTCTTTCACTCACTTACAGATACACACATATAAACACAGATATTGCATCCCCATTATTTTTATGTTTAAAGTGTAGATCATTCCCAGTCCTAAGCTATGTAGCTTGTTTCGCAGTAATGCGTACTTTTGTTTCATTAAGATTTATGAGGTTTTGATTTGGTTGGATGAAGAGTTCCTGAGATAAAATTAACATAATTATATCTTGTTGACTGTATCATGGTATAACAATTCATTAGTCATTACTCATCATGGAACTTGATCAGGAAGTTGTTGTTCTAAATATGACTCTTATGGTACTCCCATATTACAAGATCAATTGAATCACAAAGATTCTCGATATTGAATGGAAAAGTAGAGTTGTTTAGGAAGTTATTAGTGTTTGGTAGATTCAATTGCCATGTAAGTTGAGCTTTGGGGGTTTTGAGGTGAAACTCCACTGTGTTAGAATGATCCAGAATTAGAGCTTCTGCTTGTGCTAAATGGTACTCTGTCTTCCCCCTTCCTATCAATAAACTGAAAATATAGTGTAAGAATACCACAACTTGTCTTGGTCACCTTCAAGATACATAAATTAATAAATTATAATGTTTCGATAATGCTTGGACTTCTGTGTTTCCAACTTTGGAATACAAACAAAGTTCATTACCTTATTACTTGTAGTATGTGGTCTTATAGGTTGGTTCGTTCTTGATGGGATGGTGGGGTGTTGTTTTCAAAGGAGACATATCCAAAGTGTCTGGTCATTTGGCCATTGGATTAACTACTGGTTACTTAGGAAGTCTCACAACGTTCAGTGGTTGGAATCAGAAAATGCTTGATCTCAGTGTTAATGGCAAGTGGGTGTTTTCTTTTGTTGGCTTTCTCATTGGTAAGTAGCACTTGCAAATTAATGTAATATGTAGTTGTAGTTCAAGTGGGACATGGAAACTTTTAATGAGAGACGGGTCCTGACAATGCCAGGCCATTAAAACGTAAACCAGCAACTTCTCATTGTGTATCTTTCAGGGTTATTCCTTGCAGCCTACTCCATAAAATTGGGTGTTGGTACGGCCAAATGTTTCAAGTCATTGTTCCAAAGGTCAAACAGAATTGCATGTTTAGGCAGCTGGAGGGTGGACAGCCTCAATCATCATTTGGCAGTTATGGTGGTAATGGTTGTAATGCTAGGCCTTTTATGGGCTGTGAGTGGAGCACTGCTAAAAGAAGAGTATAACCACGACAGTGGTGAGGCTCAGCTATGGTTGGGCTGCATAGTTGCACCCCTAGGGGTGTGGATCAGGTGGTTCTTAGCAAGGCTCAATGGGCGTGGGTTAGGCAAGGCAGGTTATCTGAAATGGGTTCCATTTGGAACTCTTATTGCCAATGTTTCCGCAGCATGTATCATGGCAGCACTAGCAACTGTGAAGAAAGCGGTATGGTTTTATCTCTCTCCCAACCGAACTCTTTCTCCTCCTTCTGCCTGCATGTGCTATACCTTCCGAGTCAAATTTCTTGATTATAGATCTGGCTAATTCTATTTTTGTGTTAGTTAGGTTAATACTGAATCACATATTGTTTATTGTGCTTTAAATTCTCGCTTAGCTTGAGGGAGTTTTAGGAAGAATACTTCACTGTAAATTTTGATGATATGGGATCTGGGTGGTGCAGGTGCATACCAAAACCTGTGATACCATTTCAACTGGCATACAGTTTGGATTTTTGGGTTGTCTGAGTACTGTTTCCACTTTCATTGCTGAGTACAATGCAATGGAAGAAAGCCAGAGAAGCTGGAGAGCTTATGTATATGCCCTAATAACCATAGTTGTCTCATTTGGCTTGGGGACCCTGATATATTCTGTACCTGTTTGGAGCAAGGGATACAAGTAGCATGTCAGCTTGATTATAAATCTCTCTTTTGGTTACTGGCTTACCGCATGTCAACTAGGCACAAGGTAAGTGCCCTTCCAAAAACATGCTAAAAAGCCTGCTGGTCAGCGAAATACATGAATATATCTCGGAAATGTTCATATATACATTTCCCGTAATTTCTTGTTTTGATTAACTTGCATGAAAATTTTCATTCCAAGTTAACTATGATAGGTACCTGGAAACCATTCGAGAAAGATTGGTACAATGGTCTGAAAAATCTGTTGAGAGTACATCTCAATGTAAGTTTACTTTTGGAAATCAAAACCAATAGAAAAGGGCTTCAAATGAAGGAAAAAGTTGTCATTTAGAGGAGGTAGACAAACCGGTGGGAGGAAGTTCAAGGGGTAGAGGCAGATTTAATTTTGCAAGTAGATAAAGCTATGATTGTAAATTAACCAAGGACAGCTCTCCACGGAGGTGTTTTCATTGCGCCAAGCATTGCTAGAAGAGAGGAAAATTGAAAATATTCGGCCGAAAGATTTTAAAATGAAAGGGAAACAACAAGCAAGTTAATCAATCAGAAGAAAAGGAGAAGGAAGATGAAAGAAAGAATTTTGTTTTATGTTTTTCAAATTAGATTAGAATAGAATAATGATAAGTGGCTTATGTATTGACAACTCGTGCAACAATCACATGACAACAAATGGAAGGCTTTCCAGTCATCTAGACACTAATATCAAGCCTAAAGTGAAGATTAGAGATGGGGATTTGATTAAAGCTAATGGTATGGTTATTCTCAAGTCTCTGGAATTGATTTAAAAGAAGTTTTTGCTTTAGTAACTTGTTTGCATATTGTCATAGCACTCATTGCACTAGCAACTCATAGGGGTTGGTTGTTGTATCATCTCAATGTAAAGTCAACCTTTTTAATTACGGTGTTGGAAGGAAAAAGCTGATGTAAAGCCACTGTAGAGTGTGGAATCAGATTTGACAAAATTTCTGAGCTGAAATTGATCGGATTTCATGACAACGAATGGGGGGATCTATTTTTTTCACAGCATAACCAAGAACATTGCACTTAAACATGATCTAATTCAGAAGAGAATGTGGCTAATATATCTGTAAAAGCATAATCGGGTGATAAAATTTAAAAGTTAGGAAATGCACTCAGAGTTCAAGTTCAGCATTTTTAAAAGTTGTGGCTAGTTATTGGCACAACATTTCAACCCTATTACTTTTAATTTTTATTTTAATCCCTTTATTTTTTAATTTTACAAATAATCCTTACTTTTGTCCATATATATATAACTGTACTTAGTTTTGATTTTTAATTTTTTTTATTTTCTTATTTGCTAGGCTGATATATGTTTTTCAAAAAAAATAGTTCTTAAATTTTATTTTATATCTATGATCATTTGGAAATTTATATTTTTATTTTTTTGTTATTTCATTTAGTTTTTTTTCCTTTTTTCTTTTTTATTTTTACGTCATATGACTTTTATTACCTGATAATTTTTACTTTATTTTTTTGTTTGATCTTTTGTTAAAGTTTTTATGATTTTTTTAGTCTTTTATTTTTTTTCATTATTAGCACAATAATAATAATAATTTAATGTTTTTCTCTTAGTTATTCTTTTGTTAATGTTTTTTAGGTTTTCTTTTCTCTCGGGATAATTTGATAATTTTTATTCTTCTAACAGTTATACAAACTTTTTACTCAGCCCGCAAAGTAGTGTAATATTTTTTTTATATAAATTTTGAGGTCAAATATTTTTTTTTTCGAAACAATAATTTTTATTGTTTTTTTCATTTATTTTATTTTTTCATTTGCTCTTTTGTTAATGTTTTTAGGTTTTTTTTAAGCCTTTGATTTAATTTTGTTTTCTCTCCATTATTAAAACAATAATAATATAAGTATTAAGAATAATAATAGTAATTTTAGGTTTTTGTTATTACGTGTTTTTTAATTATTTTTTTTTAGTTTTTTTTCTGAAATTTGTTAAATAATATTTATTATTGTGACAGTGATGGTGATGATAATTTAAGAAGTTAAGACTTTGATTTACTATTATTATAACAAAGAATGTTGATCTTTTTTATTATATCAAATTTTATATACTGAAATATTATATTTTAATATCAACAGTTATGAAGATTATTTGTTCTGCCCGCACTATGCCCGCAACGTAGTACACGCAATCCAACTAGTGTAATGCTAAGATGTGTTGGTTTTTTGTATCTGGAGATGAATGTAAAGGGGGGAAATAAAAAAAGAGAAAAATTCTTGCAATGTTTTCATCTTTCCCTCTTAAAGATGCGTTTTTTGTGGGTTTTTACCACACATGAACTAACGGCTTCATTGAGTTCATGCTCTTTTAAGTCTCAAGCCCTAACACTAACGACAGGATCTTGACGAGTTTATCTACTACCTAACACTGCTATGTACAGGAATTTCATAGCATAGCATATCACATCACATGTATGCATCACTCCCTCCTTACATTCAAGCGAAAAAAGTTTTTCTTAAAATCTGTGCATGATGTAGATGTGAAAAGTGCATCAGGAATATGAAAATTGTATTTTATGAATCGAGGTGAATGAGTAAAACTCGATTGTCCTAAATTGTTATAAGAGATGCACATTCTGATTCGAAGTCAAGAACCCGATTATTCCGGACTCTTACAAGAGATGTACATTCTGATTCGAAGTCAAGAACTATCTTGCATATCTAAAATTCTTTTTTATCATGTCACTTTATTTGACATCATGGCAATGTATCAAAGCAAAGGTCCGACTAGATAAAACGGATATGACAATGAGGAGAGTTTGCTTATTTTTACATTTTAAAACTTTGTTATAAGTGCTTTTAAATTATGTTGATGTCAAAATTAAAATATTGAGAAATTTTCAAGTGAAAAACAATTGATAGTACATTGTCAAACACCCTCAACACAAACTTTGGTTAAAATAAAATTCTTGCAGTTCAAGAAAAAAGAATTACCTTTGCAGACAATTTGTTTTTCTTTCCCATTCCAATAGTTAGAGCATCTGCTGCGCGAGAAGCTATACGGGGAGATATAAATAAAATAATATACTTTTAGCTCTTTTTTACTACTATATACACTCCAGCGGGAAAGCTATACACGCAGCTAAAATTAACTTTGGCTGATTGAGCTGCTATATATGGCAGAGATGGCTATATATGGCAGAGATGAAAGAGAAGACATAATACATTTTTCCCGTTAGAATCACTGTTCAGCCATTAAAATACCCAAAACACATACATCTTCATTCACAATTGAAGAACCCAAAAATAATTTCTATCAATTGATCTTTACAATTTTTCAACGTAGAACCCAAAAATAACACTAAAAAGCCCTTGCAAAACCCAAAAATAAAAGCCTCATCGATGCTCTGAGATGTTAGAATTCAACAGAATAACACTCAAAAAACCTTGCAAAAACCAAAAATAAAACCAACCACGAAGCCAACCCTCACAATCTTCTCTGTTAACAATACCCCAAATCGAAATCGAGAGAGAGATGAGAGGAGAAGAGATGAGCTTACAGATCGACGACGAGCTTACAATTGACAGGGAGAGGATGATTTCAGAGATGAGAGGAGCCGAGAGAGAATAAGAGAGAGATGAGAGGGGATGAGTCGAGAGAGAATATATATATAAACATAAACCTCAATTTCAATGAGTGAATATATATATAATAATCGAGAGGACTAATATAAATTAGAAATTTGGCACACGAGTTTTTATTATGAATTTGTTTCCTATATATATATATATATATATATATATATATATATATATATATATATATATATATAACTTTTTTTAGATGAACTCAAATATATTTTCTTAAATAATCGTTCTTAAATAAATATGTCAAGTAGAGGACAAGAAATAAATAGAGAAGTTGAAAAATTTATTAGTTTTGTTACCCAAATTGAAAATTGTCAATAAAATTGTCAATAAAGAATCAAAGATAATTTTTTTATTTGATCATTTTCATAGCAGCGTATTTGTTTCATATATTTTTATAGCATAGTTTAATTTATTGAATTTGTTTTATCAAATTAATGATGTTCGTCAAATGTATGCTTCATTGCTTGGCAAACAATTTCAATTAGAACATTATTGGGTTATCTTAAGAAAATATATTATATCGTGTTATAAAATTGATATCAATTAAGTTTGTTTCTTAAAATTCTTCTAACACTCAACGACAATAAGTTGGTGGCAAATGAAATTTTGGAGGAATTTTTCAATATTTTAGAATTTCAAATTTAAATTGTTGTTGGGTTTTTAATTTTAAAATCTTTGTTTTAATTTAAATATAATTAAAAATTTAATAATTATAATGTTCTAGGGTTTTTTAAAAACAATTATTTAATTATATAATTTACTCCTATTAATTGTATAATTAAACTACATACAAAATAGTTGTACTATATTTAAAATAATATAAAAAACAAATTTTCAAAATGGCTTTTACCATTGAAGCATATGTCATCAAAAAAACTATATATATACTATTTAAAAATCATTTTTGAGATTTAGCTCCTGCTTTCGATTTTGGATGCGAGCGACATTAAAGTAGGCAATTAGTTTTTAATTAAAAGCAACAGTTTCACCATAAATTTTTAAAATGCTATATTAGAACTTAGAAATGAATTTCAGTAAAGATTCTTTTTCTTATGAAATAGACTCTAAAATGACAGCAATTACACGACAGGACAGCATAAATTGCAAGGGTGAGGATCGACTTGTCAATAGTTTATCCTTCATTTTAGTAGACAAGGGAAAATTTACTTGCTAGCTTTTGCAAATAAAAATCATTTTTGTTTCGGCCAAGTACGAACATCACGAAGTGATGTAGCATCAAACTCGAACATGCATGCATTATTGTGAAGCAAAATGAAATCTGTTCTTAAATACCTTCGCCCTTAGTGCTTTGGAAAGACACGACAGTTTCTGGAACCTCCAGGCAAGTTTTATGAATCCTGGGCAACTAAAATGGTGGAGCGAAAATGTAAGAAGCTGTAGCACCATTGACATTCCCACACCAAGACCGAGGGATGCGTTACCAGGTAACTTAGCCTTATTTTTATATTTCAAAAATATTTTTGAAAAAAAATAAAATTTTAATTTTTTATTCTAAATTAATTTTGTTTTAAATTATTTTTTTAATTTTTAGCTTATTTTTATATATTACTATCAAAATTGATTTTTAAAAATTAAAAACATTATTTTAATATATTTATACATAAAAAATATTTTAAAAAACATCCTATTACACTTGTAACAGAGTCCGACATCTTATTTCCTTTCGACCAGAGTAAGACACGCAGAAATAACACGAGGGCTGGCTGTAATGTAAGAAAATAAAGGCATTGCCATAGACAATATAAACCATTTGGTACTCTCGTACGAAAACGACCGAGTTTCCAGGACATGGTACAATATCAATTCAGGCCTGCCCTCGTAAATTAAAATGCATTTCTATAGCATGGTTAGAATTGTCTTCTCCCTGAGTTCTGAATTGATTTCTTTTATGTTGAAAAGCCGCCATAAACAAATGCTAATCTGCATGTTAAACTCAAATTCAAAACCACCCAGTCCCATTTTACCATTAAGTTTCAGCAATTGCCCATTTCTTACTGGCTGTTGGGACTAGCCGATATTGCAAGAACTAGGCGTCGCCAAGCAGGAGTCAAACATTCGTGCACTGTTGCACGACAATTAGGCATTCTCGTGCCGTGTCTAAAGCATGGCGAAAGGGTCTGGTCATTTGGTTTTGCTCCAGGCAACTGCTGCATAGCTTGATGCATGAGCAGTAGGGGCCAAACCATTCATGACAATTGACCAATCCCCTAGAAGAAGATTTGGTTGACAATGGAAACCACCATCTACACACAATGGTAAGTAATCACGCTGAAGGATGATAGCCTCCAAAGCACACAATTATTGCTTCGTATTTAGAAACTCTGAAATATCATATCAGCTTCTTTTACAAATCGTTTACATGAAGCTCGTGCATCAAGAATCATAACATTTAAGAACTATGAACAAGGCACAGATCTTCTTGGAAGTTTCAATGACACAAATCACATTTCATTTCCAACTGCAAATGAGCTAGAGGTACCTCAACACTTTAGCCACAGCATGAGCCACAGGCAGGCATGGAACCTGGAAGTAAAGGATATCAAAAATGTGTTTAACTAAAAGTTGTAAAGCAAGCACCTAAGTATCCAAGAATCTATAAAATAAACTTACTGTGGTCAATCCCTCTAACATTATCCAGTCCCCGGGGTGGGCCACGTGGGCCACGCCCGTATGGTCCACTCCCAGGACCTCCTGGGCCACCATCCCATTTCTTGCTAGAACCAGATCCTTTTCTGTAAGCATCTGTCTTTTCCATCTAGGACATGGAAGGAATAAAGAAGGTTACTCTCTAGAGCTAGAAGCACCAAAACAGGCATATTATGTCAAAGCAACAACATAAAATCATTATATTACCGAGAACATAGTAGAAAAGAACACGCCTATGAAATTCAAAATAGCCCAGAAGAAGTCAGTGATTGTTCTAAGTCGCCATATTGATCGCTGGGATTTCACGACACCTGACAACAACAACAACAACAACAACAAAAAGATCGCAATCGTTGCTGTTAATCATTCATGACAATAATAATCAAGGAGAAGGAAAAGCTCCCACTTGATTTTCAATCCTCATCATGTTTGTTTCCTTTATAACTCACACCAAGAAAAAGAAATGTATATATTGCGCCCATCAACCATGCAGTTAGTCAGCCACAGATTTAGCTTGTTATCACTATTTCAATCAATGTTGCCACCCAATTGCATTACAAGCCAAGGGGTTATAGACATAGAGAATTTTACAAACAATTACTTTCATCATCCAATTCTCACAAATGATAAAGCAGCATAAAATATTTAATCCAAGTAACACCATAAAAGAGACATGAAGGCTGAATTAAGAAAAAGAACAGGACGTCATCAACTTTGACACAAGACAATATGTTGTAAAAGAAGAGCATCGACATCAAAATAATAGCGGAAAGGCAGAAAAATGTTGATTGTATAATGTTTCGAGCATAAGAGAAAACTAGAAACAGTCCCCAGAATAATTGATTATCTAAATGTGTAGTGGCCAAGAATTAATAATGCCGGCACATACGCATGGGCAAGAGAAAACACTAACGAGTCAATTTGATGTCCCATCAATTTCATCGAAATATGTACCATCTTCCACCTTGAACTGGTTTGTAATCCTCTTGAAGAAACAAAAGTCGTTCGATTATAAGCTAAAAAAAACAGATTATGGCATCATCTTCTAACTAATGATCAAGCTTCTGAGTTATTACCAACAACAGAACAGATAATCTAATTAAAGAATCTCGAAGCATAATTTATGTTCATTTTTAAATTCATGACTTCGTCTTAGGCACAATTAGTTCTTCACCCAGTAAATATAAGGGTTCACTAAAAAAAGTCAACTCATGTGAAAACCCCAATTTCTAAACTAAACAAATGGGAACAAAAAATCACAAACCATATAAATAGATTCGCAATACAGAAAAGGGCTGGATAAAATTAACATTAATCAAACCCTAACATTGAGATATTGAAAATGATGAAGAAAATATATAGAGGAGAAAGAGAGCCTAACCTCGTTCAACGTATGCCATGGGTTACAGAGAGAGAGAGAGAGAGAGCGCTTTTATCAAGGTTTTTACGATCAGTTCTATAGAGAGCTTGGGTGTTGTATTTTTGACGCTTGATATATCTATTGATGGCGTCTTTGGAACGGTGACATAATTATACACCTTCGGTTGATTTTGATTGGCTAGACCTCGGTCAAGGTGCACGTGGTGGAGTATTAGTGGTTATGATGAGTATTTTTTTAATATTAAATAATATATAGAAATTTAAAAAAAAAAAACAATAGTTGAACACTGCATTTCAAAAAATTATTTTACCAGTAACTTTTTTTTCTTTTCATGAAGACATGCTTTAAAATATTGAAGATTAGCTAATACTTGGTTTTTTTCCGACTTGGTTTTCCCTTCAAAATTAGTTAGACTTCTGTCGATTAAAATTGGGATTTTTTTTTTTTAGGATTGGGCTTGGCTGACAATGCCCCCAAGCTTTTTTTCTTTTTCCGACAATTCTTTGAGTCCATTATATATATATATATATATATATATATATATATATATATATATATATATATATATATATATACACATACACTAACTAATAAGCTAAATTAGGTCCCAAAAACACTATTCAACCAACATTGTTTATCCAAACTCATTTTAGTGTGAATTGAAAAAGTGATTTTATTTAATTCTTTGCTTTCTTTGGCTTTCTTCTTCTCCGCTTTCTCAGCCAACAAATGCAATCCAAGCTTCCAAACCAGTAACGGGCAAAAAAAGAGGAATAAACCAATAACTCACCAAACATCCAAGTATTTGTGTTCTTTGTATCAGAAAACGCAAGACCAACGCCAATTTTCTCAACCATAGATAGCTTTGGCAAATTAGACAATTTCTCTAAGAAATTTACAGAGATATCCAAACTTTTTAAAGACTAAAAAACACAGTAGTGGAGTTCGGTTTGTCCAACATAAACTTGAAAACCGAAACAAGTATGGGTTTCAACTGCATGTTTTTCAAGTCTGTCTTCAAATATTCCAAACATGTTTGGAGCGTCAAAATACTTCCTTCAATATCATACTCCATGAACTGAAAAACATCAATAACACACCCAACAACGTGTCGACTTCTGGGTCGCCACCAACAATAGAATTTAATATATATATAAAAAAATCAATTTGAACCCAATATGACTCAGTATTGTTGAAGGTAGCTCAATCATGGTGAGTGACTTGGTGAATGGAAGATAAATTAAGATTTTTTTAGTTTTTTAGTTTTGCAATAAGAGATAAAGCAAGAGGTCAGTGATTTTGATGCACCCTAAAAACTCATATCTTTGAGAGTTATACGTGGTTTTCATTTTGTAAAATAGCAAAGATCTAATTGGTGAGATTTTCAATACTAAAAATATATGGTTTTAAAAAACTTGCATAGATAATGGTTGATTGTTAGCTTTTTTATGTTGAAAAAACTAAAACCAATAGTTTTTATTATTTGAAGATAAAAATATCAAAAACAAATATAGAGAGCGTGTGTTTTTCTTGCAGTAACAAACACAATTTATTAAATAAGAAATATCATTTTTTACTTTGGGTGGAAAAAAGAAAAAGAAAGCTTTGGTAGCGAGGATATTTTGATATTTTTTAGTAATTTGTTAATCATTAACAAAATGTTGGCATGTTAGTTTTTTTATTTTTTAAATGTTGGCATGTTTGTTTTATTTTATTTTTTAGTGTTCTGAAATACTTTTAATATAATAATATGAAGAATAAATATTAAAAAATAAACAAAAAAAATAATTTCTTTTTATAACAATAATGATGGTGGCAACGATAGTATTGCATATAATAAGTAAAATATTAATTATTTACAATAATGATTATAATAGTAGCTATAATAATTATGATAATTTAACAATCATGATAATAACAATGAGAATAATAATCAAAATAATTCATTAGTTGATGTTGTTTTTGTTAAAAAAAAAGACTTTTAAGGTTTTTTTATGTATGATATGTCAAATCTAATATCACGTACAGAAAATAAATGAAGCTACACGTAGGCAAAACATGTGAAAAAATTAAGCCAAATTATCTACAATAAAAAATATACGAGCCACTTGCCTTGCGTTTCGCCGCAACTAGAACTAAAATTTTTAACATGTAAAAAAATGTTAATGATGCTATACATCTCAGCGAAATAATCAATTTACAAAACTTTTGATTATTAAGGTTTTTTTATATACTCATTTTATTATAAACAAGACTTTTAAAATAATGATAATAATTATTTTAAAGGTATTTTTTGTTAATAATATATGAGGCTAATTATATATTTTAATATTTATTCAATATTAACATCTTAAAATATATATATTAAAAATGAAATAAGTTATTTTTTACAAAAATATCAAATTAATTTAATCTTAAAAAAATCTCAAACTAATTTAATCTCAATATTCTGAAATATTTTTAATATAATAATATGAAGAATAAATCTTAAAAAAATACAAAATAATTTAATTTTTTTTAAATAAGAATCATTTTCAACTAAAAATATATCAAGGCACACATAGACAAAATAAATGAAAAAACAAAAAGGTAACAAATTATTAACAATAGAACATTCATTATACTTGCATAAGAGAGAATTTTACTCTCATTTCATGTCATCAAAGTTAAACTTATTTTATTTTTTAATGCAAACTGTATTTAATACAAAGATAAATAATAATAAAAAGTAAAAGTCAAAACTAAGAGTATAGATATATAAATACAAATAAAAAATTAAGAATTATCTTAGAAGGATAAAAAAAAATAAAGAGAACGAAACTAAATCAAAAAATAAAAAAAATAAGAACCAAAATAAAAAATGACATGTGTTGAAATGAGGCAAAAAAAAATT
Source organism: Salix exigua (assembly GCA_032356905.1). Classification (NCBI taxonomy): domain Eukaryota; kingdom Viridiplantae; phylum Streptophyta; class Magnoliopsida; order Malpighiales; family Salicaceae; genus Salix; species Salix exigua. Next base: position 13,072,078 of record CM063592.1, read on the forward strand.
CTTGTTGCGACGGAGCATAGGCCAATGGCTCGTATAACATAAAATGCATTACGGTTTTATTGTGTTCCTAGACACAAATCATTGTGTATTTCAATAGTAAAATTACTATTTTGCCACTCAGATCGAAAAATTTAACGCTTAGTACCAAGGGCATTTTGGACATTTCCCAAAAACTTGTTTGGTATTTGTAAATTGTTTGGGGTCTTCTAGTATTTTCCTTTTTAATTTGCACAATGAAACTAGCTATTTACCCTCGAGGTCGACAAAAGACGAGCGTCGGTTGAGGGTATTTTTGGTTTTCCCTCTGATATTAAATAAAGAAATCTTAGCTTTGCCCTCAGGTGGGACACATGACAGGGGTTGGATATGGGGGCATTTTTGGTTTTTCATATATTCTTGAACAGTAAAACTACGTAGATACCCTCAGAAAAATAAAAATGAAGGCGTGACGCTAGGGTACTTTCATGTCTGGTTTTTTCGTGGTTATCGCTGGATCCAGAGTGTATAGGTAACTTTGCATTTTTTTCTTATTGTTTTTTTAAAGTTCTTGCAGGTGCATCCGCATCGACACGCCATCAATTTTCACTCGTACACCCTGTTAGACGAGCGTGTTCGATGTCTATATATGGTGAAAAATGTCAAGTCATCATGTTACCGAGTGCACCACCATGTCCTCTTCCTCTTGGTAGCTTGTGTTGTGTGATCGAAGAATCGCTGGTGTATGATTTTTCATTCCCCCCTTTTCTCCTCAGTAATTGGAAAACACATGATGGTCCTTCATGTTTTGATAGTTTTATTTCGATCCCTAGACTTTTGATTTTGTTTTTATTCTTGATTTTTCAATAGAAATTTTGATTGTTTGCAATTGTGCCCTTCAATTGAAATTGATCATGTATATTATTTTTCATTTCAATCCTTATTCTTTTGATTTTTGGTTTGTTTTTGTTCCTTTAATTAATTCGGTCTACGTGTTTTATCCTTATTCTTTTGATTTTTGGTTTGATTTCTGTCCTTTAATTAATTTGGTCTATAGGTTTTAGTTTGTTTTAAATATGTCATCCAATTGAAATTGGTAATATATATTACTTTTCATTTCGGTCCTTATTCTTTTATTTTTAAAAAAATACATTGTATTTTTAAACAAAACCTTTATTTGTTTCGATCCCAAAGTTTTTATTTTTATAGTTTTGTCCTTCAATTAGAATTAATTATATATTTTATTTTCATTTCAGCCCTTATTATTTTGATTTTTTATTTAGTATTAATTCCTTTGGTTTTTAGACCTTCTTGGACAATATTTATTTTTACTCGTATTTATACATGCATACTTTTAGTTTTTGTTTTAATTTTTTGTTTAATTTTTTGCTGGGGTTTTATTTTTATTCGGTTGAGTTCTAAAATTTTAATTTATTTTAGTGATCATTTTAAAAATTAATATTTCTTTTTCCCTTTGTTCTTTTTTTGGTGTTTTCTTTTGTTTTTTGGATCGGATGATTTTATGATTTTATTTTTTCGCAATAATAATGATAATTTTAGTAATTATTTTTTATTGTAATAATTTTTGCTTTTTTTATTCTTTGTGGCAATTTAATGATTTTAATTTTTTAGGAAATAATATTGATAATAATTTTAATTGTTATAGTCATAATAATGATGGTAAAGTAGGGATGCATTTTCAAAAATGTTTTCTTCTTTTTGTAGATAGAAAATTAACTATTTATTTTTATTATTTGATTATTGCACGTATTTGTACAATTTATATTTTGTTTGTTGAGTTGAATTTAAATTAGATTACAAAACAAATTAATTCTAATACAGTGAATTTGATAAGTCAAGTATCTGTATCTTCTTGTTTTTTCAATGATAATAAAAAATTGATATTGGTGATTTCGTTGAAACCTACTAAACATATATATTTATATTGATGTAAAATTCATTTATTTTATATGAAACTTGCACTCCACAAGAATTATACACGGATTTATTATTTTGCCTAATTTATATTATAATAAAAAAATCTCACACAATTAATATTTTTTTATGTTGAAAAAAATATGACTGTGACCGCGACGAAACACATGTAAGTGGCTAGTGTGTGTGTATTGTTTGCAGCTTATTCATATCTTATAGAAAGTACATTAGCTTAATTGCCCACCCTATAATGTCTATTTCTAATTCAGTCAATAAAAGAAATATGAAAAAATATACTAATTCATATGGTAAGTTTATCAATCATATATAAAAGCTAAACTATTTTTTTAACATAGTAGAAAAAAGTATGATTTCAATTATTATTTTTTTTAAAATGAAAAAAAGTATGATTTGATAATTTTTACACAGCAGTAAATGAAAATAAAAGAATAATTATTTTTAGAAAAATTCACAAAAAACGAGAAAACAAGATGTTTTAATCATTGAATATTCATTAGAAATATTTTATAGTAAATTATACATATTGAGTTCATATATAATTATTTATAAATAATTGCTAATATTTGGAAAGCATGGTATTAACATATGACTTTTAAATTATTGTTGTTACTTTTACAATTTATAAAAAGGGTTTTTTAGCATAATAAAAAATCTTAAATGGATAAAAATTGGAAGAAAAGGCTAGTAGAGGGTTTGCAAGGCTAGACTCACGTGATTTGTCATAAACATTTATGCATGCTTGGGTTTTATATTTTAAGAGTCTGTTTGCCTCTGCGATTGCGTTGTGGTTGAGGTTAAAAAAAACAGTTTCATGAAAAGTGCTTTTAGCTACGGTTCATAACTAAATTTAAGTGTTTGGTTAAAACTGTGATTGAGATTGAGTTTAATGAAAAATAATTTTATGTGTTTGGTTACCATGTTTTTTCATATAATCTCAATGTAGTATTAAATAAAAAAACTAACACAAATTAATGGACATTAATTAATATTTAATATTGAAATGTTACAATATTTGGGTTGCAAATTAAGGATTTCAAACATATATCCATATATATATATATATATATATATAATCTGGCTAGCTTCTGCCAAATAAATTAAGCTGCCAATATTTTCAACCTTTCTTTTCTGGTCATTTATTGTTTTTGTATAGACCCTGAAAAAAATTCCAATATGAACGTTCAAATCCTATCTAAGATACATTGACATCAATGTATCTTAGAGAGCTTAACCATCTTTTACCCCTTTGCTGGAAGATATATTGACATCAATCTCATACTTTACTGTAATGACAAGGGAGTTGCGAATGTGGAAACCCAGGTAAGTGGCTGCCTCTCGCAACTTCTTGAAGGAGGAGAACTTAAGAAGACGGTTGAGGGAGGTCTGTAAGGGAGGGAGAAGACAGGGGTGGCCGGGGAAGACAAGGATGGCGTGAGGGAGGGGAAGACAGAGATGGTTGAGGGAGGTGAGGGTGAGGGAGGGAGAAGACTAGTCCCATGGCAGACCGCAGGTGCAAAAGCATCTCTCGGATGCTTTTGCACTGCGATCGTGCTCATTATTTATGGTGTGGGACCCACAATTAAAACTGAGGTCTTGTTTGGTTACCTTTTCATTTATCTCTGTGGTTTAACGCAACCACAACCTGAACTTGTGGAGCCAAACGACCAGTAAAAGGAATGGATGATGAGTTGTTTGCTGTACAAATTGTAGTCACTTCTAGTGTTGCAAAATTAAGCTTTGCCTTTTGAAATTCAAAAATCTATTTTTCATTTTTTTCTCTCCTAAAAACATTAAAAAAACATCATTAAAGCCACAACAACTTCATTTCCATGGTTAAAACACACATTAATTGGATCCTTATATTTTTTTTATTGATGTGAGTTTCCAGATCAGCTTGTGCGATTCTCGAATAATTCTACGAGCCCTGAAGTTAACGTATATATAAACTTCTAGTGACTATCATATTATCAAATACAAGGTTCGAACTTGAAATCACATAAAAAGCAAACTCTGAATCCCAAACTTGCATTACTAAGTCACCTATTTGATAGTTATATCTTTATCTTTGTGACGTAGAATTGTTGTTATGTCTATGAAGTCAAATCAAAATGAATTAAATCAAAAATTTTGAACTCTAATTTATTTTTTTCATCTGTCGCGACGACCTTTTTTTCACGCTTCGCGCCTCGCCATCTCCTGGATTCGGGGGAGACAACGGCACGCGGTGAAAATGGAGGGATGTTATAGGCGTAAGAATTATGACTATAATTATTAGGAGTCGCCACCTAGTATTACGATCACTAGGAAACCTATTGGTCTGCGAAAGTCTTGGGTAAGGGGACTTGTTGTGCAAGGAGAAAACGCATCACCCTCAGTGCAGCCTACTTTAGGTAAGTTAAAATTTTTACACTGCATTTTGAACACCATTTTTGTCTGCGAGTGTACTTTACAATGTAATTTTACACCCTAATTAGAAAACCTTTTTTGTTATATACGGATGTACTTTACAATGTAAATTTACACTGTAGTTAAAACTCTTTTTTTCAAGGATGTATTTTACAATGTACATTTACACCCTAATGGATAAAACAAAAATAGTTATCATCGTTAAGGCTTGATTCCGGGAAGTTTGTTTCCCTCCTTGGCTGGCTCATCTTAGTCAGCGTTTCTTTGTATCTTGTTTTCTTTTAATATACTTTGAATTTATTCAAAAAAAATAGTTATCATTATTTTTGATATTTTGGCCAAATTCCAACAGATAATCATAAACCGATTATGATATCCAATTTTTGTTTTAAAACATGAGAAAGATGCAATATATTTTTTTTTAATGAAAAATATGATGGAAAAAATTCTTGGAATCCATCCATATGCATGAAAACAAAACACATTTTTTGTTTTTTAATTTTATAATAATAATAAAAATATTTTTTTATGTCAATTTGTATTTTTTGTTTTTTTTGGGAGGCTGGGCTGGAGCCTGCCTTGCTTGGGCTTCCCGTCCTTGTGGGCTGGAAGCCCAACTTGTCTAGATCTTGGGTCGGGCACAAAGCCCGACCCATCTTAGCCCAGCCCACATGAACAGTGGGACGTAAATTACGTCTCACTGTTCATGCGATGCTAGGGAAGATGATGAATAGTGCCAAATTTTCGAGTGAGATGAAAGGTGCACCTGATGATACCGTTGGGTAGAGGAGATCGAGGTGATGATTTCTATGGTGGTAACATCGTCAACGATGGCCTGTGCTGGCCGGAGGAGACGTCAGAATTCCACTAGTTCACGTCGCTGCTACTGCCATCGTCTTTGTTGCCTCGCCGGAGAGTGGGGCTGAGTTGCTGGCTTCTAGGGGAAGCTTACGGTGATGATGAGAGAGGTGTTAGGTGGTTGAATGGCCTTCCACGGTGGGGAGAGAGAGAGAGAGAGATGGACAGGGTTGTTTTAGAGAGAAAGACGGGCTGTGAAACTGGGGGGGAGAGAGAGAGAGCTGATGCCGAGGAAGATGAAGATGATGGTGTTGTTTCGTGGGATTTCTCTTTGTTTTTATTTGCTAAAGAGATCCATGAATTTCCAGAACTTCCTTGTTTTTTCATCTTTGTTTTCCCTCTGGTTTTCTCCTCTGGTTTTCCTCTGTCCTCCTCTCGTTCTCCTGAGTTTGATGTGGTCTTTTTTCTCCTGGTTTTCCCCTCCTTTTCCCCCTTATGTCTCTTCTCTCTTTTTTCTGGACTATTGCCTCTCCTTTTTGTTTTCTCCTCACGTAATTCTCTCTTCCTCCCTCCTTTCTTATGCAGCGTCCAGGGCTGCTATTTATAGGGGAAGAAGACATGGTTTTTGTGTGTGTGTTGCTGCCTCTGCCTCTACATTCTTGCAAAGGGCTAAGGACTGCGGCGCCGTGTTCTGTTGCAGAGTTGTTCCTGCACTGTTCAGGTGTCGGAAACAATGCAGGAACATGCAAAATTGATTTTTAGGAGGGTGTGAGAAAATACAATTTGGTCCCTCAATGTTTAATTGGTTCAATCGTATCCTCAATTAGTTTTAAACTTTTAATTTTATGCAATTGTATCCCCGTCAAAATTTCGAATTGATTTCCAATTTGCGCGATTTAACCCTCAATCAACCATTAAACTCTCAATTTGCTCAATTTGGTCCCTCATTTCACATATTTGTCTTGAAAAAAATTCAAATCGGTCTCTGAAAATTCCATTCTCATCAATTAAGCCCGAATTAAATTCAAGAATTTTATTTTCATCAACAAAATTAATTTGACCAATTTAAAGCATAATTAAGTCCTTGCACTTAATTAAATTCTTTAATTGGATCCTAAATTAATTCCCAAACATAATAATGCTTTAAATTAGCCCATTATTAAATCATATTGGCCTATAAAAAAATATAGTTATGATTTTTAACATAATTGTTACCTCAAATTTGTATTTTCTCTCTTTTTAGGCACAAAAGAGATACTGATCCGATTATGAAAATATTCAAAATTTTCACTCGTGATTTTCCACCTGTACCAATCCTTTTTATTTTATTTATGTTATTTTTATTTTATTTTGTTCCGGAAAGTAACCCAAAAAATAGGTTACGACAAACAATATTAAGAGATTCAAACCATCTACATTGAATTATTCTTATCAAAACAAATTTATTAACACCGATAGTGGTATTTTTTACAGTTTAAAATATGACTAGTAGACAACTTTCTCTCTCTCTGTTTTTTCTCAATAACTTTTACTCTTATCTTTCAATTGATAAGAACTTAAATATAAAAGAATAAAGATTTATTATTCAAATATAAACTTTTTTAGAAGGGACCAAAATGGTTTACCGTATACTTAGCATCGAAGGTTTCCCAACTCATTTTCTTTTCAGCAAATGGTGATTCGTGGGGAAGGAAAGGAGGCTGTCCTGCCTTTTTAAAAGGAAATATTGCTTTTATTTTATTTTATTTCTGTTATCAAAGAGGATTGCGTTGTGTATAGGTAGATCAAAGCTTGAAATATTATTTTAAAAATAACTATAATCATGTGTGGAGATGTAAATATATTATAAAAAAGACTATAATAAAAAAATTAATCTTTTTTTCATTAATAAACACTTTATTAAAAAAATCGCTTTACCAATCAAAAGATCTCTATTTTTATGTTATAAAAGCCCATCTTCACGTCTTCTATATGACCATAAATACCAATACACACAGGGACCCTCACCACCTTTCTTTCAAAATCTTTTTTACATGAAGAAAACTTGACTCGTCATAAAACGTATTTTATAGGTTAAGTAAACGAATAAAATTTTGATTGTTGTTGTTTTTTATAAATATATATATATATATATATATATATATATATATATATATATATATATATCTTGACTTGAATTCAAAATTTATTATGTAAATTACAAGTTTTTTATCATCCCGTCATGCTTTTTGAGAACTTTTTTCCAAACCCTTCCATTGAAAAATAATTATAAAAAGTAGAGTTGTTAAAAAAAAAAAACCTTCTATGTAGTAGTTGCATTATTTAATTAATTATAACCGATCGATGTTAAATAATATAAATATTATAAATGCTAGTAAATAATTTTTTTAATAAATATATATCATGGGTTCAGTGTAAGTTGAAATTTTTAAAATTTGCTCAACCCAACCTAATATGTATAACTTAATATAAATAATATGAGTCCTTGTTAGAGTAATATAATTTATGTCCCAACCATCTATATCAAAATAATTTTTTTTAGTTTTTAAAAATTATTTTTGATATCAGTACATAAAATGATCTAAAATACTATTTTTAATTTAAAATAATAAATAAAATTTTATTTTTTATTTTTTTAAAACACAACACCAAATACCCTCTGAATCTCTCGACGTGTTTTTTATTCCTCACTTTCACATAAATTATATTACTCTTAAAGTTTGATTCGTATTTTACAATTCCAATTATTTTTGTTCGATAACCAAGAAACCATATAAAAAAATATAAAAAATCATATCAAATTTTTAAGTTCACAAACCCAGAAAAATAATTTATAGTGCATGTCTGGGAGTGTGATTGAGATTATTTTTGGAAATATTTTTATTCAGAAATACAATAAAATGATATGTTTTTTTTTGTTTTTTTTTAACATCATCATATAAAAATAATCTAAAAACACTATTTTTTAAATTTAAAATATAATTTTTTTCAAAAATATTTTCCAAACACATTCACAAACACCCCTTTCCTGGTGGTCTGTTTTTCTATCATGCTGCACCTGATTTTATAAAATAACGATTTTTATTTTGTTTTGTTTTTATGTTAGAATCATGATAGCTTTTATATTGTTTTTAATACATGCATTATAGAAGTATTATTTAAATTCAATAATTGCAATTTGATATATATTTTTGTAAGAAATAAAAATAAAAATTAATATATCCAACCCCTTTCTTAGTGGTCTGTTTTTCTATCATGCTGCACCCGATTTTATAAAATAGCGATTTTTATTTTGTTTTGTTTTTATGTTAGAATCATGATAGCTTTTATATTGTTTTTAATACATGCATTATAGAAGTATTATTTAAATTCAATAATTGCAATTTGATATATATTTTTGTAAGAAATAAAAATAAAAATTAATATATCCAACCCCTTTCTTAGTGGTCTGTTTTTCTATCATGCTGCACCCGATTTTATAAAATAGCGATTTTTATTTTGTTTTGTTTTTATGTTAGAATCATGATAGCTTTTATATTGTTTTTAATACATGCATTATAGAAGTATTATTTAAATTCAATAATTGCAATTTGATATATATTTTTGTAAGAAATAAAAATAAAAAATTAATATATCCAACCCATTTAATATCCTTAAAAATATTAAATATGATATATTCAACTCGTTGATTCTAATATTTTTATAAAATATTAAACATTAAATTGAAATTAAAACCCGACCCACCAAGTCAACATACACCCGGGTAAAAAGAACAGGGATGCGAAGAGAAAAGAAAAGAAAAGAAAGAGAGGGGGCTGGCTGTGATAGGGGGCTTAGGGGGGGAGCAGACAGGAATCGATAGTCGGCGCCATTTGTCTCAGCCGACCAATCATCATGATCCTTTATCTCTTTAACTTCCCACCTTCACCTCTTTATAAGACCCTATCATCTCTTTCCCCTTTCTTTCATGTTATTTTTTTTATGTCCCATTATCTTCGGTTCTTCCGTAATATTTTTTAACAATCGGAAGGTGCCTCGGTTTCAGGGTTCTCCGTAGCTTTCACCTCATTGTTCTTGATTAATAGTTTTTCTTGTAATTATCAAGTGGGGAATTATGAGAAGTTTGAGTGAGCAATCGGCAGTGATGGTGGTTGAAGGGGCTGGGGATAGTGTTGATAAGGAAAAGAAGAAGTATAGGCGCCGCTCTAATCGCCGATCCAAACGGAATTCTCCCAATACAGGTAATCCTAGCTTATAAGTATCAATCGTGTTTGCCTTTTGTGGTTGTTGAGGAAAGTTCAGTGAGTTAGCTGTTTTTAAGATTTGAGTTATAACTGTGAATAAAGAAAGATCAATGATTTTGGAATTTTTGTTATCTTTGCTTTTGTATTCTTGTTTTCGTCAGTTTTTTTAGACAAGGGTATTTGTATTCCCTTTCAGTGTCAGCTAAGAATTTGGTGAACAGAACAGTGTTCACTTATTTATTTATTTTTAAATGAATCAATGAACTTCCTCTTTAACTCTGTTGATGCTGTAAATAAGTAAATAAGTCCTCTGGAGTGCACTAGCATAGTTTACTGTTTGTGCCTAGACTGTATAATAATTCTGGTATTCTTTCAGAACAATTCTGAGGATATGGTTTCTGTTTTGAATTGTCACGAGAGCAGCTTCTAGTCAACCAAATGAACCACGTGGGGAGTCTTCACTGTCTGTTGGAAATGGTGGCAAAACAAAATGTTATACGTCATCTATGGGTTGTTCATCTTCGAGGCGGATGGAATTAGATGCAAATCCCACCAGGGAGCATGGACCAGCCACAGCATCGGGTATCATATATAGTTCTTTGCCAACTATGCATGCAAACGAACAACTAAAAGACGTAGTGTCATCTGGTCGTGGTGGATCAATGCTGGCTAAGCCATGTCCAGAACCAATTGTTGGTGGAGGTCTCAATGGAAAATCGCTTCCTTTTCACCAGTTTGAGGGTCCTGCTCAGAGTAAATTTTTTGCTCCATACTGGTCGATGGAGACTGTTAATGAGGCGTTAGAGGTTTGTTTGATATTTAATGCAATAATATTGTTGTCTTTACTAACATAGCTTTTCCTTAATTTTTGTTTGCTCACTTGTGTTTGCTATCTCAAATTCTTGGCAGAAAGGTGATGTATTTAAAGTGTTATTTCGTGTAAATGCTCACAATCGGCTCGAGGTTTGTTCTCTGCCAATTCCCAAGTGTTCTTTCAATTTTCCCTAATAACTTTTATTCTTATCCTTTTTCATATACTGTTTTCTATTGGTAGGCATACTGCAAAATTGAGGGAGTTCCTACAGATGTTCTTATCAGTGGAATTGCTGCACAAAACAGGGCTGTAAGTTTGAGCTTCTATAATATTTGTTGGTTGGTAAATTCTCACTGAGTAGTTAGAAAATGACCAAGACTTGCATTTCTAACAAGATGCCTGATCTACCTATCTAATATAGCTAAAAGAATCTATCAACATATGAGAGCTAGATTTCACTCTTTTCGTGCTGAGTGAAGTCACTTTTTCATGTATAGGTGGAAGGTGATGTTGTGGTCATCAAGGTTGATCCTTTGTCATTCTGGACCAAGATGAAAGCGTCAAGGGGAGTTGATTTACATCTCAAAGCCAATAGAAAAACTAGTGGTAGTCGCCAAGGTAAAAGTAAACTGAACACAGATTGTAAGTATGCTGATTTTGGAAATTCCTTGGTTCCTCAGAAGGGTTTTTATTGTGAATATAGTTCATGTGCTGGTGAAGATGTTCATGATGATCTGAATGGGCCAGTGGGTTGTAATTATGCTAATGGTTATCACCAGTCTTCTTCAGATTCTTCACATGTTGCTCCTTCTAAGGGGCAGGGTGAAGTTTTGAATGCTGTGGGGAGGATGTGCTCTATGATTAGTTCATACCCGTCAAAACGACCAACCTGTAGAGTTGTTGCTATCATTGAAAAATCTCCTCGTCGAGATGCTATTGTTGGCTTTCTCAATGTTAAGCAGTGGTTTTACTACAGGGAAGGTTGTAAAAAAGATGCAAAAAAGAACAAGAGCTTGCTATCAATCTCAAACTGTGAATACATCGAGATTATGCCTACCGACCCAAGATTTCCAAAACTGATGGTCCTTGTGAGCTGTTTACCTGACTGCATCAAGAAAAGGTTGGATGATGAAGATGAAACAGTTGAAATGGAATTGGTAGCTGCACAGATTGATAATTGGAGTGATGAAAGTCCCTTTCCAGAAGCCCATGTCTCATGTATTTTTGGACAGGGTAGTGAAATGGAGTCACAAATCAATGCTATTTTACATGAAAATGCAATTCGTTGTTCTGAATTTTTTCCTGAATCACTTTCCTGTCTTCCAAGCAATACATGGGAGGTGCCAAAAGAAGAATTCCAAAATAGAAGAGATCTTAGGAATTTGTGCATATATACCATTGACCCTTATAGTGCTACTGATTTAGATGATGCTCTCTCAGTTCAAAGGTTGCCTGATGGCCTTGTCAGAGTGGGTGTCCACATTTCTGACGTGTCATATTTTGTTTTACCTGACACAACCTTAGACGTAGAAGCTCAACTTCGATCAACCAGTGTTTATATGTTGCAGCGCAAAATACCAATGTTGCCTCCATTGCTTTCTGAGGACATAGGTTCTCTTAAGCCTGGTGTTGATAGGCTTGCTTTTTCTATCTTCTGGAACTTGAACAGTTCTGGGAATGTTGTAGATCGCTGGATTGGCCGCACTGTGATACGATCTTGTTGCCAGCTTTCATATGAACATGCTCAGGACATTGTTGATGGGATGATTGATGCAGAGACTTGCAACAACTTCAGAGATGACCTTCCCCAGTTGCATGGTCATTTTGAATGGGCAGATGTAATTAGATCTATGAAGTGTCTTCATGAAATTTCAAAGACTTTAAGGGAAAAGAGGTTTGATGATGGGGCTCTACAGCTTGAAAGTTCTAATTTTGTCTTCTTGTTTGATGAATATGGAATTCCATATGATAACACACTTCGTGAGCGAAAGGACTCAAATTTTCTTGTTGAGGAGTTTATGATTCTGGCAAACAGGACTGCTGCTGAAATCATATCTCGAGCTTTTCCAGATAGTGCATTATTGCGGAGGCACCCTGAACCTAATATACAGAAACTTCGAGAGTTTGAAGCTTTTTGTTGCAAGCATGGTTTAGAATTGGACACTTCTTCTGGTAACTTCCATCGGTCATTAGAGCACATCAAGGAAAAACTTAAGGATGACTCTGTGCTATATAATATTCTTATCAACTATGCTACAAGGCCAATGCAGTTGGCGACCTACTTTTGTAGTGGTGATTTGAAAGATAATATGAATGATTGGGGTCATTATGCACTGGCTGTTCCTCTCTACACGCATTTTACTTCACCACTGCGCCGATATCCTGATATTGTTGTCCATCGAACACTGGCTGCAGCAATAGAAGCTGAGCAATTGTATATGATGAATAGAAGAATGTCTCATAAATTGAGGCCTGGTGAAAAAGTGACGAGATGCTTCACTGGTATTTGTTTTCTTAAAGAAGCTGCGGTATCTTCAGAAGGCAGGGAAGCATTATCAGCTGCAGCATTAAAGCATAGAATTCCCTGCACAGAATTACTCACAGATATTGCAGCTTATAGTAATGAGAGAAAGCTGGCTAGCAAGCATGTCAAGGAGGCTAGCAGGCATGTCAAGGATGCCTGTGATAATCTCTACATGTGGGTTTCCGTGAAGAGAAAGGAGGTAAGTTCTCTCCCTTTATTTGGACCTAAGAATGTTCAGTTCTCTTATCCTATAATATGCTTTGGCATCCTGTTTCCTATTATAAATTTTGCTGAACTTGCATAACACAGAATAGGATGATAAATTTGATGAAACAAATTTTAGATGAGGTAGTTTTTGTTAGTGATTGGCCATTAAATGGTTAATATGCTCTGGATTCTATTAGATTATTATGTGTTTGTTTCCATATATGGCCTGGAATCCATTTGCTTCCTTCTTCTGTCCTGCAGGTTTTATTGTCCGATGCCAGAGTTTTGGGTCTTGGTCCAAGATTTATGACCATTTACATCCATAAACTAGCTGTGAGTATATCCACCTATATACTATCCACAGTTTTGACTAGATTGCATAATGGTCTCTTATTTTCAACCACACATGCTCTCAGATTGAAAGACGTATATATTATGATGAAGTTGATGGCCTCACATCAGAATGGCTCGAAGCTACATCGACTCTGGTGCTGAATACATGTGCCTCCAAATGGTCTGTCAGGAGAGCAGGCCCTGGGTATTACAGGGCACTTGATGAGGTTGCATGGGTCATAAATCCTTGTGATCATAACTTGGAACCTGACATGGAGAGTACCCAGGGAAGTGGTGCAGCGCAGCATTCTGATCCCATTTTGAAATCTGAAATTGATCCTTTTGTTTTCCCTCTCACAGTCCGTCTCCTCTCAACAATCCCTGTTGCACTTCATGCCACTGGTGGGGATGATGGCCCCCTTAATATTGGGGCGCGGCTATTCATGAGCTCATATTTTACCTAGACTGTTTCATGGGCTGGTATTTGAGTGGCAGATGAAGTTTTCAACTCAAATGAATCCTACAGAAATGAAGGTGGCAGAGCTTTATAAGGGATCTAATGTGGATAAGAACTTTAGTGTATAGTTTTGATTTAAAAGGAAGCAAAATCCGTGGTTTTTTCATGGATGTTTTTTCTTCTTCTCCCAACCTTTTGATGCTAAAGCAACCAGTGGAAGGTGCAGATAACATCGAGTTCCTTGCTGTGGGAGTTGTAGCTAAGGTGGCTGTTTTTATCAAAAGCTGCTTAATAATGGAATCGGCCCTTGTTTTTGGAGGTCAGTTCCATCCGGCATAATGTGGTTGCTCATATCCGGCGTTTTTGGAGCCAATTTCTTGCTTTGTTCTCACTTGTTGTAGCGTGGACCCATGCAGCCCATATCTTTCTTTTTTATTTATTTATTTTGGGTTAGCTGGTTCTTAGCGTTTTAGTAGTGTTCAGTAATAAATGTACGAGGTTGTAATTAGAGTAAGTGGAGGTATTTTTAAGAGACAAATGATACAAATGAATGGTCTTCAATGGTAAGAGTTATTTTTAAGAAATTTATTTTAAATAAAATTCAATTATTTTGAATATAGTGTAATTATACAATTCATTATGTATTATATAATTAATACATCGTCTTATTGCTCTTGTCGATCTAACTGAAATTTTATTACAGTATTAATAAAACTAATAAAAATATCTATTTACAAATAAATGCACACCATTTCTAAACACAAATTTTACACAGTTTAAATATCTAACAGTAAATTTAAAACGTGTGATTAAGCTAATTGATTCACAAATTCGTAATTTATCAATTTCGCATAATTAATTTTTTACCACATATTATTATTAATGACCTCCTTTTATTTTATTAAATATTATTATTAATTACCTCCACAACAATTCTAAATACAAAATTTACACAATATTTAAATCTAACAATACATTTAAAACATGTAATTAATCTAATTGATCAAAAAATTCATAATTTATTAATTTCATAATTAATCAAATATATTATATTTTTTTTACTAAATATTATTATTAATTACCCATCTTTTCCCTAAATATACTCTAAAATAATATACCCCCCCCGCACGCACACACACATGAAACCCTACCTATTTCTACCCATTTCATTTCCATCGCCGCACACAGTCCCTCGTCCCTCGGCCATCGTCCCTCGGCCCTCGGCCATCGTCCCTCTCCCTCTCGGCCATCGTCCCTCTCCCTCTCGGCCATCGTCCCTCTTCCATGGCCATCTCACCTTCGTCCCTCTCCCTCTCGGTCAACTCTTTTCCCTCCTCTCCCTCGACTCCCTCTCAAATAAAACCCACTTGAACAAAAACAAATAGATTAAGTTAAAAAACAAACTGATGATGTAGTGGGAAGAAGATTTAACATGAAGTGAAGATGTAGCTCGTTGGATTTATGGTATGTTGCTGTGATTTTCCTTGTTTGAATTTGCTGTAAAATATGTGTTTCTGCAATTTTTCAATTACTTGGTTTGTTGGGTTGTTTGCTGTGTTGATTTTGCTTGGCTGTGTTGGTGGCCATTGTTCAGAGCAGTTTTTATTGTAAAATAGCAACGGTAACAAAATTGTCAACGGTCACATTTTGGGTTTTGGCTCCCCAGCCAAAACCTGTGGGGATGCCTCCTGAAAATGGAAGAGGCATTTTGCCTCTTCATTTGGCTCTCCCTGTTGGAGTGACAAATTTAACAAAAAAAAAATCATTTAAAAAAAAAAATGGCTTTGCCTCCTCTGATGGCTAGTCCCGTTGGACTTGCCCTTAGAAAAGACAATTCTATATTTTTTACATTTGAATAAAATGGCATTTTCTTTTCTTTTACTGAAATGTGAGAGACCTATTTCTTTCCTTTGCTAAAGTTTAGATGCCAATGGAGGGTTGATGTGTTTCTAACATTTTTTTTCCCTTTTCTTTTTATATAGAATGTGTTTGTAGCATTGTTTGAACGCATGGATTTTTGCTTTTGCTTCGACGATTTTTCTTTTAGTTGCTATACTAGATTTTTAGTTTGTATTAGGTTACAAGTTAAATTATTATTTTTTATCTAAGAAAAAAAAATTTAATCATTGCTAATATTTTTCTAGTAAAAATAAATAAATCGTGTAAGGATGGACTCAATATGATTATGTTAACTTGATAAGTTCAAAAATAATTTGGATAATTGATAAAAATATAGTTTAATTTAAAATAAATATTCAATATAAGATTATTTTATATAAATATCAAGATGAAAATATATTAGATTAATTTGAATTAACTTGGATTAACCTATAAATTTGTATGTCAAGTCATGAAACTATAATAATCTCATAATAAATAAATAAAAATAAAATATAGGATTTAATTTTCAATAAACTCAAAGTTAAATATTAAAAAAAAGAAAAAAAATAAAACAAAATGCAAAAACAACTGTCCAAGTTAACTAGTCAAACTCAATAGAAAGTAAATTGAAACAAATTATAAAATTTAGTCCCTAATAAAATCAGTGTAAAACGATAAAATTAAAAAAATATATAAAAAAACTTGAGTGAATCTAAATTAACCAACTGTATATTTAACCTAAATAATGAGACGAGGATAACCTCGTAAAATGTAAACTAAAATAAATTATGAGTTTAATCCGTTGCCAATCTAAAGTTGAAAAAAAATAAAGTTCACTTTCCAATAAATTTCAATTTGAAAAGGTATAATTCAAATTGAAAAAATAAAAATATTTCATAAAAAAATATTGAAAGGGAAAAAACAAATTATTTTCCTTTGATTTTTTTTGTAATTTGTAATTTTATTTTTTACTATCCCTTCAAATATTTCTTATGAAATTATATCAAAATAAATATATATATGTTACTACGAAATAAAAAACACAAATTTTCTTAGTAATAATGATGGTTGAAGAAAATGCAAATATTATAAAAGAGTAAAAAATAAAGTAAAATTGAATGATTATAATAAAATAATATATAAAATATATTCTGGTTTAGTAATTTAACGAAGTGATTTGCTCATACGACTGCGCTAAGCTTTTTCTATGTAGAAAAATAATGTATTTTTTTTATTAATTTTAAAAAAATTATTTTTGACATTAGCACATCAAAATAATGTAGAAACACTTTTTTTAATTTAAAATTAAAAAAAAAATTAAAATTTGTTCAAAAGCGATTTTCAAACACATTACCAGAATCATAGTTCAATCCACCTTTTTAAATAGTAATGAACAACAAAAACCACATTTCAAATCATTGTTTATTGCTGTTTGAAATTGCGATCTCCTTTGGCTATGTACAAAATAATAGTCATGGTGCACGTAAGCTAGCTTGGACATTCTAGTTGAAAAAAAGTTATAAGTTGAAAAAAATAAAAAAACAATGTCCAAGGATTATTCGTGAGGAAAAAATTGTGGTGCGTGTAAACTGACCCGGACACCGCGAGTATCAAAAAAACCAAAAAAAAGAAGCCTGAAAAAAAGAAGAGGAAAACACATTTTCAAACATTAATAAACAGTGAAAATTTTAAAAAAAATAAGTTCAGAGATTTATTGTGAGGCGCATAAGCTGACCCGGATACCCTAGTTATAAAAAAAATGTCTGGAAAAAAAACATGTCAAAGACTTATGAACAGTAGAAAACACTGCTCTTTACTGAAAAATCATTTTCGGTGGCAGGGGACTCGAACTCCAGCAACCTGCCACGTGACCTATTTTGTCAGTTGTAGGATCCAAATAACTATAATATCTTATTTTTTTAACTATTCCAAAAAGTCGTTGTCACAAAGATTCAAGCTCCCGCACCCCGCTTTGCTTGGGCGCCCTCCTACGACCCAACCAAGCAACTTCTTTAGTCAGTTGTACGATACAAATAGTAATAATATAATTTTGATATTTAATTATTCCAAAAATGCCAATTTATTTAGCTATAGAGATTCGAACTCCGCGCCCCCCCTTAGGGGGGGGGGGTCTAACCACCAGGCCAAGCAATATATTTGTTTAGTTGTAGTGTACAAATAATAAAAATATTATTGAGTAATTTGAGTGCTCTCGTCCACAGTGATTTGTGTCTAGGTGAATGGTGCAAAACACTGTTATTTTAACTTATAGAAGAAATTTATAAGTGGATTTTTTTTTAAATGTTAAAAATGGGTCCAATGATTATTCGTGACGCGTGTAAGCTACCTCGGTTATAAAAGAAATGTATGCGCGGGAAAAAATCATGGTGCGTGTAAACTGGGTCAGACACCGTGATTATAAAAAAAAATCGATACAAAAAGGGGAAAGTACATTTTAAAATGAACAATAAAAAATAAAAAAAAAGTTCAGAGATTTATCTTGATTTACCGGACAATTTGGTTATTAAAACAGAAAAAAAAGAAGCCCGGAACAAAAAGAGACTACCCTTTACTACAGTGATTTCACTGTTCATTAGAAAAAAATTGCGCTGCTGAGGTTCGAACTCGCGCGCCCAACGTCGTTTGGGCACGCTGTAACCGTTCGGCCAAGGACTTGTTTGTGTAGATATTGGACACAAATAATAATAATAATAATAATAATAAATAAAATAAATGTTCCAAAAGTAAGCTTTTAATGGGATTCGAACTCAGGCGCCCGGCTTCGTGTGGGCGCGTTGTAACCATTCGACCGAGGTGCTTCTTTGATCATCTCTAGTATCCAAATGATAATATTATAATTAAGTAATTAAATTGTTCAAGTCCACAGTGCTTATGAGTGTAGGTGAACAGTGAGAATTGCACAATAATACCGCGTCCTCTTTTAGCTTTATAGATAATATATTTATAATATTCTATATTAATTTAAAATAGTTAGGCATGTCGAGCTGACATGAATTAATAAGTTTAGGCGTAACAGGATTGGAAGCCCAAGTATTACTCTTTATTTTTACTATCCCAATGTAAATATAATAAAAAATTAGTTTATCTGTTGCTTAAAGTGGAAGATGGACTTATTGCCTACTAGATTGTTGCATTACAAATACCCTAAAGTAGCTCGGTAATTCACTGTTCATGTACACTCATGTGCACTGTGGACTAACTATTTCCTACCCTGCTTCGTGCTCGTATGTGTTCCTTTTTTTTCTCGTGGCGATGCTTTTTGTAATTTTTATGGTGGAAATAACAAAGGAATGGTTGTGGTCGAGCGGTTGTCCGCGCATCCACCATCGGCACGCGCAAGTTTGAACCACTCAGACAACAAATATGATTTTTTTTAAGAACTGCTTTTTTTGTAAAAAAAAATGATTTTTTTTAATAACTGGTTTTTTTAAGAACTATTTTTTTTTGTAAAAAAAAGGGTTTTTTTTAATAACTGATTGTTGTTTTTTTTTTTTTAACAAAAAACAAGAATTTTTTTGCCTTAATAATTGAGGTTTCCGGGTCGCCAACATACGCGCACCACGACTAATCTCCGGATCCATTTTTTTTAACATTTTTTCCATATTTTGTTTTGCCACTTATATTTTTTTCTTAACTGAGGTGTCCGCGTTAGCTTACGCGCACCATGATTTTTTCTTCCCAAATATATATTTTTTTTTCCTGATCAAGTGAGCGCGCTGCCAATAATCCCTGGGCTCATTTTTTCTTAACATTTTTTCCTGTTTGTTTTTTCTACTTATACATTTTTTTAGATATAATCAAGGTATCCGGATCAGCTTATACGCACTATGACTATTATTATTTTATAGAATACCTAAAGGAGATCGCAATTCCAAAAAGTTATATATATATATATATATATATATATATGTTGACATATAATGTCATACTTTGTATGCTTTATATATTTTGATGATAACAATAAAAAGAAAATGGACTAATAATATGCTTGGATGAGATTAAGCTATAAACAGGTTTTATACAAAGAATACATCAACAAGCATAACGGAGTACACGAAGAAATCACTCCAAGAAGTCCAAGATGCAAGCAAGTGAAGACTTAGAATAAGTGTTCATTTTAGTGCTTTATGTAAATCTCTATTTCTACCTTGATAGCACAAATTAAAATGAACTCACACACTTCACAGTGCATGCATTAAAAGGATTTGATGATTAAAAGGTTTAAGTCATAATCAATCGGTTCAAGAAATTCAGAAAAGATAATTTGTCAAAATAGATTTCTGCATGAACCGGTCGACCGCTTGAGGTATCCGTTGTGAACCGGTCGACCGCTTGGAAGACAAATTATTTTATCCGTTGTGAACCGGTCGACCGCTTGGTTTTGTCCGTTGTGAACCGGTCGACCGCTTGATATGGCAGTTGCACTAAAACGGCTAGAAACGGCTAGTTTCTTTTAGAAACTTATAAATAGGCCTCTTAATTGCAAAACTAAAGAGAACTTTCATATCTTATATTGAGGCAATTAGAAGTGCATAAACACCTTCATATCATCAATCCTCATTAATACTCATATTTGTGTTTAAATCTTCATATCCCAACACAAAGAGTATTTCTCATTCTTATTACACTTAAACACCTTCAAATATCCTAAGTGCTATTAAGTGAGAGAAAGAGATCATAGATCTTCATTTGTAATATCCACACTATTAAGAGTGTATTGTTGTTTTACTAAAACAACCATTGTGAAACTCTTGAGAGTTGAGTATAAAACTCTTGGTATTGGTGAGGGAACATCACCAAGGAAAAATCTTGAAGAGGGAACATCTTCAAGTGGAAAAGGAAAATCTTGAAGAGGGCATATCTTCAAGTGGTGTAAAGTCTTGGTGTGGATTCATCAAGCGGAAATTGTAATCTTGTTACTTGGATTAGTAAAAGAGTACAATACTCAAGTACGGGTTGGTACTTGAGTCATGGACGTAGGCTTGCCGAACCACGTTAAAAACCCGAGTTAGCAATGTCTTTCCCTTATCTCTTTACTTTAAAATAATTAATTTTTAAGATTGCATTATTTATTGTATTTGCATCAATTCCACTTTAGGTGTATTGTTGCCTTAATCCGTGAATTTCAACAATATATATATATATATATATATATATATATATATATATATATTAAGGCGTTAATATGAAATAAATAGCAAAATATATAATTAGTCTAACATATTTATCAGAGAAAAAATTACAACTAATTATTATCATTATTTTTAAGGCGTTTCTATGAAATAAATAGAAAAATATATATAATTAGTTTAACATATTTATAAGAAAAAATTGACGAATAATTATTATTATGATGATGAATGCCTTATCTACAATAATTAGAAATTCCAATACCAAATAATTTTTTTAAAAAAAAAGCAATCAAAAAATAAAGTACATGACAAAACAAAACAAAACAAAACAAAAAATTATGATCTTAAAAAAATATTTGACTTGAATAATAAATAAAAAGAAAAAAGAGAATAATAAGCCGAACAATTACGACACACCCAATCGCCATCGAATGCCCAATTAACTAAAAAAAAAAGTAATTCATCTCTAATTGATTTTGTCGATTGCATTTCTTTAATCCACCGATTATATAATTATCAAAACAATGAAGACACACCAAACAATCAATCAATTGTAGTTTTACAATCTATGAATTAAATAAATCCACACACAATAGCAATCAACCAGAAATAATCCATCTTTGATAGATTTTAGCGGTTGCAATTTTGCTATTTGCCGGTTAAATAGTTTGTTGCCATTAAAATAAACTCAACCATCAACATGTTCGATACAACAATTTTACTAATTAAATATTAAAATCACCAATTATAACACACATAAAATCAATCAGTTTTCTACATAAATAGAACCCAGCACAACATGGGCAAGTTCGCTCGCTAAAGAGCTAAAGGAGATTAGTCGTTCATTATTTGTTATTGTGGGTTGGACAATTGGTATGCTACTTCGCGCCTACATGAGCTCGGTTTGTTTTTTTAGTTAGGGCTTCTTATTTTTTTATTTGTATAGTAGAAATGACAAAGGAGTAGCAATGACCGAGTTGGTGTCTGTGCGTTGGCAGATTCAGCGTGCGAGAGTTCGAGCCGCTCAGATAATAAAACTGATTTTGGTTTTCTTTTTTTTTCTTTTTTTTAAAAAAACTGGATTTTTTTAATAACCAAGGTATTCAGGTCAGATTATGCCCGCCACGACTAATTTTTGGATTCACTTTTTCTATACATTTTTTTTCCTATTTTGTTTTGCCACTTATACAATTTTTTCTGCTTTTTTCTCCAACTGAGGTGTTCGGGTCAGCTTATGTGTACCAAATTTTTTTTCCCAGTTATATTTTTTTTTGTTCCTAGTCAACTAAGCACGCCACGAATAATCCCTAAACTCATTTTTTCTTAACATTTTTTCCTATTTTTTTTCCACTTATATTTTTTTATATAATCAGGGTGTTCAGATCAGTTTACACGCATCACAATTATTATTATTTTATATAATACCTAAAGGAAATCGCAATTCCAAAAAATGATGAATATATATATTTTAAGGCGCTGATATGAAATAAATAGCAAAATATATAATTAGTCTAATATATTTATCAAAGAAAAAATCACAAATAGTTATTATCATTATTTTTAAGGCGCTAATATTAAATAAATAGCAAAATCTATAATTAGTCTAACATATTTATAAATAAAAAATTACAAATAATTATTGTCATTACTCTGAATGACTTATCTACAATAATTAGAAATTTCAACACCTAATAATATTTAAAAAAAAATTAAAAATTAAAATAAATGAAAAAACAAAAAAATATTGTTAGATTTTTAAAAAAAATATTTGACTTGAAGAATAAATAAAAAATAAAAAAGAGAATAATAAGTCGAACCATTACGAAACACCCAACCGCCAACGAATGCCCAATTGACTACAAAAAATAAAGTAATTCATCTCTAATTGATTTCAGTGATTGCATTTTTTTCATCAATCGATTATATAATTGTCAAAACAATTAAGACACACCAAACAATCAATCAATTGCAGTTTTGCAATCTATGAATTAAATAAATCGACACAAAATAACAATCAACCAGAAATAATCCATCTCTGATAGATTTTAGCGGTTGCAATTTTGCTATCTACCTTGCCGTTAAAATAAACCCAATCATCAACAAGTTCGATACAAGAAAAAAATAATTCATCTTTTATTCATTTTATTAATTGTAAATTTACGTCCACCAATTAAATAATTGTCAAAACAATTAAAAGACACCTAACAATTAATCAATTATAGTTTTTCAATATGCAAATTACATAAATCGATAAAATATTTAAGCAAGTTCACCCATTAATGAATTGACTATAAAATACAATTCACTCATCTTTAATAGATTTTATCGATTATAATTTTGAGAGTTGTCAACTAAATTATTATCCGAGTACTTAAACTGATAACAACAATCAACTAATTTGATACAAACAAAAAACATACAACATAATTTATCGATTATAATTTACTATCTACCAACTAAATAATTCTTTGTAGGTCGAATAATTAATTTGTTTATTACATCAAAAAAACTCAACGCAACGCACGAGCTATCCCACTCGTTGAATGTAGTTGTCATTGCGGTTTGTTTGAAAATGAAAAGGATTTGGCTTCCAATTCATTTTTTTTTTACTTAAAAATACATAAAAAATAACATAACCCCGCCACAATCATAAAAACACCCCATAAACAAAAATAAAAAAAAATCTAAATGGCTTTGATATATTTTTGTGAGGCATGCTTGTACGAAAATGTTACCACATTCAAATTCTTCTTGTAATTTATTGACATAAATTTAATTATTTTTGTTGTTAACATAGATTCAACTGACAATTTGTTTTCTCTTTATTGTTTTTCATTGAGTTTTTCTATTTTTTTTTCAAACCCAAATATTAAAAAAGAAATAAAATAAACTTTCAAACCCAAATAAAAATTATAAAAACTTTAAGATTGATTTTTTTTTGTATTTATATTATGATCTCTCACTTTTAATTTTATTTTTCTACAATTTTAACAGTAGGCCACAAAATGATTAAATAATTAAAAAAACTAAGAACGAAATTTAATTAAAATAATATCTTTTCTTTAAAAAAAGGAGGGAAGTTGTGAACAGTGAAGTAAGAGAGATTAAAAAATTGTCAATCCAAACTATTTGTACGAGGCAAGCTCCCCAAAAGAGCCGAAAACTCCCAGGAGCCCTAAATGAAGTCAAGAGCGCGCCAAAAGTTGTTCTGGTCGGAGCAAAACAATCAATCTGGTTCTTTGATTGTTCTATGAGACATGACCTCTGCAATTGGATGGTACGGGCCGCTAGTTGATCTCTGCAAAACCGATCATCACATCGGCGATATCGTTCAGCTTCTCGTCTTTGTTCACCGCTCCACTCCCGTTCAGGTATTACCTTACATTTCGTTTTATTAATCATGAATGTTCGCCTCTTTACATTATTGGTTTCTGGTATCGGATCATGCAGTACAAATTACCGAAAGGTGGAGAAGTAATCAGGACAGACATTCAGGTTGGTGATGATACGCTGCCATTTTTCTCCGTCTCGCTGTGGAAAAAGCAGATGGGAACCATGGTTGTTGCCGGTGATGTCTTACTGTTGCAAAGTAAGCAAGGACACCCTTTTTTCGCAATTTGCTTCAATTTTCATAATATATACAAGATTAACTGAGGACTGCGTTTCTGCTTATTGATTCTTTATCGATGGGAAGATTTCATTCATAACTTTGGAATTTCGTTCCATATTCCGATAATGTATCGATGTTTGGAATTTCTGATTAGCTCATTTCTTAAACTTGTTGCGGTGATAATCACATAAATTGTTGATTTTTGCAAAAAATAATAATAAATCTTTGGGATTATTCAGATGTGAAGATCACTAAATTTGGACATGCCGTTGAGGCCAGAACGGTCGAGTGGTCATCGTTAGTACGTTTAGTCCATCCTTACGAATCACTGCTCTCTAAAGGTACTTCATTTTGCTTTGCGTTTCTGCTTGGACCTGGATATTTGAAATGGAACAAATGCTTAGAATTAAGAGGAAATGAAAACGGAGGATATATTCTATTATTGTTCAACTCGTCCTTTGGGCTTCTCTAATAATGAATCTGTATGTAGGTGTAGGTGAGTTAATAGACGAATCTCAAGTAGGGAAAACAACATTGGAAAAGCTTTGCAAGGTAATAAAATGGGTACAGCGAGCTAGATCTGCTCTTCACACTACTGGATCACACAGCTTTGTGGTAATGTCTTTGCTCTCTTGTTTTGTAGTTTTAGTTACATTGCATTTAACTAGCCTAATCTTATATGTTGTTTGGGGTCCAATAAACTCATGGTCTCATTGTTTAATTCAATAAATACTTTTAATGATTGTGTTCTGGACGTGATATACAAGTTGTGTTTGATGTCTTCTTTTTCATGCACTCAAATCTTCCCATTGTAAGTGATCCTTTTTTTGGTCATGCCAAGCCACTTTATTATTGATTGAGAAAAAATATCAGAGTTGTTGCTGCTGCCTATTCCATTTCAGTCATTTAGGATTTTTTTTTCTGGGTTAATTACACCTGTCATCCTCTATTTTAGACATCATTACACTTTGCATTTTGTTTTTTGAAAACCTTAAACTTTTCATTCTTGATTTTTTCTTATGATTGCAATTTCCACCTTCTGTTTAAAAATCTGTTAGTTAACCATTAGAATTGGAGTTGACTTTTGGCAAAACAATTCCATGAAATGACCAAATAATCAATGAGAAAATAATGAATTCCTGGAATAGACAAGTAAAATGTCTATTTAGTATTAAAAATTCAGTCCAAAAGTTCTCATTTAATTTCGGTATTAGTAGGGAAAATCGAGCAAAATATGCTGTTTCCATTTGCAAGTAAGCATGTCCTTTATCATCATCATCATCATCATTATTGATGCATAAATGGCATAAAAAGATGAGACTATAATACTTTCTATCTTCTTTTAAAACAGACATTTTTGGATTTTACAAAAAAATTAGATGGAAAAGTTAACTCCGCTAATCTTAGGGTGTAAATCTTAATTTTTAAAAAAATCTTAATTTTTTAATGGTGGCCAAAATAGAGGGTGGTAGAGGTAATTAACTCCTTTTCCTCGTGGACACATTATATGTCAAACCATCGCATGTCATTTTACGAGATGCAATTTACAATATGGAGAGGCAAGATATGTACTAAATACAAACACACCAAGATATTATTGCATAAAGAAAGAAATGAAAAGGGAACTTGTAACAAAGTCGTCCCTTTTCATCTCCTTAGGTTTTGTTGAAAAGGAATAAGCTGTAAATTAGGTAATGAATCTCATAAGCACCACGTCTATACCATTTCATTCTTATCACAACAGTTGCATCTTTAAAAGCCTTTAATCTGTATTGGTACTGTTGGCAAGTTAGTTGTGTGCTCATACGAGTAATTACTGAAACAACTTGCATGGCAGAAGAAGCAACCGAGGAACTGGAAATTGCCAAAACAGAGTGAATCTCAGAACTTGCTCTTGCTTTCAGAAGTATTGGGCCTAAGTAATTCCTGTAATGCAATTTTTAGTGCATCCATTGGCGAGATTTTCCTACCATTTACCGGGAGAGCACTTGATGAATCTAATAAGGAAAAGATGTTTGTCAGCAGGACAATTGAAGATAAAGATAATAGTTTAGCAGAAGATTTTATTTGTATTGGCTGTCAGTTATGTGGTTCTCCTTTGGTTTCAGAGAACGGGTATGGAAAATTGAAACTGTCATGTTGCAATTATTTCCTGTACAGAAAGTCAAACATAAATTGGATTACTGAATAGCTTACTGGTTGCTACAGGTCTATATGCGAGCAAGACAATATTTCACTCTACTGCCCGAAAAGCCTAAATCACCTTCATGCAGTAACCTTGATTTACAGGCCTTTTATGGTATGGATTTGTTCATGCTCTTGTCTAGATAAATGCAATGCTCTCGTTCTTATTGAAATGATGACAGCACTGCACTTTCAAAATGATTCATGATATTCCATGCATCTATTATAGTCATTCTACTTGTTTCCCTCATTATATGGTTGGTGCTGTCTCTCTTTGCATGATAGCTTTTCTTGTTTTCAAGGTTTCCAATAAAACAAGTATGTCTTAGATCATCTTGAAATCAATATCTCGCTGATTATAATTTTCTGCATCTTGACATTGCATTGTTTTACCATATTCATGTCAGAGTATTTTCTCCACCGCAGTTATATGTCTGGGATGAATCAGAATACCTGCCGCTCCTCGTAAGAAACAAGGCCGCGGTAGTGTTGTTCGGAAACATCAGGGCTGAAAGAGTGTACTCATGCTATAGAGGACAAAACCATAGTCAAAATGTCAACCAAACATGCCGGGAGAATAATCATGAAGCTGTAAAGAAAGGATTAGTGGGTTCTTGCTCATCAGATGCAGATAAGAGCCTGGAAGTTAAGAAGAAAAAACACCAAAATAAAAACATAAACTTTCATTTGATTTGGCTGGTTCTTCTAAAGATGTTGTTGCAGCAAGGAAAGAACAGTCCCTTGAAATTTGAAGCAACTGTGAACACCAGCCTAGATACCGAACATGGGAAGTTTGAAATGCTTTCCGTTTCAGTTCCATGCGCCAGAAACAAATTGCTCTCTGGTTGATGTATTTATACTATGCTAGTTAGAGGACCCCATTTCCTTTTCGTGTAATCATAAACTCTCTACAAACTATCCATCATTCAGCAGTAGCTTACTTTCATAGGGACCTTTGTACTAAAAAAAAAAGAAATAATTGAGATATTCTTCATATGATCATGTAAATCAAAAGTGCATCTCTGAGCCAAGCAAATACCATGCTAAATATTTTCGTTTTTTTTTTGTGGGATCATTCATTAGCTAACATCATGGTTTTGCGGGTAATTATATAAAAAACCCTTCTCTAGTTTATTTATTTTTTAGTAAAATCAATTTGGTAAAATATCATAATTTTAAAAATATTTGAGAAATAACACAAATTAAAGTTACAAACGACATATAACTCATGAGTCGCTTGTGTCATCAATGACCTTTCCAAATCATAAAATGACCTGGCATAAATTACAATTAAGATATAGGAGAGAGGAGAGAAAAACAAAAGAAGGAGACTTAACTAAAATCCCACCGATAACACTGCCAGTATTGTTAAAAAGATTTCAAAGAGACAAATTCAATAACACTAAGAAAGCTAATCAATGGTGATCTAAAAAAAGGCCACACGGGCATCCCAAAAGTTCCAGGTGGTTCGCTGCTTTAAGGTGGCTTGTGTGGCTCACTTCGATCATCAAACGTTATATTTTTTGTGTGTCGTTGGATTGGTCTCGTTAAGATCTTTCTGATAGCATTTTAACCGGAGCTTTATTGAGCCTACGAGATATTTGTATTTATTTTATCTCCTTTCTGTTTATAAATTACAATGAGGAGAGAGGCGAGAGAAAAAACAATGATAAAAGAATGAAAAGGCATCTCTCCTCTTTCTTTATTATAATTTATGCTAGGCCAATTTACAATTTGAAGGGGTCAGTCGTGACTTATGCAACTCGCGAGTAGCAAATCTCGTATGTGATTATTTATATTATGCTATATTCTAAATATTTTATGGAAAATGTTTAGCCTATTAGTTATAAATGGATTCGTAAAAGAAAATATTTTCTTGATATTTCTATAAATAAATCAAAACAAGATTAGTTGCAAAAGATTTCACTTAAAAATAAAATGTGGATTATTTTAGTACTTTTAATTTCTTCAATTTGAGTTTTAACTTTTTTTTTAGCTTCTATATATAATCCTTTTTAGCATCAAATGAATGTTAATTTTTTTATATAAAAAAATAGTTATATAAAATAAGAGATATATGTAACAACCTAAAGGTTTTATAGTTCCAGGTCAAAAGAATAAAGTTTGTAAATTGAAAAAAATCTTTATATGGCTTAAAACAAGCTTCTAAGTAGTGACAAGAGAAATTTGATCAAACTATTTTACGTGATATTTGTTTTCTAATTAGTGTGGATAAATGTTTTTATACCAAGTCTATGTACAATAAATATATGATCATCAGTTTATATGTAGATGATATGTTTCTTTTTGGTACTAGTATGAATGTTGTGCATAACACTAAATGTTTTTTAGCCTCTAAATTCGATATCAAAGATATGGGTGAAGCTAGTGTAATATTGGATATTAAAATTATAAAGAGAGACAATGATATAATATTTACACAAAAACATTTATGTAGACAAACTTCTTAAAAATTTTGGTCGCTTTGATATGACACCTGCCAGTACTCTTTTTGATGCTAACTCTTAATTAATGAAAAATAAAGGCAAAATTGTTGCTCAACTGAGTATACTCATATTATTGGGAGTCTAATGCATATGGTGAATTTCACTCAACTTGATATAGTGTTCGTTTTGTGTAGATTGAGTAAATATATACAAAATCTAAATCATGAAAATTCAACGATAATAATTCGACAAATGAAATATTTGAGAGGTACCATGGGCTCTAATATTCTATATAGCGGGTTTCCTGCTAAATCAAAAATATGTAACGATGCTAACCGAATTTTAGATTCAAATGAGATTAAACTCACTAGTGATTATATCTTTATGTTAGGCAGTGGTATAATGTCTTGGAAATCTTCTAAACAAGGTTTAATCACTTGATCAACCATGGAGTTTGAATTTATAGCTTTGGAATCAACATGAAATGTAAGTTTTTTAATTGAAATACAAGTGTTACCATGTTGTTGTAGTAGTAGGACTAACATCCTAGTTAATTTTCTTTATTTCAATGAAATTTTATCGTTTATAAAATGAAAAAAATAAAGAAATTTCTTTGAGAAAAATAATCATCAATTAAAACCTAAGATTTCCACTAGAAAGTTGCATACTTAAATCATGCCAAAGTAAAGAGCATAGAGTTATGTGCGCCCCTTTCATTGTAAATACGAGAGATGTAGCCTACACTCGAGATTCCTGGAAGCACATTCTGATCATCCAGGTTGTCTTGGTGTTTATTTGAGAGTGAAAATGTGGTTGTGGTTGCTTTGAAAATATTTTTCATTTAAAAATGTATTAAAATAATGATTTTTTATTTTATTTTTAAAAAAAATATTTTTGATGTAAGCACATGGAAATGATCTAAAAACACCAAAAATATAATTTAAAGTAAAAAATAAAATATATTTTTTAATTTTTTCTCAAAAGTATTTTTGAAATATAGTGTAATTAATTATGCTCAAATATGTTAGCAAAACTCTACTGAAAACCAATTTAACTCATTGGGTGCGGTTTGAACTTTCAAGAGCAAGACTCAATGGAGTGAACCTAAGAAAGTACAAGTTTAGGGTAGAGTTCATCTTGGTCCCTTTATTTTCCTTAACCCTCCACTTGAACTCCTTGTATTTAAAGTTCTTAATTCTAAGCCTACAAGTTTCAATTTGTTTCCATCCACAAAAATTAAGGGAAGCCTTCTATTTTTCTCACTCCTAACCCTTTTGTTTTAATTTTCCCATATATCGAGCTAAACTCCACCAAAATAAGTACAGGGAAGTGGCCAACCCATCATTATATCATTGAAAGAAACTTTCAAAGGTTATAGGTAAATGAAACATTAGAGTTATTCAGGCATATCATGATGATAAAAACCTTATAATTTGCACCAGATCTTAAATTTGAGTCAAGACGTGCAGTTCTTATAAATGACTGAAATAATCAGAGTTTTACTCGTTTATCTAGATCCATAAAATACATTTGTTGAGAAGTTAGTTTCCTCGCATAAAAAATAATAATAAAACAGCTGCGGGGCCAAACTAAATATAAGAGTATATTTTGGTTATTGACCACTTGCTATATTATTGATTGATCCAATGGCTCAACAAATGCAATTATATTTGCCTAAACCAATCAATAATTCTAATGTAAAAGGCAATCCAAAAAAAAAGAAAAATTACCCTTTGCATCTTCATTTCTCTTTTTTTTACCACGAGCCCTTCAATAATTGGCCTAAACATTTAGAATGACCAGCACTTCCTCGAGCAACTCTTTTGGATTTGAACTCCGAACAAGAACAAACAAAATTACTATGCCCTAAGCTTCCAAGAAAAAACAAAAGTATCATCACAAAGAGGAAAGAAGACAAACCTAACAACAACCTTCCAGTTTGGTCTCCAATCTATAATTAAGTTTTTTAACAATAAAGTCACTCTCTTATCACCGTAGAAAACCACCCGCAAAGTGACACAGATATGTTTTTTTAAAATCAATTAGACATAGAATATGAGTTGATTTTCTTTTAGTAAGACAATCATGCAGCCATCGCAGCCTCCTCTGCTGGTCTTCATCTTCTCTCTCTCATATTTTAACGGTGGATCTGCAAGCGGGGAGGCACAGTGACGTCATTCGCCCTCTAATTTAAACGATACTTGCTCCCCCCACCCCTGTTAGTAAAACTATTGATTAATTGCATGACGTATGGGACGAACAGCCTGAAGCCATGCTGAGCACCTGATAGAGACACAGGGGGCTCGAAATTATCGATCCACGTGGAAGCTTATTAGACAACTAGAATGGACTTGAAGAAACCGTATCAATATATATACAGGGGAGTAATACCTGCACTCCATGCATTCTATTTTACTTTTTTTATCAAATATCGGCCAAAACATTCCGATTGCGTTTCACATGTTTCGTTTTGGTTAAATGGTATTTTTTTAAAATAATGAATAATTTTCAATATGAATCATATCTCTTAATCCGTCTATTAGATTGAGATGAAATTTTATGAGGTGTCTTTTGACTTATTTATATATCTTGTGTTAAAATTCCAGAGCAATCAGGAATGTAATAATCTTACGAGATTGATGATGACATTCTCGTACTATTATACATGTTTATAATTTTATTCAGAAAAATCATTTTATTATGTCTTTTTTTAGATTAAATTGCACAATTCTAAATAATTATTTTTTGAATTAATATATTTAATTATATTACACATAAACAGTACAACTCAGAAACAACATGCTAAAACGCTCTGAAACCGAAACATTCCGTTCCAAATGAAAAAATGAAGTACCTACCGAAATGAAATTGACAACCTTGATAGAAACAAGTAAAAAGTGAATTTGAATTGATAAAATTATTTTTATAAGTTTAAATATGATTTTACCTTTTCTCTTATATTTATTCTTGTTAATAATCATAGATTGAATAACATAAATGTTTTTGTAGTGTTTTTAGATATTTTTCATGTATTTATATCAAAATTAATTTTAAAATATAAAAAAATATATTATGTTAATATATATTATATTACAAAACTCAAGGGGAAGCGGTTATGGCTTACGTTTTACCAATACATGCTCTGTAGCATTGGCGTATATACAAAATTACCACTTGCGAATCTCAATGCTTCACTTATTATTATTTATTACGAAGACACCCGAAGTTTTACTAATTATTGTAATAAGCTGGACGGCAAGTTAATCCGACAAGGTCAGTGAAAAAGATATGGTGAAGACAAGAAAATACATAAGTAATTGAAACAATCATTTTTTAATGCGAGTAAACTTTATTTTTTAAAAAATATATTTTATGAATCTAGATAAATAAATAAAATTTCAGTTTTTCTAGGTTTTTATAAATAATATATATTTTGACTCAAACTCGAGATCTACTATGTAGATTGCAAATCATCCACCATGACGTCATATTTCTTGTAATGTCAGAATGATAGAGCCTTATACACATAGATGTAACAATTCAGTTCTAAAACACAAATTAAAGAAAGGATGGATTCAATAAAAAAAATTGTGAGTTCACTAATTATGATTTTTATTAAGACATTAGCATCTCCTTGATACAATATTGTTAATTCTGTTTCGGTTGATGTTTCGTTTTTTTAATTGGAACAAAATGTTTCAGTTTCAGAGTATTTCGGCGTGCCGTTTCGGGGTTGTACAGTTTATGTGTATATATATAATTAAATATATTAGTTCATTTTTTTTAGTTAAAATCCAAAAATAAAATTATCTAGAATTGTGAAAATAATATAAAAAACACAATAAAATATTTTTTCTGAAAAAAAATTATGAACATGTATAATATTATGAGAATGTCATCATCAATATCGCAAGTCATTACATTCTTTGATTGTTCTAAAAATTTAACATAATATATATAAATATATCAAGAGACTCCTCGTAAAATTTCATTTTAATTTAACGGTCGGATTAAGAGATATAATTGATATTGTAAAATTATTTATTATGTTAAAAAAAAACTTTTTGGCCGAAACAGAACGGACAATACAAAACCGAAATATTTTGGCCCGTATTTGACCGAAAAATCCTGAACTGAAATTTAAACCAAAATAAAAATAATATTATTTTATCTTACTTTTTTTATCTTATATTGCAGTTATTTCTACCAAAACGGAACTAACCTACCAACTCTATATGCTTTTTGTAAGGACAACGTATCAGTTGTCGACCAGTTACAGCAACAAATTATTTTATTTTCAAATGGAATTATTTCTTACAAGGAAGAGGGTATGCATTGTGTGTTGGGCTGTCAATTCGAAAAGGAATATAAGACACTCCAGGTAGTAAATTAAGGAATTGGTAAACTGTTAGAATAATAAAAATTAAGGTAAAAAAAAATTAAGGAAGAGGATATGCATTGTACATAGTGTTGTTCGATCTCGTAAGAATTTTCTTATTTGCTTATCAGCCAGAGACAAGAAGGACGACAAAGCAGTGCGAGTTCCCAAACATGTATGCTTACAGATGTTCCAGCTGCCACAGGGTGTGTTAGTCCGTGACCAAGTTTAATCATGTTCCGAAAGCTGCATCATCATCAGTAGTGCCTGTCTAAGAATTCCTCTTAACAAAATGATTTAAAAAAAAGGGGTTATTTTAAAATAATATAAAAACATTAAAAAATATATTTTCAAGTTAAATAAAATATAAGTTTTAAGTTTTCTCAAACTTATTTATGAAAGGTGAGATGCGAATGTGTGATTAGCAGAGGCATATAAAAGACATACACTAAAAAGACTAACAATAGTTGACTTCTCTAGGCGTGCTAGAGATTTAGATATGTTACATGAATTATTATTAATCTCATACTATAAGATATATTTTATGTAGCAAACTCGATTATAATTAAGCGGGTCAATTATTTTGCACAAACACATGAGTACGACTGCACATCAAAAATGGTTTAGAGAAAGGAATCTTGTGGGAGGCAACGGATCTCATCTATTAGTAGGCGGTATATACTTCTGTTGAGCAGCAAAATTAAGAGCAGCAGTTGACTTAATTATAATGGTTAGTAGATACCCGTGCTTTCATCACCACTAACCGGTCCATGATGGGTGATGGGCACCTTGTTTTAATCAATTTGTAGTCAAATAGTAAATTAAGCTTTATTTTAATTAACATTTAACCATTTTTTTTAGTTTCTAGAAAACTCCATCTCTTTTTAAACATTTTTTTATAGACCCGGATTAAATAAATAAAACCTCAGTTATCTTACATTTCTACACGGTGAGCATATCCTGACTATTTGACTATAAGGTAGTAAATAAAAATAAAACTTCGATTATTCTAGACTTTTACAAGGTAAACACGTCTCGATTCCAATCTGAAACTCGTAAGATAGATCTCAGTTTTTTTTGTCACCACGTCACGCTTATTAAAAAGTATTTTTATAATAAAAAGTATATTTAATACGGTATCCCATTAAAAACAGGAATTATAGTAATAGTAAAACGTTGCATGCAATGATCTTCGTCATTCAGTTTGCATATATCCAATGGAAATTTTGAAGAAGATTGTTTATGCCTTAAATTAAAATCGTTAAATTATTATAATTTATTCAAACAAGCTCCTTTGATTAATTGCGCTTTTCGAAACGGCGACAGATGATTGTATATACTATATTGGACCCGAAGAATAACGTGAAGCCATCACAAAGAAGTACAATTGCTAAACATTGCTAGCTGGCATAAGAAGTATAATTGCTGAACAAAAAAAATCCTGTTACTGATTAATTAGTATTAGTTTAACTTAATTTTATTTAATTAATAAATCCTGTTTTTCTTATTTAAAAATATTATTTTTATTTTTTAAACCACTTCATTAAAATATTCTCTATAAACAACATAAAAAAAATAAACAGTGACATTGCCTCGTCTTCACTCAAGTTGCCGTCCAAACAGGACCATAGAGCCTCACCTCCAACGGTGGATTTCGGCTACGTATCTTTATAAAACAGCTCGTTGCCTGCCGGCCTTTCGATTAATAAAAACATTTATGATTCGATCAAGAGACCAGATGTTGCCACGTCTGACGCCACACTCAGGTCATCCTTCGCTGTATCGTATTTCCAAATCCCTTCTATTCACAAATATCTTTCAGTTTTTTTAAACGAGCAAAGCTGACTAAATTTTATATTTTTTTTTTGTAAAATCATCATGATTTTTTATTTACTACTTGCTATTTATTATTAATGAAGATTCTTGGATTATGACGGTGGAAAAATAAAGAAATTAAATCGTGTTCCCAGCAGCTCCAAAGTTTTTTCAATTCTATGAATATATAACTAATTAAAGGGAAATATCGAAAGCTTCACTGATAAGATATTTGTTTTAAAAATATTTTTGAAAAAAAAAATGATTTTTTTAAATAAAATATTTTTGGTATTCTTAGATCATTTTTATATGATGATGTTAATTATATTTTTTTAAAAAATTATCATTGTGATGTATTTAAAAACAAAAAAATATTTTTAAAAATAATCTTAACCACACTACTAAACAATTATACGATCCTTCTGATGTCAATCCATACCGATTAACTTTGGGAAATTCTTCTTTGTTAGATAGTATAACTAAATTTTCATAAAAAAAGGGTCAATTGATAATTGGAACACAAAGTAGCCATGGCTCTTGATAATACACTAATATTGTTTCCAATATAGTTTAATATTATATTCATATTTTATCAGACCTTCTATATATGTCAAAAGTCTCAACAATCTATAGACTTTTATAAAATGACAATGTAAATCTCTGTCTTATATATATATCTTGTTTGTTGCTTAATGGAATCAAAAAATAAAAAGAGTTACTTGGTTGCTTAATGAAATCAATAACAAAGTGCCTATAAATAGGCTTTACATAATTTATAATGAACTCACTAACTCACATCACAATTAACTCATTAACTCATGATTCTAGCAACACAAACACCATTTTCTTAGCCACTAGGCAGATTTCTAAAGACTAGGTCCATTATGACTAAATCAATATAAAATAAACAATGAAATAAATACATAAATTTTAACATTCTCCCTTAAATTGTAATATGCATATAACAATTTAAAAAGAAATCATCCTTCTACAATACTCTTGATTACTTCTGATCGCGAACATATTCCAAGTAAACCACGCAATTTCACAAATGCAACAAGTTTGAGGGGTTTGGTTTGTATATCTACAATGTGATCTTCACTTCTGCAATAAACTAAATTAATTGTTCCATCATTGTTGAGATCTCGTAAGAAATAATATCTCACATCGATATGTTAGCTTCTTCCATGTAACACTAAATTTTTGGAGAGTTTGATTGTTGAGTTGTTATCACAAAATACTATTGTAGCTCCAATTTGATAAAACTATAGTTCACCTTTTCCATTAGGCATCCTAACATAGCATTCAAAAAGGTAATGCCCAAACTTGTGACATTTGAAACATTCAACCTTGAATTTGTCAACTTCTTGAATTCATCCTTTGCCTTTGTTTTGTCCTTCAACTGCCTTGAAGTGTCCCTGCCTTCTCCTATGCCTTTGCCATAATTGTCAACAAACCTGAAATAGTGTGTGTGACCGTCTGCTCTGTTTTGACTCTCCCTATCTCTGTCTATCCCTCTACCTCTTCCGCATAAAAATTAATGAATGAGAAAAGGTTATAACTTTCAAGGCTTGCTCATTTGTATGTGAGCTCTGATTCATTTTTTGTTCATGAACAAGCACGAATCTCTGCAATTCATTAAAGGAGAGTTTTTTCAATAACTTTTGACTCTTCGATTGAATAGGCGACATTGTCAAATTTTGGTGCTTGTGAACACAAATGTTTTTCAACGATGACATTATCATCCATCTTTTCAACTTGGAACCTCGTTCTATTTCTTATAACCATCTTCATGGCACAGTAGTTGGTGACTGAATCCCCAATTTGTATTTGTAGGGTTTCAAAATCCTGACATAAGGCTTGAAGTTGGGCACGCTTCACCCTTGTATATCCTTTTTATTTTAGCTTCATGAAATTCCATATCTCTTTGGAAGTTTCTTTTCTAAGAATGATTTCAAAGATGGGACGATCTATGGCCGAAAACAAGTAGTTTTTTTCCCTTCAAATCCTTAAGCTTTCTTTCAACTCTATCTTATGAGCATCTGTCAAGACTACAGTTAGTGCAGGAGCTTCGATTTCTAGCTTCAACAATCGATTAATATTCTTTTAACCGAAGAAAATTCTCCTTTAACATGCTCCAATGGTCATTATGACCATCAAAACATGAGATAAATTGCTTGCACAGGGGTTAATTCTATTACCATCGATGTTCTTCGTGATTTAGTGAAGTTGGTGAAGAAAAGTGCTGAAAAATTTGGTTTCTCAATTTTGGGATTTTGGCTCTCTCTCGTCTGGTCACGATTTAGGAAAGTTTAGTGATTTGGGGACTTGGGTTTCTCTCATTTGCTCATGAATAGAAATTGAAGGGATTTGGGTTACTGTCGTTTGCTTTGATTTTGTCTGCTCACAATTAGTGAATTAGGGATTTTTGGGATTTTTAGGGTTAACTCTCGTTAGGCTTTGATACCACTATTGCTTAATGAAATCGAAAAATAAAAAGAGTGTATTTGGCTACTTAATGAAATTAATAACAAAATGCCTATAAATAGATTTTACATAATACATAATGAATTCACTAACCCACATCACAATTAACCCAGTAACCCATGATTCTAGCAACACAAACACCATTTCCTTAGCCACCAAAGTATATCCCTAAAGACTAAGTTCATTATGACTAAATCAACAAAAACAAACAATAAATAAATAAATAAATTTTAATAGTTTTGTATATTCGCAAGGTTCATTTGTCTTTTTTTTATAAGTCTTGGAAAAGAAAAAAATAATTATTTTGAAATATGTCGATCTTTTTTTTATAACCGGGGTTTTTGGGTCAGCTTGCGCGCACCACAACTAATCACTGGATCTATTGAACATTCTGCAAGCCCAATGAACATGTAATGCACCGCGGAAATGACAGACGTGCCTAGTAAAGCTTGAACCTGAGATGAGAAGAAGAGAGAAACTCTTCTTGACCACCAGACCAAGACCCTGCTAGCGAAATATGTTGATCTTAAAGTATAAGGTCGTGGATCAATTTCCATGTGAATTACATATTTCTTGAAAAATCATATCAACATCTACATTTATATATTTAAAAATTTCTAAAATATTGAAATACTATAGAGGAAAATCAATCGCCTGTATGACATAATTTGTTGTGCAGTAAAGGAATGTGCGATATTGTTCACATTTTGAATTATGCGTCACCTTTATTTTCCTCGTGTTTTTTAATAATAAAAAAATAAAGAGTATTAAAATGGGGTGAAATGAAGAAATTAAGTTACATACACGATGGAATAAATTCTCTTAGTAAAAAGTAAAATACTCTAAAACCATATAGTTTCGGCATTTGCATTTTATTTTATTTTGTTTTAAATTATTTATTTTGTTTTTTAGATTATTTTGATGTATTTATGTCAGCAATAATTTTTTTAAAATAAAAATTTTAATACGTTTTTAAATTAAAAAAATATTTAAATTCAAAACACAGTTAATTACATTACTTGCTAAACACAAAAATACACTGGCAAGAATCCCACGTATGCCAAATAGGATCCACTACTAAGAGATTTGACCAATCTAACGGTGAAAACCCTACTAATCAATTCCATCATATCAGGCTTGACTTGAAAGATCTGCCGGGCAGGATAGGAGAAGCCTTGTTTAAAGAGTACCAAACATTCTACGACAACGAAACCGAACTCAAGTGAAGACAACCGGGTCCTGCCGGCTATGATGACATGGCATAAGTGCTGACGTGGTCATAAAAGAATGCCCAGTCAAACTCGAAGTGGTTGTGGACATATTTGTTGGTAACTGCCATTCCGATTGACGGGGCTTTAGGTGTAATGTTTATGCTTGCATACGAGGTTAAAACTTTGTCCAAAACATGATATTTCATAACTGTTTTGATAATGTTATTGAGATTTATTTTTAAAATATATTATTATATAGAAACGTATTAACATAATATTTTATTATTATTTTTTAAAAAATACAACTTATGAAAATGATTTAAAAATACTAAAATAATTTAATTTAAATAATTTTTTTTTAAATTTTTTTTATCAAAAATATTTTTGAAACGCAATGCCAAACAATTTTTTTTGGATGATTTCTTCCATAAGAATAGCATTGGAGTACTAATTTTTTTAATAAAGTATTATCATTAAATTATGTAGCATTTATCATAAGAAAATGATTTCAAATTAAAACACTAATTTTAATAATGCCATGTCATAACTTATTAAAGACATAATAAGGAAATGCATTAATTTTAATTATTTCTAGCATTATTTAGTTTTGGAAAGGTGTTTTTTTCCTCATATTTTTTTTAATCACTGCATTTCATTAAATGAAATTATGATGATTTTATGAGATATAACTCCCATCATTGCCTTACTTCTAGGTTCTAATGTGTAGCAAAAGTTGGAATAATAATAATAATAACAACAATTAAAAAAATCCGTTAAAGATGATGCAAGGGCATCAGTGTAAAGTTCGACATTCATTATTGAACAGTCTTGCCTGATTGAGACCTCTGAAATGTGTGTATAAAACCGAACAAGCATGGAATCAACAGCCCAAGCTTAGTCTTAATTAAAGCCTTTACTTAGCTTCCCTCGGCTGTCTCTTGTTTCAGCCACTTCCTCTCTCCAAAAACCCCACAATCACTCATCGTGACACATTAGCTAGTTTTATCAGTTCAGCTGAGCCATGGCCATGGCTATAGATGGAACTGAATTTGAGCTCGACTTTTCCAGCTACAGCAGCACAACCACAACCACAACCACCACTGCAACCCCCGCCACTTCCACCGAAAATGACCATGGCTGCAATTGGAATGACTGGTCTCCCATGGTCGACTGGGAGGCCTTATCAGGTGCCCACGATGACTTTCAAGATCTCATCGATTCCATGATGGATGATGGAGCATTAATGAATCAAGGCATTCGCTTGACACCAGACACAAGCAACTGCATGTCCACAAGCGACACTCTGCTTGTGGATGAAGAAACAAGCTGCAGCGACGATTTGAAGGGCTTGCGGTTAATTCATCTATTGATGGCTGCGGCCGAGGCACTTACCGGTCTTAACAAGAATCGTGATCTGGCTCAGGTGATATTGGTTCGGCTCAAGGAGTTGGTGTCCCCAAATGATGGAACCAACATGGAGAGATTAGCTGCTTATTTCACTGACGCCTTGCAAGGTTTACTTGAAGGCAGTGGAAGTATTCGCGGTCATAAACATCTTTCGGTAATCAACAATGGGCCCTACCATCATCATCATCGCGACGATCCTCCACATCATCAAAGTGATGTTCTTGCAGCCTTCCAGCTACTGCAGGACATGTCGCCTTATGTCAAGTTCGGGCATTTCACTGCCAATCAGGCTATTTTAGAAGCTGTAGCTGATGATAGAAGGATTCATATTGTGGACTATGATATCATGGAAGGGATCCAATGGTCTTCTTTGATGCAAGCTTTAGTCACCAGGAAGGATGGCACACCAACCCCACATCTTAGGATCACAGCTTTGTCAAGGGGTGGGAATGGCAGGAGGTCTATCGGGACTGTCCAAGAAACGGGACGTCGTTTACTGGCTTTTGCTGCATCCATTGGTCAACCATTTTCTTTCCACCAGTGCAGGTTAGACTCTGACGAGACATTTAGACCATCTGCTTTGAAGTTGGTTCGAGGGGAGGCATTGGTTATGAATTGCATGCTGCAGCTCCCTCATATTAGTTACCGGGCACCCGGTTCGGTCACTTCGTTTTTATCCGGGGCCAAGACATTGAGCCCGAGATTGATAACTACGGTGGAGGAGGAGGTGGGGGCCATTGGAGATGGAGGGTTTGTGAGTCGGTTCATGGACTCATTGCACCATTACTCTGCCTTCTACGATTCTCTGGAGGCGGGTTTTCCGATGCAGGGTCGGGCTCGTGCTTTGGTTGAAAGAGTGTTTTTGGGGCCACGAATTGCCGGGTCATTGGCTCGGATCTATAGGGCACGTGGAGAAGAGGGTTGCCCGTGGGCAGAATGGTTGGCTGTAGTGGGGTTTCAGCCAATCAAAATAAGCTTTGCCAATCATTGCCAAGCGAAGCTCTTGCTGGGACTTTTCAATGATGGGTACAGGGTGGAGGAATTGGCTAGCAACAGGCTTGTCTTGGGTTGGAAATCTAGACGTTTACTATCAGCCTCTATTTGGACCT
Organism: Salix exigua; assembly: GCA_032356905.1. NCBI lineage: Eukaryota > Viridiplantae > Streptophyta > Magnoliopsida > Malpighiales > Salicaceae > Salix > Salix exigua. The sequence continues at coordinate 13,113,475 of CM063592.1, forward strand.
CTCCTTCCGACCCTGATTTGTAAACTGGCTGCTCCGAGCTGTACTTTCTTGAACCTTCTCAGCAAAACATGAAGGAGAATGTGCTGCGATGTGTACTGAGCATTAAATTTGCTGTTTTAGTTTCCGTTTTAGTTAATTGCTACCTTGTAATTATTCCCTTTTGAAATAATCGACTGCGTGTTTGAGAAATCTCAAAACTCTGTCCACCATGCTGTTTTTTTTTTCTTTTTTTAAAAAGAGTAAAAAAAATAAAATATTTTCGTGCATACAAAAAAAAAACAAAAGGGTTCGCGGTTGCCGAGCTCTGCGATGATATAGTTTCCTACGTGTGATTGGTCTCTTGAGAGAGCAAAATGCAGCTACCAAGCTGACATTCAAAGGGCATCTTTAATTTTTAATGCACATTTTTAGGGCTTGCTGGTGGTAGACATATTCCTGTCTTCCCATGCGTAATCACCCGCAATAGTCCTGGAGGACTTCCCTGCATGTGCCGATAATGATCGAGTTTATAAAATAATTTAAAAATTTTAGATAAAATATTTATTTAATATGATATCAGAGTCTTGCTAACTAAACAAGTTAATAAATGGGTGAAAAACATCTTTAACCCTTTAAATTTTTAAATAAAAAAAATAGATTATTATTGCCTGCTGGTGGGATGCTTACGTAGTCCTTGTCTTTTGGAACAAAATTCATAAACAATTTCGGGACTTGAGGCAAAAGAGTTGGGACAATTTTCTATTATCGACGACATGGCATTCCACTTGCTTCATATAGTATAAAACCTCAACAACTACTGAACGTATATATCCTTGGTTATGCGATTAAATTAAATTAAATTGCTAGCTCTCTGTCTGTATCATCACCCTTTTTGTTCAATCCAACAGACGACGACCTACAATTTGATAGCAATATTCTTCCGTCAACTATTAAACTATTCGTGTTAATTTGGAGCCAAGGAATGGTTTTATAGTTGTCAATATCGTTCTGATTGTCGTTCGGTTTTCATTGGAATGAAATGTACTGATTTCAGAGCATTCGATATGGTGTTTGAGATTATACCGTTCATATATAATTAATTATATATATATATTAAAATATTCATTTAATAAGCATAATTAAAATTTAAGATAAATTAATTTTAAACTATACAAAATAAACACAAAATCAAACAAACATAATCTCGGATTAAAAAAATCACAAGTTAATCAAAATAAAAGGATTTTAAGCCGAACGCACACAATGTATGATACCAGACGTTCGCCACAATTTCTAGAACGGTCGAATTAAAACCGAGACAAAATAACGTCATTTCATCTCGATTTTTCAACGAAACGAACGAACGCGAACGAAGCAATTGACGAATATGAATGGCTTGGCTCCATCTTCTTACTATTTCAGCCGTATTACGACTTGTTTAAGAAAAATCTTGGTTTTAAGAAAAAGTAAAACAGTGTAGGTAACATGGTTAAAAAACTAAGTTGACCTGGTGACTTGGTTGACTCAGTAATACCTGGTTAAAATATAGTTGCAACTTCTTGAATATTTTTTTATTTATTTAAAAAAAAAACATTTTGATAAAAAGCAGGGATTAATTCTCTACACCACAGGATCCCCTTGCGAAATGAATTGAGACATCCACATTATGGGCTGAACATGAAATCTTGAAGAAGAAAATACTGTACATAATTAATGTGAATGGTATTGTAATTAGGATAGTTTTTAAAAGTATTTTTTAACCGAAAATACATTAAAATAATTAATATATAATTTTTAATTATATTCCTGATATTAACATATAAAAAACACCTAAAAATATATCAATTAAAAAAATCATATATTTTTAAGATCATATATTAATTCAATACACGATCATATATTTTTTTTTACTCAAGAAACTCTTGAATTTTTGGACAAACACGACTTTTGAAACTTCTAGATCTATAGCTCCACGTACCAATTCTCTAAAAAAGAGTTTCATGGTGTGATTTATATTTCGATTAAAATATAAATATATTTAGCTGATAACATTTTTGGACGTGAGCCAAGCCTAAAGGAGCTTTTTATTGAAATACATGTGTGGAGTGATGTCCATAAGAAAAAGGATGCAACAATTCATGGATAGTCGATCCCAACACCTTGTAGTGTTGATTTTCAACCATATCTTTTAAGTTATTCTTTAGATAACTTTGGTGATTTTTTTCTTCTTTCTAAAAGGCATGTAATAGCCGGTTGAAGGAGAGATACAAAGATCATCCTTTGACCCATCCAGATATTGATATGGATTTATTGTTGGAGGCAAGATTCATCTAGTTGACTTGATAGAAATCGGGTGTATGAACTCTCTAACACTATGATAAAAAAAAACTTACAGACGACTCATAATGTTTCAACCATTGGATGCTCGTAATCAATTTTGAGCACTCAAACACTAGAGTTCGCGATGATGTGAGATTAAAGAATATAGGATTGTACAACCCATCTTAGTTAAGAATATGAATGACTCAATGTTGATTATCAAGAACTCTATTGAGTGGTAATGGATATGAAATCACGGATCATGGGGTATCTCTTAATTAGCTTCATGGTCTTGGTGACGACCTTCCCCTCCTCCTCTAACACCTTTCTATTTTAGTTTTATTGTATTTGAATATATAAATGTTTAAATTTGTAGTAAATATTTGATTTTTGTATTAAGATAATTTATTTTTATATATTTTTAATTATTTTCTACTTTTGTTCAATATATATATATATATATTAAAAAATATTATTAAATAATTATCAAGAGTTGGAAAAGAATTACAACATATGTCATTGCTATTGTTAACTCACCAATGGAATAATTTTTTTGGTACATTTCAAAGTGTTGGAAAATAATTACTAAAAATGTCACTGCTATTCTTATCTCGTCAATGACATTATAAATGGCTTTTTGTTGGTGATATATAATTTGACCAACAGAAAAATAAAAACACCAATGTCATTACATGTAGAATTACATCGGTAAATTTACTATCGACGGACTCACCAACAAACTATAAATTACAGAAGAAAGTTTTTCAATGGACAATTTATGTTTGTGATCATGTCGGTAAAATAAGTATTGATGGACTTTTAATGTATATATTGATTGAAATGTTTCTTGGTATAATTGTTAGATTTGGTAGTGAATTGTTATTGTTAGAGAAATCTAAACATGATTGTTTTTTAAATATTTTATTCAAATTGTATTTTGTGATTTTATGCACGATAATATTTTTTTTCCTTTGATTTCTTTTATAATTTCATTATTTAACATTAATTTTTTCTTTAATTGTTTAATTCTTTTTTATTTTAATTTTATCTTTTAATATATGATCAATTTTGAGTTAGTCCTCATAACTTTTTTTAGTATCCTTTCATGGAGTTATCTCGGTTGACTTAACTCGATTAAATATGTTGTCATATCAGCTGATGATAAGAAAATATGACTCGGCAAGATGGTTTAAGAAGAACATAAAATTGATTAAAATGATGAATTGGTTGTCCAAAATGAAGTTAATAGCTTTAGTTGTATTAATAACTAAGATATATATGATTTGGCTAGTGGTCATAGGGGGGGGATAATATTTGTGTATCGACTCATCGAATCAATAATGAAATGTTTGAAGAAGCCAAATTATCAATACAAAACAATAATATCTTAGGGATTTTAAGGATCCATGTCCAATGATTTGTTTGAAACATGTTTTAAAAGTTGAGGTTGTTACATGAAATTGCTTTTATGATGGTGTCAAGATTTGTGATGATTTTTATCTCTGAAATGACAAGATGAAATTTTGATAGAGTTTGTATAAAAAAGTTCAACTAAAATCTCATTAATTGGGAAGGTTTCCAATGGAAATTAAAGTAGAAGAAAAATATTAGCTTTAAATATAACAAGGGGTTAAAATAATATAAAGGATAATAATATGAGTTACATGAAAAAGGATATGAGATGATGAAGCATGGTAATGATAAGTATAGATTTGGAGAGATACTTAGTGGTTAATATTGCAAAATGTTGAAATGACAAATTATGCTTTAACAAAACACATGTAGGTGATCATAATAAGCTTAATTTCAAAAAAACCAAAAGGGCATAAATATGTTACGGAATGAAATGTAAATTAAATGTATTATGAATTAAAACAATTGTGTAAACTTAGATATTTTTTTAATAAAATTCAAAGCGGATTAAAAAAGGGGAATGTACAGTGGGGGCCTTAGAGCACCGCCCCAAGGGCTCAGGCTTACAAAACAGGTCAGCGACTTACCGCTCAAGAACCAAAATAAAACAAACCCAACAAGGCCCTCGGCCCAAACACAAAGGTCTAACACCTACGCAAGAGAACACACCAAAATGTGGCCTGAGGCTTTACAACTCACTCGCGGATGCGCGCAGACAACCCCAACACACTGGACTAACAAAAACAGAGAAAAGCCTAGATGGCTTTGCACAACCTAGCCAAGGAAGGCCTTCAGGAGCAAGCCCACGAAGCTAGCCGAGTGAGAGAAAACAGGGCCCATCCCGCAGGCTCTTCGAACCCACCACAGGCTCGTAGACAACAGCCCACTCGAAGCCTTTAAACACAAGGCCTAAACATTCTAGCAGGCCCTTGCATGATCTTGAATGTGGTCGGAGTAGCTCATGAGGAGCACCCAAATTTGCATGGCTGCTTCATGCGCGAGGACGTCAGCTGGCTTACGTTGATTTCAGAAAGTTCTGTGGTTTCTTTCCGTCCAAACAAAATAAACAGTTGTAGCTAGCATGTGCTTTGCAAGGACATTGTGAAACCTCTTCTTCTTGCTGAACTTTTTCCCCGCCCACGTGAGCATGCGATCCCAGCTGCAATTCGTCCACTGCACTAGTTATGTGACATATGTTAAATTTAAATATAATAGGAATTGGAATAATGATGCGAACCATATATTACTATGAAATATGCATACATAATTGTATGAGTTAAATGTGTTTTGAGGAAATGATTTGTAGCATGAATTAAACATGTTGTGAATAAGAATTTCCATGATGTTGCTATGATAGTTAAATGAGTACAATGATAAAATAAGAGTTCATCAAGAGGTTGAAACTATATTTAATTGGAATGTGACATTAATTGATGTTTATACAAAAAGGTACTGAAATTTGAATTACTTATATCATTGATATATATGTGTGTTTAATAAGTATTAATTGCAATATGCTCTAATATTATAAAAATAAATTGTATTTCAAGTTTATCACAAACTCAAATAAAACAAAAGATCTACATAACATTTTTTAGGTGATGATGAAGTAATTTTAATATGTTGGCTATCTTGTTGTAATGTGATTTTGAGAATAACTTATAAATGAAACCACTACTAAGGATATTCTTAACTTAATTATTAATATTCTTTAATTAGGTATATATATAACATTAAACCTACCCTAGTTATTAAATGAATATTGTATGTAAGTAGTTCACAATGTTCTTATATTTTATTCCTCTCACTTGTTGCAAATATTACATACTACAACTGAATGTGAATTGTGAAATGAAAAATTAAGAAGGATAGATAAATTCTATTTTTGATTAGAAATATAATTGGTTAAAGTCGAACAAGTCTGAAATATATATATGAGAACCTCCGTCAAAATATCAATACAATCTTAAATAATATAAAGATCAAAAAATGATACTACTATGTTCAAAAATATCACCTTGTTTTCTTGAGTTCAAGGCTTAAAGAAGTTCAAAATTTATTACAATAACAAAATGTTACATCATGTCTACTTTTCTTTTTACCTTGTTTGATAAGGTAATCGGAGTTGTATTTGTGCACTTTGTGATATATGCATGGGAACTTGTTGTATATGAGGGAGAATGCAAAGATGCACTTGTGTGACGAAATCATTAAAAATATACAACTTATAGGTGAATTGTTGAAGATATGGGGAGCTGATGTACTAGTTATGAGGAGATTAATTATTCTCTTATGTCTTAGAGTTTTATGCCATTGATGAAGTCAAGAAAAACTTCAAACATAAATTAGACTTTCCATGGTTATGTTTAAAGTTGATGAATGGTTAGACTTAACTATGTTTCACGAGTTTTTATTGTAAAAGAAGTCTCATATCGGAACATGAGACCTTTTAATGCTTAAGTTAACATATATAAGAAGATTGCAGTTTATAAAGAGAAAAAAATATATGTGAAGAGATATTATGTATCTTGCCTATGTATGGAGTCCACGACTAAGAACCTAGAACTTATATGATTCAAACATATCGTAATAACATGGTGAACTTGGAATAATTTTAGGAAGAAAAGTGTTTTTTCTAAATAATTGATTAATATGTAATGTGTTATGTTTTTCATCCTTTGTTATTTGTGAATACATTTGTGGTAATATTTTTCTTGAAAGTTTTCATTTGTTAATTGTTATGATGCATGTTATTGATGAAGATATTGGTCAATGATAATATTATAAAATAACATTGACATAGAAAAGTGATATTTGATTAAATAAAAACATTGCATGCATGAAAATTTGTGTGCATGCCTAGCATAACTATGTGATAAAGAAAAAGAAGAAGAGAGAAAGGAGAAAAAACAAAGAAAGAGAGAGAGAGATATGAGAAATAAGGTTCACTTAGTAACTAAAAATGCATTAAGATGAATTATTTTGCATGGAATATATGATTTTTGGTCATGAAAACTGGCCATTATGTAGCTATTTGGGCATCATGTCTACCCGGAACATGTTAAAAGTTGGATTCTTCTTCTTCTTCTTCTTCTTCTTTTAAAATCATCATAGATGCATATAAATTTTGCAATGTTTTGAATTGGATATTGCAATGTATCTTGGATCTAGACCTTGTTTGATATTGCGTTTGCTTTTGGAAAAAAATGATTTTTTTTATTTTAAAATATTTTTTTAGTGATTTTAGATTATTTTCAAGTGTTGATGTCAAAAAATAATTTTTAAATTAAATCTAAATAAAAAAATATTTTTAAAAATAAACTCAACCGCACTCCCAAACACAATGTGTGATCAAGTACGGATCTCTTAACCAAATACTGCTCCTAGCCATTTCAAGCTGGCAATAATGGTATGGCTGAAGCCACCTTATACTTCAAACTAATTAAATTGTCTGCATTACGTTGCGAGCTGATTAAATAATTTTATAATTATTGGGATTGAAACAATTCATAGGTTTTGCTAGTTCAAAAATAAAATATAACATCTATACATGCAAGATTTGATATCATGAAACACATCAATATTCTTTATTATAACAACAACAACATCAAAGCCTTAACATCTAAAAATATCATTATTATCGCTAAAACAATAAAAATTATTAAATTACTCTGAGGAAAAAAAACTCGAAAACATTAACAAAGAAGGAAGCAACAAAAAAAAATTAAAACTATTATTATTATTATTGTTGTTGTTGTTGTTGTTATTGCGTTAATAATAGGGGGAAATTCAATCGAAGAATTAAAAAAGGCTTAAAAATTTAACAAAAGAGTAAACAAAAAAAATGATAAAAAATAAAAAATATTAGTTAAAAAAATCATTTTACGTGGAAAAAAAATACAAATAAAAAAACCAAAAGAAAGAACAAAGGAAAAAATAAAAAATATCAATTTTCAAATGATTATAAATACAAATTAAAATTTAAGAACAATTGTTTTTTAAATGTCACCTCAACAAAAGAGAAAATAATAAATTAAAAACCAAAGCGAAGAACACACACATATAAACATGGACAAAGATAGAGATTATTTAAGAAATAGAAAAAAAAATAAAGGAATTAAAATAAAAAAATTAAAATATAAGGGCCGAAATGAAAACCAAATATATTATCAATTTCAATCGAATGACAAAATTGAAAAAATCAATCTTTTGTACCGAAAATATTAAGGGATTTAAAACCAAACCCAAAATTAAAAGAATAAGGACTGAATTGAAAACATAATATATAATCAATTGCAATCGAAGGACACAATTGAAATAAATCAAACTTACAAAACAGAAAAAGGATAAAAAAACACAATAAAACGATCAGGGACTGGAATGAAACAATCATAAAAACCGAGGGGTTGCCATGTAGTTCAGCGTGAAGGAGAGATAGGGGGGGTGAAAGTTCAACCAACCATGGTCATGTCTCCGGCAACCTTGTGAGGCCACACACCACACCATTAGGAAGATGACACAGAGACGCCGGATGAATATTTTTCGTCATTGGAATACGTTGCACGTGCCGTCCAAAATGTGCGTGAGGCTGAATACTGTGGGCATATGTTTCCACACGCACACACTATTCAAAGAAAAATAATAAAAAATAACGGTAAATTATCGGAACACTCCTATAACCAACTCTTCAATATTATTTTATTGGGGGTTAGATTCGTATTTAGATATTTTCAAAAAGTATGAAATATATGAAACACCTCTTTAGGCAAACCGTGACTGTCTTATTTGAGAATAAAAAAGTTATTTTACTGTGTGCAATGGAATATGAAATTACTATGGCACCCCCCTTCTATTTTTTTTAATCTTATTTGAAGATAAAAATATTATTTTACTGTATAAAAAAACATAAAAAATCAAATAAATCGTGATTTGCCCGAACCAAATCAACTCAAAAAGGTAATTGATCCAAAAACACAATTACAATCCAAAATAAAAAAATCACTTGTGAAAGTTGGAGTAAAATTTTTCCCTTAACTCTGGAGTAGAATCGAGTGTGGTGGTTCACAAAACTCGGCCTCAAGCTAGAGGTAGAGCAGCCCCTTTGACGGTACTAGAGCTTCGGACGTTGTGATGCAGAGTCAATGTCCGTGGACGCCTTGCAAAATGCCTATGCCACTGAGCTTTAAACCCTCGACATTCTCCGCCTTTTCATTTTCAAAGCAATTGCTTCTCCACAGAAAAAGCATAGCCTCTATTGTCTCTACAAGGAGAGGAATCGCTTCTTACCCTTCTCTCATGGCCTCCTCACCTTCCGTTTCCACGACACAGAAGGATGCCTTTTCCACTCAAAATGACTCAACCCGGAAGACCCAACAGCCATTACAAGTACCCCAATCCCTTTTTATTTCTCTCTTAGCTAATTTTGTGCGCCCATCATTTATTTTCGATATGGGTTTTGTTTTTTATTCTATTTTTTGTGTGATTAACTCATATTTTCAATTTGCTTAATAATTCAGTTTTAGGGTCGAGATCCCTTTATGATTCTGTTTAATTCTTTTGACTCTGTTTTATGATTTGTCCAGTTTTGGATCTTTGTGTAGATTGTTTTGCTACCCTTCTTTTTATTTTCGTTTTCCGATCAAATGATTTGCTTGAATGATAGTTAATTGTTAGAGGAGCGTAAAAAAGAGAGTTTTTAGCTTAGGCACAAACAGGGCGTAGTTATTGTTGGACAACTTTTAACTATTAGATTTGTCTTGCCGTTGGTTCGCAATGCAAATTGATGAGCAGTCTTAAGCCTCTTGTTTTGTTGGGTTATTGGAGCTCAAATTGATGAGCAGTCTTAAGCCTCTTGTTTTGTTGGGCTATTGGAGCTCAAATTGAGTTATGGTGATAGGTTGGAGTTAATTGTTTTGGTTGGAGCTAAATTTGAGTTAGTTTTGTAAAAACTAATGAAAAAACGTTATTTCTTCTCCGTGCTTCCTTCAAACTCAATCACAACTTGTATCGTGGTAATACATGGCTTGAAATCTATTGCCCTATTTTTCTCTGAACTGAAGATATATGGTTAAGCATTGTGGATTCCTTTAGTTTACGTCAATCCATCATATGAAGAAATGATTTCATTCTGCAATGGTTTGATGAATAGTTCCATATCAGGTTAATAAATCACATGCCTACGCATCTTTGTTTTTGGAGTCAACCTTCTTCCTTCTAATTTCTTGACCTTTTGGCAGGTTGCAAAGCGTTTGGAGAAGTTCAAAACCACAATCTTTACACAGATGAGTTCGCTTGCCATCAAACATGGAGCAATAAATCTTGGTCAAGGTTTTCCCAACTTTGATGGTCCTGAGTTTGTCAAAGAAGCAGCCATCCAAGCTATTAAAGATGGAAAGAACCAATATGCTCGTGGTTACGGGGTTCCAGATCTCAACTCTGCCATTGCTGAACAATTTAAGAAAGATACCGGGCTTGTGGTGGACCCTGATAAAGAAATTACCGTTACATCTGGGTGCACTGAAGCAATAGCCGCAACTATGCTGGGCTTGATAAATCCTGGCGATGAAGTTATCCTCTTTGCTCCTTTCTATGATTCATATGAAGCCACATTATCAATGGCTGGTGCCAAGATAAAGTGCATCACATTGTGCCCGCCAGCCTTTTCTGTTCCCATTGATGAGCTTAAATCAGCCATCACAAAGAATACTCGTGCAATTCTCATCAACACTCCACATAATCCCACTGGAAAGATGTTTACTAGGGAGGAGCTTAGTACTATCGCATCACTTTGCATTGAGAATGATGTACTAGTTTTCACCGATGAAGTTTATGATAAATTGGCTTTCGAAACAGATCACATTTCTATGGCCTCTCTTCCAGGAATGTATGAACGTACTGTGACTTTGAATTCCTTAGGGAAGACATTCTCCTTGACTGGGTGGAAAATTGGCTGGGCAATAGCACCTCCGCACTTGACATGGGGAATGCGGCAGGCACACTCTTTCCTTACTTTTGCTACCTCCACCCCTATGCAGTGGGCGGCAGCAGCTGCTCTCAGAGCCTCAGAATCCTACTATGTTGAGTTAAAGAGGGATTATCTGGCAAAGAAGAAAATTTTGGTCGACGGGTTGAAGGCTGTTGGTTTCAAAGTATTTCCATCAAGTGGGACTTACTTTGTCGTTGTTGATCACACCCCTTTCGGCCTGGAAAATGATATTGCATTTTGTGAGTATCTGATCAAGGAAGTCGGGGTGGTAGCAATCCCAACAAGTGTATTTTACTTGAACCCGGAAGATGGAAAGAATTTGGTGAGATTCACCTTCTGCAAAGATGAAGAAACTCTGAAGGCTGCAGTCGAGAGGATGAAGGAGAAGCTGAAGAGAAAATGAAACCATTTGTGTGGGAATGGCAGTCTGAACTGCGATATTTCAATGATTGCTGCTGCTACTACAATGCTTAATATTTATGTGGGAGGGTAAGTAACCTTTTTGGGTGCCGATAAAGACAAATTAGTTTGCTAGAAGTTAACTGCATCAATAGAATAATAGAAGGCATCTTTTTCCCCAAAATCTATTGGTATTTATCAATTTGATTATGGTGTCGTGCTCTCATGCTTAAATGTTCGTGTAACTTGCACTAGTGCCTGGATGTAGTTTTAAGAAACGTTGGAATGGCTCAATAATTGATTTATTTCCTTATATTTTTTGAAAAGGATTTCTTGCCAACTTGAATAGAAAAGGCTGTTTATTTTTTCTTTCAAAAAAATTATATTTTTTTTATTAGTTTTAGACTGTTTTGTTACGTTCATATCAAAACTAAATTTTAAAAAATAAAAAATATATATATTAAAAATAAAAATATCAAATAAATTTAAAAATTACCTATTAGTTCAATTAAGGCCTGGTTTATCTTAGGCTGTGGGCTGTGTAGTTGTCGCGGTGATTTTTTGGCCTTTTCAAGCAAAGATAGCGTTATGATTTATTTCTTGTGAGCCAAAACTAGCGGCATCTGTCTCCAGAGTCCATACTCGAACTAAAAGAATATCGCCATGGGCTACACCCTCTACGCTTTTTTTTATTATTTTCTCGCTTTTATTTTGAAATAAATATAAATACAGAAAACTGCATGGAGCTTGCTTTAAACCATATAAAATCTTTTTAAATTTATAATTTTTTTATCATGAATTATACAATCTTTAGGTTTTATATATATATATATATATATAAAAATTAGTTTAAACATCCATTTGATTTGATGTATAAAAAAGTTATAAATATATAGAAGTTAAAACAATTAAAACTTAAAATTAGCATAACATCGGACCATTTTATTTTTCTTGAGAGCTTACAATTATTATTTGTTTGGTGTAAAAGAAGTATTTCTCGTAAAGAATCTCGTTAAATTCGTTGGGATCCAGGAGGTTATATTCTCTTTAATCTAGGAGAATCGAGAGACAGAGAGTAGAGATCCTTGGTGGACATTGAACTCCCACTCCTCCTCGGACTCACGAACCGTGTCCTGCTAGGACTACTATGCTTGATTCCCCATTCTATAAATATATCGAGCCCAGTTTAGAAAAGGAACTCTTAGCAAGAAGTTTCCGATCAGGAAGACAAGGTAACCTCAACCATGGCCGCCAAAGGACAGGGTGATCTTCTTCTACAGCTAGACCATGCAAAAACTCAGCTCTACCACATCAAAGCTGTGATAATCTCCGGCATGGGATTTTTCACTGATGCTTACGATCTTTTCTGCATCTCTTTGGTGACCAAACTACTTGGCCGCATATATTACCAAGTTGAAGGATCACCAAAACCAGGTATTTTGCCCCCTAATGTAGCTGCTGCTGTTAATGGGGTGGCACTATGTGGAACTCTTGCCGGACAACTCTTCTTTGGGTGGCTCGGTGACAAGATTGGTCGCAAGAGTGTCTACGGCATCACGCTCATGCTCATGATGATATCTTCCATTGGTTCTGGCCTTTCTTTTGGGAGTTCACCAAAAGCAGTCATGGCTACTCTGTGTTTCTTTAGGTTTTGGCTTGGTTTCGGGATCGGAGGAGACTATCCACTCTCGGCAACCATAATGGCTGAATACTCTAACAAGAAGACTCGTGGGGCTTTCATTGCGGCTGTTTTTGCGATGCAGGGATTTGGAATTCTTGCTGGCGGAATTGTGGCCATGGCTGTTTCTGCAACTTTTCGCGCTGTATACAAAGCTCCTGCTTACTCGGTCGATCCAATTGGCTCTACTGGGCCACAAGCAGATTATGTTTGGAGGTTAATTTTAATGCTCGGAGCGTTGCCTGCTGCTTTGACCTATTACTCGCGCATGAAGATGCCCGAAACTCCTCGTTACACTGCCTTGGTAGCCAAGAATGCCGAGAAAGCCAGTCAAGATATGTCGAAAGTCATGGGCATGGAGGTGGAATCTCAGAAGGAGATAGGAGATGAGAAGGTGATTCATAAACACAACTCTTTTGGATTACTATCCAGGGAATTTCTTCGCCGCCATGGACTGCACCTGCTAGGGACAGCGAGCACCTGGTTTTTACTTGACATTGCATACTACAGCCAGAACTTGTTCCAGAAGGATATTTTCAGCGCTGTTGGGTGGCTTCCAAGGGCCAATACGATGAATGCAATGGAAGAACTTTTCAAGATCGCCAGGGCTCAGTTTCTTATAGCACTCTGTGGCACAGTTCCAGGATACTGGGCCACAGTTTTTCTTATCGATCATATAGGTCGCTTCACGATCCAGCTGATTGGATTTTTCTTCATGACCGTGTTCATGTTTGTGCTGGCCATTCCTTACCACCATTGGACCCTGAAAGAAAACAACATCGGATTCATAGTCATCTATGGACTCACCTTTTTTTTCGCAAATTTTGGGCCTAATAGCACTACATTCATAGTCCCAGCGGAGATTTTCCCTGCAAGATTCAGGTCAACTTGCCATGGAATATCAGCAGCTGCTGGGAAGGCTGGCGCAATAATAGGGTCTTTCGGGTTCCTCTATGCAGCACAGAATCAGGACAAGTCCAAGGTTGATCCAGGGTATCCGGCAGGAATTGGGATGAAAAATGCGCTGATGGTGCTTGGCATGGTGAATGTGTTTGGCTTTCTGCTGACATTTTTGGTTCCTGAGCCAAAAGGAAGATCCTTGGAGGAGGTTTCAGGGGAGAATGAAGAAGTTGATCGAGCACACCCCACTGGAGCTGAAGTATCTTCTGTCTAGCTCCAGCTTCTGTTTTTTCTTTTTCTTTTCATTTTAGGTTAGAGTATGATGATGTAACAAGATCGTAAGAATTTTTCTTGCAAAAACAAATCTAGGCATCTACCTATGTGTGATACCTCGGATCGTATCAAGATGTTTTTTTTAAAAAAAACAGAAAGGCCTAGGGTGTTGAGATCGAAGACATGGCTGCTCTTGTCCATTAAAATATTTTCACATCGTAAATAATTTTACAAAGAACAAAAAAATGAAATAACTTGGATTATAAATTGGACCAACTAAATAAGCTGGCTTTATATAAGCAATGCATTATCAACTTGGGTCATACAGTACAAATAATAACAACAAGACTTTTATAAAATAATTAAGGAAAAAAACAAATATATTTTAACAATAGGAATCAAATTGAAAACAGCAAATCGTGATAAAAAAAATTGAACATGTAGAAATTTTTATTTTTTTGTACATACATAATAAATATAAATGTACACATCAAATCAAAAAAAATCATACACAAGTTTGCTAATCAATTTTACAAATAAAAAACGTAATGAGCGATAAGTAAAAATGTAATTCAATTTTTTTATTAAAATTAATTTGTAATGGAAATTGATCTCACACAGAATTTATTAAATAAAATAAAATAAAATACCTTGCAAGGTTGCTTATATTAAAGTATTAAAAAAATACATATTGAATTTATATAAAACATATAAAAACATTATAGATGAATTTTACTAATCTTTTTTTTAAAAAAATAACATATCGAACAAAATTAAACAATAATTGTTATTTTAAAAAGGATAAATTAACAATTATTGCCAGGACACATTAGAAGAGATACAGATTTCCTCGTGAGCCGAACTGAACATTCATAAAAAAACCTTTAAGTTTGTTAAGTATTAATGGTTTTTATAATCATTTATTGTCTTTTTACGCCCATGATGTGAAATAGAGGCTTACGAGCGGTATACCAGCGTGATGCATCGGTTTTTATCTATGTAAAAATTTATTGTTTTTATATTTATTGTGTTTTATTAGTTTAATATTTATTTATTATATTTATAATTGATAAAAATTTATGTAATCAACATGAAAAGTGATGTGTATATTCTGTAATTGTAGATAACCTAAGTAAATTTGTAATTTTGTTTAGTTTAATTTTTTCCCCAGCAATATTATATTTAAAATATTAAAAATGAAAATATTGTAAATTTGTTCTTAAGAAATAAACCTAAACAAAAGAGTACCAAATTTCAATATTAATTTTAAAATGATATTAATTTTTTTTCCCAAAAGCCTAGGTCATGTTTTCTTTTCCCTATATATATATATATATATATATATATATATATATATATATATATATGAGATAATATCCAATAAATATTAGAACATATAATTAATGAAAGACTAAAAATATTCTAGAAACTTTAAGAAAATTTAAAAAAAAATTCATTGTCATCACTGTCAAAACAATAAAAATCATTAAATTATATGGAGAAAAAAATCATTAACAAAAGAATAAGAAACAAAAACAATTAAATTATTATTATTATTATTGTGTTAAGTACAAAATTAAAATTCGAAGACAAATTTTTCTTATGTTATACAATTTATTCATTACATGATTATAGTAAATGTATTTAAGAATACTGATATTAATTTTTTTTTATTCAAAAAATCCAAGGTCATGTTTTTTTATCCCTATATATATTCGTATGAGATAATATCCAATAATATTAATGAAATATTAAAAATATCCTAGAAACTTTAACAAAAGAAAAAAAATATCATTGTCATTACTGTCAAAACAATAAAAATTATTAAATTATACGGAGAAAAAAAACATTAATAAAAGAGTAAGCAGAAAAAAAAAATTATTATTGTTGTTGTTGTTGTGTTAAGAAAAAAATTAAAATTCGAAGACAATTTTTTATATATTATCCGATTTATTCATTATATGATTATATTAAATGTATTTAAGAATACTGATATTAATTTTTTTATATTAAAAAAATCTCAGGTAATGTTTTCTTCTCCCTATATATATTCCTATGAGATAATATCCAATAAATATTAAAACATATAATTAATGAAAGACTAAGAATATCCTAGAAACTTTAACAAAACAAAAAAATATCATTGCCATTATCGTCAAAACAATAAAAATTATTAAATTATATGAAGAAAAAACATTAACAAAAGAGCAAGTCAGAAAAATAATTAAATTATTATTATTATTATTATTAATGAAAGACTAAGAATATCCTAGAAACTTTAACAAAAGAAAAAAAAAATATCATTGCCATTTCTGTAAAAACAATTAAAATTATTAAATTATATGGATATTATTATTATTATTATTATTATTATTATTATTATTATTATTATTATTGCATACACTGTTCACTTAAAAAAAAGAGGATGGGGATGTAGACCCGCGAAGCAGCGGGTGAAATTGCAAATGAACAGTGGGTATGGGTCTTGAGCTACATGAATGAGCAGTGAACGCCGAATCCCTTTTAGGTTATTAGATAATAATAATATCTAATTACTTTGAATTAAAGGACAAAATTGAAATAAATCAAAACTTATATAATTATAATAAATAACTTTCGAAGGACAAAATTGAAACAAATCAAAACTTATATAATTATAATAAATAACAAATATATATATATAAGTCTAAAAAAATATAACTGAAAAAATATTTTATGGCAAAATATGAAAAAATAATTAGAAAAACACAATAACAAAAAAAAGCAAGAAAGAAAAAAAGAAAAAGAATCATAAAAAAGCAAGAATACAATGAAAGAAAAAGAGAAAATGTAATGTAAAACAAAATAGAAATAGAAAACCGAAAAAACACAAAGAGCAAGCACATACACGCAGAAGTAGGGAGGAAAAATGTCCAATGAACAAGTAATGAACAGTAGAAGGTTGATCCCTTTTAGGCTATTAGATAATAATAATAATAATAATAATAATAAATGGATTCAGAGATTAGTTGGTGCGCGTAAGTTGCAAACGGATACTCCGATTTAAAAGAAAATAAAAACCGTATTAAAATAAAAAAACAGAAAACACCTTTTAAACTGTATTGAACTCGTGAAAATTACTATTAAAAAAATCATGGTTATTAAAAAACAATGCAAGGGGAAAATACCTTTTAAACAAGTAATGAGAAAAAATCATTGTGTGCATAAATTAACCTGACAACCCAGATCATGGGAAAAATCTAAGTGGAAACAACAACAGGCAAAAAATGTAGAAGTGGAAACAAAAAAAAGAAAAAAATAGATCCGGAGATTAATTGTGATACGCGTAAGCTGTCATTAATATCCTGGTTAAAAAAAACAAACAAACGAAAACAACTTTTACAAAGTAATTTTCCAAAATTAGGATTTAAGAAACAAAAAAACACTTTCCAAAATAAGGATTAAAAAAACAAAATTTAGAAGAAAAAAGCATGGTTATTAAAAAACAATGCAAGGGAAAATACCTTTTAAACAATGAATGAGAAAAAATCATTGTGTGCATAAATTAACCTGCACACCCTGGTCATGGAAAAAATATAAGTGGAAACAAAAAGAGAAAAATGTAGAAATGGAAACAAAAAAGGAAAAATATAGATCCGTAGATTAATTGTGAAACACGCAAGTCGTCATTAATATACTAGTTAAAAACAAACAAACGAAAATAACTTTTACATAGTAATTTTCCAAAATTAGGATTTAAAAAACAACACTTTTCAAAATAAGGATTTAAAAAACGAAATTTAAAAAAAAAAGATAGATATACTTCGCATGAGTACAAATACAAAAAACCACTCCACAAGTAATCTACAAGTGTAATTATCCGATCCCTTTTAGATAGATAGTAATAACATCTTTGACACAATATAATCTACGTTGCAATTAAAGAGCCATTGATTGATCAACTAGCACGCTTCCATCCTTGAAAATGATCCATGTATGAGTTAAATAGACTAGTCAACCATGAAAAGCATAGAATGAATATTAGCCCTGTTTGAAATACCATTAGTTCATCCTCTAACTTTGAAAATTATTTCATTTAGATTTTATATTAATATCATTTTTTTAATACAAGGAAAAACCACTCTACCCGAAAAGTGCATTTTATAAGTCCGGATAGCGAGAAAAACTCCGGTTGTCCTGCACTCTTATAGGACAAAATGACTCGCGTTACTAGAGCGCTCCGACTCGAATCTTGTTCTTGGAAATGCAAGAACAAGGTCGTTGCCACCATGCTACCAGGGAACTATATTAATATCACATCTTTCTTATCTTTTTCACTACTTTTATTTTATTATTTGTCATGTTTTATCTTTAACCTCTTTGCAAACTAACCCCAAACTTGCTTGATTATTACTATTTTGACACTTCTATCATAAACACCTAGAAAAAAAGAGACCACAATGAAAACAAGTATGAAATTACAACGGAAAAACTTTCCAAGTTAATTAATCACCTTGGAGGGAAGATAATTGATGGACAAGATAAAATGAGACGGTTTGTGCATGTATTTTGTTTAAAATGAAAATTTAAAATACCGGAAAAATAAAAAATATGGAAACATGAATGAATCCTAGATGAAAATGATGTTTGAGTAAGGGCACTATTGGAATACAATTTAATAAAATTCAAAATAGAATTCAGCACAAAAATAGAATATGGGCAAAAGGTCCAAGGTGAAAGAAAAAAAGAAGCAGAGATGAAAGCAGCATAGAAAATCACACACAACATTTTCCAAGTCGGGGAAATTTCTGAATGCCACGTGTCCACTTTTAAGAAAATCAAGTAAAGAATCTACCTACTAAATTATTAATTCATTAATTAATCCCCTTCATCAGTCTACTGATCTATCCTTATCTCCACCTCCCCGTCATGATTACCTCAAAGAAACCTATGACTTTCCTCGCGTGATATCCTCTTAGCTAATCATGACCGTCCAAATACTGATTCACCCCTTGCTCAACACCATCATTGATCTGTCGACGGTCTAAATGAATGGCCCCAGTAGCCTAAAAAAACAAAACAGGGAATCATCTAAATCATGATAGCCACACCAACGGTGGCGATATATCCTAGAAGGCTAACACATCATCCCCGTCCATTCCCCGCATGGGCCCACCCATTTTTCCTTAAAAAAATCGCCACGTCAACAGTGACAATGCCAAGGAAACCGCGACACATGGAAAAACATGTTCTATGAAAGAGAATCTGAAAAAATGTGATGGCACGTGCCGGCCTGCCACAGTAAACAAGCAGATTTTAGATCCGACGAACACAGCCTTCCTTCCCCTCAAAACCGGGACCTGCTTTCGAATTAATCGAACGGCTGAAATACAGCACCTTATTTCACCGTCGGATTCATAATCTAATGCTCCATATTTCTCCCCTCCCTCTCCCCTTACACCATAAATACCCGGTCCAAAATCCTTACGGAACCTCTGTTTTTTTTTAAAAAAAAATCTCTCCCTCTTTCCTCCTCTCTAAAAACAGGAGGCTGTGTAGTTTTTATCTTTATCCTTTTTTCTACTTGTGTGCTAAACTGCGCTCTCTGATACTGCTTAACGTGCGCTGCCTGAGATATGTCGCCGGCGGCGAAACTTGCAACGTTAATAAGAATATCGCGGTACAGGAGGGCCCAGTAAGAAAATCATCAGACGGTGGGGATTAGTGAGTTGGTTGGATCTCATATTAGGGACGCACGCCAACAAACAAGAAAATGGAAGCTCAAAAAAGCAGCCAAACAAAGCTGACAAGAACTCAATCTTCACTCCTCCGTTCATCTCCCACCATCCGATCATCCATTCACAGTTTAACCTCTGTAGCCGAAGAGGACGTTATGAAGACCCAGCAGCAGCAGCAGCAGCACCAACAACTAGGGGAGGATTTAGAGGAACAGAAAAAAGTAAAGCCGCATCGCTCTGGTTCAACCCCAAGAAGTAACGGTTCAACCCGGTTCACACCAGTACTCACATTGGTTTCGCTCATTTTTGTCACTCTCTTTTCTCTTTCCTTCTTTTTCTTCTTCTATTTGAGAAGAGAAGAAATACCCACATCAGAGAATCTTTTATTGGCTTTGATTTTCATTGCTATAACTCTCTTCTTTGCGAGCAAGAATAAGAAGTTAATCAACCAGAATATGATAGTTTTCAAGCAATTATGGGAAGAAAGCACAAAAAGACTCAATTTTTCTATTTCAAGAACGAAATCAAAGCAAGTCCAATGGTTTATTGGAGACCCAAATGCTAGCAACAATAGTACAGGCAAGAAATTAGATAAGAGGATTATAAGAGAAGGAGTGGAGTTTTATAGCAATGGCGATTCTTACGAAGGGGAGTTTCATAAGGGGAAGTGTAATGGGAGTGGGGTTTATAATTTCTTTGTGAATGGGACATATGAAGGTGATTGGATTGATGGAAGATATGATGGATATGGAATAGAGAGCTGGGCTAGAGGGAGTAGATATAGAGGGCAATATAGACAGGGTTTAAGGCATGGTTATGGAGTTTATAGGTTTTATACAGGGGATTCTTACGCTGGGGAGTGGTTTAATGGGCAAAGTCACGGTGTTGGAGTGCAGACTTGTGCTGATGCGAGTTGCTATGTTGGTGAATTCAAGTGTGCTGTCAAACACGGCCTTGGTGTTTACCATTTCAGGTGATTTTGTCGTCTTGAATTCAAATTTATTTATTTGAATTTTAATTTAGGTTGATAGGATTTTTTTTTTGTTGTTCTTGGGGTTTGCCATTGTATTTTCTGAGTTCCAATTCAACATTTTACTGTGAAGTTGGGTTTCTGGGATTTAAAACGATGTGAAATATGGAATCTTCGGTAATTTTTCAGGTCAATTCATGGACTAAACTGTAGTTTCTGTTTCCTAATTTTGTAGCCGTGTTTCGACCTTTCTCACTTGGTTTGACTTTTCTAAGCGTGTGGTGTTGAATTACCACGGGGGTTCCTATTTTAGTTCTGTTCATGATTTGATAAAACAGTAGAAATTTGGTGTGTGGAGTAAATGCATTATATATTGAGCATTCCATTTATGATTGTTTTGACTTGCGTATGTGTAACTACTGATAATGATTAACAGCAGAGTGCAAGCTGATTACTGTATGTAATCAGTTATATTTATGGATTGAAGTCGAATTGAATTGGTTGCTCCTAATTTTTTTTTTGTAATGGATTTATTGTTCCACTTGGTTTGTGATTTTGTGTTTCTTAAATTCTACTCTCCAAAGCAACTTTATGTTGTTTTTATTTACTTATTGGGTTACACAGTAGGAGCTCAATATCGACAAGAAATTGATTGTGTTGCAGGAATGGAGATAGATATGCCGGAGAATATTTTGGAGACAAAATGCACGGCTTTGGTGTTTATCACTTCGCCAATGGCCACTGCTATGAGGGATCATGGCATGAAGGACGGAAGCAAGGCTGTGGCATGTATACTTTCCGCAGCGGCGACACCAGATGTGGGGAATGGAATGGCGGAACCCTCAAAAGCCCTTCACCGTATTTATCTGATGCAGTCCTTAGAGTTGTTCAGGTATTTTATATGGACACTAAACTTCATATTGCTATGGATCATGAGAGAGTTCTCACACTTAACATTGCAGGCTGCCAGAAAAACAGCAGAAAGAGCCGTTCACCTGCGCAGGGTGGATGAACTGGTGAACAAGGCGGTTCACGCCGCAAATAGGGCTGCGACTGCTGCTAGAGTTGCTGCTGTCAAAGCTGTTCAAAACCGGATGGATGGCAAATTTTGCGAGACTAATGTTTGAGTTGATTGATCAACTTTTGTCGAGAGTGTAAATTAACTAGTTAGGAAGATGTGTGTCACCCTGGTGAGCAAAAGCTCATCGGAGGTTGAGAAGTGCGTTCGAGCCTTCTTTTATCACACCGCAACTTGTACATACTCCCATGTATATCAATTGAATCTATTTCCAATGGTGTTTTTTCCTCGGCTCGTTATACGCTGCCGCCGTTTGGGATTGTTCGATAATAATGTGGAACTGCACTTGTGAGATCGGATGATGGATCCCGGCTAGGGCTAGGGCTAGGGCTAGGGCAATGTTATATATATATATACACACACACACACATGTAACAGGGAATCCATCTAATTACTTTACAATTTTTGCATGTGATATACTACCATGTGCCTTCCCCGTTCATGTGGCTATTGTAATGTTATTTGTTATATATATATATTATAAAAACAAAAAGAAGATGAAGTGGGGTTCGTTGT
Source organism: Salix exigua (assembly GCA_032356905.1). NCBI lineage: Eukaryota > Viridiplantae > Streptophyta > Magnoliopsida > Malpighiales > Salicaceae > Salix > Salix exigua. The sequence goes on from CM063592.1 coordinate 13,135,702, forward strand.
CGTGTCCAAAAAACTGTAGCTTTTCATGCATGCTGGATGCACAGGCTCTGTTTCCATGTAATTTTTAAAGGCAATTAAGAAAGAACCTCTCTTCTTTCCGTTTGAATTTTCAAATCTACACAGCTTTACGCATCATTCTTTATTTTATCTTCACGGTAATTAGAGCACCCAACCCAATAGCTCCAAAAAAGTAGTAGCCATTTTGCTTATATTTATTTCTGGGGTTTTGCGATGAGTGTTTTGACTAACCCTCGTGGCTTTGCTTAATAATGCCCCAACAAACGAAGACTGCCTCCAGCCTCCTATATCATGAATGCTAGCCTACTTTCCTTAACATCAGATGATCACTAAATCAGTCATAATAATCCCTTTCTTTTTTTTTCATCCTTGTTACTTTTTTTTATTTCTATGTAAATTACTTGCGGAACAAACTAATCATAGAATAGGAATTCATTGCATGAGCAAATAATATTAGATGACATGTAGTGTGATGTGGACATGTGGGCCATATGCTATGGGATTTGTCAATAATGAATTGGCCTGCCACATGCTGGTCCCAACTCCCAAAATGTAGCTGGTTCAGGTTCCAGAAGGCCAGCACAATGTACTAATAATTTATTTGGATATAAAAGCAAGAGGACACTCATTTTTTTAAGATAGATTAGAGATTCAATATTTTCTCTTGTATAGATAATTATTTAGGGAGTAGTGGAGTATTTTTATCCTTTCAGGACCCACCCGGTATGAACGTGTATTTATTTGGACCAAAGATCCGAGACACCGCGTGGTTTATACCAAAAAAATAATTTAGCTGGCTCACTTTTTCGGATCACCTCTCTAATTAATGTATTATCTCTAATTATCAATAATTAATAGATTTGAATGTTTGTTAAATAAATAATTTTAAGAAAATAAATTTATTTGGAATTAAGCAAAAAATGCACATTGAATTATCTTTCAAACGTTAACAATAGATATGTATGTGTATAAGTTTGATTTGATAAATTTTAAATGTCAATAATTCTTGAGTTTTTAATATCTTTAATTTGAGAAAAAAATAACATATAAAACAAAATATGAGCTATAAGAGCTCAATTGACTTTGAATATTCTAAAGTACGTCATAATAATAATAATAATAATTATTATTATAATTATAATTATAATTATTATTATTATTATTATAATTATTTTTATAATATATTATAATATTATTATAACAATAATAATGAACCTAGGCTCCTTTATCATAAAAAATCTATTTATAAAAAAACACTCACTTCATTTTTTTAATTATATATATAAAAAGAATCTAGCTTGAGATCTTTTCAACGCCGGTGCCACAAAGTAATTAACTTTATGACCCGTATCATTTCAAACACTCTACATGCATGTTTGTAAGTGTATTTAAACTTGTTTTTAAAAATATCTTTTATTTAAAAATTATATATATATATTTTAATTTTAAAAATAATTTTTGACATAATCATATGAAAATAATTCAAAAACATCATAGTTATTTAATTTAAAATAAAAAAAATCAATATTTTGTTCAGAAATATATTAAAATAATATTATTTTTATTTTAAAAAAATTATTTTTTGATATTATCATATTACTAAAAAAATTAAAATAAAAAATATAAATATTTTTTAAAACAGTTCAGTAGTACACAACGGGGAAAACCGTGTAATGGTCAAAGAAATTGAGTGGTAGGTTAAGATGGTGTAATGGGATAGAAATATATATATATATATATATATATATATATATATATATATATATATATATATATATATATATATATATATATATATTTGTTCTTGATAAAGATCGCAATGTCCTGACACCAAAAGTTAAATGGAAAAATAAGAATGAATTGATTGGAATGAGATCATCTCCTGAAAAGGAGGTGAGATCTTGGATTTATTTGTTGAATTGTTCTAACTGCCCATCAAGCAACCGACGAGCATTCAGCTTGAGTGGCTCTTTCCAATTTGCAAGGAGATTGGGGTGATTGATCTTCAAAATTCATTAGCTGAATTGGTTTGGATAATTTGAAGTTGTGTTTTTAAATAAAAATTATTAATAGTAAATATTAGTATTTTAGGGTTGTTTTCGCTAGTCGACTTTCATGATGACAATAAAATCTTTTTTATTCCTAATGCTATGATTATTCTACCAGTGGTGGAGTCTTTAGATCTTGCAAAGGTTTTATTTCCATTATGATGAAAGAAGAACAAATTGGTTAGTGAAGTTGACAATGTTCAATTACTGCACCATACACCATATCAATATCTATTGCGCGATGCTAGTGGAGTTTTGATTTAGTGGTTAAATGAACTTGTTTTTTTTTTTTATATTAGAATTCAAGTCTCACCATGCACGTCTGTTACCTTCGCGGTGCTTTATATGCTTACTGGGTTTACAGGATATTCAGTGAGTCTGAGAATTAATTATGGTGCGTGTAAGTTGACCCGGCCACCCGAACATTAAAAATACCTCTGCTGCGCGATGTCTTGTCGTTTTGGCACTGCCTAACCTTAGAGTTGAGGCTTCGATGGGACGGACCTCCATGATCAATCACACCTTGCATAGTGTTCAAATGCACGTCCCTCCACTTATGATGCTGTCCTTTTAAAAAAAAAATTATCTGACATTTTATTCAAACTAATAGATGTTGTGCCAACCCATCTTCCTCCTGATTTTATCATTTCACAGTAGTTGTGATTGAATGGGAAATCAGCAAGTTAATTATTAATGAAGAGAGAGGTAGTAAATCAAGATAATTAGTTTTATGATTTGATGGAAAGAGAGATGCATTTTTGGAAACTTTGGATAAAAAATATTTTCTTGTGGTGGTGGGATGAGACATAATAATAATGGTTGCGAGCACTCCACCTTGGTAGCATGGGTGCAAGCAGGAGGTCACCTAACACTTGACTACAAAGGCTTGCTTTAAATGGAAAGTTCAATGAATTTATCTGGATCATAAATGGATCTGAACACACTGCACATGAAACATGCCCCCTGTTCTAGAATTAAAAAAAACACATTTGGAAACTATCCAACGGATATTCCGATGATAAGAGATTGAGATTAAAAATTTTGATTTTATTGTAGTTTTAAATTCGAATCATGTAATTACTAATATGATATTTATTGAAAATTTATATTATCGTTAATTTCAGAACTCGTGTGATTAATCGAGGTGCATACAATTTGATCTAAAGTCCAACACTTGTATTAATAAAAAAATAAATATTCAGAGTTGTGGCTTATCTCACTGTTCTTGACATATCAGAAGATGTGGCCAAGAGATCTTATCTGAATAAAGTTTTCTGGTTCAACTGTGCTGCCATGGATCCACGTCACCGTGTTTCTTTCTCCTTCTTAAGTGCCACTGGGAGGCCCATTAAATTGGGCTTAGGATAGTATTTTTCCCTCGTTGCTGCTAATGGGACCGAAATACAGTTGGTTGGTTTAATCAAAGTTGTAAAATCTGTTTGGGGTATTTTTTGCTTGAAATAAAACGTTCTACGTTTTGTTTTCTGGTTTTGTACTGTTTATATTTATTTAATTATATATATATATATATAAAATAAAATATTAATTTAACAAGTATAATTTAAATTCAAGATAAATGAACTTTAAATTATACAATACAAACATAATCTCAAAATTAGAAACATCTTTAAAATTCCAAAATATTATGAAAATAAAATGTTCTAAAATAAAAGAAAAATACATCAAACATCTTCTACATCACTAATATAAAAATAAAGATCTTGATCTTGTTGTGTAACATAAGAAAAGTCATCAACAAGACATTCAAATAGTTGATCATTTTCACCAAGCTCATTCTCATCATTTACACATGTCTCTTTATCATCTAAATTTAAAGTAGAGAAAGGTGCTTCAATACTCTCCCAACTTATATCCTCTACATCAAGAAGATTGGGTTCTTCTCAAATCCATTCATTTAATATATCAATGTTTTCAAGGCTAATGGGATCTAAAACATTTCTTGTTCTGCTCAAATTCTTACAAAGAATAAATACGAAAGAAATTAAAAAATTAATAGCAATTTAATAGAAAATAATTACTAATATAATAGTATTGATATTTTATCTCTGTTGAATCTTTAGATTATAACGAACAAATACTAAATCGTTTAATATTATATTCATCAATCATTGGATGAATTTGAATTCTTTTTTATTTAAAATATTTTGGTGTTTTTAAATTATTTTGATGTATAGATGTCAAAAATATTTTTTTTAAAAAATAGATTTTAAACCCGGAACGGAACCAGAGCGTTTCGGCTTGAATTTGGCTAGAATTTCCGGATCGGACCGGAATTAAAACCTGGACAAAAACGAAGCTATTTTGTCCCGGTTTTAGGAACGGAATGTTTCGGCTGTTCCGGCTGGAACAAAGCGAAATTTATAACTTTGGGTTTAATTGCTCCAGCCATGTAATATATAGATCACTTAACTTCTTTATCATTTTTTTATATTGAAAGAATAGAATAAATAAAAAATATCATGAATACATGTAATCAAATAAATGTTGAACTACGTGTGCTAATAGAAGGGGGGAAAAGTCATTAATGATAACTAAAAATAAAAATAAATCAATAAATATTTATCTAGTTGCTCTAGCTGAATTTATTCATTAAATTTAATTTTTTATTCAATCAAGCTATAATAGAAGTAAATACACATTAAATTGGTTGAATAAAAAAAATAAGATTGTACATATTAGAAATATTATATGAAGATAAATATTTTTTGTTTTTGAAAATAGATTTAATCTATATAAATATAAAAAGAGATTGAATATGAATCAAAATAATATTTTCAAAAAATAAATACACATAACTATAATTCACCGATTAAAGTAACTATGCACCTAGGGGGGATTAGGTGTAAATACAATAAATAATGCAATTTTAAAATTAATTACTTTAAAGTAAAGAGATAAGAGAGAGAGATTGCTAGCTCGGTTTTTAACGTGGTTCGGCAAGCCTACATCCACAGCTCAAGTACCAACCCGTACTTGAGTATTGTATTCTCTTACTAGTCCAAGTAACAAGATTACAATTCCCGCTTGATGAATCCACACCAAGACTTTTACACCACTTGAAGATATGTCCTCTTCAAGATTTTCCTTCTTCCCATTTGAAGATGTACCCTCTTCAAGATCTTTCCTTGGTGATGTTCCCTCACCAATATCAAGAGTTTTATACTCAATTCTCAAGAGTTTTACAAGGATTGTATTTGAAATACAACAATACACTCTCAATAGTGTGGATATTACAAATGAAGATCTATGATCTCTTTATCTCACTTAATAGCACTTAGAATATTTGAAGATGTTTAAGTGTAGTGAGAATGAGATTTAATACTCTTTGTGTTAAGATATGAAGATTTAAACACAAATATGAGTAGTACTGAGGATTGATGATATGAAGGTATTTATGCACTACTAATTGCCTCACTATTAGATATAAAAGTTGTGTCTACTTAATTTTGCAATTAAGAGGTCTATTTATAAGTTTCAAAGAGAAACTAGCCGTTTATAGCCGTTTTAGTGCAATTGTCATATCAAGTGGTCGACCGGTTCACAACGGATAACCTAAGCGGTCGACCAGTTCAGCTTGAAAGGCAATTTGGCTTCCAAGCGGTCGACCGGTTCATGCATACATCTAAAACGGTCGACCGGTTAACAATAGATAACTCAAGCGGTCGACCGGTTCATGCAGAAACTCTATTTTGACAAATTATCTTTTCTGAATTTCTTGAACCAATTGATTATGACTTAAACCTGTAATCATCAAACCCTTTTAATGTATGCAATGTGAAGTGTGTGAGTTCATTTTAATTTGTGCTATCAAGTTAGAAATTGAGATTTACATAAAACACTAAAATGAAAACTTATTCTAAGTCTTCACTTGCTTGCATCTCGGACTTCCTGAAGTGATTTCTTCGTGTACTCTATTATGCTTGTTGATGTATTCTTTGTATAATACATGTTTATAACTTAATGTCATCCAAGCATTTTATTAGTCCATTTTCTTTTTATTGTTATCATCAAAATATATAAAACATACAAAGTATGACATTATATGTCAACAATCTCCCCCTTTTTTTATGATGACAATAAACAAAAAAACTTAGATAAAAAATTGAGTCTCCCCCTATATTTTGTAATGCAATATATAAGAGGCATTGAATATTTTTAGAAATTTAATCTAAGTAAAAATATCATATGCAATTTCAAGAAAAAATCATTTTCTTCTCCTAAATATATGCATATAAATTTTTCATATTGTCATATTTTTCTCCCCAATTATTGATGCATATGTATATTTTCATATTATCTCCCCCTGTGGGCATCAACAAAAAAAAAAAAAAATCATTGTGGATAAATAAAAACATAATATTTAATAACAATATATATCCAAAATGAAAAGCATAAACACAATATAACCATTGAACAATTTCTTATGCTTTAAGTGTATACATTTTAACATCAAATAAATCCAACTTATAACCATTGATGTATACATAATTCAAACATCATTTGCATGGATAAACCCTAGGTTCCTTTTTGGTTAGGGGTGGTTCCTTTTGGAATCCAAATCATTTTAGCAGTCTTATTTTTCTTCATAGGACATGCATAAATCGAATGTCCTGATTTTCTACAATTAATTGCATGTATGACTTGGATCATAAGACTGTTTAGCTTTAACAAAGTATTTCTTAAAGTATTTTTGGTTTTTATTAGGTTTATAACATAATCCTCCTTTGTTAAACACACTTCTCTAGCTCGAAAGCATTTTCTCAAAAAAATTTGAGCCTTGTGTGAATTTTGCGATAATTACATTTAACTCATCAACCTTTTCTTTTAAGGATTTATTATTTTCTTCAAGTTGATTAGTCTTACTACTCTTGTCATTAAAATCACATACTTTCTTTTCTAGTAATTCTTTTTCTTCAATTATGCGTACATGATTTCTTTTTAGGGTACTATATTTTGAACCTAATTTCTTATATTCTACATACAAATTTTTAAGTTGTTCATGTAGTTCTATATAAGAAAGATCAGATTCATCATCCGAAGATAGTACTTCATTTTCACTTTCGATTGCCATGAAGCACATGTTAGCCACATGTTCTTCTTCATCACTGGAGCTTGAGTCCGAGTCATCGCTCCATGTTGCTTTCAAAGCTTTCTTTTGAAAGCGATTTTTCTTCTTCGTTTGAAGAAGGGGACAATCGGTTTTGATATGTCCTAACTTGTTGCATTTGTAGCATCTTGGAGTTTCTTTACTTGATTCTCCCTCCTTTTTGTAGTTCGAGAATTTTCTCTTGTCATTTTTATTTCTAAGAAAATTTCAAAACTGTCTTGTAATCGATGCTACATCTTCTTCAAGATCGTCGTGACTATCTGCATCATCATCATTATCCTCGCTTTCAATTTGATGAACAGTTTTAAATACCAAGTTTTTCTTTGGCCTTTCTTCTTGATCTTGTTTATCCATAGTTATCTCGTGAGTCATTAGAGAACCGATGAGCTCCTCTAATGGTAATTTTGTGAGATCTTTGGCTTCTAGTATTGCTGTCACTTTAGCTTCCCAAGCTTTCGGTAGTCATACGAGTAAACATACTTGTTATGGGTTCATTTTGCAACATTTTGAATAACTCATACTGATGAACTAACATATCAATTTTTGATTCTTTAACTTGATTAGTTTCTTCGTGAGTTACTTTTAAAGCATGCCATATATCCCTAGTATTTTTACAAGAAGATATTCTATTAAATTCACTTCTATTTAATGCACAATATAAAGTGTTCATTGCTTTAGCATCTATAGAAAGTAATCTTTTTTCTAGGTCAGTATATTCTATCATGCTTTTCGGAATCTCAATACCATTTTCGATTTTAAGTGGTGTATGAGGTCCATTTTCAATAGAAAGCCATAAAACAAAATCTATAGATTGAAGATATATTGTTATTCAAGCTTTCCAATAGGCATAGTCATTACCATCAAAAAATGGTGGTCTAGATATTGAAGTACTTTCATTTCGGAGATTATAGCTTGTAGTTGTCATTCTACTTAAAGTCTAAGCAAACTTAATAACTAAGAACTAAGCTCTGATACCAATTGTAATTCACGGATTAAGGCAACTATGCACCTAAGGGGGAGATTAGGTGTAAATACAATAAATAATACAATTTTAAAATTAATTACTTTAAAGTAAAGAGATAAGAGAAAGAGATTACTAACTCGATTTTTAACGTGATTCGGCAAGCCTACATCCACAGCTCAAGTACCAACCTGTACTTGAGTATTGTATTCTCTTACTAGTCCAAGTAACAAGATTACAATTCCCGCTTGATGAATCCACACCAAGACTTTTACACCACTTGAAGATATGCCCTCTTCAAGATTTTCCTTCTTCCCACTTGAAGATGTACCCTTTTCAAGATCTTTCCTTGGTGATGTTCCCTCACCAATATCAAGAGTTTTATACTCAACTCTCGAAAGTTTTACAAGGATTGTATTTGAAATACAACAATACACTCTCAATAGTGTGGATATTACAAATGAAGATCTATGATCTCTTTATCTCACTTAATAGCACTTAGAATATTTGAAGATGTTTAAGTGTAGTGAGAATGATATTTAATACTCTTTGTGTTAGGATATGAAGATTTAAACACAAATATGAGTACTAATGAGGATTGATGATATGAAGGTGTTTATGCACTACTAATTGCCTCATTATCAGATATAAAAATTGTGTCTACTTAATTTTGCAATTAAGAGGTCTATTTATAAGTTTCAAAGAGAAACTAACCGTTTATAGCCGTTTTAGTGCAACTGTCATATCAAGCGGTCGATCGGTTCACAACGGATAACCCAAGCGGTCGACCGGTTCAGTTCGAAAGACAATTTGTCTTCCAAGCGGTCGACCGGTTCACAACGGATAACTCAAGCGGTCGACTGGTTCATGCAGAAACTCTATTTTGACAAATTATCTTTTCTGAATTTCTTAAACCGATTAATTCTAAACTTGTAATCATCAAACCCTTTTAATGTATGCAATGTGAAGTGTGTGAGTTCATTTTAATTTGTGCTATCAAGTGAGAAATTGAGATTTACATAAAGCACTAAAATGAAAACTTATTCTAAGTCTTCACTTGCTTGCATCTTGGACTTCCTGAAGTGATTTGTTTGTGTACTCCATTATGCTAGTTGATGTATTCTTTGTATTAATACCTGTTTATAACTTAATCTCATCTAAGCATATTATTAGTCATTTTTTTATTGTTATCATCAAAATATATAAAGCATACAAAGTATGACATTATATGTCAACAATAACACCATTAAAAAAAATATCCCAATAATTAAGAAAAAAAACATAAAAAGGGGAGGGGGGGGGGAGTATAATTGAAACATAATTTAAAAATTATTTAAGAGAAAGAAATATCAATTAAAAATTATTGAAGAGAAAGAAATATCAATTAAAAATAGAAACAATATCTCGAATGTTGCTACTTATTTTTTCAAACTTATGCTTGAGGTTTCGATAATCTTTTTCTTAAATTTATATTTAATCTTAATAAAGGTTAGAAGAAACATTCCAAGCACCCGGGCTATGCAAGGAATACCCCCAGACTCATTGATGAGCCTTTAGGTATAGGCTCGCACCACTAGTTTTTTTTTTAATATTTTTAAAAGGAAGACAATTTATCATATACCCTTATTTTAAATACACACACGCATGGTGGTGGGAAAGTTAGAGCAGTCATTTTTTGTCGGAAAAAAACTTAATTTAAGTCCTTTAAATCCAAAAGCTTCACAATAATACCTTTACGACACCCATAAATCAATTCATTAACTCGAAATACCTAGAAAAAGGTCAAAAAATATATAATCAAGTCGAGTTAGATTTATCTTTCTTGATTAGATATGTTTTTTAAGCAACATTGAGATTCTAAACAACCATTATCAACTTAGAGAGCTTATAGACGTAAAAAAAATCTATTCTGTGGTCGTAAATGGCTTGAATGGTGACCCTCACTCTTATCGTCGGAATCTATCTATCATTTTCTTCTGTTTTTTTTCCGAATCACGAACTAAAAATATTTTAAGTAAATATTTGTACCAAAAATGATATTTTTGAAATCTAAAAGAACCTAATTTGTCCAATTTGTGTTATTTTTATAGTTTAAGAATCTAAATGTCTTTTTTTTTTAAAAAAACTTTTATAGATTTTTACCATGTTAGATTTTAAAACACTTGTGAGTAAGAAATAAGGTTATATCTAAAGTGTTTAGAGATGTGTAACAAGGTCTTGTCAACTTTGTTTTCTTACATAAAATGTATTTTATATTCTTTTGTTCTTACATTTCCTCTTTCAACAACGAACCTACATTTATCTATCCCATCACAAAACACTTTTTTCTCCTTCCAATATGTAGTGTTAAATTTTAAAAACAAAAATATGCAACCATAACTCATGGACAAGTCCCTTTTCAAAAAACATTTGATTATACCCTTCCTACATTGGATTATGTAGGTCATTTAGCTTCTTTTTTTTAATCATCTTTAGCACTCCTATTGAGTCTCAAATTCTTTATTTGGTTTGATGGGATGTTCAAACAATTTGATTAGCTTAGAAAATTATTGAATGTCTAATCACTCTACTTCAACAACTAAAGTTTCATTAAAGGTAGTCCAAATGTATTTAGTGCATTTATTTTGGATTTTAAATTGGCGATCATGTTGTTTAACCCAATGAATAAATAAACAAACAATGTGAAAAACACTAAAAAGAATGCAAATGTAAAAATATTATCTGTACAACACAAAATTGAAACATGAACTCAATATTTGTTTAAGATCAAAATGTAAAAATCTCAAAATATGACGACAAAAAAAAGTAAAGAAAAAGATAAAACCCTAGAGGTCATATACTTAAAAATACACCTCATGTACAATTAAAAAAAAAGATCGAGCTTCTGTGTCAAATAAAATGACATTGCAAGAAACACTTGTATTCAAAACAAATTATCAAACTAATTCCAAATAAATTCAATAATAAAGAATCGTATTTAATGATTTTTAATTAAAACCCTAGAGGTCATATACTTAAAAATACACCTCATATACAATTAAAAAAAAAGATCGAGCTTTTATGTGTCAAATAAAATTCCCAAAGTTTTAATTATTTTTAATTAAAAAGTTTTTTTTCTTCCAAATCAAGCATCAAATTAATGTAAAAACGTTGTTTTGACATTGCAAGAAACACTTGTATTCAAAACAAATTATCAAACTAATTCCAAATAAATTCAATAATAAAGAATCATATTTTTAAAAAAAAGTGGTTAAAAAATAATTCAAATCCATAGTGTTTTCTCTCATAAAGTGTATTCATCATGTCTTTTTTTTTTTTTAATTTAATTTTCTCAAACATACATTCCTATTACTTGTAACAGGATTGAACGAGAAATCTATAAATTACGGTGAGCACCAGCATGAAACCCTTGCGTATAAGCTGTGTTCTTAAACATCGTCTGCAAAAAAAATAAATTAAAATTAAAATAAAAAACTCGTGAAAGAGACCGTGCTTAAAAGTCAAATATATTTCAGGCAATGCCTTGTGATTGTAAAAGTAACCTAACCTTTTTTTTTCTTTTTTCTTTTAAAAAAATAAAAAGGAATGACAAATACTCACAGCCATGCTTTGCAAATCTGAATTAAGCCGCTTTCTAATATTTTCAGCAACTACAGTTCCTAGATTCACACCATTCTCCTTGACGGCACCCTCTGTGATCTGCATAGAAGAGTTCCACAAGTCTAACTCAGAGATTCCACTGTTAAAATGGAAGCATAGTGCACAGAACTTACTTCTGAAAGTAATAGAGCTGATGTCTTATTGAGAATCTCTTCCACAAAGAATCCAGCATCTGAGAAAACACTTGGCTGATGTACAGGATTGACTGGCTTCTCTTTAGAATTTTGCGCGGAGGCTTGCAGCTTAGCAACTTTTCCTACATAAAAGAAAAAGAAGTCATTTTGCCATTGACTGTCAAATAAACAGCAAATTTCATGAGGAATTTTCATTATGCATATCTAAGCTGCAATACTTGTATAATCGAGCAGATACAATTTTTAAAATATTAAAAAATCTTTAGACAGGAGAACATATAGTAATGCTGAACAGAAAATTATGAGAACCACTGTCTGAGTATTGTAAAAACAGTCCAAAATGAGAAGACACTAAAGTGAAGGCCCAATAGATGATCAGAAATCTGACAAACTAGTTATGTTTATCCTGTAGAAATCAGTGGATAACTGATGAGTATATCACATTTGGATTGACTACCTGTGGCAGCTACAGACTTCTTATTCACAGGAACAGAATTCTTGGTAGTCTCTTGCAGGGGAGCCGCTTTATCTGGCTGATCTGGCTGAATAGATGAACCGGATGGAACAAAAGCAGCAAGATCTGGAGGTTGATCCTTCCCTACAGTTGGGTTAGCCTACAAGAAACATAATTTTGTATCTTCAATGATCTGTGAAAAAATAACTGAGAATTAATACAATAAACTGAACTACAAATTACCTCGAGGTCAACATATGAAGGATCTCTTTCTATTGATTTAAGAAACTTGTCAAGATCACAAGCATTTAGAGCTGGAAGCAAGAAAAGCACATGCCTGATCAGAGTCTATTCTAGTGGGAAAGAACTAATTGTGCATCTCATCATGTGAGGCATTCCTATTTACTGTATTGGAGTGAAGTACAGATAACAACTTTTGGCTTCCATGATTCAAAAAGCCAATTTGCACCCTATTTTCAATTTTGGTCAAATGCCACTCAAACCACCCTGATTGATAACATCAACAATTAACTACTGCGAAATGTCAAGGCTATTTCATACTTGCAGTATTATGACTGGCCTTGACGTTATGAAGGGAAAGACAAGACAACCTAAAAAGTTCACAGTAGTTAACAGTTTTCATCATTTGATTGGATCACATTTTGACATTTCCAAAATAAATACAGGGGCTTAAAAGTGATTTCTTATTGTAATACATATAAAATATATATCATTAAGAGTTGCAACTATTAAATCATTGGTTTTAAAGAGGTCTACGGGTGCAATATTTTAACGGAAAAAAGGAGGTATTCAAGTTCAAGAACATTGAGCATTCGTGCAAAACCAAAGATAAAATAAAGTGCCAGAAAACAATGAGTTGTCAGACTTACCAATTGACATATCATTAGATAGTGGATGGAAAAAACAATGCTCCTGGGATTGAAATCCTTTGTCCAACAAGAGTGCGACATGCCTTCATAAGACAGATATAGGTTAAAGTACACACCGATAGTCAAGTGATTCTTGTCTAAAGAGAGTATTGATCAACTATGAATCATGGATAGAAAGTTGTGAAGCAAGATGCATGTCATAACTTGCTTCACATGTTAAATATGAGACATGCCCACAATTTTTGCAACGAGCAGGTTTTATCAAAGGGAAAATATTTGACGGCACAAAAAGATGTGATCTGCCACTTTGTCCATTTATAAAATAGCTTTACATCAGCTAGTCATTAATTAAAAAATTATCTTTCCAATTATCATCAACCTGAAAATGATCAACAAATAATTTTGTTGAAAGCAACCAACTGCTGAAGTAAAGTGACTGTTAGAAACAGATTCAAAGCCTCCTGAACCTTCAATTGCATGCCTGACACTATAACCATTAATCTCTTACAAAATTTTGTCCATACAGCTCTGCTTTTTATTATATTTTATCAATTCCTCTACCTTAAATATCCCACCAATTTCTTGTAGCTACATTCTATTACACCCTCTCATTGAGCAGGTTGATCAATAATCTTCAATTAAGAAAAAAGATTACATGCGGTGCGGCTGAAGATGAACATTAAATGGAGGATGAAACTTCAGATTTTTTAATAATGTTGACAGTGCTGCAGTTCAGATTATTGCAAATAGAAGAATTACATCTGCTATGCATCATGATTAACAAGACGATATTAGAGTTTTAGATTTGAGACATTTCACATAAACATTATTTTAACAAGGTGGCAAAATTGCAAACATGAATTTGTTCAAATAAATACTTGAGAGAAGAAATGATAAAAATTAATGCAGGAAATAAAAATTAAACCTCACCGTGCAGACTCATTTACAAGTGCAAATGGAGTAACGCAGCCTAAAGGAACCTTGAAAACAGAAAACACAAGAAGATCACAGAGTGAATTGCCATCAAACTTCTACAAGAAGCAAACTAATCAAATAGATGAAATGTGGAAATGTTCGATTGCCAAGCAAGTGAATTCAATAGCTAATAAAATGAGACCTGGCATTTATTCAGCCCTGACCTAATAAGATCTTACATTGCAAAACAGTCATGGATGTGATTCATGCATACCAGTACTGGGAATGGGTACATCAGATGAGAATAGCATAACCTAACAATCCTAGTGTATCCAAACACACAATTTAGTTTCTCTCAGGATCCAAGGAGAGTTTACAGATGAAACAGAATCCAATGTACATTTTCCAGAATTTTCTCCAGCATCCTATTCCAGGCTGTCAGAAGTCAAGGCCATGAATACAAGAGCAAGCAAGAATAAAAAACTGCAGGATGTTGATAAATCTTTCAAATAATTCAACTTGTAAACAAATGCTGAATGAGTGACAGGATGCTTTATTCATTGAAAACAGCAATAAGTAATGTCAGTAACAATGAAATGAAAATGGGAAATTTTGATAATGGAGAGAGACTCAAGCACAGTCCAGGCATATACCTGAAGTATCTCACCCAATGCTTCTTCAGGAGCCATTCTTATACCTCCTTTCCCCAAACCAAGCCTTTGAGACAAAACTGCTCGGCTCAAAAGTACAAGTAATTCCCATCAACATCCAGGAAATGAATGACAATAGAATATCAACATTTTTAACTTCCAATCCAATTTGAGTTTTACAATGCAGAAAGTTAAAACGAGGAAGAAAAACTCGCCTTTCATATCTACTTTCGTGTCAGCCAGAGCAGAAACAATATAGAACCGACTTTTCTTGTCCTGCATACACAATGACATACAATTACCGGGCTATGGATAAGGAAAAAAAAATGTAAAACACTGCCAAGATGTATTATTTTAACAATTAGCAACTGAGCACCTCATATAATATTTATATTTTACCTTCAAGAATAAATTTTTACTGAGGCCACCTCCTTTATCCCCGACATATTTTGCCTGATGAAAACATATTCTTGCATCAATAGACAAGTATAATATAACGAGCATTTTATTTGGGGGGTGGGGGGATAAAGAACTTTACCTGTTCTTCAACAGTCAAAACAGTAGGATGTTCATACTGCGAAAAATCGATTTGAAGCTCCTAAAAAAACCCAACACCAGATTGGTAAGAAAACTACAAAAGAGATATTAAACAAAGCTATCACCAAGTAATGGATGCCCATTCAAAACCATTCACTTTTAGTAATTTAAGGTCTTGATTTAAAAGTCGTCACAATTGTTAAATCCCAATTCAAATGTGGTGATCTTGCAATTAATTATTGTTATTATCATGATATGTCACCAACCCGATCCTCATTCACAGAATTCTTTTTGATCATCGTGAAACCATAAGTTCAAGAACAAATAATGACTGAAAGAATCCACAATCCACCCATCACTAGTAACTCTAATGACAGATCAAGAGAATTGTAAATTGGGACAAAACAAAGATAACCCAAATCAAGTTTCTTGACGTTATGTTGAGCTCAAATTAAAGAGACAGACAAACCTTCAAGCGCGCAAGCAACTCTTCCTTTGTAAAACCCATTGCATGTGAACAGTGAGCTGAGAAAAGGAAATAAGAGACAGTGTCAACTGCGAAGGTAGCTGGTGTGGTACGACTTTATTGATTCATGTTTCCATAGTTAGGGTTTATCGGGTCAGTTATGACAAGTCGAAATCATCATTGAGCCCATCTTCTGTTTTATTGGTTCAACCCTAACTATGAGCCTAATCAAGACCACACCCAAGAGTGGCCCATCAGAAAACCATCTGTGCTAGTTTCTGGGTTCTCGGCTAAGCTTTGTTGGGAGCCTGAAAATACGACATTTACATCCATGGGATTTATCAGAGTTCGTGTGTGTCTCGCTCAATATTGTAAGAAATTATTTTTAACATCACATAACAAATTCAATATAAATTTGGATTCTAATTTTGTAAATTATAAGTAAGATTATTTTTCATATATATTTTAATAACTTAAAAATATTATATAATTATTCATGTTCTTAGATTTTCATCACCTAATAACTATTAAACCTAAAATAAACAACAACTTGTTTTTTTTTATAACTCATTATTGGTTTTGGTTAATTTATTAAACATATGTTATACTATTTATAGTTTTTTTTTATAAATCTAAGTGTTTTACAGCTTTTAGATATAACATTTTGTTGTATTTAGTATGGCTTGTATGTGAGAGTTTGTTCGGTATATGGGAAAATTGTAATTTATTTGTTATTTGATGAAATTGAATTGATTTGTAATATAATTGAGAAAATAATGGGTTGTTTAACAGTTTTCAATTTCATTTTTCTAATTTTATTTTCAAGATTGAAATTTGAGGAAATTATTTTTTTATGAAATTCATAATAATTAAAATGTATTAATTTAGGTTGAATAAGTTTGAACTGAACAAACTATAAAAAAATAGTTGTGTACCAATTATCTATTGTTAATTTTATGTTCTTAGTTTGAATTTGAATGCAAAAAATGAATTTATGTAGAAGTGATAATTAGTTATTTGGTTGTGAATTTATTTTGAATATAAAGTTGAGTTTTAAATTCATAGTTACATAATTAATAAATGATGTCATCAATATGTTATATAGATTTTATAAGTAATGAATTGTCATTTTTTTTATGTATCAAGATTCTTTTGAATGATTATATAGGCAAGATTTTATCTTAAAAGGGTTAATAGTTTTATTAATTTTATGCTTTCTATTATAAACAATATCAGTGAGGTAAATTGGATGAACGTATATGAAGTTTAAGAATAAAAAATTACACCATAAAGATATTGTGATGATGTATCTACTTTAAAAAAGGTTTATCAAGAAATATTTATATTAGTTTACATATAAATAACCTTATGTTTCTTCTAA